>CM048821.1:18520618-19120618 GCA_026586065.1 Dioscorea zingiberensis | reverse complement strand
TTGAAAATCACAAATAATTTAAAATATAGTCCAAGAACTGATCTTTCCGATAATTATTCCCATCAAATAAATTCCTTTTCTTCTATTTTACCCCTCCAACCTTATTAAATAAATGAATATCGATAAATATTAAAAAGGACAGAACCAGAGGCTTGTGAAAAAGTTATGAAATTATCCTAGGCGTAATGTGCCAATCCTCTCTGAGGACAACTGGGAAGTATGTTAATTACCTTGAGTTAGCATGTACAACCTGTAGTATTATGTTTCCTTATTTGGATAGGAATTAATCTACTAGAATCAAGGTGTATTAGTTGTTAGATTGATTGTAGTTGTCAGATTGATTGTATAGTTGACTTTCCTAGAATAGGATTGTGTACTCTGTATAAATACCCTTTGAGATATATGGAATAAGCAATCAGCCAGTTTTCAATTTGGTATCAGACTTGAAATAATTCTTCCACTGCTATCTTTCTTTGGTTGAACCCTAGCCACCTTCTTCTTCTCCTCCTCCCTTTATACATTCTCTCAGTTTCTATACCATGTCTGGAAAAACTGAAGTGAATGTTTCTGACAACAAGAAGCCATCCACGGTGACTGTTCACGAGAGCTCCTTCCCAACTATTTCTATCAAGTTGGATGGGGCTAACTATTGTGTTTGGTCTCAAATTATGGAGATGCACATTGCTGGTAGACGGAAAAAGGGATACATTATAGGAAGGAAGGTTGCGCCTGCAGAGACAGACCTAAGCTATGATGAATGAGAGGCTGAAGATGCGCTGGTCAAGTCTTGGCTCATCAACTCCATGACCGACAAACTGATGGCACATTTTGTACAATGTGGAACTGCTAGAGAAGTTTGGGATACTGTTAAGAGAAGCTATCTTGATGTCTCAGATTCTTCTCAAGTCTATGAACTGATGAAGAAATCATTCCAATCACGCCAAGGAGGTCGCCCGCTTTCCGAATATTACAACGAGTTGAATTCCATATTTCTGGGACTTGATTTTCGTAGGCCCAATGATATGGAGTATCCAAATGATATTGAGAAATTGAGGAAACGCACTGTTGAGGATAGAGTTTATATGTTTCTTGCTGGTCTTGATCACAATCTGAATCAAGTTAGCAGCCGGATCTTGGCTGTCTCTCCTTTACCAAGTCTGGAGGAAGCCTATTCACAAGTTCGTCGTGAGGAGCAGAGACAACTTACCATAGGAACAAAAGATAGATCGAAAGCGTCAACCCTAGCTGTCCAAAAGAACAACTCGCAGCCAGTAATTTCTACTCGTCCTTCCAACTCTTTTTCTCATACCTGCACTCATTGCAACGGCACAAGGCATACCGAGGATGTTTGTTGGAAAAAAGCATGGCTATCCGGAGTGGTATAAACTCAAGCAAGCTGAAAGGAAAAATAAGAAATCTACACAGGTTGTTGTCGCAGATACTCCTCCATCTTCTGCTTCTCATGTAACTCGGGCATCTCAAGTGGAAGGTACTTCTGGTTTGGCTTTCATTTCTGCTTCTATTGGGTTATTGATTCAGGGGCTACTGATCACATGACTTGTAATTCTTCTTTGCTTGACTCTCTGATTCCTTCACCTGTTAAGTCTGTCCAGGTTGCTAATGGGGCTCCTATGTCGATCTCTGGCTCCGGGAATGTCTCATTTTCCTCCTCACTTCCCTTGTCCTCTGTTCTAATTGCACCTAACCTCTCTAATAATCTCTTTTCCATTAGCAAGATGACCAAAAATCTTAATTGTTTTGTAACCTTTCATTCTACACATTGTGTGTTTCAGGACAATCTTACGAAGATGACGATTGGCATTGGTAAGGAGAGATGGGGTTTCTATTACTTGGAAGAGGCAAGAGAATTGCAACCAAAAACAGATTGTGTTCTTCAAGTGACACAGGAGATGTCTAATAGAATGAAGATTCTGGTATGGCACTGCCGATTGGGTTATCCATCTTTTCCTTACTTAGAACGTTTGTTTCCTCAGTTGTTCAAAAGGGTTCCTGTTTCTAGTTTACGATGTGAACAATGCATTTATGCTAAAAATCATCGTGCAACTTTCAAAATAAGTCTCAATAAAAGTCCAACCCCATTTCTTCGTGTCTTTACAAATGTTTGGGGTCTTTTTTCTACTCCTTCTACCTCGGGTCATAAATATTTTGTGTCTTTCATCGATGACTGTACTAGAGTAAGTTGGGTATATTTGCTGAAATCTAAACATGACATTTTGCATGTTATTCCTCAATTTTCAAAGATGGTAGTCACACAATTCAATACGCAGGTTAAAGTTTTTCATTCTGATAATGGTCATGAGTTTGTAAATCAGTCTCTTACTCGTCTATTCCAATAAAATGGAATTCTCTACCATACAACATGTACATATACCCCACAACAGAACAATATAGCAGAGCGTAAAAACCGCCACATTCTTGAGGTGGCTTGAGCTTTATGCTTTACTATGGATGCTCCTAAACGTTTCTGGGCTGATGCTATCTTCCTCATAAACCGAATGCCTGCGCGTGTCATTGACTATCAAACACTTTTGCGAATGTTATCCCAGTTTCACTCTATTCCTTCTACCTTGAATATCTGTCCTAAGGTTTTTGGTTGTGTCTGTTATATTCATGTTCATCCACACCAGAGGGACAAACTTGATCCACGTGCTCTAAAATGTGTCTTTCTTGGTTATTCTAACTCTCAAAAGGGCTATAAATGCTACTATCCTCCCATCGGGAAATACTATGTTACCATGGATGTCCAATTCTGTGAACATGAGTCTTATTTCTCTGGGGATGTCACTCTAATTCCTCTTTAAGGGGAAATTGATAGTAGGGAGGAAGAAAAATTATGGCTAGACGAAAAAAGACTCTGGATCTCAGGTGGTCAGGGGGAGCCCGTGAAAGACACAATTGATGGTCAAGGGGAACCTGTGGAGGAACCAGATGATAATTCGGAGGAGTCCATTAGTGCTCCGGAACCTGTGGCAGCTGAGCCTGAGCCTAGTGGAAGAAGGGAGAAACCAAATGATTTTTTCAAGCAAGTCTATACACGGAGGAATAAAGATGTTGCGATCATAGTCCCTCCAAGATCAAATGCTCATCCCAATACCCCTCTCGATGATACTACCATGCCATAGGATGACTCTTCTAAGACTAATCCTGAGGTACATTCTTCTAAGCCTTACTTGTTTCCAGAAACTTCTATCTTAAGTTCACAGGATAGAGATCAAGATAGGAGATATCCTCTTCGTGATCATAGAGCACCTGATAGGTTTGGTTTTTCAATATCATCATCATCAAACATTGTCCATCCCATTTCTGATTTTGTCTCATATCATCGTTTATCAAAGACTCATCTTACCTTTGCCCTTCAATTATCATCTGTGCCTATTCCTAGTCATTTTCAGGAAGCCCTTGAAGATCCTAAGTGGAAGTCTGCTATGGTAGACGAAATGAAGGCTCTCCAGAAGAACTCCACTTGGGAGTTGGTTGAGTTGCCTAAAGATAAGAGGACGGTAGGGTGTAAGTGGGTTTTCTCAGTAAAGTATAAGTCGGATGGAACAATTGACAGGTACAAGACCAGATTGGTTGCTAAGGGATACACCCAAACTTATGGAATTGACTATTAAGAGACCTTTGCTCCTGTAGCAAAAATGAATACTGTTAGAGTCATACCATCTCTTGCAGTTAATCTAGACTGGCCATTAGGGCAGTTTGATGTGAAGAATGCCTTTCTACATGGTGATCTGCTGGAAAAGATGTATATGGATCCTCCTCCAGGGTTTACACCAAAAGGAGATAAGGTATGCAAACTGAAGAAGGCTTTGTACGGATTGAAACAGTTACCAAGAGCATGGTTTAGGAGATTCAGTCATTCTATGAAGAAGTATGGGTTCAAGCAAGCTATGGCATATCACACTTTATTTTATAAGAGGTGTGGAACTGATATTACCCTTCTTATTGTTTATGTTGATAACATGATTGTCACGGGTAGTAACCTCCATGAGATAGAGGAGCTTCTAGATTATTTATCTAAGGAATTCAAAATGAAGGACTTTGGAGCTTTGAAATACTTCCTTGGCATTAAAGTATCTCGGTCTAAGCACGGATTTTTCATTTCTCAACAGAAGTATACATTAGATCTCTTGGCTGAAACAAGTAACTCAGCTTGTCAACCTGTGAATACACCCATTGAGATAAATCATGGCTTAAGTATCTATCCAGATCAGATTCCAACAAATAAAGAGAGATATCAGAGGCCGGTGGGAAAGTTGATCTATCAAACTCACACAAGACCTGATATGTCATATGCTGTAACGCCCCGAAAATTTTCACGATTTAATAAATTATTTTCTGGAGAAAACCACGGAGATTAATTAACACATAAAGGAGATTAATTATTTTAACAACTTAATTAAGGAAAATCAGGAATTTATGAAATTAAAATCCGATCTCGCAACAATTTGGGCCCGAGAAGGTTGTATTGGGCCAGGCCAAATGGACATGGATAGCTGGAGATGGACTGAAGAGGTTAATTCCGGATTATTAACTCGAAGATTAGTAAGTGTTAAATTAAATTTAATTATTCAGCGAGAGATATGGGAAAAAAATGTAAGTCCCGATAAAGCACGACTGACAGAGTCAAAAGCCGGAAGATCGGGATCTCGGTCGGGTGCGAATTGCGACCCGTGAGGTTAAAGTAGGGCCCGTGACTACTGATAAGACGTAAAGAACTAATTAAATAACAAGACAATAGAATAAAAATAATAAAGTAATCATCTCGGTCCGCGAGATGTGGATCTGGTCGGGGAAAATGTTAGTTCCCCGTGTGTGAACAGTAAAAGTGGAATAATGATACAATTAAATAATATTGTTTAATATCATTTTAGATAATAAAATAAAAACTTCTTTACTTTGCTATAAAGAGAAGAAGAGAGAGAGGGGGGAAGACCTTCATTTCCCCCCATCCTCCAATCCTCTTTTCTCCTTCGCCAGCCCCGATCGCGGCCCCCCTTCTCCTACTTCCGGCCGCCACCGACGACTTCATACTCATACGGCCACCAAGACTTCCCGCCTCAATTTAGCTACCGCAGAAAGACGCCGCCTCACCGCCAAGCTGACCTCGGCCGCCATCGCCTCTTCCGCCGCTACGCAGCCCCACCGGCGAATCCCGCCCGGCCTCTCAGGCGTCGCGCTACCGACGTGGGACAGAGCTCACCTAGCTCCCATGAGCCACCAACCTCGGCGGCACTGCGGCCAACATCTATCTCCAAGGGACGAGTGAAGCTTGTGCAGGAGCTTCAAGGGCTTCAAGTAAACCTTTTGCAGAGCCCTAATTAAATTGGGGAAAAACCCTATTTAGATGCATGATTATTTGAATGTGAGGCTATTAACAGGAGATTAGAATGTTGGATGGATGAATTTGCATTTAATTTCATTAACTTGATGAATGTTTGTATTAATTTCGGGGCCCTAGAAATAGGGGAAACTCTGCCGAAATTTCATTAGAGTTAATACCGAGCTGTCCCTTTCCGGGAATGAATTCAGCCCACGATACTTCCCGATCGGAGAGTATTTTAGATCGTTAGAAAGGTCATCGAGAGACCTTCATAACAAATACTTGATCGACTCAATCGGGCTTCTGGATCGAAAGTTATGAGGGGTCTAAGCGGACTGTGCTAAACTGTAGAATTTTCGTAAGAAATCTTAGAGTTAATGTTTGATTTAATCTTCGTGATCTTGCTTAACAATAAATCACTTTTAGAGGGCATGATATGAACTCTAAATTGAGCTTAGGATGATTAGAGCTAAATCCTTAATTGAACAATTCCGTATTTTTATGTTTTAGAAATACGATTTCTGTATTCCTAAAGAAATCCGTATTTTTAATTTAAGGGCAAGGAAAAGGCAAGGGCAAGGACGTTGTTGCTGAAGAACCTAGCCAGCCGTAGAACGACACAGACCAAGGTGAGGGAACACAACTGTAAATCTTCGCGTTTTATTGTATTTTGGTCGTATTGATCTTTGGGATTTCATGCTATGAAATCTTTATGATTTTCATGAAATGCTTTTCAGTTTTCAAGCATGAATTGCCGATTTATTCGGAGTTTGAATTTATGTTTATGAAAAGCATGTGAAAACATTGCACATTTTTAGAAATTGCCATGATAGACATATTAGTGCATTGCATCATACTTGAATATGTGCTCGCGCCAAACGTGGCTCTGCGATAGAGCCAGAGAGTACGGTACTAAGTAGGGAAGGGATGGTTTTATATAACTCTGTTTTTAACTGTCCAACTATCAGTTTTCAAACCCTCCTGATTTCAAGAAAACAAAACCCTCTTCCCGTACTCCTCGAGTGCTTAGTATACGTATATACTCGTATAGCTCACGGCCGATGAGTTGATCCGACCGGAGAGATACTGAGTGTTGGTTTATTCCACTCTGGTGTCGCTGTATGAGAGTAGAGGTGTATTTGACACTAATATGATAGATAATGAGAAATTGATTCCACAGCTTATCACCCCATGGTTGTTGATACGGTCCAACCTGGGAGGACTTTGACTTGTGTGGAATTGATCTATTTCCAGAACGAGGAGTTGTTTCCATAGCTTGTCACCCCATGGTTGTTGATACGGTCCAACCTGGGAGGACCTTGACTTGTGTGGAATTCATCTCCCGTTCTGATGATGATAAAAGATTAAAGAAATGCATAAGTGTCATTTGATTTAATTGAATATTACCATGACTTGTATCATGATCAGTATGCTGCTTTACATGTTTTCAACCTCATTCGGTCTTTGTATTTCGCCTTTCGATATTCTTATTATTTGAAATTGAAAGTATACAGGTATGTTAATCTTGACAGTAGTGTTAATACCTCACCGAGCTCCTGTAGCTCACCCTGTTGTTATGCCCTTTTGCAGGTAGTAAGCAGGGTTATGGCCCTGCTTAGAGGGGAAGTTAGGTTTGGATTCCCTTAGCTGGCTCTGACTACCTGGCCCGCGTTATCTATTTTATTTCTTGTTGTATGATTTGGGGAGGAGGTTAACTCCCATCTAGACTTGGCGTTTTATTTGAGACAGTATGGTTTGTAATAATATTGAACTTGACTTTATATTTCCCTAATATTAGTTTGATTATGAGTAATTAATGGTTTTATACAGCCTTAGGCCGGGGTTCACCCCCCTGACCTGGCTGGTGTGACACCTGGGTCCTGGAAAGGATAAGGGTGTTACATATGCTGTCGGTGTTGTGAGTCAATTTATGCATAATCCTAGTGACCGACATATGAGTGTAGTGAATCGTATCTTGGCTTATCTTAAGTCCTCACCAGGCAAAGGTATAATGTTCTCAAGACATGGTCATCTGGACATTGTCGGCTACACAGATTCAGATTTTGCTAGGTCTAAATTAGACAGAAAGTCTACATCAGGTTATGTGTTGTTTGTTAAGGGCAATCTGGTGACTTGGAGAAGTAAGAAACAAAAGGTAGTGTCCTTGTCCAGTGCAGAAGCTGAATATCGTGCTTTTCATCATGCGACTACAGAGCTTACATGGTTGAACATTCTTCTAACTGAACTTGGGTTTGGTTTAGAAAAACCTATGACACTTTTTTGTGACAACATGGCAGCCATGGAGATTGTAAACAATCCAACACAACATGATCGGACTAAGAATGTTGAACTTGATAGGAACTACATCAAGGATAACCTGGATACCGGCAAGATAAAGGTTCCTTACATTAAGAGTGTCAATCAGCTAGTTGATGTGATGACTCATGTTGTCCCTAGTGGCCCATTCTATTCAGTATTGTCCAAGTTGGGCATGTGTGATATCTATGCGCCAACTTGAGGGGGAGAGTTAGCATGTACAACCTGTAATATGATGCAGGAGGCTCGAGTCAAATGTTAGTGCCGAGTTGGCGGGTCAACATAAAGACGGGAAGTTATCGAGTCAATTCCAAGATTGGGTTGATTTTGGATGTGGTTTGGTATTTTGGCCATAACTTTAGCTACCGATATCAGAATCGGGCGTTCAACCCCAATTCGGAAAGCTTTTTGTGACACGCACGACATGGGGACGTCATATTAGAGAGAATTTTAGTTTTTATTTTATTTTTAGAAATATTTAATCTGTCAAATTAGGGTTTTCGGTCTTTTTTCTATTTTTGATAATATTTCATATGCCAAATTAGGATAGGATTTGAATCCGATTTAATCTAGGATTTTTAGGAGTTATCTGATTTGTTTAGAGTTTTAAATTTAGATAAGTATAGTTTTAAATAATAATTTATCAATTTTAGCAAATTTAGATTTGATGATAAGGTTTCTAGGTTAATCTTTTAAGACTATTTAACCCGGCTTGTGGGTTAGTTTTTCATTATTGAATTCTGAATAAAAGTATTTTTCTGAATTTCAGAGTATTTTCTCTGGTTCATTTGGTTCTATGTTTGTTCTTCCTTGCGGTTCTTGGATCCGGCTAACCCGCGGGGTAATCGCTACCCAGCCCGGCGTCAGTTGGTATCAGAACTCATCATCTTCCTGGGAAGCGTCATCAGCGACATCAATGACTGGTGGTCGTAGTCGTCGGGTTGGACAGATTCCGACTGAGGAAGTCCAATACCGTGACCTGAGCGCACTGGAGGCGATGAACAAGGATCTACAAAGGCAAGTCGCGGAGTTAACCCAACGCTTGATGATCAAGGATTTGCAGAGGCAAGTCAAGAAATTATCAAGGCGTTCGGCGACGATCGATTTTGATCATGGTTGTCGTGGGCAGTTTCCGGCTGAAGAAGTCTAGTACCATAATCATAGCGATCAAAGGTTTGGCCAACCCATCTACGACGATGATGTGGAGGAGGAGATCTCGCCCATCTTCGACGATAATGCGGAGGAGGAGATTTTGCCTATCTTCAACAATGATGTGGAGGAGGAGATCTCGCCCATCTACGACGACTACGAGGAGGAAATTGGCGAGCCCGAGGAGGAGATTGGTGAGCCCATCTATGACGATGATGGGACTAGCACTGTATTGGTATCTCTATGGGAGGAAAATCCTCCTGGCTCGGTAACCAACACTACTGACCTACTTTCTGTCTCTAGGGTTTTGATTGAGATCAAGCACGGAGATCCAAACCTACCAACAAAGGTGCAGTCGAACTCGGGGTCGAGTTCTTTCCAACCCGGGGTGACTGATGCAGGAGGCTCGAGTCAAATGTTGGTGCCGAGTTGGTGGGTCAACGTAAAGACGGGAAGTTATCGAGTCAATTCCAAGATTGGGTCGATTTTGGATGTGATTTGGTATTTTGACCATAACTTTAGCTATCGATATCAGAATGCTCAATTCCCCAATTTCGGAAAGCTTTCATGCGGCACGTATAATGGGACGTCATATTAGAAAGAATTTTAGTTTTTTTTTTTATTTTTAGAAATATTTAATCCGCCAAATTAGGGTTTTCGGTCTTTTTTCTATTTTTGGTAATATTTCATATGCCAAATAGGATAGTATTTGAATCCGATTTGATCTAGGATTTTTAGGAGTTATCTGATTTGTTTAGAGTTTTAAATTTAGATAAGTTTAGTTTTAAATAATAATTTGTCAATTTTAGCAAATTTAGATTTGATGATAAGGTTTCTAGGTTAATCTTTTAAGGCTATTTAACCCGATTTGTGGGTTAGTTTTTCATTATTGAATTCTGAATAAAAATATTTTTCTGAATTTCAGAGTATTTTCTCTGGTTCATTTGGTTCTTCGTTTGTTCTTCCTTGCGGTCCTTAGATCCGGCCAGCCCGCGGGATAATCGCTACCCCGCCCGGCGTCATAATATTATGTTTCCTTATTTGGATAGGAATTAATCTACTAGAATCAAGGTGTATTAGTTGTCAGATTGATTATATAGCTGACTTTCCTAGAATAGGATTGTGTACTTTGTATAAATACCCTTTGAGATATATGAAATAAGTAATCAGCCAGTTTTCAATTCCTTGTCATCAAACCCATCAAGTTTTTCTTTGAAAGAAAGCTATTAATTACTTGCCTTTTGCATACCATTCAAAATTTAAAATCATGTTGCCATATTACCGGCATTATTAATAATTTGCAAGAGAAAAGTGTCATTATTACTGACAATAAGATGGAAAAGATCCAATGGCCTATTCCCAAACCAAGGCTAAGATATAGGAGCAAATTAGGTGGCAATAGACCATATTTAAAAACATGAAAGAATAGAATTAGAAAAAGCTCTTCTCAATTTCCATGATTAGATTAACCAGTTTAGGGGGGTTCATTTCACTGAAAGTATTCGGAAGTAAAAAAAGTAGGTTGAAGTCCCACTTCCCAGAAGTGGTTGAAAGTGAGGGGGAAAGTTACACATTTGGTGCTCATTTCCACTGAAGTGAGAAGACACTGAAGTGGGCCGAAGTGGGTTTTATATGCCAAAACCCACTTCGTCCACTTCGGTGATAAAAAAGCCAAAGTTGGCTTAAGCCAAAATGGGGAAGTGCCGAAGTAAAGGAAGTGGCACTTCCCCATTTCATGCAAATAAACAACCGAAGTGGGGGGAACTCAACCCACCTCGGCGACTTTCCTATCACTTTCAGTGAAGCGAACGCCCCCTAGCTATTCTCAAGCATAATACCAGCAAAAACACAGAACAATAACTAAGCCTTAATCCCATACTAGATGGGGTCGGCTATATGAATTCTTTGTCTCTATGTAGCTCTGTCAAAGACAAGATCTGAATCAACATCTAATAAGCGTAGGTCTCTAGACACTATCTTTCCCCACGTAATCATTGGCCAACCTCTACCCCTCTTTTTAACTTCTAGTACTAAATTATCACATTTTTGAACCGGGGCATCTAGGGGTCTACGACGCACATGTCCAAACCATCTTAAACGCCCTTCTCTTATTTTATCTTCAATTGGTGCAACATACACCTTCTGTCGGATGTGTTCATTTCTAATCTTATCCAATCTTGTATGATCACACATCTACCTTAACATCTTTATTTCTGCAACATTCATCTTATAAATATGTTGAACTTTAGTTGCCAACACTCACTCTCATATAGCATTGCTAGTCTAACAGCCATTCTATAAAACTTGCCCTTCACTTTATTAGGCATCTTCTTGATCAAACTTTAATACTACTAAAAATAAATATTTATGGATATTTTATTAAATATTGATTCTATTAATAATTAATAAATTTATAAATGTTTGTGATTATATTTATTTAATTAATTACTTAAATTTTATAAAGGTCATATCTATTCCAATTTATTCTAAACTGGTGATGTCCCATTTGGGAGATTGAAATAAATTGGGATAAAACTAGCGCGATCTAATGATCATGTTGTCTGTAAGCATATTGAGTTCAGCTCAGTAAAAACTCGAGCTTGACTCAAAATTTCGAGCTCGAAATTAATTCGAGCTAAGCTTCATCGAGTTCATGGTGGATAGGAGATAAGGCTAGAGAGATTGGTAACATTGGCTATCAATTATGTTTATGGTGGAGCGGAAAACATAGGAATGGTGTAAGAATTATTGTGGAACCAAAAATTAAGGACAAAGTGGTTGAAGTAAAAATGATAGGAGATAGGATTATACATTTGAGGCTAGTATTGGGAAAAGAAACAATCAATATAGTGAGTGCGTATGCTCCTCAAGTAGGTTAGGGGAAGAAGTTAAGGCTAAGTTCTGGGAAGATTTGGATGGGATAATTTTAGGGATTCCAAGTGAGCAAGAAATTTTTATTAGGGGAGATCTTAATGGGCATATGGGTAGACTCAATGATGGCTACGAGCAAGTCCACGGAGGTTATGGGTATGGCAATAGGAATGAGGAAGGAAAAGCTATCTTAAATTTTGGTTTGGCTCATGATTTGATATTGACCAACACTTGCTTTAAGAAAAAGAAATGACACTTGATTATCTTTAAGAGTGGAGATAACCATGGCCAGATAGTCTTCATTGTTACAAGAAGAAGGGATAAGTCTATATGTAAAGACTGCAAGGTTATACCTGGTGAAGCACTAACTACCCAGCATAGGTTAGTGGTGGTAGATTTGAAGAAAAAGAGTATAGTGAAAAAAAAGGTTAGATAACGTAAGATTAGATGATGGGCTATAAAAGGGACCAACCAATTAGTGTTTAAGAATAAAATATAGGAAGAGAGAATCAGAGACATAAAAACGTATGCAAAAACCTTATGGAAGGAGATGACGAATCATATTGAAAAGGTGGGAAGCGAGGTCCCAGGGGTCTCTAAGGGACTAGGACCTCGACCATAGAAATCATAGTGGTAGAATGAGGAGGTACAAAAGATTATTAAAGAGAAAAAATCAAGGTGAACGGAAAGTTCTATAGAACGGCAGTTAGACCAGCCATGCTATACGGGAGCGAGTGTTGGGCAACTAAAGTTCAACATATTCATAAAATGAATGTAGCAGAAATGAGGATGTTAAGGTGCATGTGTGGTTATACAAGAATGGATAAGATTAGAAATGAACACATCCGACAGAAGGTGCATATTGCACCAATTGAAGATAAAATAAGAGAAGGATGTTTAAGATGGTTTAGGCACGTGCATCGTAGACCCCTAGGTGCCCCTGTTCAAAAATGTGATAGTTTAATCAGATATTGATCCGGATATTGTCTTTGACAGAGTTATATGGAGACAGAAAATTCATATAGTAAACCCCATCTAGCATGGGATTAAGGCTTAGTTGTTTTTGTTGTTGTTGTTGTTATTGTGAGCTTCATCGAGTTCAGCCTAAAGCTTAAAATTATATATATTAATATATTAAAATATTAGAATATTATACATACTATGTAATATTTCATAAAATAAGTTTTATTTTTATTATATCATTTAATATAATAATAATAATAAAATATTTATTATTATCATTATTATATTTATATATCATTACCTTTAGAAATTAATTTTAAAAAGTTATAAATATAAATTTTATTTATTGAAAATATTATATAATTTATCTTTTGATTGTATAGAAGTATAGGAAACAAAATTTAGAAAGAAACTTTTTAATTTTAAACTAAACCGAGTTCACAAGCATAAAATTAAATAGATTTGATTTTAATTTTAAACTAAATTAAGTTCACAAACATAAAATTAAATCGATTTGATTTTAATTTCAAACTAAATTGAGTTGAGCTCAAGCCTTTAAAGTTATAATTGAGCCAAGCTCGAGTTGGGCCTAGCTCGAACAAGCTCGACCTATTTACAACCCTAAATAAAACAATAACCTAATCTATCCCACCTTGTCCTCTATCTTTTCTCCCATATTTACCTATTATTCTTAAACAAAATATTATCTTTAACTATTTATATGTCAAAAGAACCGAGCTATCGTGGATAACTCTGAGTTCGACTTGGGTTTTACTATACACAAGCTTATTCGATGGATAAATAAGTCAAGCTTTAGCCATGATTTTAGGCTTAATAACATATTCATATACTTGTAAATATAGATTTGCTATAGGTGTATAATATTTATAAAATTTATTTTTTGTAATAATTTATCAATAATTTTCTCAAAAGAATTTATCATAATTTTAATTTAAGGAGTTCTATCAAATTTTTTAGCTTATTAGAAAATCATGTTGCCCTTTTTTTAATACAGGATTTCACAAAATTTAATTAAAAAATGACTAAATTACAGTAGTTTTCTTAAGAAGGACTGGATTGAAATTTTCCAAACTTTTCTTAAATCTAAACCCAATTCATTTTGATCCCAAATGTTTTCCACTTTCAAAAGCCTAAGTTGTTAGTATCTTCAACCGTTACATCTTCCCCAGTCTCTCCTTGTGTCCATCTAATTTCAAGATTCCAAGAGATTTTCCAACTTCAATCAAAGTTAAGATCGAAGTTCTCCGCCCTTACAGAGTCACAAATCCAAAAGCTCAATTTATAAAGTAAAACCCTAATTCCTCCAACCCCCGTGCAAACTTTATCCCTATTTGAGAGAAATCAATGTGTTTTAGGTTGAAACAACATATATGCGTCTTTTCATCCAAACATATTTATTATGCTTCAATTTTTGTTTATTTTAGAGTTATTAAAAATTTTGGAATCCATCATGTGCATGTTACATTTATTGTGCTTTTAATTCAATACCCATAATATATCAATATACTAGAACAATAAGATTATTTTGTCATGTGTAAATTTATTTGGCAATGTTTTTATCACCGACATCAGAACACCCAATTGCCAGTGAAAATGAACTAATCATTGATGCTAATACTGAAATGTTTAAGATAGAAAATGTAGATACGGAAGAAGGCAAGAAGATAAGAAAAAGAAGCTCTAGAATACTACTTTGTATTTGTCAAGACATTTGGATGAATGTATCAAGATGAAGATTTCAAGAAAGAAGTTAATCTCTTTTTCTTTTGTTGGTAGTGTCGGATTTATTTTTCTGGATTTGACTTCCTTAAATTCTTCTTATGATACCATGCAGATTAGAGAATTAATTACAAAGATGATAACTATTCACAAATACCCATCAACATCATAGATAATTTTTTGTTCAATTTGATGTTGAAAGAATTGGATCCAAATTATGAGCAGATGCCTAGAACATTATAAAAAATGACTACATCGAGGTATATGAATGTGAGAAGGAAAAGGTTGAAAAAAGATTTGAAGAACATCAATAGGATCACACTCAAATCTACACATGGGTGTCCAATAAAATCATGAGTTACATGTGTTTGACTATTCATTCTATTGATTTTGATTGGATACAACAAAAGCGAATCATCAATTATTGTCATTTAAAGCAACAATATACAAATATTGTTATTCTTAATGTCATCTCCAAATGCTTTTACTAAATTGGGGAATTCAAGAGAAAATATCCACCATCACAACCCTTATTTACTATGAAAGATGTAAAGATAATAAACTAATTCAAACATATGTATAATTGTTATATAAATTAATAATCAAGACATGTTTGAACCTTTTAGCCGCCTATAAAGACAACTAGCAATATTGAGGATTGGTAACCTTAAAGTGATGTTAAAGTATATATACCTGTGAAAGATACCTCATCCTACGAATACATGTCATTGTTTCCCCCTGGCCACCTTCCTAAAAAATAAATAATACTTAGGACTAAATATCATTAAAAAATGCTACAAAACAACAATGACAAAAGATAAACCTCTAATATCCTGATAGACTCCTTAACAAGTGCCTCAGAATCCTTTTCTTTTCCTTGTAGATGCAAAACCTGAAAATATAATATATGAACTTCCTGAATTTTCATAAAGTGAGCATGTAGAGTATTCATGCATATTTATCTAAATAAAGTGAGCATGGAAACTCAGTGAATCAATATATCCACTACATATGAAATTTGACCGTGCACAACTTTCATATCTACACAATGGAGCAACAAGGCTTAAAGGTCCAAACTTAAACCCCCCCAAAAAAAAACACCAAAAATGAAAGAATTCTTAAAAAATATACTCAAAACAACAAAGGAATCAATATTCATATGTATTTAGTATCCTAATCCTCCTAAACCCACAATTATTTGAGTAACTAATAATCCACATCACTTAATTTAATTGTTTGGTTTGTCTATCAAACACAGCATCAAGCCTAGTAGATGGTCAAGTGATAAGATGTGCATGGCACTTGATGCAAAACTGAAGGAATTACACAAGAAGATAGCTAGTTCACACAAATATCATTCATCTGGACAATATTTGTAGATGACAGAGAGCTACGTATGTTGGATATTTTCTCTTGAATTCATAGGCTTATATGCCCTCATGGTTGAGTTCATACTTATGACAGAGAGCTACGTATGTAGAGCCTCAACAGAGTTGACTCTATTTCACCAGTTTAACAATCAAAGCCTACATTCCAACAATCACCTATATTTCCTCTCTTTTGATTCAAGGTTAATAAGAGATATATTAGAAAAACCAATCAAATGGAATCATACTAGTTTATCATCTCGCTATATTGCAAACAAACTATACTAGCTTTAATGAAACATTAGATCTAAACTAAATACATATAAGTTGGTCTCATTTAGTCATCGAAAGAGAAACAAACCCTTATCCTCCTAGTTTTCTTCATTACTTTGCCGAAAAAGAACATGGGAAATAAATGAAGGAATATAACACATATGTCAGGGCTCAAATTGCATGTCCCAATTGATGACTAAGGATTAAGATAAGATAGTATCATCCAAGACAATGGAGGAGTGTGTGGCTTATGACTTCAGAATGTCACTTTATAAGGTTAGTTCAATGTCTAAGTCTATTCAAAGGAAATGTATGCTTTATGTCTTGGCACCATCAAAGCTAGTCCTAGTCAAGCCAGTTTCCACTTCCTCTTCATCTTATCGAATTATAAATGTCCAGTCTGCAGGATGGAATGGAAGCAAATCCCATTCCAAGGTCCTCAAATAGCTAATCAATCTCAAAGTAGAGCTAAGTTCGCCCATTAAATTGGTCACAGGACAAAAGTCACAATTCCGTCTCGAACTCTATCACGCCAAATCCACCAATAGATAGTGAAACATTGTGTCCTTCTTTCACTCTTCAGAACCTTACGTTTTTTTATGATCAACTTGAAACAACTTAATTTGCAATGCATGGATGTACTAAAAGAGTACAAGCCAAGACATACACGAAATATTCAGCCTTTCCAAAGTCGGCTTCAAAGAAAAAATTTGTTGTTTTGATTCATCTCAGGGCTCCAACGAAACTACAGCAAGTCTAATATCTCACAAAAAGCTTAGACTTCCATTGACCTTGTCACAGTCATTGATGTTACCTGCAAGCATGGCTGGTACCAAACTTCCACTCCTGAAAAAAGTTGTTGATTCTCTTATGGCAAGAAGGGCCGACAACATGGTTGACGGTATCATAGATCATAGACCATAGATACAAAGTGATTGAATAGTGAAAGGAAAAGATCTCTGTCACATAGTGGTAAAAGACACAATGATGGTTATGGATTATATGCAACCAAGCATAGCTTGGTGATACCAAATCTGTAACTATGAAAATAATGTGGCAACTGGGACATCAAGATGAGAAAAAAAAATTTGTTGTCCATCAATGTTCCATTAGCTTAAGATCACAGACCATAGATACAAAGACCAAAATATGTTGAGGCACATACAATGTTAATGGAAGCAAATTGTCAATACAATCGGCCGTGTGTTACAAAGGCTATAGCCAATGCTAAAGCTGTTGTAGAGCACACTGCACTCTCAAAGGCAGTTTCTATGCTAGAAAATTACAAGATGATGAAACCAAAGTCCCTAGCAATATAGTTATGTTATAAGGTGTGTCTGGCATTAGATGCAAAGCTAAAGGAAATACAAGAGAAAAATAGACATAAGGCATTGATATTATTCATCAGAATGGGCTTATATGCTCTTAAGTTTAAGTTACACCCATGGTAGAAGATACCGCACGCGAGAATTCAACATAATCAACTAAAACCGGATATGCATATCAAACTCCATCTACAGCTTTAAATTCTCGGTCGCTCTCGTGACCTGTCCATGTCCCTTTAGCTACCTATTTCACCATGCCGAATAATAAAATCTTAAAGTTTTTAAGTTGAATCAATCCTGAATAAGATGTGATTGATCTACATCTAAAATGGTATCAAAGTCAATATAACTTCTTTGTTTGCAACATGACCAATTAAATAGAATAACATGTACCGTAGATGTGTATTTGAGTAACCAGGGTATTCCCTTCAGCTTGAGTTCAGTTATACATGTTATGAAACTAGTTTCAATATTGAGTTAGTAATAAAATAACAGTTTTGAATATTTTGACCCAAGCCATCGGGATTAATTATGGGTAATTTTGTTATTCTAAACTAACCGGTAGGGTTAAAAGTAGTAATTCTGCATTTTCACCTATACCATTACTGTTAATTTTTATCATAATATATTTGAGAGACAATAGATTATTTTGATCATCAATGCAAAATTTTTCTGATATTTTGATTTGCTAACTACATTTTGAAATTTTGTATGTTCTATGTTGGAAAGTCCACGATTATAGGGATTTTTTAGTTAAGACCTTTTATTGTAAATAGCAGATCTTGTATATAGTCAAATATATCAATCCCTGATTTTTAGGGATTTAGAATAGGAAGTTTTTGTTATCCTTTTGGGTTAGTAAGTGTATATAATAGCCCTAGGTCTGTACATATTATTCATTCTGAAATATATTAGTTTCTCCCACATGGTATCAAAACCAGGTTGCTAGTTTTTTTTTCTGATTTTTCTGCTCATTGTTTTGGGTTTTTTTCCCCTTTGTCGGTTGACAGCTGGGTATATCGCACTTCTCTGCAATTTTTTTTTTTTCGAGGCCGTCAATTTTATTGCTTCTGGATTTCTTTTCTTTGACATTTCTTCCTCTGTTCAAAGTCCTCTGTTTGTATTTGAAAAAACCATATCTGAGGTGTCCGAATCGACCAATATGCATTCTGCTCCAGTATCTACAGCCTTGGTGACTCATGGATCAGGCGAACTTCAAAATATTCAAGCGGCCTACAGGTTGAACGGAACAAATTACCTGCAGTGGTCGCAAGTTGTGCGAACATTTTTGAAGGAAAAAGGAAAGCTAAGCCATGTGATTGGCGATAGTCCTGATAAAAGTGACCCAAGATTCCAGATTTGGGACGAAGAGGACTCAATGATAATGTCCTGGTTATGGAATTCCATGGTACCTGAAATCAGCAGTTCCTGTATGTTTCTGAGTACAGCAAAAGAAGTTTGGGATTCTGTTAAAGAAACATATTCCAAAGTTCGTAACGCACCCCAAATTTTTGGAATAAAAACGAGGATCTCGGCTACAAAACAGGGAGATCGTTCAGTCACGGAATATGCTAATATTTTGAAGGGTTTATGGCAAGAACTGAATCATTATCAATGTCTCAAGATGAAGTGTAGTGACGATGCAGCGCTGCTTAAGCGGTTCGTAGAAAAGGAGAGGATTTTTGAATTTCTTGTTGGTCTGAACATGGAATATGATCAGAAACGGAGTCAAGTTCTAGGGACGAGTTACCATCATTGAATCAGACCATCTCCATGATACGAGCGGAGGAAAGACGGCGTGGAGTGATGATTAAATCTCAAGCAGTAGACGGCTCAGCTATGGTCTCAAGTGGAATTTCAACTCCGTTTCCAAATGGTGGATCTAATCAATTTTTCAGCAATGGGAATAACAGGGCAGAGTTGTCCAAGGCAGCCAACAAAGACAATCGGTGGTGCAGTTATTGTAAGAAATCAGGTCATGAGAAGGACCGATGCTGGAAATTACATGGAAAACCACCTAATTTTGGGAAGAACTGAAACAATAAAGGTGGACAACAGAGTACTCAGGGGCAGGTTCATTTTTCTGCTGTACAATCTTGTGAAGAGTCTCCACGACATTGGAAAATTCAACAAAGAAGACATTGATAAACTGAGGAACTTGCTGGATACTTTGGAGAAACCCTCGGGTGCTTGTTCATTAGCACTCGCAGGTAAGTCTCATATTTCTCATGTGTTAAGTGCTTCAGATATTAATTTTCCAAACTCTTGGGTTATTGACTCGGGGACAACCGACCACATGTCAAATTCCACACTCAAGTTTAGTACCGACAACCCGTACCCTAGTAATAAAAAGATTGCAACAGCAAATGGGTCATTGACTACTGTTGCTGGTCAAGGAGAAATCAAACTGAGTCCTTCCCTGGTCTTAAAAAATGTTTTACATGTCCCAAAGCTGTCTACCAATCTTGTTTCAATTCATAAACTCACTCAAGACCTGAATTGTAGTATTATCTTTTATCCTACTCATTGTGTTTTTCAGGACCCGAGCACGGGAAAGATGATTGGACTTGCTAAAGAAAAGGATAGGTTGTACTACCTCGAAGTATCAAGCAATCCAAGTAGGACAGGGAATCATTTATCTATGTCATTGGTTTCTGAGAATGTCTCCAATAAAGCCAAAATTTGGCTACATCATCTTCGTTTAGGTCATGCATCTTTTAGTGTCTTAAAAGTAGTGTTTCTATTATTGTTCAAAGGAATTAAAGAGAAAAGTTTTCATTGTGACATTTGTGAATTTGCAAAGCATCGCCATGTCTCTTTTTCTGTTAGTAATAAAAGAACCTCTGTCCCTTTTTCTTTGATTCATAGTGATATTTGGGGCCCTTCTACTATTCCCAATATTTATGGTGCTCGTTGGTTTGTCTTGTTTATTGATGATTGCACTCGTGTTACTTGGCTCCATCTTTTGAAACAAAAATCTTATGTCAGTTTTATATTTCCAATTTTTCATAACATGGTGAAAAAACAGTTTGGTGTGTCAATAAAAAGATTCAAATCTGATAATGCTCGTGATTACTTCAATCATGTTTTATCCCCTTACTTTCAAAAGGAGGGAATCATACATGAATCTTCATGTATCAGTACTCCACAACAAAATGAAGTCGTTGCGCGAAAGAATGGCCACCTACTTGCATCAACCCGAGCATTCCTATTTCAAAACAATGTACCAAAATTCTATTGGGGGGAAACCATTCTCACAGTTACTCATCTTATCAACCGGCTACCATCAAGTGTGTTAGGGTTCAAAAGTCCTATGGAAGTTTTCTCTAAATTCTATCCAAACTTCAATATCTCCAATAACCTAGTTCCTCGAGTCTTTGGTTGTGTCTCTTTCGTTTATGTTCATACTCAAAATCGGGGAAAACTTGATCCTAGAGCCATACGATGTGTCTTTGTGGGATATTCTTCCACTAAAAAAGGTTACAAGTGTTATCATCCACCTTCTAGGAAGTTCTATATGTCCGTCGATGTTACTTTTTCAGAAAATGAACCATATTTTTCCACCCCTTATCTTCAAGGGAAGATGTCATTTAATGAAGATAAGGATCGAGATATGTTTTTGTTAGAACTCCCTTCTTTAACGTCTTCGCAATCTATACCTCAGTTGCCTCATTCCAGTTCAAGCCGTCAGTCAGAGTCGTCGTCACCAAGTGATGTAGTCTTAAGTCAAGAACCTAAAAGTCAATCTCCAAATGAAACCCACAGCCTTTGCAGGTGTATTCGAGGAGGAAGGCAAGTGTCTCTGATCTTTTACAAGTCCAGGATTCCGAACCAACTCCGAGAAATAAGGTAACACCCATACCAGAACATATTTATGAACTTCCTATAAACCATCATAACCTTGATGATGACTTGCCCATTGCTATTAGGAAAGGTACTAGAGAATGCACCAAGCACCCACGTTATCCACTCTCACATTTTGTCTTACAAATTTGTCACCTACTCACACAAGTTTTCTCATGAACCTTAACACCATAGCCATACCTGCCACCTTGTCTAAAGCTCTAAATAGTGATGAATGGAGACAAGCCATGCGTGTGGAAATAGATACACTTGAGAAAAATAAGACCTGGGAAATAGTTGATCTGCCACAAGGACAGAAGCCCGTGGGATGTAAGTGGGTCTTTGTTGTGAAATACAAAGCAGATAGATCACTAGAGAGGTATAAGGCTCGTCTGGTTGTAAGAGTTTATACTCAAACGTATGAGATAGACTATCAGGAGAGACTTTTGCACCGGTGGCGAAGATGAATACTATGAGAATCCTTCTATCCCTAGTTGTAAATTATGATTGGGAATTACAACAATATGACGTGAAAAATGCGTTCCTACACGGGGATCTTGACAAGGAAATTTATATAGAGATTCCACTTGGTTTTGAGGGTAAGATGAGTGGAAACAAGGTATGCAAGTTGAGGAAGGCCCTTTATGGACTTAAACAGTCCCCGAGGGCATGGTTTGGCAGATTTACTAAAGCTATGATAGCTATGGGGTATAAGCAAAGTCAGGGTGATCACACTCTGTTTATTAAGCACTCGACTTCAGGAGAAATTACCGTTTTGTTGGTCTATATGGATGACATAATTGTGACCAGAAATAACTTAAGAGAAAAAGAGGCTCTAAGAAGTCGACTGGCAAAGGAATTTGAAATCAAAGACCTTAGCAGACTAAAGTACTTTCTTGGGATTGAGATGGCCTAGCGCATGGTGTTTGCGAGTTGTTATGGTTGAAGATCATTCTTGATGACTTAAAGATTAAATGGGTGGGACCAATGAGGCTCTATTATGACAATAAATCAGCTATCAGTATCGCGAACAATCCAGTTCAACATGATCGGATGAAGCACATCGAAGTTGATAGACACTTCATCAAAGAGAAGCTAGACAGTGGCTTAATTTGTACACCTTACGTGCCTACAGGAGATCAACTAGCAAATATCCTAACAAAAGGGCTAGCAAGTACCGTGTTCCAAACACTTACAAACAAGCTGGGAATGGAGAATATCTATTCACCAGCTCGAGGAGGAGTGTTGGAAAGTCCACGATTATAGGGATTTTTTAGCTGAGGCCTTTTATGTAAATAGCAGATCTTGTATACAGTCAAATATAACAATCCCTGATTTTTAGGGATTTAGAATAGGAAGATTTTGTTTTCCTTTTGGGTTAGTCAGTGTATATAATAGCCCTAGGTCTGTACATGTTATTCATTCTGAAATATATCAGTTTCTCCCACATTCTATATTCTGATTTAAAACCTTGTGAAAAATGTTTGTTCAAGTTATTTTAAATTGTATACAAAATTTAATTAGTTGAGTTTGTTGGAAAACTTACTCAGTTGTCAAACTCATAAAGTTGTTTCTCTCTTTTTCAGATCACGAAAAGTAATTAGTTTGAAAGTGTCCTTTGGGGAGAGTTTAGTTTTTATCAAAATTTTCTAGTTCTTTGTATGGAATCTAATTTGATTTAAGAGTTTCAAAAACTTTGTTATTTGTAGTTGAACCTTGTTTGTATTATTTTTGGACTTATTATTTTGACCTTGTTTAACTTATTGAATGCTATTTAGTTGAAATATTGTGTTATATTATACATTGTTTAGAATATGTAAAGCAGGTTTAGAAGCCTCGCATGCCTATAAGGCCAAATCCCTTTAAGCATGCAGTCGGCTTGTCACATGTCACGTTCGAGGCATGACAAATTAAAGAGATACATTAGAATTCCCCTAAAAATTGGTAAAATTTATAATTATATATACACCCCTCAACAAAGATAATTACACCCTCTTACACAAGTTATATGAAATAAAACCTATTACTAATATTTACATATTTATAACATATTTGACAAATAATATAATTTATCTTCTTAAATAAGAAGGGGAGCCTTGGCGCAACGGCAAAGTTGTCGCCAGGAACCTAGAGGTCACGGGTTCAAGTCGTGAAAACAGCCTCTTGCAAAAAAAAAAAAAAAAGTAAGGTTGTATACAATAAACCAAGTGGTCTAATCCTTCCCCGGACCCTGCGAATAGTGGGAGCTTTGTAGCACCCTCTTCTTAAATAAATCATTTTTATAATTTTCCTATTTTAAATAAAAATTTTATTTAAATATTTTAAATAATAGTTTTTATTTAAATACCATATAGTTCCTAGTATGGGAATAAGGCTTGGTTGTTATTGTTGTTATTATTGTTATTGTAATTGTTATTATAGTTCCGCTACGATTAAATATATTTTTACAATAATTTTTAATATAATACATTAGTCAAAACATTTAGCACATATTTATTTAACTCATTGGATAATTTTATATTTATGGAAATATTTAAATTTAAGGTTTGAAGAATTAAATTCACGTATTTTTTAAATATATGAAAAATAAGTTTGGAGAAAGTCATAAAATGGTAAAGACAATTATGGCTTTTGACATGTTTGTATTTTGTTAAGTCTCTTGCCTATCATACATAAAGAAGAACAACAAAATTGTTTTGTTATGTCCAACACTACCGATCCTATTCAAATTGTTTGATCTTAGCTAGCAAACTAATCCAAGGCATCCCCTACAAGACCCTTTAAACAACCCTACAACCTCCTTAATAGAGGCTATAGTTAGCCTAATACAGGATGATGAGGCAAAAGACAAGGAAGAAAGTTTCCTAAGAGACTTGATCACCCTAAAGTCTGTTTCAGGATGAAAAATAAGACCAATTCAACCATGATTTCCTAAATCCTTTATAAGTTGCTTTTTATTTCAATAAATTATATTCAATTTCCATTTCAAGTAGATCTACTTTTCTATCATCCTTCCTATTTAAAATAGAATTTTCTTTCAATCTTAAGCAGAAGTTGTAGGCCAGGCAGCGAGTTTTTTTTTTATGAATAATAAAGAGTCTATTAGCTGATCTCCTTGAAGGCATCTTCTGTGCTCTATCAATTTGGTTGCAAGGCATCAACTAGTGGTCTAGCATAGTCATTCTAATATCCTCAAAGATTATATTGGTACGATAATTCTTACTCTATCTTTATTTCCAAAACCTAGAATTGTATGTCAACCTCCCAATCTTCATGATATTGCCACTAGACCCTTTTCTTTTCTTTTCCATTGCACCGAGGAGTGCATCACAAACATCACTTGAGTAAACTTGGATTTAAAAATATGAGCATAGTCTCCCATCCTATTAGCTCAAGCTTCAAGTTGGATTGAACAAGCAAAATTAATAAGTTTGGTTTGCATCTAACAAAAACAAGAAAAAACTACCACATCCTTTTTGCCTCCAATATCAATTCTCTCATAAATTGTCTACTATGAACCTATGTAGGTCTTTTATCCTATTTTATATTTTATATTTTATATTTCTTTTAAACAATTACCCACAAAAGAAGTCTGCTTCATGACTCACCACCTAAACTACTTTGTCTATGTTGCTTCTCACTCTATTAAAATTGGCACATTCCTAAGCCTGGTTCTAGGCAAACAGAGGCAAATATATATCTCATGTGTAAAGTCCACAAATTGAAAGATATAAGAGGTATAACAAGGGCATCTGGGTAATGTTGATTAGAATATATTCATGGGTGAAAGGTTAGGATATTGTCACATGTTTCTTGCCACCTCTAGCAAAGAACTCAATAAAAACATTTATGTGTCTGTGTGCATGCAACAACATGATTTCATGGAGAAATAATAGAGTACCGTTCCAAGATGATACATCGTGTTTGCATACTCTGTATGGTTGTACCCTAAAACACGCCCCTCTATCTGTACAATTTGTGGATGAAAAAATGAAGAGAACAAAAAGAAAAAATACAAAACTGAAATAATTGAAATTAGAAGAAGGATTGGAAACACCATTTTAAGATCAGTGGTCAAGGTAATTGCTAAGAATTGCTAGGATTTTATACCTTTAAAGCTCGCTGCCAAAGAAAAAAAAGAAAGAAAAAAAATCAGTAAAAGAAACCAGCATTGTCAGGATAAGCTTTATGTATCATTCAAACATTTGCCTCCTAAAAAGTGGGAATTGGTTATTGATAATTTAAAATCTAAACATCATTTAAGAAGATACACATGCTTAATTAATCAATTTACGTACACAGATTATATGTGGCATATAAGACTATAACACCATGATTTCGAGAGAAATAATTCCTTTACTTGAAAAAAAAGATAGCAATCTAAAGCAATACACATGATAATAACTTCAACTATAGCAGCCATTACACAGAGCAAACCTAGCAAATATCACTACCTCTCATAGATTTGAAAACAACAAAAAACGGCCAGTCTATAACTGGGTTCTGTTAAAGCATAGAAGCACAAAATCTACCTGGATCAGATTTAAAAGCTACAAGGAGATAATCTAATCCTGAATAATCCCGCAATATAGTTGCTCAATACATTTTATTCACTCTTAGACATAAATTGTAACTGGCAGAGAATATCGCACTCCTTGCAAAAATGTATGACACAGAAGTAGACAGATGTATATTAACTGCAATTATACCTCATAACATGCACGTGCTTGTTCTAGTTTCCGCTGAACAAGATAAAATTGTCCAAGGTTGTGAAGAGCAGCACCTACACTAGAATAACCGGATCATTTTACTTTGTAGGTTAACACAGCATATGAGAAATCGACAATTTGGTTATTTACATAACATAAAAAGAAAAAATAAAGAGACACTTCATCTGCCAAGGGTGTTCATGTAATATACACACACAGTTAAAAATCACTATTATTTATTTGTTGGGAATTAAACATGTACAGTTTTGGTAAAGCAGGCATCCACTTTATCAGATGAACTCTTCTCAAGGCTTCAGTCTAAAGATAAAAAACAGAAGTAGAAGGATCTACCGTATATCATCAGTCCCAAATGATTCTTCTAATATAGTTATAGCCTCCAAATAGAGTGGCTCAGCTTTTTCAAAAGCCTTTCTTACCCGATAGAGCTCCGCCTAGAAGAAACAAAATAAATAATAGTAAGCTGATATACACAATGAATATAACAGGAAGATTTTCTAGACAACTTTGTGTTATGCACAAATTAAGGGGGAAAATTCATGAAGTAAAGCATTTAAAATGAGAAAGTAGGGTGAATTCCCAAAGAGATACTTCAAAGACACACTTATGTTACCTTTACTCCTGGCAGCTGCTAGCCAATTATGCTTGTATACTTACCCATATTTTAGATGTTTCTACCAGCTAGATTTAAAATATCAGGCACCTGATACAAGTGTCACACAGAATTGTGATTAAGTTTTACACAACAACATCAGATAACTTCATGACCGTATTTGTTTTGTCTGCTCGATCACTTCATTAACACAGGGCATGTAGTTAGAACACATTTGTTATCCATGTATGTATGACCCACATCAGCATTTAAGCATCAATAAGTTTTCATTAGACTCACATGAATTCCTAACTCTGGTATAACAAAATAGCATAGCTAAAGATATCAGATGTTGTAGCAAATTAGCCCACACTTACATAATTATATCAAGCCTTATTGCAGAAGAATTTTGACTTCTTGAATGAACCATAAAGTTTCCATAATTCCTAATCATAATGTTGAACCTTCATGGTTGTTTGGCTTAAGAAAATCATGCGAAAAAAGTTGGCTACTTGCTCCTGAAAGAGCTTTCACCAATTCAATCTGAAAGTGCAGCCGGACTTAGAAATAGAAGAGATTTCAAGAAATCAAGGTAACAGATAAGAATAGACGAAATAGAACATGAAGTTGAAAAATGTGTGCTAGCTCTGCTTCTAACAAATGACAGGAAAGAGTTGACTTTTCGCACACCAAAAGATTCTCCCCATTTTTGCACACCAAAAGATCATCCACTCTTCAAATTCAATCTCAAAGTCGGCCATGCTTCGAAGAGAATTATAAATGACCCTTACAGCAACTGCACATCTAAGTGTTGAGTTACTTTCGCAGAAGAATCATCAAACAATAACTTGTGAGAAAAGGAGGTGATAAAAGCAAGTGAATTTCGAGTATCTGCAGACAAGATGGTAAAAGGCAACCATCAACTTGTTTAGGTCTCTGATTTGAATATTAATGATCACCAATAGCTTTGGATGTACAATTTCAATCATACGAAAAACAGTTGATTAAGGCTTTGTAATACCAAACCAGCCAAAGCTCAACCAGATCCATCTTTGAATTTTATGTTTCATGCTATCATACTGTTTCTTAGGAGAGGTGTTCCTCATTTATCCTTCTCCAATATCAGTAAGCACACATGTGAACTTTGCCCACCAATAGCGCCTCATCACATCTTTGCAGCACACAACCTTAATCTCTTAGTGGTTCTTCATTATTACGGCCCAAATGGTGATGCTTGTATACTCCTCTCATGCATCCATTCAATCGTGGGCTCAACCCACCAATAGAGCCATATCACATTTTTGCTGCACACAACCTTAATGTCTCAGCGGTTCATTATAGAGGCCCAAATGTTGTTAATTGTATACTCCTATTATGCATCCATTCACCACTCCATCCTTTCTCACTTTTCCATGTATCCAACTCGACATTCTCCTATATGACAATAAACAACACTACTGTTTTTTGCTTGTGATTTTAGCACTCAGCTAACTAACCCTCAGGACAGTTTCAAAATGGTAACGGGATCCAACTAGCAAGTTAACACCCATGCCATGAGTTCTAGCAACAAAAATAATAGTAAGAATCATACCAAATTATTGCATGATGATGCAACATGTGGATCTCTGATTCCGAATCCTTCTTTAGCCTCTTGCAAAGCTAACAAAAAGTACTTTTCTGCTTCATCTAGCTTACCCTGCAACAAAAGGCATAGGTTTATGCACAACAACAAACAAGGAGAGATTTACTAATATGATAAATAGATACATAAGTACATAGGTACATGATTGGTTTACATCTAAATATGGCATTATATTTTCTGCAAGAATTTAGAGACCTAACAATAACATGATAAAAATTTGCATCAGAATCTAACGTAAAGCAAATTCAGTTCAAGTAAAATAGGCCCGTGTCCAATAGGTAATGGTTACATGTTCAGGGTATTGTGCATTAGTAAGAAAATGAAGGTGTAAAATGGAAGAAAAGAAGACAATTTCCTCAGTACGTGCTTTGAGAAAAAGTTCCCTGCCATTATCAGTAAAAATTCTCCACTTGGATGTATGAGAATTTGATATCACTGAACCATCTTCAATACGACGCAAACCAGCTAAATCACCCTGCCCTTGATCATTATCAACCACAGAAGACTCTTCAGCTAATGCAGGGCTCCCATTTAAGCCAAGAAAGAGTGCTGCAAAACCATGAAACTTGAGATTAAATTTGAGATTGAACTGAGAACATACACAGAATCACAGGTGCAATTCAGATAAACATGAAGTACACAATAATAGAGCAAATAAGCTAATGTATCAACCCATACATTAAGAATTGCATAATACTGTTTTGGGTGCAGGTGCATTTCATTTATTTATCATCTAGTAGGAACTGAAAAAACAAATACAGGATTAAAAATAAAATCAATACAAACAGGGAGCACCATGCAAATACAGGATTAAGAATTGCATAATACTGTTTTGGGTGCAGGTGCATTTCA
Organism: Dioscorea zingiberensis; assembly: GCA_026586065.1. Taxonomy (NCBI): domain Eukaryota; kingdom Viridiplantae; phylum Streptophyta; class Magnoliopsida; order Dioscoreales; family Dioscoreaceae; genus Dioscorea; species Dioscorea zingiberensis. Next base: position 19,091,614 of record CM048821.1, on the reverse strand, counting down.
TTTATTTATCATCTAGTAAGAACTGAAAAAACAAATACAAGATTAAAAATAAAATCAATACAAACAGGGAGCACCATGCAATAATATAACAAGAGAAAAAAAACATGTCAAGATGTAAATTCCCACAAAGGAGAGCTCTTTCTTTGTACCAATATTGGCACCTTACAAGCATGCCAAACAGAATTAGAAAATTCTAATAGCAATATCATTTCATCATGACAGGACAAGAAAAAAGTTTCAATACACATTCCCATTTAGCTCTGAAACCGCCATGTCTTCATAAGCCCTTGAGCCAATAGATCCTTGCTAGTCACTGACTAGCAAAGCCATAACATTAGTATTTTTTTTCTTTTTCTTTACATAGAAAATATAGAAAAATACCTTCCTTTTCGAGGGAAATAATGCAAGTCCAATTCAGGTGAGTTACATGCACATCCCAGAGTGTACTCCAGTGCCCTGACTCCTAATAAGGAGCTGTCTAATTGATCCTGACTAAAATATGTATCAAGTTTGACATAGACAGTTGGGGATCTTAGGGATGTCCTAAAGTTAACATAAATGGATGAACATTAGATTAACAAAGCTAGTACCATAATTTAAATTCTGTATGGTTTAGACAATGTTATTTTTACATTTCAATGGCGCATCATATTGTAGTAGCGGCTCTCTTCTTTACTAATATAAACCAGTATATGCTAAACATAGACTACAATAGCATCAAATTCATGTTTGATGACACATAATACATCAACAAGAATTTCAAGATTACTTGTCTATTCAACAGTTGTTGCAATAAATTAAACCATTGCAATGAAACAAACATGGGAAATTCTTCCATATCCCGATTACCTTTACCCATGAGCACTTACATCTACCCAACATAATTTTTTTATTAATAAAAAAATAACAACCATTAGATCTAAGATATGTGGTTCAGATTTTTCGATTATTTTAGAATCATATTTCAATTGAAAATATTTATAGTTAATGGTAAATTATTAATATAAGTCTAATATAACAACACGTAAAAAGTTTAGGGTATTGAAAAGTAAATCTTGTCACCCAACAGACTCACTTTCACGGGTTTCTTTTCATCACCTTCTCTATTCTCTCTCAAGGCTTTTTTTTCACTGGTTTCTATCTACTTAGTTAAGGGGTTGTTGATGAAGAAGGGCCACTCTTTCCATCTTCAATAGTGCTCAATTAAAAGTCCAGCCACAATCATCCTCTTCCTTTGTCCATGATCCCTTGTTTGTGTGAGCATTTTCACAACATGAAGACCTCCCCATTCTATAGAGAGAGAAAGAGCGGTGGTGGGTGTATTTCAATTAGCAAGGAAAGAATAGAGAGAGGTGAGTTTTTAAGCACTCTAGGCTTGGGCCATCTGACTAGGTTGGTGCTTAAGTGGCTGGATTTGGTTGGTAGGTGACACTATTTTCTTGCTCTTTGTTCATTTATTTTTCTATCTTTTCTTCTTTCTTTTCTCTAGTTTTATTTATGAAGATCATGCTCCCGCTTGGTCTAAGCCTTTGGGGCCTTGATCTGCGCCACTTGGTTCAAGTTTTTGGGGGCTTAACTTGGGTCATGGTCTAGGGCCACAAGGGTAATTTTCAAGTTATATAGAGTTCATTTTTCAAGTGTCTTCGAAACCACTAGCTTGAACAAAAATTATGTTATGTGTAAATGAGATTAATCAAATCTGTTTATTTATTTTTTTATGGAGCATTATTATTTAAAAAACAAATCTATTTTAGGATAGACTTGTAAAAAAACACATGAAAATTTGGATTGCTATTATTTTAACTATTTAGTTAGGTTAAAAGAAGTTGGATAATGATTGACACGATCTTATTCACACTTCTATGTCCCGCTTATTAGTCTTTCAAGCTTAGTTGGTGAATGTGAGAATTTAAGAATTTGGATTATTTTATCTATTGTCTTGACTATTTAGCTAGGTTAAAAGAAGTTGGATGATGATTCACACCATCTTATCACACTCCTATGTCACACTTATTAGATTGTCAAATTTAGTCGGTGAATATGAGAATTAATAAGAATTTGGATTGTTTTAGCTATTATTTTGACTATTTAGTTAGGTCAAAAGAAGTTGTATGATGATTAACACTATCATGTTCACACGTCTATGTTACACTTACTAGATTCTCAAACTTAGTTGGTAGATATAAGAAATAACAAAAATTAGCTATTATTTTGACCATCAAGGTAGGTTAAAGGGATTGAATCTAATGTTGGATAATAATTGACACTATCTTATTCAAACTTCTAGGTTATACATATTAGTCTCTCAAACTTAGTAGGTGGATATGAGAATTAATCAGAATTAGGATTACAAACAAAATTCAGTTGCACCACTTTGAATTTTAATTAAGTTGAAGGTATATGCAGATTTTGAACAAGTAATTTACTTATTTATTATTTATTATTTATTTTATATTTATGTGACTTGATTATAATTTCCCTAAATAAGTTTAACAAAATCGTTTTAAGAGCTCTTATTAATATTTTTAACTTTTTAACATTTTTATTGAGTGTGCCCGGGATTAATGTTAAAATATTTTTGGTTTCATAGTATTGACATGGAATATTTCTTATGGTTTTGTTAATTTTTATTAGTATGTTATATTTATTTTACTAAGAAGATATTTCATTATTTGTAAGAATCGAGTTATTTATATGTATTTTTTTCGCACCATACTAGTTTTGGTATCTTTTGTTAGGCTTACCTTAAATATCATTATTAAGGAAAGTATTATTCAGTGTAGCAGATCCAGGAACAACTTGAGGTTTGTAACATCTCTATTAGTTGGTGATTTGATTGTAAATGAAGAATGGTCAAAGACAATGGAACAACTAGATAAGGAGCCTCATGTATTACATCATGGATTAACAGATTCTCATCTGCCCACAAACAACCTATCAGAGAAATAAGATTTGGAGCTCTTTTTAGCATCTCAAAGCTTATAATTAGTAAATCTCACGTGTTGGATTTTGCGAGAAGATGTGATACAAGAAAAGGTCATTCACCATTAGAGATAATGAACTAGAAATGACTACTTGTGATGTTGCATATCCTTATGTCCCTATGTTGACACTAAAAAACAATTATCGGTGCCACCTATTCCCCATGGCCATAATGGTATACCCAATTTATTTTAACTTTGATTCATTTAAGTTATTGAAAGCACTACACAAATGTTCCAAAATGCTTAATCTTTTGTATTGTTCACTGGCAACATAAGTGTCTTTGGACCACCCAAGATCCCATAATCTAGCACAAGACACATTGTAAATGTAAATTTTTCTTCTCATTTATGTCATTAATATATATTTATAGCTCATGTTTCCCATAACTTACATAGAATAATTATCAGCTTTAATTGCGTTTCACTTGGACTTTATAAATCTATTTGATAATGTGATTTTTTCTTCTTGTTATTAGCTCTTACAGTATTCTTAATGATTATCTTCACCCAATTATTTTTTAAGGTTAACGATCAATTTTACTTGTTCGGAAGATTTTAATGTTTATTGTGGAATAAGTAATTTTATGATATAGTGTTTTGTGGTGTAATTTTAATGATTATCTTCACCCAATTATAATTTTTTATGAGATAGTGGAATAAGTAATTTCACTATCTCATTAGGGTTAATAAATTCTAATGAAAGGTATTTAAGTAATTCTTTTATCTCAAACATTCATCACTTCATTAGAGATTACTTAGCAATAAAATCAAAAAAAGTTAAGTTTCTTTCCTCCAAAAATCGATTTGAAAATTTTCAAACTTATTCCACTTCCAACTTATTCCACCCTCACTTAACCCTTTTTCCAAACACTACCAAAATGCCCTATACCTACATGTGTATTTAATGTTGGGTGTTAGGTAGAGGTAAGTGTTGTTGGATAAAGGTAATTGGGGTATGGAAGCCTCTCTCAACAAACATATGAATAGTTTAAGCATACATTATGAGTAAAACACAGCATGTTGACAATTCAGTTCTTCTACATGATATATATCAAAGAGCAACAAGGTCATGGCAAGACAAAATGACACCATAAATCACTAGAAAGAATATACCTGTTTGTCCAAATAGAATGATCCCTGATAACATGCACGTGTGTTGTTTATTCCATGATGAACCAGAACCAAATCGGCAAAGAAAGCCTGGCGAACCTACAAACAGGAAGAGTCTCTACTGAGACCGCAGCTGACTAATAAAGTAAAACAAAATTTGGAATTCAAAAATAAAACACCACCAAATATAGTGAAGGATGTATCCAAAAAACAACATGTTCTTCATATTGGCTTGAAACAAATAAAAAAACTTTAGGCTTGGACACAACATGGCACCAACCTATTTTCCAACAGCTAATATGATGATTCATTGATTACTTAACTTGCTGCAACATTCACATCAAATGTTCTAAAACTAAAAAAAATGCAAGCTTCCATGCACCAGTAATATCCATAATGTAATGACCTAATAAACCAAGTGGGCTACCAAGCTAGCTATGGAGTCAATTGCAAGAATTAAGTTTAAAGGGCAGCCTGGTGCTACAAAGCTCCCGCATACGCGGGGTCCAGGGAAGGGTCGGACCGCTTGGATCTATTGTATGCAGCATTACCCTACTTTTTTTACAAAAGGTTGTTTCCACGACTCAAACCCATGACCTCTATATTACATGGCGACAACTTTACCGTTGCGCCAAGACTCCCCTTCTAAAAGACTCATCTCATTCAGAAAGTTATATCAAGACAAAGATCATTCAACCCCTTTCTAAAAGTCCATCAGTTCAGATTGGAAAAAGATTCATGAGAGACTTTTAGTAAAGCACAAAAACACAAGTCATCTCAAAAAAATTTAATTATAAAAACAAGGACATGCTTCCCTATGTAGATTTTGGGTTTAGAATCCATTTCCTCAATGTCTCAGCTGATCTAGGGGTGAAATCGGTTCGGTTTGGGTCGGTTTGGACGAATTTTCAAACCAAACTGGTATTTTTCGCTTTGAAAAAAATCAAACCAAACCGGACCGAATAGTTTGAAAAATGAAACCAAACCAAACTGGTTCGGTTTGCAGTTCGGTTCGGTTTGAACCGCGGTTTGAAAAATAAATCATAATTGCATATCTATTCTCTAATCATATATCTCCTTATATAGATAAGAATGTGAGATAAATCATAAACTTTTTATAATTATCCCTTTGAGATGAATCTTGATCCAATTCAAATTCAAATATCAAATCATAATCAAATTATGATTATCTCCTTTCATCTCATATCAATCCCTACAAGGTTAACCCAAGTCGGATGATATATTGGTTCAATCACATTAAAAGTAGGAATATGCGGTCCGGTTCGGTTCAAACCGCATTTCTGAAATTTCAAACCGAACTGAACCGAATATTAATAGATTTCAAACCAAACCAAACCAATTTATTTTCGGCTTCAACGGTTTGAAAAACCAACGGTTTCGACGAATTGGTTTGGAGCGGTTTGGGCGGTTTGGCGGTTTGGAGTTTCAGCCCTAAGCTGATCCAAAATTGCAAGAAATCTTGTTTAGTTTTTCAGTGGAATGAAAAGACAGAAATGCCTTCAACCCCATTCTTTTTAAAAAGAAAACAAGGATTTTACTTTTTAGGGACTTCATAAATCTACCATACACATTCCACATTGATGGACAACTCATATTTCAGGCCGGATCTATTGAAATATAAATCATATGCCTTTTACCTTACCCATAACCATTACATGTATTGCAAAAATTCATCCAAGAAAATCAACAAAAAAAAAAAATCATGATAACCAATATAGCATATCTTTCATGTCTTTCATATTGGTCATTACCGTTACATATATTTCACCAATTACCCTTCAAGGAAAAAAATAAAAGAAATCTCATATAACCAGTAAACTAGGAAACATATACCCTGGATTCAGAACAAAAGAAAACTCTATAACCATCACATATAACCAGTTAACTAGGAAACATATACCCTGCATTCCAGAGAACAAAAGAAAACTCTTAACTATCATGTTTCTTAAAACCCTTACCAATATCTCATCAATTTTTACCATAGAAAAAAAAAATGCAACAAATCCAGCAAATTCTTAATCACTTCCATGCCTAACAAGCAAATAATAAAAATAACACATCATGAAAAAGCAATAAACTATATACCTTTCACAGTGATCATATAGTTCCAGTGAATATTTCACCAATTCTTGTCCAAAAAATAAATAAATAAATAAATAAATAAAAAACCTTGAATGAACAACAAACATGTAATCACATACTCTACCTTGCAAACAAACAAAAGAAATCATGATTTAACAATAAACTAAACCACTTAAACTGAATATTCCAATAAACTCGAAATCACAATCCCTGCCTTGTAAATTTTCAAAAATCTATTGAAATAGATTGTAAAATAAGGGAGAAGATCAAAGAAAAAAAAAACTAATGATAGAGATTACCAGGGAGAACGGAGCAAGGATTGATGGTGGAGTGAATCCGAGCAGCCGAGAATTGGACCGCAAACTGGATTCTTTTGGAAAGCCCTAAGATTCGTCGGGCCAACATCTTGCGAAGACCTAGCAAAGGAGTGGAGTGGGAGCGAAGCTGATCGGCGGGGACCCTCCCTGCTCCTCTGTTCTGTTACTTCTGCATATCTCACAAGATGTCAACCGGGCCACCAGCCCGTGGGCCTCTGTTAGGAGAGAGAGCGCTCTTTGGATTGGGGGCTTTCACTTGCCCGTAAGTGATGGGGGAAGTGAGGGAAGTAAGCTGACTTCCCCCACAGTAAGCTGACTTCCCCCACTTCGGGTGTTCATTTGCCCTGCAGTGAGGGAAGTAACACTTCCCCACTACGGTGACTTCACCCAAATTATACTAGGGTGACTTCCTCTTTTTAAATCCTGAAGTGGCTGAAGTTGGGGGAGTATAAAACCCCACTTCAGCCCACTGCTCCCATCGACCGAACTCCAACTTCGCCAATCGCGATCCTCTCCGCCTTGGCCCACCTCTCATTGGATGGCGTCCGATCTTCTGACGGCGAGCTTCCCAAATCGTGAGTTTCCGCTAGAAACAATGATCCTCTCTCCGCCTCGGCCCAACGCTCATCGGCGATCTTCGGACGGCATCCGGTCGGCGTGCTTCTGACGGCAAGCTTTGGACGGTTTTATTCTAGATCTGATTTTCAGATCTAGGTTTTTTTCCTTGGTCTCAACCTTAATTTTATCCGATTACCTTCAATTTAGGATTTCTGATTTTCAGATCTAGGTTTTTTTTTTTTTTTGAGAAAATGAAGAACTGTGTTTATGTGTTGTGATGGTTATGTTTATTCCTGCCATTTAGATCTGGCTACTTCAAATTGTAGATTGTTATTGGTGCAGGTTAAGAGATTGCTTGGTTTGTGATTTTGTAAGGAGTATAGATTTTGTAGGTGATATATTGGATGATGACTGTGTTCTCTTGCATTTTTTTTCTTCAATGATTTATGCATCATTGATGCCATTTTTCACTTCAGTGCTCTTACACACAAATGAACAGCAGAAGTGGAACTTCCCCCACCTCCCTTGAGTTCGGGGGAAGTGGGACTTCAGCCCACTTCTGACTTCCGAACACTCGGGCAAGTGAACGCCCACTTAATATGAGAATTTTTTTTCATAAGAAGATTTTAAAAAGCCAAAATATAAATATGAATATTTGTGGGGGAAAGTCTGTATTTTCTTTTTTTTTATTAAAGTGGATAAACCACATTCTTTTATTCATTGCTTAAATTAGAGTTGGTACAATGGCGCTCAAATTTGAGCTCCCCTAATAGTCCCCATTTTTCAAGGACCCTTGGATTCCCCAGTTACATGGTATTCGTGGTGGATCCCCCCGTGAGGTCAGCCTTGTGGTGGCTTCCTCAAAATCATCCCCGTTGGCAGGCGCTTATGGTGGGCTAACTTGGGTGGAGACCAGGGAGTTTTGGTCGACGAAAGTCAGCGGACTCGTCTTGCCTGGATCCGGAACCAGGGAGTTCTGTGGTTCTGGACACGTGGTAGTTCCTCGACCACACATCCGCCTCGGGATGTGTGGCCGAGAAGCATCCCGAGGCAGTTGTGGTTGCCTCGGGATGCTTCTCGACCACAACTGCCTCGGGACGTGTGGCCGAGAAGCTGCCACGTGTTCGGAACCAGGGAAGTTCCGTGGTTCCGGATCCAGGCAAGACGAAGTCAACGGTTCCAACTTCGGCTTCAGGTTGTCATGGGCTCCGTCGATCCACGAAAGTCTGTATTTTCACACAACTCCATTTCAAATACAGGTTGCTTCATAAAAAAATATATATATAAGAAAGAGAATTTTCAACTGATTAGATAAAATATTATTGAATAAATATAAATTTTATTAATTTAAATCATTCCTCAATTTTATTTTTTTTATATATCTATCCAACAATATTTTTTTTATTCAGTTGAAAATGCTGACTTTTTTATTTTTTATAGAATCTGCGTTTGAATATATATTTTACAATTTTTAAATCACCGGGGTTTTTTTTTATAAGTTAGTTTTTTTTTATAAATTTTATAAGTTAGTTTGAGTTTGTACTTGTTCATTGATAGTGGTTGCAATTTTTAAAAGTTGAAAGAGGCAAAGAGAGAGATTGTCGTTGCAATTTTATAATGCACACGGAGATTGAGTTGCTGGAAATTAAGAAGAGTATGGTGGTCAAAGAAAAAATGTTAATAAATTAAATTTATTTTCATGACTTTTCTGTGATTTTATGGATTTTTTGGATTTTCTGCATTTTTTACAAAATTTTCTGATTTTTCTCTTGTTTTAAGATTTTTATGGGATTTTGTTGATTTATTTTTATTTTTTGAAAATTACTGAGTTTATTTTATTTTTATTTTGGGCAAATAAACAAAAGGTTACTGGAAACATTAACCAGGGACCTCCCCCCACTATTTGCTACACCCCCAAACACACGTACTCCATGGACTAAATGACCATTTGGGAACTGTAGCAAGGACCATTAATTAATTATATTTTTATTTTATTTTTTTAGAATTTCTTGGATTTCCTATTTTTTTATAATTTTTTCTAATTTTTGGGGTTTTTAAATATTTTTTGGGCAAATTTCATATTAGTCCCTGGTACTATTTGACACTATTCCCCACCCAAAACACACACATCCAAAATCCTATTACACTACACCCCTACCAACCCCCTCGCCCCTCCCCCCAACCCCCAACCCCCAACCCCCAACCCCCAACCCAAGGACCTTAATTTGGGCACTATTGAAGGGATGAATAGTTAATTATTATATATTTTTTTGGGTAGTTTATTTTTTGGTAATTTCTTAATTCATTTTTAAGATATCTTTAATATATGGGATTTTCGTGATTTTTTTTGTAACTTTTTAGAAGTTTTTTCTTTTTTTAGTAATTTTCCTTTTTTTTATTTTTTGATTTTTTTTATAAATTTATTAGATTTTTTAGGTTTTTATTAATATTTCCAATTTTTGGGTTGACTTGCAGCCTATGCCCCGACCCTGCAGGCGTCACGAGTCATGTCATGCCAGACGGATCTGTTTGATACCCTGATATCTCCATACTAGCCAATATTGTCGTTGAACTAACAAAATAAGTTGGAGCACTGGAATATAGATCCGATAACCCATTATCAGTCAAAATAATAAGGGCAAATTTTCTATTAGTCCCTAACACCATTTGATACCATTCCCCATCCAAAACATACACACCCAAAATACTATTACACTACATCGCTACACACCCCTCCCAAGGACCTATAGGTAATTTGGGCACTATTCATAGGACCTATAATTAAAAATCTAAAATAATAATGAGGTTTCAAAATGAAAGAAAAAAATGAATATAAAAAAATTTTGTTTTTTTTTTTTGGTGCAAGAGGCTGACTTGAATCTTGCGCCAAAGCTCCGCTTTGAGTGTGAAATATGTGAGAGAGAAGAAAAATAACCCTGTATTATGTGACTATGTCTTTAATTTTTAATGATTGAGATGCCATATAAATTAGGATTTGATCTTTTTAGATAAAATCAATATTGGAATTTTTGCTTTAAAATTCTTATGAATTTTGAAAAAAATAAATACTTTTAAATATGTCACATGGACCTAGGTCTTTTTGGACTGACTCATGAAAAAAGAGTTTTTAAAAAGTTATACTTAAATGGTTCTCTGGCGCTTGGAAACACGAGCAGGCTTATCTCACTAACCCTCGATCGTCGGCCCTGAGCTCCCACCCCACTTACTCCGGTGGGTGGGGCCGGAGTAATGTCATCAGATGCGCTGGGGCCCTCACCGCCCCCACCTCGTAGAGAAACAAAGGCTAATGGCTCAGGAGATGCGAGCACTAAGGCTACCCCACATCCTCCATGGCAAGGAGGCCGTTCTTGGGCAAAGGTTACAGGTGGCCATGAAATTCCTTCGATCACGATCCCGGGTCCTCTCCTGGAGAAGATCAAGGCCTCCGTGACTGATACTATATCCCTCGACCCAGAAGCGCTCAGCAGAGCACATGAGGCGATGAGAGGAACTCTGTTCGGCAAGGTCCTTGGCAGGGCGCCCAACCTTGAGGTAGCAAGAGAAATCCTTTCTAAACTCTGGGGAAGCTATGGAGACTTCTCGATCGCTGATATGCCCAACGGATTTTTCGTGATTCGCTGCTCATCGGAATCAATGGCGGAGGACCTCCTTGTGGATGGGCCCTGGTCAATTAACGGCTCTATTTTTCATCTACTCCGATGGAAAGAACATTTTGAACCCATGTATGAGAAATTGTCTACTGCTACTGTATGGGTCCAATTGAATAACATGCCAGTGGAATATTGGGAGACAGAGCACTTGGAGGCTCTGGTGAACTATTTTGGCAGGTTGATCAAGGTGGATCCTACGAGGTACGAGATGGGTAGAGCCAAATTCGTCCGGGTTTGTATTGAAATCGACCTACAAAAACCCCTGAAGAAAGGAGTATGGGTTAGTACCCCTAAATCGAAATCCTTTGTTTCCATCTTGTATGAAAGATTGCCTGTCTTTTGCTATCGTTGTGGGATTGTTGGGCACGGTGTTGATGCTTGTCAGTGAGACTCACGGGTGTCGAAGGGATGTTCTTTGGACGGGGCACGATCTGCCGGACACGAAAGGGAAGGGGGTGGCCGTGGAGGACTCTGGCAGCTCCCAACGGAATACAGGAGATCTGACGGTTCACGCGGAGGCACCACTTTCCCAAAATTTGGAGGAGGAGGACAGGTGTTATGGCTCATGGATGGATGCGAACTGGAAGAGAAAGGGGAAAAATAGCGGAACATACATCAACCGGCCCCAACCTCGCCGTACCTCGAGCCCGGAACCTACTCCGGCGCCGGTGACAGTAGCGGTCAACAAGTTCTCAATAGGAGATGATCACGTGACCGGGATGGAGGATGAGGGGCCAACGGATTTCTGTCACGTGGATGAGGCCCCACGTGGGAGGGTGGCTGAAAGACCTTCTCGTGGGGGCCTAACACGTGGCCGTGGTTCAGGTCACGTGCAAAGCAGGGCTAGGCCTCGGACTTCGCGAGAGCGGAGTCCTGAAGGTCTTCGGGCTCATATTCCTCAATCCAATCAGATCAACCATAAGAACGCAACCAAATTGGTTCGTGGTTCTCGTCTGGATCAAGATCATACTAGGGATGGATTCGAAGAAGATAACTTGGTTCAATCAAGACAGGTGGAAGGCAGAGAAAGGAGCTACTCTCCTATCCTTACACGCAACAGTCAACTCTTGATTTCATCTCTGGATGAAGAGAAGGAAAGAAATAGGAAATCAAAACCTCCAGATTCATCCCAAGGCAAAGGTATGGCTCTAAACCCCCTGAATTATACCTCTACTCACCTCAACTTAATTGACAGGGTGGTAGATGCATTATCAAAAGATGATACTGATGGGGGCAAGAACGGGGATGAAAAGGAAATGTTGGAGGATGATCCCCCGGATCGTGGAAGAATAATGGCAATGGGAGGCATCCAATCCTCGGAAATTGGAAATACCAAGATCAACGCAAACAAGATACCCAATGTTGAAGAAAGGACGAATAGAGCGGATGGTGAAATTATTCCCCAAATTAATCTTTCATGAATATTGTCACTTGGAATTGCGAGGAGTCTCGGGGAAAGATCTGATGAAGTCGTATCTACTCTCTGATCAACTCCCTTAATATTATGCTTTTCTGTTTAGTAGAGACTCGAGCTGATGAACTGAGAACAAGGAGGTTCTGTAAAAAGTTCAGAAGAATGTGGGAATGGGCTGCCATCCCAGCCAGTGGCTTCTCGGGTGGAATCATATTAATGTGGAGGAAATGCCTTCAGCTAGTGACACCTATCTGTTTCTCTAAACATATCATCCACTTAATATTATCAGACTCAGAGTTTAAAACTTGGACAGTATCTATTGTGTACAATGGTCAAGCTGTTTATGAGCAGAAGGAGGTGTGGACTGAACTGAGTAAGCTATCTAATGTTGTTGGCCCGTGGCTCATCATGGGAGATTTTAATGCTGTCAGAAGTCAAGAGGAAAGGAAAGGAGGCAAAACCAACTGGCAGTCTGGTATGAAATCTGACTTGTTTAATTCCTTTATTGCACACAATAATCTTGCTGAACTTAGATTCTCAGGGGCTCCTTTCACCTGGTGTAATAACCAAAGAGGTCAATCAAGAGTATGGGCTAGGTTGGATAGGGCATTGTGCAATCATGATTGGCTTAATGATGCATCTAATTATTTGATGACTCACCTTGCCAGATGCCAATCTGACCATGCTCCTCTTTTGGTATCCTGTAATAAGTATTGTGATATCAGAGAAAAACCTTTCCGATTCGACAATAATTGGATCCATCTCCCACATTGTCATGATAGTGTAACTGAAATTTGGAGGGTTAAAGGCTTTGGGAACCCCATGCATGACACTAGTCACAAAATTCATAATCTTAGGAAGGACCTGAACAGAAAGTGCAAAGGATACTCTCAGAAGCTAGGTAGAGAAATTAAAATAATTGAGGAACAAATTGTTGACCTTGAAGCCAGAGAGCAAAATAATACCACTAATAGCTGTAATAGGGATGATCTTAGACCCTTATATAATAGACATAAAGCTTTGTTAAGACAACAAACTGTTTATTGGGCTCAAAAATCTCGCATGCAATGGCTTCAAAATGGAGATTGTAACACCAAGTTTTTCCATCAAATGACTAAAAACCATAGAAATCATAATAGAATTGCTTGGATTAAAGATGACAATGGTAGGACTTTATCTGATCCTAATGAAATTGAAGATAAATTCATAGAATTCTATTCCACACTATGGAAAAACCATCATGACCACAACATCAATAGCATGCCTGATGACCTCCCAAAACTAAATGCTGCCCAAGCTGATTCCCTTATTGCACCAGTTACCAGCTTTGAAATCTTTCAGACCTTGAAATCCATGGCTAGGGGAAGAGCACCTGGACCCAATGGCCTTAATACTGAATTTTTTATAGCATTTTGGAAAAAGATTGGGGTAGGGATTTCTGAAGCAATTTTACACTTTTTCATGCATGATAGACTCCCAAAGTCTTGGAATCAAACTCACATTAGTTTGATCCCTAAAAAAGATAATCCTCAAAAAGTAAATGACTATAGGCCTATCTCTCTTTGTAATGTCAACTACAAGATCATTGCAAAGATTATGGCTAATAGACTCAAACATGTACTTCCATACTTAGTTGGTAAAGAACAATCTGCATTCATCAGTGGCAGGAGCATTTTTGATAATATTTTACTCACTCAAGAAATTGCCCATTCAATGGAACATAATACCCAGGCCATGCCAATGATGATAATTAAAATCGATATGGAGAAAGCTTATGATCTAATTAGTTGGGACACTGTCATTTCTGTATTAGCTAATATGAACTTTCTAAATAAGTGGATCAGATGGGTCAAGGAATGCATTGGGACCACTTCTATGGCTTTCATTATCAATGGCAAATGTGGTAGATGGGTGACTCCACATGCCAGTTTAAGGCAGGGGGACCCATTATCTCCTTACTTATTTATTTTGGTCTCCCAAATACTTACTACTATTCTCAATAAGGCTGAAGTTATGCAAATACTTAAGGGTTTTAAAATTTCTGACTCTCTTTGCATCAATCACATTCTTTATGCTGATGACTTGCTTATTTGTTGTAGGTCATCTAGACAGAATGCCAGGGCCATTATCTCTTATATGCAATCATATAAAGTCATTATTGGTTAGAGGTCTAACATGATTAAATCTGATATCTACTTTCCCTCCTGGTTTAACACTAGGGTTAAGAAAGCAATCACTGATATTTTAGACTTAAAACAGGGTGTATTTCCATTCAAGTATTTAGGGTGCTGGATATCCCCTTTCAGGATCCCTGTCATATACTTTAAACAACTAATTACTAAAGTTGAGAACAAACTGGCATATTGGAAAACTATGTTTTTGACTATGGCTGGAAGGGTCACACTAGCCAATGCTACCTTGATGGCAATTCCTAATTATGGTATTAGTACATATGCCATTCCTGATTCAATCCTTGACTCCATCACCAAGCTTGTTAGGAAATTCATATGGGCTAATAACAATAATGGTCAAGGCTTACACCTGATTGGTTGGGAGATGGTCACCAACCCAAAGTCTGAGGGTGGCCTGGGTATAAAGAATTTGAAATTGATGAAAAAGGCTCTCCTCTCCAAACATGCCTTGGAACTTATGAATGATGGGGAGAAGACTTGGACTAAACTTATGAAAATTAAATATGGTACTACTAATCCATGGATTACTACTCCTCTCAGGAAAGTTTCATGGACTTACAGAGGAATTCTGCAAACTGCTAGAAGCATTAGAACAAATGTCACTCAAATGAACACTATTATCTCTAATCATGTTTTGCATGACCCTTGGCTTTTTGATATACCTCTTACTTTGATGCCTTCATATAATAATATGGATTATGACATGTCTAACTTATGGATTCAAAACCTGAGAAATGATAATCAATGGAACTGGGACTATGTGAATATTTTATTTCATCCATCCATTGTTGAATTGCTTGTGGAGAAACAGGTTGCTGATGTGGAAATTAAGGTAAGGTGGAAATGGAAGAAGAAGACTGAGGGTAAATCTCTCACTGCTGCTGTCTACGATGAGTTCAGACATAAGGAAATTGATAATGAATGGAGTGGTTGGAATAAGCTCTGGAAATTAAGGGTTATTCCAAAAATCAAATTGTTTCTTTGGAAATTTTTTCATGATAGATTGCCTACAACTCAGTATTTGTTTGCTATAGGCATGGGTCCAGCTGATCTTTGCTCTATATGCAAACTCCATCCTGAGACAACTAACCACCTATTTTCTGAGTGCAGGTTCACTATCCTTGTGTGGGAATGTATTAAAAGGGAGGGTTTTTTTGCCTCCTGGGATCCTCAATGTGACAATATTCTGCTGGGAAACTGGCTTGTTGGGTCAAGGCTGGGGTCTCAGAATCACACTATGGAAAAAGAGTTGATTGCCCATACACTTTGGGCAATTTGGGTTAACAGATGCAATCTGATTTTCAAAGCCAAGGAATTTGTACCCCCCTTGGTTGCTAAACAGGCCTTGCTCAATTTGCAGAAAAACAGGAGACTATCAGAAGTATAAATGGAATGGATGAAACAGTGATAAAGCAATGGAATTTGGCTACCTTTAACTATCACATCTTTGTGGATGCTTCTTGGATAAATGGTGAGAACCAAGCTGGTATTGGCTGTGTTATCTTAACTAATTCTGGGTCATTATGTTTTGCAGGGGCTAACTGTGTTAATGCGGATTCAACATATGAAGGAGAAATCAAAGCTTTAAAATTTGGACTGGAGAAGACATGGCAGCTTGGTGGTGAGGGAGGACTGCTGCACACTGACAATCTTTCCCTTGCTAGAAGAATGGGAAGCTCAAACAAACACCAAGATGGAAACTGTGAAGCCCAACTGGAGGAATGCAAGCAGCTGATGAGGAGAATGAAGAAAAGTGAATTACAACACATATCTAGAGAGCTCAATACATGGGCTGATGGCTTGGCTAAGAAGGCAAGGCTAGAGAAACAGGATTTTGCTTACACTAATGAGCTATCTATCCCAGATTGGATGATGGAGGAGTACAACCTGCTGAAGACTTCCCTTTTGAATTGCATACAAAAATGTTGTTATTTTGAATAGCTACTTTGTCTAGCTCTTATCATACCAAAAAAAAAAAAAAAAAAAAAAATACTTAAATATTTTTCTTATAATTGTTTTTTAATAAGTTAAATAATTTTTCATTTTGATGAATTAAAAACACTAGGTATTAGTTCAAAAGAAGGATACATTTTTTTCCAAAAAATAATGATATATTTTTAGCTCAAAAAATGTTTATTCTATGAGCACCTACTTTTCAATTTATGGAAAAACGGATAATACTGTTTCTTTTATTGTTATTATTATTTACGTACACTAAAACAAACTCATTAAATAATAGTAATAAGTGTTTATAGCCCAAAAAACCAGGTTAAACAAGATATGTTTAATGAAGTCAAAAAAATTGTGATTACAATTAATAGCGTGAGCCCCACATTATCAATTGTAACTATAAAAGAAGACTTTATAGCTTCCTTATATCTTTACACATTGACATGTGAAACCATACAATTTCGAGAAAGAGGAGATAGGAAGATAACACAAGAATAAACAATTTTTATTATTTTTTATATTTTTTTATAGTAGTCATGAGAAGGGTTTATGATGTGGGGTTGAGTCATGTGTGGCATTTTTTTATATTATAAAAATAATAATTATGAAAATAAACATTTTAACTATTTTTTACCGAAATGGGCATCTCGTACATAAGATGGGCATTCTGATCTTTCTTTTCTTTTTTAGTTTGTGGGATCCATATATTTTAATATTATAAAAATAATAATAAACAAATTAACAAATGTTTTTGCACATACAGTTTGTGTTTTATTTACCGGGTCCCACCTTTTAATATTATAAGATTTCATTTTTATAATATTAATTAGTGGCTCCACTTTAAATATTATAAACATTAATTAATTAATTAATTTTTTTGAAATTAACCAACAAGCGACACCCACTT
Source organism: Dioscorea zingiberensis (assembly GCA_026586065.1). Taxonomy (NCBI): domain Eukaryota; kingdom Viridiplantae; phylum Streptophyta; class Magnoliopsida; order Dioscoreales; family Dioscoreaceae; genus Dioscorea; species Dioscorea zingiberensis. Next base: position 19,074,408 of record CM048821.1, on the reverse strand, counting down.
TGTTTTGTTCGCACTCTTTGCTACCAATATTTGCTTGAGTTTTAAGCTTTTGTTGAGCAAGTCTCCGACCATTTATAATTTACCAAAATGTGATATTATAATATTTTATAATTATTATAAATTATCAAAATAAGGTAGCAATTACATATATTATAAAAAGTTTGCAACAATTATAATGTTTAGACTACATTATGACCAACTACTTGGACCAGAAATATTGGGACAATTTCGACGACTGTGACCTTCATTTCTACATAAACAACAACGCTTTGGCTGACCACCTTCCCTTACATCCATTTCATTACGAATCCTCGTAGATTTTGGGCGCCCTGTGGATGGTCTTCTCATTGTAAGATCAGGACATAGACGCGGACCATTATTCCAGTAGCTCTCGTTTGACATTGGCTGAAATTCTTTATGATATACATTAAAAATTGTCTCAAGCCTATAAACATTGTCCACGTATTCCTGCCAATGTAGATGAATGTATGCGCATGCTGCAAGAACATGGCGGCAAGGAAAATGAAGTGTTTGAAACCCGCCGCAATCACACCATCATGCTCTCATATCTATGCGGTAAGTACCAACTATACCACCACATTGCGGTGGTATCATTTCATATACCATGAGAGAATTTTCATCATGATCAAATTGACGAACATGAATGCTCATGCTGCTTGTTGGTTTTCTTGAATTATCTTCATTAGTGCTTCAGAGAATATTTGACCCGATGCGATCTGAGCTTGCGCCTGTACACCTTTCCTTACAAACAACTCAGCTAGTCGAAAGTAAGTTGACTTAACCAATCCTGTTATAGGAAGGTTCCTTGTCCCCTTTAGCACTAAATTAACACATTCGGCGAGGTTGGTAGTCATATGACCATACCTACGACCTTTGTTGTCAAAGGCTTGAGCCCACTTCTCCTATGGTATATTATCTAACCACCTCGTTGCTTCTATATTGTACTCTCGAAGTAAGCCATACCAGTAGTTAAAATCAGAAGTAGTTTTCGAATAACCTACATTAATAACCATAAGAAGGTGAAACAACTTTAAAACATAATAACAATATGAACTTAAATTAATAAAATTTAAATTTATAACTTACCAATGTTAACAACTATCCGTTGCATTTTTTTATTTTTGAACCGGCGCATGAAGTTTGCAAAGATATGTCTAATGCAATAAACATTGTAGGCATGAGGAGGATTCATCCGGCGACCAATTGCTCTGAATACTCCTTTGATAGACTTATGACGATCAGATATAAAATATATTCCTTCCTGTGTGTTTATATAAATATATATATATATATATATATATATATATATATATATATATATATATATATATATATATATGTATTCATCTCATTAGAATTAAAATTCTAATTCTAATAAAATTCAACTTATCATAATCCTGGCCAAATCAAGATTTGATGAGAAAACATATCCCGAGACAAATCAAGGGGTATAAATCCCATCCAAGAACATATCCCGAGACAAATCAAGGGGTATAAATATTATCTTAAAAAAAAAAAAGGTGGAATACCAACCCCGAGGCATAATCCATATCCCGAGGCATGAAACAAATCTCGAGACATGAAACATATCCCAAGGCATAATGCAAATCCCGAGACATAATCCATATCCCGAGGCATGAATGTTAATCCCGAGGCATGATAACAATTAATAATTAATTGAATTAATTAATTATTAAATTAAAAAAAAAAAAATTTAAACGGGATTTGGTCTTATCCATCTGGTGGAAACGTTGGGATTCCTCGCCGGGATTTCACGGGGGACCTGATCCTGGAGATAAGAACAAGACAAAGTTATTATAAAAAAATCAGAAGAGGAGACAAAAAAAGGGGGGAAAAAGAAAAGACCGAAGGACAAAGAGAGAAGAAGAGAACAGAGGAGGCAGGGGAAAGACAGAGACGAGAAGGAAAGAGTACTCACAGAGGCAAAGAAGAGGAAAAGGTAATTCTTCTCAAACTTTTTATCATAATAAAAAAAATAATAATAATAAAAAAAAATAATAATAAAAAAAAAAAGAAGAAAGAAAGAAGAAAGAAGAGGCAGCCCCTTCTTCTCCACCTCTTCCTCTCTCACGACCGCCCCAAGCGAAGGCCAGCCGCCCAGCGCCACGGCCCCAAGGCCATGCCGGCCAGATCCGCCAGCGCCGAGTCAGCGCTTCTGCGCGCCAGCAACGCCCGAAGCGCGCCGCCTTAGCGCCCGGAGCCTTGCGCCCAGGCGCGCCTTGCGCCGCTAAGGCCAGCGCCCAACGCCAGAACCATTCCACTCCTGCTCGCGACGCTCTTCGCCCCGAGCACGCTAGCTGCCCGGCCCATTGCGCCATTCGCCAGACTTCCACCCACCGCCCTGCTTGCCCGTAACAAGACCTCTTTGCCGCCCGCCACAGCCTCGCCAGTGAAAGTCCGCCCCTGCCTCGATTCTTTTGCCGCTAAGGAAAGCCGCCCGCCAGAAGTTCGAAAGTCCGCCACTGCCGCCGCTCCCTCGAAGCGCCCAGCCCCTTGCGGCCGGTACCAATCCACCCCTTCTCGGGATCAACGATGCACTCCCGCCTATGCTCGTGATCCACCCGGCAACAACATCGGTCCGAAGCTCCCCGATCGCACTACACCACCGCCGCCAGCGCATGACGCCTTCTCTGCACATCTGCAGCACCTCCATCATCTGCAGCTCAATTCCTGCTGCCTTCCTCACCAGGTCGTCGTTATCATCTCGTTTGGCATAAAGAACCCCGCAGCGGCAACATCGCACTCTGCGGCCGGCGTCAACCCACGGGTGTTCGCCATCAAAGACGTCGGCACTGGCCAGCCCAATATGGCGGATCAACAACACATCGACGCCGGCGCCCATCAACACCCATCTGCGGCAAAGAACTCCGGTGTGATATAAACATCGGCGCCATCAACGCCCCCATCCGCAAAGAAATCCAAATTAACACCACCACCAAACCATTTATGCGCACCTACGCACAAGACTCCCCTAAGATCAATTGGTCACCACCGCAACAATAACTCGAATAAAGACTCAGATGATCGTCAAGCCAACAATCACAGCCTCCCTTTATTCACATCAACCATTGTCATAGCTCTACCATCAAGCATTGCTTTATTATCAACACCTCCTGACAAAGCAAATTTGGCCACCCTCAAGCACAAGACCTCAATGTTTATACCAAAAAAAAAAAAAAAAAAAAAAAAAGATGATATAAAAAAAAAAAAAAAAAGGGAGCCTTGAAAATATAATATATCTCAGGGGGGCAATATGAAATATTTCATATAAATTATGATGAAATATTTTAAATGAAATAAATATTTCAAAATATCTTGAAATTAAGAGGGTCTGATCTCGAGGCGAATCCGAATACAAATCCCGAGGCGGACCAAGAAATACATATCTCGAGGCAGTCCAAGGGTACAAATCTGAGGCGGGCCAAAGACATGAATTCTAGGATAGCCCGAGAGTACATATCTCGAGGCAGCCTTAAATTCCAAAATCGTCCCCGAGAACATATCTCGAGGCGAAGTCAAATTACAAAATTGCCCCCGGGAACATATCCCGAGGCAATGCCAAATTACGAAATTGCCCATGAGAACATATCTCGAGGCAAACAAAAATTACAAAATTACCCCCGAGAACATATCTCGAGGCAAACGCAAAATTCCAAATTTGCCCCTGAGAACATATCTCAAGGCAGTTTCAAAGATAGCCTGCAAATACAAATCCCGAGGCGACCTTCCAAATAGCACAAATCCCAAGGCAAATAATAATAATAATAATAAATGATAAAATAATTAAACAAAATAATAAATTAAATCAAATCAAATCAGAGGATAAGAACCATGGAATTGGTCTTATCCTCGAAGAGTAATGGTTGGGAGGTTGGCTCGATCCTCGGACCATCTCGCGGAGTGGGGGAGGAATTTGAAAAGAAAAAGAAAGACAATAAAGAGAGGGGGGGAGGTGAAGAAAAGAGAGGGCCCTAATAGAAGAAGAAAGATAACAATCAAAAGAGAGGGGACAAAAAAAAAGAAAAAGAAAGAGGAGCCACAAGGGGAAGAAGAAGGGGGACCATTGCAGTATTTGTCAAAGCCCCCTCCGCAGTGGATTTGTCAGTTCAATCCTCAAGGTTCCACTCGCGTACCAAGCTGCGCCCACGCCTACGCCATGGTCCGCCTTACCCGACCACGAAGGCTCCCAGCCCGGTACGCTTGCTTACGCCTCGACTCTCCGGGGTGCGGCAGGTAGAAGCCCTCTTCGTACCATCGTGGAAGTGCCTGCAGGTATTTTCGCCGCCGCTCACCTGACCACGCCCCCATCGCCTGAGCACCACGTACCATCCCGCGCCTCGGCTCAGTAGCGCTGGCGCAGACCATGCAAGCCGTGCTTGCTTTGGTGCCCAGTGCCGAGGCCCAGCCACGCAGAACTTCAAGCAGCAGCGAGCGTTATCGAGCAGCGGCTGCCGTGCCGCCAACGCTCCTCGCCGAGCAGCCTCGCTAGCGCGGCCGCGCCTTGAGCCTACAGTCAAGGCTACAGCCTTGGCGTATGCGCGGCTGCAAGCGAGCCGCCGCGAGCAGCAGCCTCGCAAAAGCCTGCGCCATGAAGCGCGAAGTTGTTTCTCCCCTTTGCTCCTCCTCATGTCGCCACGAGATTCGCCTACCGGCCCCGTGATCCGGTTCGTCAGCTGCTCTGCGCCGCTTACTCAGATCGCGCCACAGAGTGCCAACCCCGCGCCAGATCCATCAAGCGCTGCGCCCACTTCTAAGCTTCGCCACCGGCTCACATTACTCTGCGGCCGCTGCGTCGCCAGAATGAAGCCTTATACCGCCAAAGAATCGAGGCCATGCGGCCGCCGGCAAATGAAGCCCCGTGATCGCCGTCAATCACTGCTTACCTGCCGCCACGCCATGAAGAAACAGTTCTTCTTTGAAGCCGATTCTTTATTGAGACACAGATCTTTATTGAAGACCGGATCTTTGATTGAAGACATGGTTGCCGATTCAACGAAGACATGGTTCTTTGATTGAAGACATGGTTCTTTGATTCAATGAAGACATGGTTGCCGATTTGATTCTTTATTCAATGAAGCTATGTTCTTTGATTGGTTCTTTGTATTTCTTTATTCAATGAAGGTATGTTGATTGATAATGATCTTTGCTTGAGTAGCCGCTATCTTGCCATTCAATTTCAAAGCGAGTTGTGTTCTTTGCAAAGAGGTGAAGATAAAATTCTGCGATCTTTTGCGATCTTTGCCAAACTTCGGCGCTTTGTGAAGATGAAATTAGCCGCCAAAGAATGCCTCTTGATGTGTATTGATGAATATATGAATGTGCGTGCATGTTTGTATAGAAATCAAAACTCAAAATACAAAGGAAATTCTGTCAATTTTTTTTTTTTTTTTAAAAAAAATATATATAATAATAATATTAGATCGATGTCAAGTATGGGATAATAAAAAAGAGGAGGAAAAGCTGCTGCAAAAATAAATAAAAAAAAGCGAGGCAAGGTAAATGCTATGTCACGCGAACAAAAAAAATGATCTTTGTGAAACTATGTTGTTATGAAGAGATGCTATGGTGCTGTCTTTGTAATAAGTCGTAAATCTGGCTTTATTTGCTACAAATGCTATAGCTGCCGCTTCTCAGAATCATTTCAAAAATACCGAAGAAGATGATGTTGTCTTTGAACATACCGCAGATTTACTGAGAAATGATTGTTATAAAGATCCATTTTCAAACCTTGATAACTCCCCGCCTTAAAACTTCATTGAGGTGAGATCTCAAGTCGTTGGAAACTAGACATCCACATCTTCAACAATCATATACAGCACGGATCCTTTTGGCGTAATCGACGCTGCTTATTTCGATGGGGAAAAGGATGAACCCTATAGTTCGACAAATTAATTCCTCAAACCTCGGCTCCGACGCTTTCCCCATATTCAAAAATTCATAACTCTGGCCCGGAAGTCTCACCGAGGTGATCTCTACGGCGTTGGAAATTAGACACCTGGGTCTCCAACATTCATATTGATTCAGTCTGAGATCCTTTCGTGGCCCGATTAAGCGTGGATTTTGATAAATAAAAGGGTAGATTTCAAAGATTTCGCCGATGTACCATGCTGATCACCCAATTTCAAAAATTCACAACTTTGGCCTGGAAACTCCGATTGAGATAATCTCTGCGGCGTTGGAAATTAGACATCCGGTCTCCAACATTTATATACAACGCAAACTCATTCGGTGGTCCGATCGGTGTGAATTTCGATAAATAGAAGGGTAAATTTCGGCATTTCTGCGCTAGCTATGTTGATCGCCCAATTTCAAAAAATTTATAACTCGCCAGAAAACTCCGATCAAGATGAAATCGTGGTGTTGGAAATTAGATATCTAGATCTCCAATAGTCATATACAACATGGACTCGCTCAAGGCCCGGTCGGTGTAAATTTTGACTGGATAAAATAGTCAATTTCGCGATCCCGCTTAGATTGACAATGCCGAAGACTCATTTTCAAAAATTCATAATTCCTGCCTGGAAACTCCAATGGGAATGAAATTTATGGAGCTGAAGACTAGATACCAAGATCTTCAATAGTCGTATATAGCACAAGCCCTTTTTGCAGCTCGGGCAGTGCATATTTTGATAGAGAAAAAGGCTAATGTAACTCTTAAAAGGCGGCTCAGTTGGTGATCTGAACCTCGGTTACAAGTCTCAAGCGCAAGGCAACCGGTGGATCCCATACGGCGGGGCACAGATCCTGAGGCGGGGGCAGCGTCATAAACAAATAAATATGTATATATATAAACATATGCTGATATGTAACAAATCATATTATATTGCAATAAAATCAATTATTCTTTCTCATTGTCTCTACTTGTATTTTTGCCCTTAATCGGAGGTTCCCACCTATTAATCGTTCTGTAATTAATAATAGAGGCTTGCCTCTATTAGGAATAAAAAGAACCCATCAAACTAAAATGACATTTGCGGGATTCGGATGTATCGTCTCCAGGCACATCACGATGCCAGCGCTGCATTTTCGGGATCCCACAAATTCCTCGCACGGTGGGGACATATTCCTCCTCCCATCTTTGAGGCAAAAAGTACAAGTAGAGGTTTATGAAGTTATAAAGGAATCTCTACATGCAGTTGGAAGCTCACCATCAATAGAGACCCTAATAGTCCCATACCTTCCATCTATGGGCATTGACTTTCATTCTTTAGAGGTTACCCCAGCCCAGCCTTGAAGGATAACTTCTGTAGAAGAAAACGATGACCACACCTTCAAAAAGTTTGAGACAAGGGAATCTTCAACCTTGTGAAAGGCTTGTTTAAAAAAAAAAAATAAAAAAAAAAATCAAAAAAAAGGAAGAGAAAAAAAAAAACAAAACAAAACAAAACAAAAAAAAAGAAGAAAAAGAAAAAAGAAAAGAAAGAGAAATCAAAAGTTGCACTCTATTCTCTTTCAAAGTCATATTGAAATGGGTTCACTCAAACCCCGTGGGTTGGTGAGAATGAACTCAATTACTGCAGATTTATGACTTCGACCAGATGAATTTAAAGGTGGTAGGTCTCCAAAATGTGAGAGGCTTCTTTATAAAAAGAACCAACTCGATGTTTAGGAAGATGATGCCAAGTCAATCTACAAGAAAATGGGAAACACATGTAATTTGGATGGTTATTAAGACATGAGGAGGCCCAATACTTACACCATCCTGGGGGCATAACCGAAGATCACTTGCCACACGGGGGGCAAGGAACAGGAGTTAACCTTCAACAACATATTGTTCCTAGAAAGAAGGATAAAGAGGATGGATCCATTTTCCTTCCTACCCAAAATCCTCTTTAAAGGGATGTGCAAATTCATATCATGGTCATGGAGGCCTGGGGAGACCCTCCACATGCATCATTCACAAGACCGTGCATAAATTGTGATAAAGTCCTAAACAGCATATGAAAGAAGGATCAAGTCACGTGTCACACAGGGGGCAAGGGACGAGAGCTGACCTTCGACAACAAAATTTTCTTAAAAGGAAGGATAAAGAGGATGGATCCATTTTGCCTCCAACCCAAAATTCTCCTTAAAGCATTTTCACCGTAAAACATGGATATATAAATTCATATAATTTGGATGGTTATCGAGGCCCGAGGAGGTTCATCATACACACCATTCATAAGATGCCACAAGCCACACTGTAAGAATGAACGGGATTGAACCTCAACAACAAAATCCTCCTTCCAACTCAAAATCCTCCTTAAGGAAATTTCAACAAATGAAAACATGCGGTATACCGTTGGTTGGCTTGGTAGTATATCAACTTGAAGGCATATATACAAATGTTGAATAGCCTGTCCCTCGGCATAAATAAAAATTCAAGCTACTGGAACAAGGAAGAACCTCAGGTGCCTCTATCCTTGAGTAGTTGACAACAATGACCAGACAAGTGACACACAGATGGTCGTTATTAAACTTGATAAGAAAATGATGCCTTATCTCGAAGGGTATAACGAGGATTGATACTTGCCTCACCTATGATAACGTGTGGGTATACAAGTATAAACCTCACAGCAAATCATGCAAGAACACCACAAATTTGCACTCAAGTCATTTCAGATATGGTCACAGATAAAAGGCTCATTTCTGATATAAATTGGGGGCATGAATGATATCAAAGTAGTGGATCCAGATGGTGGCTGACGATCGCGATAGGATTCTCTCTTCCGTCGACGAGACAGAGCCGATCTTTCCTTATCCAAGGCCGGGGGCAAGAAGCTCGCTTTCCAACGCAGGAGAAATAAAATCCCCCATAGAAAGAAAAGACATCTCATCCGACATCAACCACGGGAATGCTGAAAGCGAATGGAAGAATGGATCCCGAAGCACCAAAATCCTCAGATCCAATGACGAAGTGTGCAAACTGTGAGGCAATCTCAAGACACTTCAAGCAAAGATAAATCTTGAGATGGCGATTAAACACGTATCTCGAGGCGCTTGATGAAAATACAAATCCAAAGCGAGACAGTGTGCATCCCGATGCAATGATGCATACATCTCAAATCAGCACAAATCTTGAGATCACGATCAAACACGTATCTCAAAGCAGCTGATAAAAATATATATTCCTGGCACAAATCTTGAGACATGGTGAAGTACACATCTCAAGACAGCCAATCAAAATATAAATCTCCAAAATGGCGCCAACCTTGAAGCATGGTAAAGCTCACATCTCAAGGTAGCCGATGAAATATAAATCATGAGACATCACAACACTCGAGGCAGGGATGGAACACACCTCTCGAGACAGCTGATGAAATATAAATTTCAGCAAGACAACCCTCGAGGCAAGGATGGATCGCGACTTCTCGAGGCAAATTGATGAAAATACAAATCCAAAGCGAGAATGCGCGATCCCGATGCAAGTTGAAACACACATCTCAAAGCAAAGACAACTCTCGAGGCAAGGATGTAACATACTTCTCAAAACAAATGGTGAAATACAATATCAAACAAGCTACAAATCTTGAAGCAACAAAATGAAAGACGCTTCTCGAGATGGCAACAAATCCCAAATGATGAAGTGTGCATCCCGATGCAAAGTGAGGCACACATCTCAAAGCATCACAACTCTTGAGGCAAGTTGGGATGGAACACACCTCTCAAGACAAATTAATGAGACACAAATATCAAAGTACCCATAAATCTCAAGCAACGATGATGAAAGATGCCTCTCGAGATGGTAACAAATCCAAAGTAAAGAAGTGTGCATCCCGATGCAATGATGCATACATCTCGACCAAGACAAATCTTGAGATCACGATCACACACGATCTCAAAGCAAAATGATAAAAATATATATCCCAAAATGATACAAATCTTGAGACATAGTGAAGACCACATCTCAAGATACCGATCAAAATATAAATCTCCAAAACGTGAGCTGGCGCCGGCATTGAAGCATGGTGAAGCTCACATTTCCAAGGCAGCCTAATGAAATATAAATCATGAAACATCACAAATCCTCGAGGGGCAATAAAACACACATCTCGGTAGGCGATGAAATACAAATATCGAACCAAACAAGGATTTTGAAGCAACGATGGAGCACACAAATCTCAAAACTACCGATAAAAATATATAAACTCATAAACTCCAAATGACGCGCAGATCTTGAAGCATGGTGAAACACGATCTCAAGATAGCCATGAAATTATAAATCTCTAAACGACGCAAGTCTCGAGGCAAAGTGATAGAGCACATATCTCAAGACGATCGATGAAAGTACAAATTTTGAAGCGTACCACGAATCTCGAGGCTACCATGTAGCACGATCTTGAGGTGGTAGTAAATTTCAAAACAAAATGATGAAGTGTGCATCTCGATCTCTGGATAAATGATGAAATACAAATATTAAAGCAACCATGAATGATCCGAGACAACGATGGAGTACGGACCTCGTGGATGGTTAATGGAAATAATTTAATCCAAAAAGCTACAAATCTCGAGGAGGCAATCTAACATGCACTTCGAGGTGGCGATAAGTCCTAGAAGCATTGTGCATCCCAAAGTAGTGAAGCACACATCTTGAAGCATGACAAATCTCAAGGGGATAATGGAGAGCTCGTGATCTCGATAAATGATGAAATACAAATATTGAACCATCCATGAATTTCGAGGTAGCAATAGAGCACAAGTCTCGAGACGATCGATGATGCAAATCTCCAGCGATGAAAGCAATAAGATGGCCGATGATAGATCCTAAAGCAAAGACAAATCTCAAAGCAAATGATAGAGTATGCATTTTGAGGTAGCCGATGAAATACAAATCCAAAATAGCTACAAATCTCGAAAGCAATCTAGCATTCACTTCTGTGGTGGCAAACAAATCCTAGAAATCTCAAGCAATGAAGTGTGTATCCCGGCTGCAAAGCGCATATCTCAAATTAGCACAAATCTCGAGGCGTCAAGCAAAGACATATCTCGAGGCAAATGATGAAATCCAAATCATCCCGAGGTGGCAAGGCATACGCTTCAAAGACACATCTTAAAGTAAACACAAATCCCGATGTTGCCCAAGAATATGAAACTCAAGGGCGCATCAAGAATACAAATCTTGAGATTCCTCTCCTCAACATATATGACTCTCAAACCTCAGATCCTCCATGAATGAGGTAAGGTCGTATAATAATTGACTCTTGAAGTTTAGCATATTCCTACCCATGGAGCCGAGACTTCTAAGAAAAATTCACTTGGGTTCTCATACACTATATGATGAGATTACCAAGATATATGAAATGTCAAACTTGGATTCTCACTCACTCATATAGTGAGATACCAAGATATATGGAACGTCAAACTTGTATCCTCCATTAATGAGGTCAGGAAAAATATGACGCTTCTAAAAAATGGTGAAATCTTCATCTGGGGTTCTCAAACATATAATGAGATCATCAGATATATGAAATGTCATCACCAGATATATGAAATGTCATTTGGGTTCTCAAACATATAATGAGATCACCGTGATATATGAAATGTCTTTCGGTTCTCAAACATATAATGAGATCACCAGATATATGAAATGTCAAACTTGGAGATTACTAAGGAAATATGGAGTGTCAAACCTGTATCCTCTAGCAATAAGGTCAGGTAAAAAATGACGCTTCTAAAAATGATGAAATATAAATTCTTCACTTGGGTTCTCATACACTCATCAGATGAGATTACCAAGGAAATATGAAATATCAAAACTTGTACCCTCCATCAATGAGGTCGGGTGAAAATATAACACTGGAAGTTTCACATATTCCAAAAAAAAATGGAATCGAGATTTCTAAAAATGATGAAATGAAAAAGTGCATACTTGGTTTCTCAAATACTCATATGATGAGATAATCAAGACATATGAAATTTCGGATCAATAAAAGGCCCATAAGTACGATCCTCGATGATGTTGAAAAGGAAAATGCTGGGGGCAAAAGTGAAAGTTTTCGCCCTCAAAATATCAGAGGAAGCTCGGAGGCAACCATTTATGAAATATTTGGGATATGATAAACTCCCAGGGGGCAAATCAGAAGGCCTTCAGGTAAAGTGAGGCGCCCTAAGATTCACCCTCATATGAAGAAGCGAACGAAATTATGCACGATGTATACTTCATAATATGTAGTGCACATCAATCCAGGTCCAAGATGCGACTTAAGAGTAAGCGCATAGGATATCATTAGCCGATATGGTAGAAATTGCATTGAATATGCTAAAGATGCCATTTGTGCAAAAAGATGCCATCAACATCCAAAGAAACCTATGTCCAAAGATAAAAGAACCGACATTATAGACTCCCTGAGATGTCGCGCAGTTATCATACCACTTATAGGACTCCAATACAATCCACACCACACACCTTGGTGTTTGGAATCAAAGCAGTTCTTCCCCTCCAAATCCAGATGGCATTATGAAATAAAATATCAAATGAACACAATATTCTCCTTCGTCAATATGAACTGGACTCACTTGACGATGTTAGCATGGACATCAGAAGCTTGCAACAACTGGGTCCGTTTCCAAAATGATGAAAAGTGACCTCCAGTCTCCAAAAGGCTTGGCCATAAAGAGGTTGAAATTTTTTATGTTCATACTTCCCTCTCTCAAATAAATTTCGTGAGAGAAGTATGAAGGGGGCATTTGTTTACCCTAAAAAAAAATAATAATAATTAATTAATAAAATATATATTGAGCCTTGAAAATATAATATATCTCAGGGGGCAATATGAAATATTTCATATAAATTATGATGAAATATTTTAAATGAAATAAATATTTCAAAATATCTTGAAATTAAGATGGTCTGATCTCGAGGCGAACCCGAATACAAATACCGATGCGGATCAAAAAATACATATCTCGAGGCAGGTTGAGGGTATAAAATTCAAGATTGTCCGAGAACAAATCTCGAGGCAATTTTAAATCTTGAGACGGCCCAGGAACACATATCCTAAGGCAATCTCGAAAATTCAAGGTGGCCCGGGAACAAATATCCCGAGGCTTAATTCCTCAAATTCCCAAAAATGCCCCGAGAATACATATCTCGAGGCAAATCCAAATTTCAGGATAGCCCGAGAACACATCTCGAGGCATGCCTGAGATCATATGCCAAGGCGATGCTAATCCCGATGCATCCTCCCCAAAACATGAATCCCGAGGCATCTCCCCCAAACACAAGTCCCAAGATGTCTGAATGTCAATCCTAAGGCAACATTTTAAATAAAATTTTAAATAATAATAAAAAAAATTAATTAAAACTTGGTTCGGTCTTATCTGGTTGTGATTTCACGGGAGGGAATTTCTACCTGATAAGTAACGAAAGCTATTTTAAAAAGAGGAGGAAAAAAAAAGAAATAAAAAGGGAGCTCTCTCACAAGTAGGGCTGGCCGCAAGGCCCGCCTCCTCCTCCTCGTGATCGCCAGCCCCGTGACCAAGTCCGCCCAAGCTCGACGCCTCCACCCCAAGCTCAAGGCTTCTTCCCAGACCAGTAGGGCTGCTTTGCCCCTGCAGGGGTCAGCCCGCTTTTCCCTAGCCCGCCTAAAGCCGCTTCACCTCACGCCAGCCGCTGGGTCCTCGCAAAGCAGCCTCTGTGATCCCGGCTTCAAAGACGCAAGACTATCGCTACAAGGCCACAAGACTTTCAAGACCGGCACTCAAGACATAAGACCATATGCTACAAGGCCAAGATTCGCCAGCTAAGCCCTCATACAGAGACTAGCTGCTAAGGAAGTCACAAGGCTGTAACCTCAAGCATTCTATCATGGCATCACGCTAAGGCCAAAGACTTCGCTACTTACTACGCAGAATTACGCCACTACAAGGCTGCCAAGACTCGCCATCACTACAAGACACAAGGCTGCCAAGCCTCCGCTTCTCAAGGGCACTACACGCTCAAGACACGGGCCAAGACTCGCTAAGACATCGACCACGCTGCGCCAAGCAAGGCCAAGACTCGCTGCCAGCTTCCTCAAGGCCAAGCAAGATGCCCACACTCGCCAAGACTCAAGGCCAAGACGCCTCCTCGCCTCCAGCCACTGGCCACCGCTGCCTCGCTTCAACCGCTAGTCCCCGCTGAGCCTCCAGCAGAATTCTCCGACCAAAGACTAAGTTCCCCGTGACTGCCACTAACTCCCGCCAAGCAAAGCCTCAAGATCAACTCCCCGCACGCAGATCAACTCTCCCATTTGCAATAAACTCCTAAGAAGACTCTCCTCTCGAGCAAAGCACAAAGACTGCATTCCCCAAGATCAACACTACCACCGCAGCCGCCTCAAGGCCAGATCCATCAAGGCCGCGCCTAAGCTTGCCACCGCCTCGCTGTATCAGCAGTCTCAAGGCCGCCAAAGAATGAAGCCTTGCGCCGCCAAAGAATCGAGGCCATGCGCCGCCAAAGAATGGCTCCCCGTGATCGCCAACAATCACCATTGGCCGCCGCCATGAAGACAGTTGCCCAAGCCCGGCCTGTCGCTGGAAGACCTCGATGCCGCGAAGACCGGATGTCGACAAGACATGGTTGCCGATCAAGACATGGTTGCCGATTCAATGAAGACATGGTTGCCGATTTGATTGTCAGCTCAATGAAGCTATGTTGCTGATTGGTTGCTGCGCTGCTATTCAATGAAGCTGTGTTGATGATAATGATGCTGCTTCAAGTCACGCCGCTATGCCGCCATTCCGAAGCCGCAGCGAGTTGTGTTGCCGCAAAGCAGGTCAAGATAAAATTGCCGCTGATGCCGATGTCAGCCAAACTCGCTGCTGTGAAGATGAAATTGCCGCCAAAGAATGCCTCTTGATGTGTATTGATGAATATATGAATGTGCGTGCATGTTTGTATAGAAATCAAAACTCAAAATACAGAGGAAATTCTGTCAAATTTTTTTTAAAAAAAATATAATAATGATATTAGACTGATGCTGTTATGGGGATAATAAAAAAGAGGAGGAAAAGTCACCGCAAAATAATAATAATAATAATAAAAAGAGCGTGCAAGGTCACACAACGCCGCTAACAAAAAAATGATGCTGTGAAACTATAAATTAAAAAAATGTTGTTATGAATAGATGCTATGGGGCTGCTGTAATAAGTCGCATCAGCACATTTGCTACAAATGCTATAGCCGCCGCTTCCTCGTAATCATTTCAAAGAAATACGTAAGAAGATGATGCCGCTTGTCGATGGAGCTGCTGCCGCCGCTGTCGCTGATGGATCTTCACGCAGTAAATAAAAATTGTGTTGCCGCAGATTTTGTTATAAAGGACCTCGCTTTCAAAAATTCTAACGTCCGCCGTAGAATTCGATTGAGACTAGATCTGCTGCGTTGGAAATTAGACATCCGTATCTTCAACAATCATATACAAAGATGTATACTTTCGCAAACCGATCGGTCGTATTTGGATGGGGAAAAAGGATGAACATTATAGCTCTAAGCAAATTAATTCTCGAAACCTCGCCGATTACCCATATTCAAAATTTATAACTCGCCTGTAAACTCCGCATTGAGGTTGTTCGTATGCGTTGGGAATTAGACACCGGGTCTCCGACATTTATATTCAGCGCAGATCCTTTTGGTGGCCCGACAGCATGAATTTTGGATAAATGAAAGGGTAGATTTCAAAGATTTCGCCTACCATCTTTGAACACTCAATTTCAAAATTCACAACTTTGGCCTGGAAACACCGATTGAGATAATCTCGCACGCTGGAAAGTAGATATTTAGTCTCCAACATTCATATACAACACAAACTCATTCGGTGGTCCAATCAGCGTGGATTCCCGATAAACAAAAGGGTAAATTTCAAGATTTCGCCGCTAGCTATGTTGATCGCTTCAATTTCAAAAATTATAACTCCGCCGTAAAACTCATTAAGATGAAATCTGTGGCATTGGAAATTAGATATCCAGATCTTCAATAGTCATATACAACACGACTTACCGTTCGGCGGCCGGTAAATTTTCGATAAAATAGTCAATTTCGCGATCTTCGCCATTGACAACGCCGAAGATTCATTTTCAAAATTCATAATTCCTGCCTGGAAACTCCAATGGGAATGAAATTTGCGGCGCTGAAGACTAGATACCAAGATCTTCAATAGTCGTACATAGCATAAGCCCTTTTTGCAGCTCGGACAGTGCATACTTTGATGGAGAAAAGGGCTAATGCAATTCTTAAAAGACGGCTCAGTTGGCGATCTGAACCTTGGTCACAAGTCTCAAGCGCAAGGCAACCGGTGGATTATGGATCCCATATGGCGGGGCACAGATCTTGAGGCGGGGGGCAGCGTCATAAATAAATAAATAAATAAATATATATATATATATAAACATATGCTGATATGTAACAAATCATATTATATTGCAATAAAAATCAATTATTCTTTCTCATTGTCTCTACTTGTATTTTTGCCCTTAATCGGAGGTTCCCAAGACAATGTCTGGGGTAATTAATAATAGGGGCTTGCCTCTAATAGGAATAAAAGAACCCACACAATAAAAATACGATATTTGTGATTCGATATATCGCTCAAGGCCACACGACGCCAGCGCTGTTGCATTTTCGATCCCACAAATTCTGGCACGCCCGGTGGGACAATTCCTCCTCCCATCTTTGAGGCAAAAAGTACAAGTAGAGGCTTATGAATGTTGCCAGGTGGATTGCCGTTGGGCTCTATCATGAAGAGGGAGCTTCAAGAGCAAAGCGAATCCACCGAATAATGGTTTCCTACACCTAGCTAGCTGGGTTGACTGACGATTGAAGAAAGAAGAGAAAGCGTCAGCAGAGACTCTCCTACAATCAATCCCTTGATCCTACTAGTCAAAGTTGTGCTCTACTCAAAAGAAGAGGTGCATACAAGATCTCTTCTGCAATTGGAAGTTCGGCATCCATAGAATTTGTGGGATCGAAAATACGCGCCTGGCATCGTGTGACACCAGACGATACATCGAATCACAAATGTCATTTTTAGTTTCGTGGGTTCTTTTATTCCTAATAGAGGCAAGCCTCTATTATTAATTACCCCAGACAGTGTCGTGGGAACCTCCGATTAAGGGCAAAAATACAAGTAGAGACAATGAGAAAGAATAATTGATTTTATTGCAATATAATATGATTTGTTACATATCAGCATATGTTTATATATATACATATTTATTTGTTTATGACGCTGCCCCCGCCTCAGGATCTGTGCCCCGCCGTATGGGATCCACCGGTTGCCTTGCGCTTGAGACTTGTAACCGAGGTTCAGATCACCAACTGAGCCGCCTTTTAAGAGTTACATTAGCCTTTTTCTCTATCAAAATACGACCGCCTGAAATGCAAAAAGGGCTGAAGGCTATATACACTATTGAAGATCTTGGTATCTAGTCTTCAGCCCCATAAATTTCATTCCCATTTGAGTTTCCAAAAGTGTGAATTATGAATTTTGAAAATGAGTCTTCTAAGATTGTCACAACGGCAGGATCGCTGAAATTGACTATTTTATCCGTCAAAATTTACACCGACTGGGCCGCCGAACGAGTCCATGTTGTATATGACTATTGGAGATCTAGATATCTAATTTCCAACACCACAGATTTCATCTTGATCGGAGTTTTCTGGCCAGAGTTATAAATTTTTGAAATTGGGCGATCAACATAGCTAGCGGCAGAAATGCTGAAATTTACCCTTCTATTTATCAGAAATTCACACTGATCGGACCACCGAATGAGTTTGCGTTGTATATAAATGTTGGAGACCCGGATGTCTAATTTCCAACGTCGCAGAGATTATCTCAATCGGAGTTTCCAGGCCAAAGTTGTGAATTTTTGAAATTGGGTGATCAAAGATGGTCGCCTGGCAGAAATGCTGAAATCTACCCTTTTATTTATCAAAATCCACGCTAATCGGGACACCGAAAGGATCTGCACTGAATATGAATGTTGGAGACCCAGGTGTCTAATTTCCAACGCCGTAGAGATTACCTCAATCGGAGTTTCCAGGCCAAAGTTGTGAATTTTTGAAATTGGGTGATCGGGCCAAGCCGTGGCAGAAATGCCGAAATCCACCCTTTTATTTATCAAAATCCACGCTTAATCGGGCCACCGAAAGGATCTGCACTGAATATGAATGTTGGAGACCCAGTGTGTCTAATTTCCAACGCCGTAGAGATCACCTCACCGGAGCTTCCGGGCCGAGTTATGAATTTTGAATATGGGCAATCGACGAGGTTTCGTGGAATTAATTTGTCGAACTATAGGGTTCATCCTTTTTCCCCATCAAATAAGCACCGATCGGTCCGCCAAAAGGATCCGTGGCCTGTATATGATTGTTGAAGATGTGGATGTCTAGTTTCCAACGACGCAGATCTCACCCTCAATCAAGTTTTCGGCGAGGAGTTATCAAGGTTTGAAAATGGATCTTTATAATAATCTCATTTCTCGTAGAATCTCTGCAGTGATGTTCAAAGCAAAGCTAAGAATATCATCTTCTTCGTATTTTTTGAAATGATTCCGAGGGAAGCAAAGCAGCCTATAGCATTTGTAGCAAATGCTAAAGCATTTAATTTTGGCTACAAAGCAGCATTCATAGCATCTCTTCATAAATAAATATAGTTTCACAAAGATCATTTTTTTTGTTCAAGTAGCAAAGCATTTACTTGCCTCACCGCTTTTTTTATTTATTTTTGCAGCAGCTTTTCCTCCTCTTTTTTTTATTATCCCCATAACAGCATCAGTCTAATATTATTATTATATATATTTTTTTTAAAAAAAAAAAAAAATTGACAGAATTTCCTCTGTATTTTGAGTTTTGATTTCTATACAAACATGCACGCACATTCATATATTCATCAATACACATCAAGAGGCATTCTTTGGCGGCAATTTCATCTTCACAAATAGCCGAAGTTTATGGCAAAGATCGCAAAGATCGCAAAGAATTTTATCTTCAAAATTTCATGCGAAATACAACTCCTTTTGCGGTACGGAATGGCAAAGATAGCAGCGGCTTGACGGCAAAGATCATTATCATCAACACAGCCTTCATCAACAGCCGGCAGAAGAACCAATCAAAGAATATAGCTTCATTGAATAAAGCAATCAAATTGGCAACCATGTCTTCATTGAATCAAAGAACCATGTCTTTAATCAAAGAACCATGTCTTCATTGAATCGGCAACCATGTCTTCAATCAGCATCCATGTCTTCAATCAAAGATCCTGCCTTTCAACAAAGATCCGTGTCTTCAACAAAGAATCGCTTCAGCAGAAGAACTGCTCTTCATGGCGGCAGCAGCAGTCGGGCTTGTTGACGATCGCAGTGGCTTCATTTGGCCGGGCGCACGCATGGCCTCGCTTTGCCGGGCGCAGGCTTCATTTGCCGGGCGACGCAGGCCGCAGAGTACGTGAGCCGCGGCGAGCTTAGAAGCGAAGCGCGCAGCTGGGCTACGGATCTCGGCTGGGCCGGCCTCGCAGCGGACCGATCTGAGCGGCGCAGGAACAAATGGTAACCGGATCTGACTGGGCCGGGTAGGCGAACTTCGTCAGGCGGGAATGTGAGGAGCAAAGGGGAGAAACACCTCCGGCTACATGAGGGGCCTCAGCCTGCTAGGCTCACATGAGGCTGCTCGCCGCGGCTTCCCGCTGCCCCATGGCACAGGTTCGCCACTTGCTCGGCTCACTACGGCCTGTAGCGTCGCCACCTGGTCGCTGCACTGGCTACTGAAATAGGCGCTGGCTGAGGATGGTCAGTGGTGCTCAAAGATGGGGCGTATGGGTCAGAAGTTTGGTGGCGGCGGCAATGACCTAGGCACTTCCACGATGGTGCAGTGCGAAGAGGGCTTCTATAGTCGCCGCAGTCCGGAGAGTCGGGAAAGCTGCACCGCCGGGAGCTGGTGGGCCGCAAGGCGCGTACTCATGGCGCATGGGCGTAGTAGCGCTTTGGCTGCTGGGAATCAGCAGGAGACGGGACTGTACCTGCAGTAGGCTGACACTGTGGGCCGGTCCCCCCTTCTTCTTCCCCTTGTGGCTCCTCTTTCTTTTTCTTTTTTTTTGTCCCCTCTCTTTTGATTGTTATCTTTCTTCTTCTATTAGGGCCCTCCTTTTTCTTCACCTCCCCCCCTCTCTTTATTGTCTTTCTTTTTCTTTTCAAATTCCTCCCCTACTCCGCCAGATGGTCCGAGGATCGAGCCAACCTCCCAACCATTACTCTTCGAGGATAAGACCAATTCCATGGTTCTTATCCTCTGATTTGATTTGATTTAATTTATTATTTTGTTTAATTATTTTATCATTTATTATTATTATTATTATTTGCCTTGGGATTTGTGCTATTTGGAAGGTCGCCTCAGGATTTGTATTTGCAGGCTATCTTTGAAACTGCCTTGAGATATGTTCTCAGGGGCAAATTTGGAATTTTACGTTTGCCTCGAGATATGTTCTCGGGGGTAATTTTGTAATTTTTGTTTGCCTCGAGATATGTTCTCATGGGCAATTTCGTAATTTGGCATTGCCTCGGGATATGTTCCCGGGGGCAATTTTGTAATTTGACTTCGCCTCGAGATATGTTCTCGGGGACGATTTTGGAATTTAAGGCTGCCTCGAGATATGTACTCTCGGGCTATCCTAGAATTCATGTCTTTGGCCCGCCTCAGATTTGTACCCTTGGACTGCCTCGAGATATGTATTTCTTGGTCCGCCTCGGGATTTGTATTCGGATTCGCCTCGAGATCAGACCATTTTTTTTTTTTTTTTTTATATCATCTTCTTTTTTTTTTTTTTTTTTTTTTTGGTATAAACAAATGCCCCCTTCATACTTCTCTCACGAAATTTATTTGAGAGGGAGAAGTATGAACATATGAATTTCTTTCCTCCTTATGGCTGACCCTTTTTGGAGGCTTGAGGTCACTTTTCGTCACTTTGGAAACGAGCCCATTTGTTGCAAGCTTCTTATATCCATACTGACATCGTCAAATGAGTCCAGTTCACATAGGCGAAGTGGAATATTGTTTTCATTTGATATTTTATTTCATAATGCCATTTGAATTTGGAAAGAACTGCTTTGATTCCAAACACCAAGGTGTGTGGCGTGGATTATATTGCGGTTCAATAAGTGGCATGGCCCACAACATGTCAATCTCCCTGGTTTTTTGGACATAGGTTTCTTTGGGTTTGGATGTTGATGGCATCTGTTGGCACTTATGGCACCTTTAGCATATTTAATGCAATATATGACCGTGATTGGTCAATGATATCCCCATGCACTTACTCTTAAGTCGCTTCTTGGGTTCGAATTGATGTGCACCACATTTCACAAAGTGTACATCATGCATAACTTCTTTTGCTTCTTCATGTGGATGATATCGCATATATAAGGGTGGATCTTAGGGCGCCTCGCTTTATCTGAAGGCCATCTGGTTTGCCCCCTGAAAGTTTCCTAGGTTGTCTTCAATCTTCCTCTGGCATTTCGAGGGTGAAGACTTCCACTTTGCCCCCAGCACTTTGAATTTCTTCATAGTATGGATTCGCTAGCTGCGAGTCTTCAAATATGCGTTTATTCTTGACTTCATCAACAGAGGATAGAAGTTTGGAATTTCATATTTCTTCGTTATCTCATCATATGAGTACTTGAGAAACCAAGGGAGCACTTTTTCATTTTATTATTTTTAGAAGTCTCAATTCCCTTTTTGGAATGCGTGAAACTTCTAGTGTTATATTTTCACCTGACCTCATTGATGGAGGGTACAAGTTTTGATATTTCATATTTCCTTGGTAATCTCATCAGATGAGTGTATGAGAACCAAGTGCCAAGAATTTGTATTTCATCATTTTTGGAAGCTGCCATTTTTTTACCCTGACCTTATCGCTAGAGGATACTGTGTTTGACACTCCATATTTCCTTGGTAATCTCATTATATGAGTGTGAGAATCCAAGTTTGACATTTCATATATCTTGGTGATCTCATTATATGTTTGAGAACCCGAGTGAATTTTTCTTAGAAGTCTCTGCTCCATGGTCTAATATGCTAAACTTCAAGAGTCGTATTATACCTGACCTCATTCATGGAGGATACAGGTTTGAGAGTCATAAATGTTGAGGAGAGCAATCTCAAGATTTGTATTCTTCAGTCGCCGCCGGTTTCATATTCTTGGGCAACATCTGGATTTGTGCTATTTTAAGATGTGTGATGCTTCGAGATATATGCTTTGCCACCTCGGGATACACACTCTATTGCTTTGGATTTGGACTTTATCATTTGCCTCGAGATATGTGCTATATCAACACCTCGAGATTTGTGCTAATTTGAGATGTGCACTTTACCACTTCAGGATACACACTTCATCGCTTCAAGACTTCTAGGATTTGTTGCTACCTCGAAGTGCATGCTAGATTGCCTCCTCGAGATTTGAAACCATTTGGATTTGTATTCCCAGTTACCTCAAGATGCATATCCTATCACTGCTTTGAGGTTTGTGCTGCTCTGGGATCTATCATCGGCCATCTTGTACTTTTGCCGCCTTAAGATTTGCATCATTTTGGAGTTTATATTTTTATCAGTCGTCTTGAGGCCTGCGCTATCTCGAAATTCATGGCTGATTCAATATTTGTATTTCATCATCTATCTCGAGATGCGAGCTCCACTACCCCGGCCAAGATTTCGCGGATGTTTTGAGATGCATGCTTATTTGTCTATTGATGCACACTTTATCGCTTGGGATTTGTTGCCATCTCGAGATGCGCCTTTCATCGCCGCCTCGAGATTTGTAAATTTCATTTTGGATTCAGTATTTCCATTAGACATCCACGAGGTCCGTGCTCCATCAGCCGCCTCTGATCATTCATAGTTGCTTTAATATTTGTATTTCATCATTTATCCCAAGATCGGTGATGCACACTTCATCATTTTTGTTTTGAAATTTACTACCACCTCAAGATGCGTGCTACATCTGCCTCGAGATTATTAGGTCAGCTTCAAAATTTGTACTTTCATTGACCGTCTCGAGATACGTGCTCTATCACTGCCTCGAGACTTACGTCGTTTAGAGATTTATAATTTCATCGGCTATCTTGAGATGCGTGTTTCACCATGCTTCAAGATTTGCGCCATTTTGGAGTTTATGAGTTTATATATTTTTATCAGCCGTTTTGAGATTTGTGCTCCATCGTTGCTTCGAAATCCTTGGCTGGTTCGATATTTGTATTTCATCAGCTACCCCGAGATGTGTGTTTTATTGCCCCCTCGAGATTTGTGATGTTTCATGATTTATATTTCATTGGTCACGCCTTTGAAATGTGAGCCACCATGCTTCAATGTCGACGCCGCTTTTGGAGATTTATATTTTGATCGGTACGCCTTGAGATGTGGTCTTCACTATGTCTCAAGATTTGTACCATTTTGGGATATATATTTTTATCACCGCTTTGAGATAATCGTGTGTGATCGTGATCTCAAGATTTGTGCCGATTCAGATGTATGCATCATTGCATCGGGATGCACACTTCTTTGCTTTGGATTTGTTACCATCTCGAGAGGCATCTTTCATCATCGCTGTTTCAGATTTATGGTCGCTTTGATATTTGTGTCTCATTAGCCGCCTTGAGAGATGTGTTCCATCCTTGCCTCAAGAGTTGTGATGCTTTGAGATGTGTGCTTCATCGCATCGATGCACACTTCATCATTTGGGATTTGTTGCCATCTCAAGAAGCGCCTTTCATTTGTTGCTTCAAGATTTGTAGCTTGTTTGATATTTGTATTTCATCTACCGCCTCAGAGGTATGTTCGCCCTTGCCTCGAGAGTTGTGCCGCTTTGAGATGTGTGGTTCATCGCATCGATGCGCATTATTCTCGCTTTGGTTTGTATTTTCATGTTGCCTCGAGAGGTGAGATCCATCCTTGCCTCGAGGGTTGTACCGCTTTACTGAAATTTATATTTCACCAAATTGCCTTCGAGAGGTGTGTTCCATCCTCGCCTCGGTGTTGTGATGTCTCATGATTTATATTTCATCGCTACCTTGAGATGTGAGCTTTACCATGCTTCAAGGTTGGCGCCATTTTGGAGATTTATATTTTGATCGGGTCGCCTTGAGATGTGTACTTCACCATGTCTCAAGATTTGTGCCAGGAATATATATTTTTATCAGCTGCTTTGAGATACGCGTTTGATCGTGATCTCAAGATTTGTGTTGCTTCGAGAAGTGTACTGAGATTGCCTCTGGTTGCACACTTCGTCATTGGATCTGAGGATTTTGGTGCCGGGATCCATTCTTCCATTCGCTTTCCGCATTCCGTGGTTGATGCCGGATGAGATGTCTTTTCTTTCTATGGGGATTTTATTTCTCCTGCGTTGGATAGCGAAGCTTCTTGCCCCGGCCTTTGATAAGGAAAGATCGGCTCTGGCCTCGCCGACGGAAGAGAGAATCCTATCGCGATCGCCACCACCATCCGGATCCACTACTTTGATATCATTCATGCCCCCAATTTATAATGTAAATGAGCCTTTTATCTCATGACCATATCCTCAAATGACTTGAGTGCAAATTTGTGGTGTTATTGCATGATTTGTAATGAACTATCAAAGGAATGAGGTTTTATACTTGTATACCCACAAAGTTGTCATAGGTGAGGCAAATATCAATCCTCGTTATACCCTTAAGATAAGGCATCAATTTCTTATCAATTTTAACAACGCACTCATCCTCGCGTGTCACTTGTCGACGATCATTGTTGTCAACCGCTTCAAGGATAGAGGCACTTGAGGTCATGCCGGGGGACAGGGTTATTCAACTTTGTATGCCTTCAAGTTGATATGCCAACAAATCCGCCAACGATATATTCCATGTTTTCATTTGTTGAAATTTCCTTAAGGAGGATTTTGGGTTGGAGGGAAGATTTTGTTGTTGAGGTTCAATCCCCGTTCATTGCCCCCTGTGTGGCATATGGCATCTTGTGAATGGTATGTATGCTGAACCTCCTCGGGCCTCAATAACCATCCAGATTATATGAATTTATGTATCCATGTTTTCTGGTGAAAATGCTTTAAGGAGAATTTTGGGTTGGAGACAAAATGGATCCATCCTCTTTATCCTTCCTTTTTAGGAACATTTTGTTGTTGAAGGTCAACTCCTGCTCCTTGCCCCCTATGTGGCATGTAGCTTGATCCTTCTTATATTATGCCCCCAGGATCTTATGAATGATGCAAGTGATGGGCCTCCTCTGGCCTCAATGGCCATCCAGATGATATGAACTTATGTATCCATTTTTTTTTGATGAAAATGCTTTAAGGAGGATTTAGGGTTGGAAAGAAAATGGATTCATCCTCCTATCCTCCCTTTTTAGGAACATTTTGTTGTTGAAGGTCAACTCCTGCTCCTTGCCCCCTATGTGGCATGTGGCTTGATCCTTCTTCTTTTATTGCACTTGATATGAGATCTTGTGAATGATATGTGTGATGAACCTCCTCGGACCTCAATGACCATCCAGATTATATGTATTTCCCCTTCCTTGTATTTTGACTTTTGACTTTTGATGGAATTGAATCGGCGTCATCTTATCGATTGCAACTTCCTTGATGTCGGGTCGGCTCTTTTAAGGTCATAACTCTGCAGCAATTGAGTTCATTCTCACCAACCTAAGGGGCTTGAAAGAACCAATTTCAATATTTTTATAACTTTGAAAGAAGACAGAGTGTAGCTTCTTATTTGAAACCTTCATCCCTTCGTAGGTGCACCATAGATAATATTTCTTTTTTTTTGTTTTTTTTTTGTTTGTTTGTTTGTTTTTTTTTTTTGTTTCTTTTCCTTTTTTTTTTTTTTGATTTTTTTTTTGATTTTTTTTTTTTTGATTTTTTTTTTTGATTTTTTTTTTTTTTGGGTGTAAGCCTTTAGCATGTTTGAAGGTTCCCTCCTCTTTTTGAAGGTGCGCTCATTGTCTTCTTCTGTAGAAAGTACCCTCTCAATTTGAAATTTGGTGGGTAACCCTACAAAATGAAAGTCTTTGATTCTCGACCATTAGATCTTCATATCAATCAAAAGAAGCATATTTGGCCAATGTTCCATGTGTGGAAGGTATGGCACTTTTAGGACTTCTATGGATGCCGAACTTCCAATTGCAGAAGAGATCTTGTATGCACCTCTTCTTTTGAGTAGAGCACAACTTTGACTAGTAGGATCAAGGGATTGATTGTAGGAGAGTCTCTGCTGACGCTTTCTCTTCTTTCTTGATCGTCACAACCCAAAATTTAGCTAGGTGTAGGAAACCATTATTGATTGGATTCGCTTTGCTCTTGAAGCTCCCTCTTCATGATAGAGCCCAACGGCAATCCACCTGGCAACATTCATAAGCCTCTACTTGTACTTTTTGCCTCAAAGATGGGAGGAGGAATATGTCCCCACCGGGCGTGCCAGAATTTGTGGGATCGAAAATACGCTACCTGGCATCGCGACACCGCATCTATATATCGAATCACAAATATCGTATTTTTATTATGTGGGTTCTTTTATTCCTAATAGAGGCAAGCCCCTATTATTAATTACCCCAGACATTGTCTTGGGAACCTCCGATTAAGGGCAAAAATACAAGTAGAGACAATGAGAAAGAATAATTGATTTTTATTGCAATATAATATGATTTGTTACATATCAGCATATGTTTATATATATATATATATATATATATATATATATATATATATATATATATATTTATTTATTTATTTATGACGCCGCTTCTCAAGATCTCATACCATATGGGATCCATAATCCACCGCTTGCCTTGCGCTTTGAGACTTGTGACCGAGGTTCGTGATCGCCAACCGAGCCTTTTTAAGAGTTACATTAGCCTTTTCTCTATCAAAAATATGCACCGCCTGAAGCCGCAAAAGGGCTTGTGCTTATATACGACTATTGAAGATCTTGGTATCTAGTCTTCGGCGCCATAAATTTCATTCCCATTGGAGTTTCCAGTGTGAATTATGAATTTTTGAAAATGAGTCTTGGCATTGTCAACTAAGCAGATCGGCCGAAATTGACTATTTTATCCGTCAAAATTTACAACCATCGAGCACCCGAGCGAGTCAGTGTTGTATATGACTATTGGAGATCTGGATATCTAATTTCCAATGCCATAGATTTCATCTTAATTGGAGTTTTCTGGCGGAGTTATGAATTTTGAAATTGGGCGATCAACATAGCTAGCGGCAGAAATGCCGAAATTTACCCTTTTGTTTATCAGAATCCACAATCGATCGGACCAACCGAATGAGTTTGTGTTGTATATGAATGTTGGAGACCCAAATATCTACTTTCCAACGTCGCAGAGATTATCTCAATCGGTGTTTCCACGCCAAAGTTGTGAATTTTGAAATTGGGTGTTCAAAGATGGATGCTCAGTAAATGCTTTGAAATCTACCCTTTCATTTATCCAAAATTCATGCCGATCGGGCCACCAAAAGGATCTGGCTGAATATAAATGTCGGAGACCCGGTGTCTAATTTCCAACGCCTACGTAGATAACCTCAATCGGAGTTTCTGGGCCGAAGTTATGAATTTTTGAATATGGGTAATCGCACGAGGTTTGAGGAATTAATTTGCCGAAGCTATAATGTTCATCCTTTTTCCCCATCCAAATACGCGACCGATCGGTTTGCCGAAAAGTATGCATCTTTGTATATGATTGTTGAAGATCTGATGTCTAATTTCCAACGCCTGCAGATCTCGTCTCAATCGGAATTCTCCTCGCCGACGCTAGTGAATTTTTGAAAACAGGTCCTTTATAACAAAAAATCAAAGAACACAATTTTTATTTCTCAAGCGGCAGCAGATCCATCACAGAAGAACGACGCTACGCAGCTAGCAGCCTCCATCGCCAAATGCGGCATCATCTTCTTCAGATTTCTTTGAAATGATTCTCGAGGAAGCAAGCAGCTTATAGCATTTGTAGCAAATAAAGAAGCATTTAATTTATTACAGCAACATCTATAGCATCTATTCATAACAACATTTTTTTTTAATTTATAGTTTCACAAAGATCATTTTTTGTTCGCAATAGCCAAGTGATTCGCCTTTTGCCGCTTTTTATTATTATTATTATTTTTGCAGCAGCTTTTCCTCCTCTTTTTTTTATTATCCCCATAACAGCATCAGTCTAATATCATTATTATATTTTTTTAAAAAAAATTTGACAGAATTTCCTCTGTATTTTGAGTTTTGATTTCTATACAAACATGCACGCACATTCATATATTCATCAATACACATCAAGAGGCATTCTTTGGCGGCAATTTCATCTTCACAAAGAAATGTAGTTTGGCAAAAGCAAAGATCGGCATCCTTGACAATTTTATCTTGACCTCTTTGCAAAGAACACAACTCCTTTGGTTTCGGAATGGCGGCATAGCGGCTGAAATTTCAAGCAACATCATTATCATCAACACAGCTTCATTGAATAGCGGTAGCGGCAATCCAATCAAGAATATAGCTTCATTGAACAAATCAAATCAAATCGGCAACCATGTCTTCATTGAATCGGCAACCATGTCTTCAATCGGCAAACCATATCTTCAATCAAAGATCCGGTCTTCAACAAAGATCCAGGTCTTCAATAAAGAATCGCTTCAAAGAAGAATCTGTTTTCACGGGCGGCAAAAGCAGCGGTGTCATTGTTCGACACGGCAGGCTTCATTTGCCGGGCGCACGCATGGCCTCGATTCTTTGGCGGCGCAAGGCTTCATTTCTTTGGCGACGCAGGCCGCATAGTACAGAGCCGGTGGCGAAGCCATTGGCGCAGCTGCTTGATGGATCTGGCGCGGGCCGGCTCGGCAGTGGTAGTGTTGATGCCGGTACAAAGCTTTGCACCGCTCGAGAGGAGTCTTTGCCGAGTTTGTGCGCGAGATGGGAGAGTTGATCTTGCGGCGAGCTGCGAGGAGTTGATCACGGTGGCTGCCGGAGTTGGTGGCGGTCGCGGGAGCTTGGTCTTTGAGGTCGGAGGGCTGGAGGCTCGGGCGGGACTGCGTTGGGCGCGAAGGCGAGGCAGCAGGCTGCTGGCCAGGAGGAGGCGCAGGCGCGAGGAAGCGTCTTGGCCTTGAGATCTTGTGAGGTGTGGGCGCGTGCGCGGCGAAATCTTGGCTGATGCAGCGGCAGCTTGCGCGTGAATGTAGGGCGGCCGGCGAGAATCTGTGCGCGTAGGTAGCGCTGGCGGTATGAGGGCTGGCGAATCTGTGCGCTAGGGGCGGCCTTGGCAGCGCTGTAGGTGATGTGGCGAGTCTTTGGCGTAGCCGCTGGCAGCGCAAAGGCGCCGGGCGAGCAGCTGCTGCATGGTGCGCAGCTTGTATGATGGGTACTGGCGAGGCGGCAGCAGCCTTGGTGCAGCGCGTAGTGCAGCGAGGCTTGAGCAGCTGGCGTAGCAGTGGTGCCGACAGGTGCCGGAGTCTTGCGCTGCAGCGTGGTGCGTCGCGGCGCGGATCTGGCCGCTGCAGTGAGGGACCGGCGAACTAACGGCCGGGCCGGGCGTTTTGGCCGGGCTAGGAAAGGCGATGGCGACCCTGCGGGGCAAATGTACTGCAGATCTGGGAAGGGCGCAGGCTTGGGGGTGGAGGCGTCAGGCTTGGGCGGCCAGATCTGGGCTGCTGGCGATCTGAGGAGGAGGAGCGGGCCTTGCAGCCAGCGCCCCTGCGCAAGAGAGAGCTCCCTTTTTTTTTTATTTCTTTCTTTTTTTTTTTCCTCCTCTTTTTAAAATAGCTTTCGTACTTATCCCGTGAGAAATTCCCTCCCGTGAAATCACAACCAGATAAGACCGAACCAAGTTTTAATTAATTTTTTTTATTATTATTTAAAATTTTATTTAAAATGTTGCCTTAGGATTGACATTCAGACATCTTGGGACTTGTGTTTGGGGGAGATGCCTCGGGATTCATGTTTTGGGGAGGATGCATCGGGATTAGCATCGCCTTGGCATATAATCTCAGGCATGCCTCGAGATGTGTTCTCGGGCTATCCTGAAATTTGGATTTGCCTCGAGATATGTATTCTCGGGGCATTTTTGGGAATTTGAGGTCGCCTCGGGATATGTGTTCCCGGGCCACCTTGAATTTTCGAGATTGCCTTAGGATATGTGTTCCTGGGCCGTCTCAAGATTTAAAATTGCCTCGAGATTTGTTCTCGGACAATCTTGAATTTTATACCCTCAACCTGCCTCGAGATATGTATTTCTTGATCCGCATCGGTATTTGTATTCGGGTTCGCCTCGAGATCATACCATCTTAATTTCAAGATATTTTGAAATATTTATTTCATTTAAAATATTTCATCATAATTTATATGAAATATTTCATATTGCCCCCTGAGATATATTATATTTTCAAGGCTCAATATATATTTTATTAATTAATTATTATTATTTTTTTTTAGGGTAAACACCCGGCGGCATTGCAAGCCATCGCTCATAAATCAGCGGCAACCCGGCGGCTGACTCTCTGCCACAATGCTCGGTACTCGGCCAAGAGCCTTGCGGCCGCCATCGTCATCAGCACCCGACAGTAGCCCGTTTGTCGTCGTCAACATCCCGCATCAAACGCCGCCTTGCATCAACTTCGGCATCAAACACCGCCACTGCATCAACACCCGGCATTTCCCGCGGTAGCGTCATCATCGCGAATTGGCATCAATCCCGACATCACCCCGCATCAAGATGCGGCCGACAACATCCTCCTATTAAATAAATAAATCGGCATTAGCGCAAAGGATGATCACGACAATCGCCATCAAACCTCTCGCTCTATGAGGGTAAAACGTAAGAGCTGCTGCAGAAATATTGATTTGTTTGATTCTTGTACAAATTGATGTGAAATCCTAGAAGTTGTGTATGTATGTATGTATAAAACCGGAGCTCTAAATACAGGGGAGGTTCTGCCGGAATTTTCAAAATGTCCAAAAGGAATGCAAGCATTTAAAAGGATACAAATAATGGCTTTGTTTAGTACCTGTGAATCTCTTACAATGTTGGAACATATTTTATTCAGCGGATGCTTGAAGATGCTACTCCTGCCATTAAGAAAATGGTGAAACTGCTGAAAATGAGGAGAAAGTGATGAAGTCTAATTTTCCCATAAAATGACGAGGAATGTGGACACGCATGTGATAAAGGGGAAGTGTTACACTGCAATTGGAATGGAGTCTCTTCATCTCTAACTACATATAATCCTCTTTTATTGTGGGATCAAGTAGCGAGGCAAAGTCTTCTCAAATTAGGGACATGGCTTACTCCCTGAAGCTGCAAGTCTCTAGTCCCAAGGTACTCTTTAAAATAAAATTAAAAAAAAAAAAAAGATTTACCAGGCCAATGAAAGCCCAGAACCAAAATTTATGGGTTGATGTGCGCATTTGACTTGCTGGAGAAAAGGCTGGTTGCCTGATGCCGCTGCAGCTCAATGGAGAAAAGCTCCCATAGAAATGGAAAAAGCGCTTTGTCACTGAAGTCAGCCAAGTAGAGTCTTGAATAAATTACCGAACCGCCGCAGTAAAACAGCTTGTAATAAAGGGCCATATTCAAAAATTCATAACTCCGTCCAAAGAACTCCGATTGAGACGAGATCTGCGGCGTTGGAAACTAGACATCTACATCTTCAACAATCATATACAGCACGGATCCTTTTGGCAGACCGATCAGTGTTTATTTCGATGGGGAAAAAGGATGAACCCTATAGTTCGACAAATTAATTCCTGCAACCTCGTCTGATTGCCCATATTCAAAAATTCATAACTCTGGCCCGGGAACTCCGATTGAGACGATCTCTACGACGTTGGAAATTAGACACCTGGGTCTTCAACATTCATATTCAGTACAGATCCTTTCGGTGGCCCGATTAGTGTGGATTTTAATAAATAAAAGGGTAGATTTCAGCATTTCTGCCGACGGCCACGCTGATCACCCAATTTCAAAAATTCACAACTTTGGCCTGGAAACTCCGATTGAGGCAATCTCTGCGGCGTTGGAAATTAGACATATGGGTCTCCAACATTCATATACAACACGAACTCATTCGGTGGTCCGATTAGTGTGGATTCCTGATAAACAAAAGGGTAAATTTCAGCATTTCTGCCGCTAGCTATGTTGATCGCCCAATTTCAAAAATTCATAACTCTGGCCAGAAAACTTCGATTAAGATGAAATCTATGGCATTGGAAATTAGATATCCAGATCTCCAATAGTCATATACAACACGGACTCGTTCGGCGGCTCAGTCGGTGTAAATTTTGACGGATAAAATAGTCAATTTCAGCGATCCTACCGTTGACAATGCCAAGACTCATTTTCAAAATTCATAATTCCCGCATGGAAACTCCAATGGGAATGAAATTTCTGGACGTGAAGACTAGATACCAAGATCTTCAATAGTCGTATATAGCACAAGCCCTTTTGCGGCTGCAAAGTGTATATTTTGATAGAGAAAAAGGCTAATGCAACTCTTAAAAGGTGGCTCGGTTCGATCCGATCCTGAACCTCTACAAGTCTCAAGCGCGCAACCTAAGTGGATCCCATATGGCGGGGCAATGAGATCCCGGGGCAGCGTCATAAAAAAACAAATAAATATATATATATATATATATATATATATATATATATATATATATATATCCATATATATAAACATATGAAGATATGTAACAAATCATATTATATTGCAATAAAAATCAAATTTTTCTCATTGTCTCTACTTGTATTTTTGCCCTTAATCGGAGGTTCCTAAGACAATGTCTGGGGTAATTAATAATAGAGGCTTGTCTCTATTAGGAATAAAAGAACCCGCAAAAATAAAAAAATGATATTTGTGCTTCGATATATCACCTGGTGTCACACGATGCCAGGCGCGTATTTTCGATCCCACACTGTGATGTCACGTTCGCTCGTAAATGCTCTAGAAAGAAACGCCATGCATCTAACGTCTCACTTTCTACTATAGCAAACGCAATTGAAAGGATATTCTTATTACCATCTTGTGCAATTGCCACGACCAAAGTCCCTTTATATTTTCCATAAAGGTGGGTGCCATCTATCTGCACTACTGGCTTGCAATATTTGAAAGCCTCCATGCATGAGGGGAAGCTCCAAAAAAGCCTATGAAAAACATGAGTATCACGTACCAGGTGATTTCCATCATATGTCGATTGAGTCTGGACATCAATTATTGTCTCGGGAAGAAACTGTTGTAATGCTGATAGCCATTTTGGTAACTTATTATATGACTCCTCCCAATTGTCAAATGCTGCTTCAATTGCTTTTTGCTTCGCAATTCATACTTTTCTATATGTCGTTGTGTATCCATATTAATTCCTGATCTCTGCTATCAAAACAAATACATTGATGGATGGCTTCTCTTTGACCATGGCCTCTATTTATCGACAAATCATATTTGAATCCAGCTTAGAATGATCTTGGGAGATCATTGTTGATGTGCAAGTTTGAGGACCATTGTATTTTGTAATCTCCCAAATCTGCTTCCTCTTATTGTAGGATGCGTGAACCCTCCAACTACATCCATCGCCATATTACTTACATCTTCCTGAATACCGAGTTGGATCAGACTCAATTACCTTATATTCCACTGACTTTTGTAAGTAATAATGCTTATCATTGTTACAACATCATCTTTGTTTCGAAATTGTATGCCTACATGCAAATCTCCATCTGTCATTACCCCTCTAAATTTGTGGACATATAATGAGGGGTATTCGAGGAATTCTAGTGCAGACATTGCTTCCAAATTAAGTGCCCTTATATGTGTTAGAGGCTCAAATGGCGACATTGGCATTTCTACGCTTTGTTTGGCAACATCTTCCACACTGCAACAAGATCTTCAACACTTTCTTCACTATTCTCCGTGTAGTTATCATCATCGTGGTCATCCCCACTCGAGCTCCCATATTCACCAAATTCATTGGTTGGTTCATTGACTGGTTGTGTAGATGAAGTCATCTCCCATCTCATATTATGTGGAATGTTGTCATCTTTGTTGATTTCATGTTGAGAAGAAATACCAGTGGAAGTTGCAATACCAAGCTCGATATATAATTCTATAACTTGAATATCGGGAAATGCTTGGTGGCACTCGAACATCATCTGAACATTTCGATCATTACGTAATTTGAAACCCGATAGCAAATCTTGTCATTGCCTGAAGAAATAGGTAGACGGTATTTGATATGTGAAACTTTTTTACCGTCTACCATCCCTACATTTTCTTCAATGATTCTCTTGAATTTTTTCTAAAGAGATATCATTTTCTACATAAAAACAAGCTTGATTGTCGGAGAAAAATATGATAGTATCCTCTCTTGTAGTGATTGAACTATTGTAGTAAACCAAAACAAGTGATCTTTTTGCCATTACTGAAGATAAATAATTTGAAATTAGAGAGTATATTTAAAGAGAGTAGGGTGAGAATAGAAATAGAGGAGTGTGATTAGGAAAAAGAAACGAGGGAGAGAAATCAGGATTTGGGGGTTTGTGTAAGAGAGAAGCAAAACATTACATCTATTTATAATAACAATAACAATAACAATTTAAAATAATAAACAAGCACATTCCCTCACCATACTTGAATTATATGGTATAATTAAGACTCTACGTATAGTAATAACAAAGGTAAGAGAGTCCTCTTACCTATTCCAGTAGTCAAATTATACAAGTCTTGAGAGGTTTTCCCCTTTCCCAACAGCTTCACAGTAGTCTTCTCTATTGTCCAGACTCCAATGCACAAGATATGTTAGCCATGTGAGGTTATGAACATGGATGAATTAATGCTTAGATAGCAGGGATAGGGCTCTAGCTTACCAAGTATGTCCTTTGAACTACAGCTCCGGGAGGTGAAAGTAGGTTCTACGGCTGCTTCAACCAATAACAAGTTAGTACTCTCCCACTTGAGGACCTACACCTTCTTCTTCCTCCAATCTCTTTCAGATCTTCACAGTAGTTGCGCACCTAGTATATGAGAGGCCTTTGATCTCCTCCAGGTTCCAAGAAGTTTTGAGCAGTAAGCCGGAATCTCTCAAGGACAGTAAGGAAGGGGGGGGGGAATAAAGCTTGTGTTGAGGCGAAGGAAACAGATTCAAAGCTTGGTTGTAAGGATTGAAGAAGAATGCAAGAGAATTATAAAAGGTTATCTCCCTGAGGGTTTGGTGCAGGGTTTTATGGAGGGAAAGAGGAGGCTACTTAGAGCTTTGCTTTTCCTTCTTTTTCCAACTCCCTTTTTCAACCTTAGGTATGGTTTTTCAGAAGCCATTAACTTAGTATATGGGGGCTATGGAAAATCAATCCATGATGCCTTCACGAGAAAGCCATCAACTACAAATCCCTCCAAATAACAAGTTCCCATGTTCTTTGTTGTTTAGTGTGTAGCTATTGGATCATGAGCTCTTTGCTTGTAGTGTCACAAGACTCACAATCTCTCCCCGTAAATCAACAGGCTTCAAACTGGAGTTTAGTTGGGTCTACCACCCTGTCATAGACTTAGTTAGGGTTTAACCATTTAATGGGTTTCTAACCCCAGTTTGCATATATCATGGCCATTCTATAAAAATTCCAGAAAATTATAGAATTTAATGGGGGTGGCCTTTATAGTCCCTTTCAAGCTCAACCCTAATTATATATACTGAAGGTGCAGTTGAGTTGAGGGGTGTAGTGTGTGGCCGGTTGTGAAGGAGAATCAGACCCATCACCTCACGGGCAACCCTTGGTCACAACAATACTCTGTCATCTTCTCCTTCATGGGCTCTGAACTGGAGATGAAGAGATAGTGAGAAGGCCCTCACAGGGTTGATAGAAGCCTTTCTCTCTTCTTTTCCCTTTTCTTTTCTTTTCTCAATGTGCTCTCATATCTTGGTTCACCTTTTGAAAAATAAAGTCCCGAATTCATGGAGTCACAAGTGGGAGTTTACCTTTTCCGTTTAATATTTTTAGTTTCCTTTTAATATAATTATTTTCCACTTAATAATATACGTTTTTGTTTAAGATTGAGAGTTATCACTTAATTTATGGCTTTTCTGCTTAAACCATTTGGTTTCCGTTTTATATGCATGTTTACTACCCAAGACATTCGCGGGCGACGTGTTTACCAAGTTTTTGTTTAACAAACATTGTTTCCATTTAACAAAAATTGTTTCCGTTCAACAAACAATGTATATGGTTTCTGCATGTTAGAAAGTATTAACGACGAGTGTCGTTGATGGGAGAAGAAGAAAAATATTTCATTCATAAACGTTACGATT
Source organism: Dioscorea zingiberensis (assembly GCA_026586065.1). NCBI lineage: Eukaryota > Viridiplantae > Streptophyta > Magnoliopsida > Dioscoreales > Dioscoreaceae > Dioscorea > Dioscorea zingiberensis. Next base: position 19,038,111 of record CM048821.1, on the reverse strand, counting down.
AAATAACACACTGCAAAAATAGAAAAGAAGACTGCGGAAGAACAACACAAGAAAGAAAGAAGAGAGAAAGGATGATGCAAACAGAGCAAGTAAAAAAAGAGAAGGGGGTCCAAAACCAACAACAACATTTGTTCAATCAGTATCTTCACCAGAGATATTAGGTGGGAGATACTGAAGGGCGTCCTTGAACTCCAATGAAGTCAAGTCTAGGCTTGGGATGATGACTAGAGATGTCTTGGAAGATTTTGAAACCTTCCGCAACACCTTTTCGCCCCTCCATGCAGACCAGGTCATGGAATTCATCGGATTCCTTGAACTCAGAGACAACACGAGAGGCGATCTCGCGCTCTTGGGCCAGGTTTTCATATGAAATCTGGTAGAGCTTGACAGTGCGGCGAATATCCATGCGGAATAATATGGAGCGTTTATACTCCCCCACTGCGTCCTCCCGGATTCTTTTGCAGGGGACTGGTTGTGCGGTAGGTAGCTCCTCCTCTTTCTCGGAGGCCTCTGCAACCTGTCGGAGTTCAGGGGCAGGGGCCGGTGGAGGTTCTTTGGCAAGTGTTTACACTAAAAAAAATAATAATAAAAATAAAAAAATAAAAAAAAATAAAAAAGGGGAGAATATATAAAATATATATATGAGCCTTGAAAATACAAAATGTCTCAATGGCCAATATGAAATATTTCATATAAATATATATTTTGAAAAATCTTGAAATTAAAATATATATATTGACCATATCCCAAGATAGGTTGAGAACAAATCTCGGCAATCTCAAAGTCAAGATAGCCCGAGAACACATATCTCGAGGCGATCTCAAATCCCAAGATAGCCTGAGAGCATATCTCGAGACATCTCAAAATTCAAGATAGCCCGAGAACACATATCTCGAGGCAATCTCAAATTCCAAGATGGCCCAAGAACACATATCTCGAGGCAATCTAAAATTCCAAGATGGCCCAAGAACACATATCTTGAGGCAATCACAAATTCCAAGATGGCCCAAGAATACATATCTTGAAGCGATCTCAAGTTCGAAGATGGCCTAAGAATACATATCTCGAGGCAATCTTCCAGAAATACAAATCTCATAATAGTTCGAGAACAAATCTCGAGGTGATCTCGTTCGAGAACAAATCTCAAGGCAATATCGGAAAACACAAATCCCGAGATACCCAAATACGAATCCCGAGGCAATATTAAAAAATAATAATAATAGCTAAATCTTAAAATTTGATTAAATTTTAAAATTTAATTAAATTTTAAATCCAGATTTGATCTTATTATTTCGTTATGAGGGTTGGGATTTGACGGGGGACTTGACGGAGGCAGGTTTGCTTGGAGATAAGTATGGAAATTTTTTTTAAAAAGGGGAGGCCAGACAGAAGAAAAGGAGATAACTTTTGGTCTTAAAAAAAAAAAAAACTTTTGGTCGGGAGAAACTTTTTTTTGTCTTCTTGGAGGAAACTCGTGATTATCCACCGATGAAGGAAGGTAAGAAGAAGGTGATCATCCTATAGAGGTTATTATGTAATAGATATATATGTAATAAAAGCCTTAGAACCCCACTCGTATTCGTCTTGGAGATTTAGGGGACATAAGTAACCTTAGCTTTGAGGGAGAGTGAGGATGAGAGTTTTAAGGAGAAAAAAAAAGAAAAAAAGAGAGTGATATCTATTACATAATATATATATATTAAAAAAAGAAAATAAAAAAATTGTCTTCTTCTCTCCACCTTCTGCGCGTCTATGCCGCCTTTAGCGACCGAGCCATCAACGTAGTTGCCTTCCGCCGCTGAAGCCCCAAGCCGCCACCCGAGGGAAGTTCATCGTCGATCCGCACGCTGCAACCATGTCTTGACACCACCCCATGCTTCACCTCAATGATGGGCCGCCGAAGCTGAAGCCGAAGTTCTCTGTGCTCCTGCACCGCCGTTAGAGGACACCTCATCGCCGCCTATCACCACTAGAAAAGAAAGGGGCAAAGAACCATAAACCTGAAGAAGCTCCCCTACTGCCGCTATCGCCAGACCGCGCCTCACACCCCCCCGTCGCCGTTGTCTAGGTTCTGAATGAAACCCGAACCATGACCCAGCTCAAGTAAGCCTATGCCGCCGATGACCTGTCAACTTCCTCACCGTCACTGGAGAAAGAAGCCAAAAAGAAAACCAGAAGAACTCAGCTGTCGGCACTGCGCTTCGGATGCCTGTTCTTGGTCCCAGATTATTGCGAGGGGAAGCTATCATTGACATCTCCAACTCATACCCTTCTACCGTCATTAACGACTCAGAGATTGATAGTGACGAGGAGAATGAAATGAAGGGAATTGTTGATGAAATGGTGAATGATTACAGTTTTGATGAAAAGAGAGGCTCTGTCAGAGGAGTAGCTTCAGGTTGTTAGTAAAATTCTCAAGATTAAATGAGCCTCCTGCATCAAGGAGGAATCAAATGATATCCTGAATCTTTGAGGAAGCCGCAAGTTTTCTACCAGATCGCTTGATGTTCCTGCATCCGAAGAAGTAAGGAAGGCAAAGAGCAAGGCAAACCAGAACAAGCAAATTACATAAATAGAAAACCTTGAAGGGTGATGGTGCAAACACACCGAGGCAAATGATGAAGAAAGACTTCTCAATTCTCAATTGATCTTTGCCGTATTCTTCTTTGTGATCTTGATGATGCTATTCTTTATCTTTGTCGTATTTATTCTTTATTGATATTCTTTAACTGTCTTTGATGATATTCTTCTTCTAACATCTTTGATGCCATTGATTTCTTTGCTATATTGATGCAAAATAAAAAAAGGAAGAAGGTATAGCTGTGCAGTTGCAAAATTAAATATATAAAAAAAAAGAAGATGGTGATGTTGTAACGATGCTGCAAAAATATAGAAGGAAATGTGACCCAAGTTTGTTGGATGAGTTCAAGGAGATAAAAATGATACATCCTTGTAAAAGGGAGAGGAAGCTTTCAATAATTGGAGTTACGCAGCGAGGAATTGTTGTGCACACAACCTATTAGATGAAATGCCAAGAAGAAATGCTTTGGAATGGAGTTGAACAGATTTCATTCAAGTTCCTGCTGACAATTTGCTTGATGCCTTGTGCCAAGGTTGAAGTATTTCAAATCCATGATCAAGATCTTGGGTTTAACAGGAAATGTAACAATGGAGAGATGCCAAATGATGAAGACCAATGGAGCTGATGCTATAGAGACGGAGCTGCTGCTACTGTAGAGATGGAGAAGCTGCTGCAAAGCATAAGAACGAAGATGAAAAGATGTTATTTATGTTGTTATGAATGATTGTAAAATTTGTCAAGAAAAGCATTCCAAAGCTATATAAAAATGTTAAGCTATATGAAGCGCCCCTCTATTGTTCGATCAAATGTGTGAAAGAACCCATGACCTGGAAATCAAGTGAAGCACAAGCTGGCAGCTCTTAGTGATGGCAAGATACAAGTATTGACAACAATAAACCTGCTTTAAAGAGAAGGAAGAAGAAGAGTGCATTTTATGGATACCAAGTCTTGCATTTACTTATAGTGATGAACTACAACTATTTGTCTTTGGAAAAATTATGATTCTAGTAATGCTGAAGTGATAATGAGGATTCAAGGGAAAGAGAAGCTTCAAAAATTAATACTGCAATATGGAAGATGAATTCCCTGTTGTTCATGTAATGTGTTGGCCAATTTATGCTAAGAAAGTCTATAAGCAGCAGTCATGAGGGTGAGCTGCTATACATGGAGTTAACTTTTGAGATTCATTCTTAAGTTGTATTGATTCTCAAATAAATGATGCTTGTAGTTCTCCAAATCATTCAGTTGATGTTCATGTTATGAAAAGCAATTGTAATCTTTATCCTCTTTTAAATGCTCAACAAAATGCTTCAAAGAGAAATATACATTATAAAGAAAGGAAGTCAAATTTGGATTTAACATCATGACATGACTTTTCTCCATGCATAATAGCATTTGACATAATAAATGATGGCATGGAGGTGCCAATAGTCCATATGGATGCTGTAGATGGTACTTCTATAAGTTTGCAAAGCCATGCATTTCAAATGGCCACACATGGTTCAATATTACTCTCTTATTTAAAAATTCATTTTATGTGGATGTGAAATATTCTAATTGGAGAATTTAGAATAACTAAACCCCACACACTGCATTCCATATTCATGGTGTTATGGTGTCATTAAAATTTAAAAGAAAGGGACAAACGGCCCATTTAAAGGGAAAAGCTTTAAAAAAATATATGATAAAGGAGAAATGGGCCCGCTTTATAAAAAGAAAGAGTAAATTCAATTAATTGGCATTTCATGGCTAAATTGCAAATAAAAAAAAGGAGGAGGAATTTAAATGCACGCATCCCTATGCGATAATGACAGAGCACACGTCCTGAAGCAGGCGATGAACATAAATCTCAAAGTGACACACATCTCGGAGCAATGATGGGATACTCATCTCGGGATGGCCAAAGACAAGTCCAAAAGTAAAAATGCAAATCTCAAAGCGGCAGTGGAGCACACATATTAAGATGGCTGAAATATGAGTCCCAAGAAATATCAAGGCGGAAATAAAGCACATATCTTGAGGCGGTGATATAGCGGCCCAAATTCGAAAGCAGTGGCGAGGCATGTAAGGCAGCGTCATAAAGAAATAAATGAATAAATAAATAAAATATTTACACATATATCCATGATGATATTTATATGTATTAAATTGTCATGTTCCACAATAAATAAATTATTTGCCTCTACTTGTACTCTTTTGCCCTTAATCGGAGGTTCCCAAGACTCTGTCTGGGGTAATTAATAATAGAGGCTTGCCTCTATTAGGAATGGAAGAACCCACAAACTAAAAAAATACGATATTTGTGATTCAATATGTCGTCTGGTGTCTCTTCACAGACACAATGCCAGGTGGGTATTTTCGATCCCACAACAAGTTCCCTTAGCGATTTGCGCAGCCGGTGAGGATCCATTCGGGGGGATAGCCTGGGAACCTTGCAGAGGAAAGAGTGAGGCGAGTGTGGCCTCATCGATGGCTATTTAAAGAGCACGTAGGAGGGCGCACAAGGGATTCACGCGACGCTTCGGGTAGTGGACAATAGAAAGAAATGAATAAGGAAAATAAATACTATTTTGATGCTTTTTCTGAGTGAATTAAATTTGATCAGATAATTATTAAAAAAAAATTATATATCGTTTGTTGGCTATTGCCAGCTGGCAATGACTCACGTCTTCAAAAAATTTCTTATGTTTGTTATGACAATAGAAAGGAATGAATATGAATTTTTTGAAGACTTGAGTCGTTGCCCAAAATCTATCAGGATTTGTAATGAAATGGACATAAGGGAAGACAGTCAGCTAAAGCGTTGTGGTTTATGTTGAAATGAAGGTCATAGTCATCAAAATTGTCCCAATGTAGCTGGTCCAAGTAGTCGGTCATAATGTAGCCTAAACATTATAATTGTTGCAAATTTTTTATAATATATATAATTGCTACCTTATTTTGGTAAATTATAATAATTATAAAATATTATAATATCACATTTTCGTAAATTATAAATGGCCGGAGACTTGCCCAACAAAAGCTTAAAACTCAGACAAATATGGGGAGCAAAGAGTGCGAACAAAATGAAGATGAGCGTAGCGAAGACGACGAGATCGGATGTGGAGAAGACAACTAGGCCAAAAATTAATTAATTAATTAATTAATTTACCAAATGCCTCTTGACCTAGCGGTACCACTACCTTGCGTCAGACGAGGGGTCTCGAGTTTGAGCCATCATTCGGGATGTCTAATTCCAAGACCTGCCCCTTGAATCTCTCGTGGTGTCACTTGTTTAGCTAAAATAAAAAAAAATATTTATTTATTTTTAAATTATTTTTTATTAATATTAAAAAATAAAACCCACTAATTAAAAAACAAAACCCTATCCTGTGTTATTTATTTTATTTTTTATAATATAAAAAGGTGGACTCACAAATAAAAAACAAACTCCACCGTTAATTAATTTATTATTATTATTTTTATAATATTAAAAAACGTGAGACCCACGAACTAAAAAAAGAAAGACCAAACATTAACAAACTCTATGTTAGTTAATTTTTTATTATAATTTTTATAATATTTAAATATGTGGGACCCACAAACTAAAAAAGAAAGATCAGAATACACATCTTATGTACGAAATGCTCATTTTGATAAAAAATAGTTAGAATGCTTATTTTCGGAATTTTTTTTACAATATTAAAAAAAAAATCGTCATATGTCTAGATGTTATTCTTTTGTTTTTTTTTTTTGGTTCATTAGGGTAAAGTTGGTCTTTATCGAACCATACTACATAACTCTGGCTCAAATAAAAAACAAGTACATTTTACAATAACGGTATGATTTTGAGGAGACGGATGGAAGGTGTGTTTACTATCTTGGTTGTTAGCAATTCTTGTTGACCTTGCATCCTTGGGCTTACTCTTGTGGCACCTCATCCTTAAAGCCCATGTCGGGGTTGGGTGGACATTGTTGGTCCTCATCTTGCTTGGATTATAGGCTCCTCTTGACAATGGATTCTATTCCTAGAAACTTTGGATATGAAGGATTTGTTTCGTATAAACACCTTGTTTAGCTTGAAAAAAAATCTCTTGTTTCTTTCCAGCCATACGCTCCAGATTATTACCATTACAACCAGATTCCACCCGCGAGCTTCCCTTGTTAGTAGTTTGGCGAGTGTGGAGTCTCCCCATTGATCTTGTATTTAAGTGAGAAGGTTACCGATCTAGAAGAGGTAGCAAAAAAGACCCTAAATTTGTTATGAGTATGCGCATTGTAGGAGTAGGTGTAACGTTGTTTCCTCTCCATCATCACAAAGGCAACATCTTGTGTGTTCTCCCTTCCGATTTCTCTTTGCAAGGGTTTGTAGTGCGAGGATCTTGTCATCCTATGATAGCCGACGAAGAGTTTGACTTTCATGAGGCACGAGGTCTTCTAGAAAAAGGTTGTTAGTGAGGTTCGTGATGCAGGAGAGCACGAGTCAGATGATGTTGAACTATTTGATTGTACCATGCGGGCTTTGGCATATCACGAATTGGAGGACCGACGTAAAGGCGGAAGGTGATCGAGCCAATTCCGTGATTGGGGAACAGTTTTGGACACAGTTCGGTGTTTTGGCCATAACTTTGGCTACAAGCATCGGATTTGCGCGCTCAACCCTAGTTCAGAAAGCTCGTCTCGATGCGCACGTGGGGTCCACCGAGCTTTCCTTCATCCTCAAATTTTGTTGTTTTCCCCGTCATATCTTTGTTTTTCGGTGTTTTTTTTTCTATTTTTGGTAATACTTTGTATGCCAATTTATGATAGGATTTGAATCCAATATGATCTTGGATTTTTAGGAGTTATCTGATTTGTTTAGGGTTTTTAAATTAGATAAGTTTTAGTTTTGAATAAAAATTTACCAATTCTGGCAAATTTGGATAAGATGATAGATTTCTATGTTAGTTTTTTGAAACTATTTAAACCCAGCTTGTGGGTTGATTTTTATTCATTGAATATTGAATAATACTTTTCCTTTAAAGTTTCAGAGACTTTATTCTCTGTTTTGTCTTCCCCCTTGCTTGCTTTCTTGATAATCCCCTGGTTCCTATCACTCGCAGGTTAATCACTATCCTTCCCGGCATCAGTTCGTAGTCCTTTATCGATCTTGAAACTGCATATTGATTTAACAATGAATTGTCTATATATTTGGGGTAAGTTGTTATTCCTTAGAGTCCAGTCCCCGACTGATACTTTGTTATAGGTGTTAGCACAAACTTCTCAGTTGTTCCTCCGCTTCTCTTGATAGTGGGCCTTGTTTGAGCAATGGATGTCCCCCTTCCAACAATTATTTTGCTTCCACTATGGTGATGTTTTCCTTAAGTATTAGCGGTTGTATATCTAGGAATAATTTGTGTGATGCATGCCCCCTCCACCCAATTTTCATGCCAATAGTTGGTGGTGTGTGTGCTTCCTACTGATATGTTCATATTTGCTATAGTTATATCCCTCTAGTCAAGGACAACTTTCAAAAGTAGAAAATCCTCTTTGGGAGTTGTAGTAGCGGTCCGATGCTACCATTTCGAAAGTAGGCTTGCGTAATGACTTTCCTACAAATACCAAACTCCCCTTGCAGTAGCCTCCACCACCAATTCCCAATAAGTGTTTCATGTTAATGATTCCCTAGCCCCTTGTTTTTTTGGTTTGCATATTCGTTCCCAACTGGCCAGTCAGTATGCATTTAGTGATTGATCTGCACCTTTCCACATGAAATCTTTGCGGATCCACTCGATATCCCTAATCACCCACTCTGGGGGTTTGCATATTGTCATCTAGTACTTTATGATGGCTAAAAGCATTGAGTCATGAGGGTTATCCAAGCTTCCATTGATAGTAGCTTTTCTTTCTAGCTGTTGAGTCTTCCCCTGATTTTGTCCGTTAAGCATTTCCAGTCTTCGCTTTTTGGCTTGGCACCTAATATAGCAATACCCAAGTAGTTGATGGGGAGTGTTGCTAATTTGCAGTTCCTCTTCCCCATTGGGTCCACATAATATCCTTTGAAAATGTTTGCCTCTATTGTTTTTGCTGGCATGGTTGAGAAAACGTTTACGACAAAGACAAAGATGAGAGGGAAGAAGGGGTCACCCTGTCTTAGACCTCTTGTGTCTCATATATCCCACGAGGGTCCCATTTATGAGAAAGATTACTTTTGAGGAACAAAAGATTTCTCTCATCCATCCTATCTATCGGGCGTCTAATCCTTGTGCTTGTAGGATTTCCAAGAAGAAATCCTAGTCGACATTATCCAAAGCTTTTTTAAAGTCGACCTTTATTATTGCCCCATTACTCCTTCCCCCCTTCATTCGGTGGATAAGCTACTTTGCTACTATGATGTTATCATATATACATCTTCCTTTTATGAAAGTCGTTTGAATTTCATGTACTAGTTTTGCAATAACTCCTAATGAGTACCTTGGTGATGATCTTCATGGAGTAATTAAGTAGGCTAATGGGTATGTTAGTCACCAATTCCCAGCGGTGTCTCAGTTTTCGAGATAAGAGTGATGTGGGCCCAGTTTATTCTTTCCAAGTTAACCCTTCCTTGGTGAAGGTCCTGAAACAATTGTTGTAAGTCCCCTTAATGAAATTTTATACTTGTTAATAGAAGGCCATTGGGAGGCCATTCGGACCATGGGCTTTGTTTGGGTTAAGGTCTTTCATTGCCATATGGATTTCCTTTTTTGTAAATTGGCCCTCCAAGTGTGAGAGCTCGATTCTTTCCTTGCTTTGGTATGATTGTTGCCAATTTGTGATGAGCCGTTGGGTTCAAGAAGTATTGAATAACTTGCGGAAGTGTTCCTAAATTAAGTTCGATATCTCATATGGGTCTATGATCGTTCTTCCTTGGTGTTGGATTTGGTTTATCTAGTTTTTGCTCTTTCTTTGATTTGCTACTGCATGGAATAACTTCATGTTTTGATTGCTCTCCTTCAGCCATGTGATCCGGGAGCATTGCCTCCATAAGGACTCTTCCATGGTGATGATGCTTTTCGTATTCCTTTTTTTGTGAGTCATACCTCTACTCCTCCTCCTATGTTAGGGGTCTACATTCTGAGATGATATCCTCTAATTCAATCCCTTTCAGGAGCTTATCCTTCCTTATAGCTTGGCTTGCCGCCATTTCCTTAGTATACCTCTCGTTACGGTGATCTTCTTCGCTAGGGTATAAGCTCCATGACTTTGGCAATTATATCTTGTCTACCAAATCTTTACCTACTCCCAAAATCTCTCTTTCTTAGCCCACTCTCTATTGAATCTGAAGGGTAATGCTTGGCATTGTGTGAACCACATTCCAAACTTATTGAAACTTGGTTGGAGCGTATTCGCGGTAGGGCTTTTTGCCAAATTCTTAGGGAGGCAATTGCCCCCATTTGACCATGTGTATTTTCTGCCCCTAAGAGGGGCCTCGACACTGGTTAAGTTGAACTCACCTCCTACAATCCAGGGTTTATCTTATAGATTTTTGATGTATTTTAATTCTTCACAGAACAAGCTCTTCCGGGCTCTTTTACAAGGAATGTATATTGTTGTGCACATCCACTCTCAACCAGAAGCTTTTTCTCTGAATATTGTTGTGACTGTAAAGACTCCTATATGGCTATTGACTAGATTCATATCATTTTTTCTCCATCCTATGCAACATCCCCCTCTTGTGTTTGAGGAAGAAAATATCAAATGTGCATTATAGGTTGCTCCCCCTATTGATTTTCATGTTCTACTGTTATCCGAGGCTAGCTTCGTCTCTTGTAGACAGAAGGCATCGGTCTTTTGTTCTTGGATGAAGTCCCTTATGAGGAAACTTTTCTTATATTTCCCTAGCCCCATGACGTTCCAAGAGATGACTTTAATGGTAAACCTAGAATTACACCCTATATCTAGGAAGGGGATGTGTCACTTAGTTTCTCCCTTCGGCCCCTATGATGCGCTTACGCTTCTCCTCCCTTATGTGTTTAAGGAAAGATAATGCACCATCTTGGTTAGTTTCTAGATCGATACCAACTTTCAAGGTCACCATGATAAGTTCCTTTTTAGTTAGGCCAATTAGATAGAGTTAGAGGGACAATAGACGGATGTACTTTCTAGGTTGATGCAAACCATTCATTTATTGGGAACTACTTCTATTGCTTGGGGAGGGGTCTCTTCTTGGAGTTTATGTTTTTGCGGCCTTCCCCTGGGCCTTGGGGGGGTTGTGGAAGTGCTCAGCTTCTTCCCATGCTTGAGTGGTGAGTGTTGCTCTCCCTGAGTCACGGATAGGATTGGTAGTGTCTGGTTTTCATTTTCTTGTCTCGAGGGTTCTCTTGTGGGGCCTTATTTACTATTAGCACCCAAGCTTCGTCAGATATAAGGTTCCATGAACCCTAATGAATTTTAAAGCTACAATGTTCATGTTAAGGCTAATGTCTGCTCCAATTGGATTAAGTTTTGTTCATTGTAGTTTAGATTGATTAGAGGAGTTAATTTTTTCCTTTGTTGGCCATTATCTTCATAAAATTGGTTTTCCCTAGCTTTCAAAGCATCATATTGTTCAAATGGGCCAAATTTCTCACAAAACCGGGCCTCAAACTAAGTTTCTGGGCTAAAATGGGGTTGGGTTGGCACTTTAGTGTTACTAGGCTTGCGTGGGCCTCTCGCCCTACCCAGGCTCGTCTGATCTTTTCCTCTATTGCTTGGGACCCATAGCCTAAAAATGTCGATTTTCGATTGGATTTGAAGGGTTGATAAGGCCGCTGATGCAGGCGCAATGGTGTTAGTTCTTTAGTGACCAAAACGAAGCCACATATCTCCCATGGTTTGTTGTTGCACGCTGAGTCATCGCCATATTAGCGGTCCTCTTTTCCCCATAGGGACTCAACCCCCTCATCCACACGTTGATGAAGAAGCCGCACACGTCTCATGCAGACTCAAGAGCCACATGAGCCGTTTCTTCCACCTGGAACCTTTCTTGGCTCGAACGTGCCCCCTGATACTGTGCACGATTGAGCCGTTGTGGCCAAGTATGATAACCACCATATCCTATCTCTACTCTACTTGTAACCCCTTCGACACCTTAGTACGACGGTATAGAGAGGATTGCACGTTGTTTGACAGATCGTGGCAGCAATTGTCTTCCAGTTGGATCTCTACCTTCATTGGCTCCCAGATGACAACACCCTGTTTCTGTTTCCCAGCCTTCCTCACCGGAACATCAGCCGGGGTCATGGCAATTCTTTTCCCCTTGTCCTCCTTGCTCTTCCAATGTCACTCTTCACCCCTGTCTTGCGTTGAGGAGCCTCATTGACCCTAAGACTCCCTTTATTCTGCCTTCCTACTTCTTCCAAATCTCCGGCGACCCTATGGGAGATAAGCTTGCTTGGACTCCGTCATCTCACGAATTTTGGGATCCCTGCTAAATATGCTACAAAAGATAGTATAGAAGCGTTCTTCACTTCCTTACCTTGAGAACTACTTTGATCTTGTCGACGAATTCCCCTCCCCTGCCGTCAACGTGGATGATCTTTCCCATGGGCTCGAGGATTTGCGAGATTGTCTCCCTGTGCTGGCAAAAGAGTGGTAATTGTCAAGTTAACACCCATCTGATCACTCTATCGACCCTCTCTTGCTGCTAAAGGTCCAGCAACCAGAGTGAGCATTAGAATGAGAAATCCGACAATTCAAGCTCCCTCTGCTCCTCCAGTTGCCTCGCTACCCTTGGGGAGGGACATGTGATGATGAAACGACCATCTCTGAACTTCTTTGCTATCTTAAGGCCACTCCTTGCATATGTGGTTCATCGTCTCAGCCAATCGCCGACCACCGACCACCAACCACCCCGTCTCTCACCCTCATGATTATGACTATTATGTTCCTTCATAGCGCCTCTTTGCTTTTGAGCATTTCATTGTTGGGCGCGAGCGACAAGAAGTGGCTTTCCTTGTCATCGCTTTCCTCCGACGAGCTCTGTAGTGAGGTGAGAGGAAAAAGGGGGTTGCAACTATTGTTTGATAGGGTTTTTTTGGATTGTTAGCTTCCTCATCCCCTTGCGAAGTGATGGGATTGTTTTCTTTCCCTCCAAGCCGCTCCCTTGGTCGGTCGTCACCCTGTCACAACATTCCCATCTCCTGTATCCCACCGCACCATAACTCCCACATGTGGGTGCTCTTTTGTATTTCAAGGCTTTTGTGGCCTTGCTGTAAGCATCGCCTCTACAGACTTGGAACACCATTGAAGGTGTGTGGATCAACGGTGGTGATCTTCGGTGTTGCTCTAGGCTTTAGCGAGGTCGCATTTCATTGCTTCTCCGATGACACCTCTTAAAATGCATCGATGTCCATTCTCCATTATTAGAGGGCGACGGTTGAGACTCCAGTGGGGTTTGTAGCACCAAATTGATGAAGTTTTCCATCAGAGCTCTGGCGTAGGTGACGATTGGGTATCATAGGCTCAGCCTTACCCCTGTGCTTTTCCGTTTCCATGTTTCCTTGTGCTATGGAGGCATTGTCCTATCAACTCAAAGGGGGAGTTTGGTTGCTCCTGCCTGGCCTCGTTGATGTGGGAATTCACTTCCACATCTGAGCCATTCCTCCTCGTTAATTGGTCATTGCCACTGTGTCAGAGATCGTCGCTGCCTGAGAGTCTCAACCTTTGGTAATGTTTTTATGTTATTTTTTTTATTATAGTGGGATTTTCTCCATTATTAAAGTGTTTTTGAAAGTGGACATATATGAAAGGAGATGAAAAGAAAGAATCACGAGGATGAAATATATGAAGGAGGAGTTGGGAATGTGAATCAAAACAAAAAATAGAGATAATTCTTATTTTAACCATATATTATTATGTTACAATATTTTTAATGCTTGAGACTATCACTATGTAACTTAGTATTTGATTTTTTTTTAATAAAACCAATATTTAAAATAATTGTTTTAAAAATCTTCTGTATTTTTAAAAACTTTGATGGGTTATTTTAAAATATGTCACCTGGACTCAAATAGGATCATTCGTGCGTGTTACAGTACTATGGGCGGTATTATGCTGTTGGGTTCTAGGTTGTAGCTTGTGAGTTCTTGGGTGTAGCTCTTGGGTTTGAGTCTATTGTAGCAAAATAACGGCGCAAAACTCACAAAACACCATACTAGAACCCAGAAAACACTACCCCAGGACCCCTATGGTCTCATACACTGTGAACAGTGCACACGATACGTTAGCATTCACCATCATTCCACCAAATTAAACTTTATCCATTTTTTAATTATTTTAATTCTAAAAATAAATATCCATTTATTTATATTTTTTTCTCATAATAAGTGCTATGCTTGGATTAATGGTGAGAGATCCACTTGTTTTAATTTATAAATTTATAAATAATCAGAAAACTTTTGTTCACAATCTCATTCCGAATATATATTTTTAAATAAATACTTTCCTTGCAAATAGAGACATTCTTCCTTAAAATATACATGCATCTACATGGTATATATGTTTCAATTAACTATTATATTTCAGGATTTTTTAGAATTAAGAAATAAAATTAATGTTAGCTAGGTAATTGCAAAGATATTATTAGTTATATAGATCCCTTGCAAATAAAAAAAAAAGTTTCATACCTAACTAGATTTCTTTTCATGTGAAATTTTGTTTATGTAACTAACTATGTTATCCATAACTATGTTAATTCTGCTTGATTTTGATTTTTCTAAAAAAAAATGAATAAATTCTTTGTCGACACTTACACCATTCATTTTTTTATATAAAAAATTAATGATTATATTTCTTAAAAAAATGATTATTTAATAAATTAAAAAAACACTTGTTTCATATATTTTTTGTAGATATATTTAGATCACGGAATATATGTTACTTTTCATGCATAAATGTACCGCCAGTCATCACTGAATCCCGGAAACAAAAATTAGGGTTTCTCGATCGAGGGCCCGGCGCTCGATCCGGTGGTGAATTGGTCGAATTTGGGGAGAAGGTCAGGAAGTGAACCTCAATCCCCGCTCAGGGTTCTCGGGATCTCGCTCGGACGGCATGGTGGATGCTCTGTCGATAATCCCGGCCGCTGTTCTCCGGAACCTCGCCGACAAGCTCTATGAGAAGCGCAAGAACGCGGCCCTTGAAGTATTGCTTCAGTTCTCTTGTTTGATCTTAGGGTTTAGTTGGGTTTGGGGTTATCGGTTCAAATTGTGTGCTGAATTGTGGAGAATGGCAGCTTGAAGGGATTGTGAAGCATCTAGCGATGGCGAGGGAGCATGAGAAGATCACTGCGATTATCAACATGTTGACGACGGAATTCACCTATTCCCCGCAAGCGAACCATAGGAAGGTTGTTGATTGCTCTTTTTTTTATGGCCAAATTTTGATTCATCTTGTTTATAAAAACTGTTCCTTAGGTTGCTCTGTCATTGTTAGCAGGGTGGATTGATCGGGCTTGCGGCAGTAACTGTTGGTTTGGCAACTGAAGCTCCTCAGCATCTCGAGGTTGGTGGATAGAACCATAAGTTATCATAACTTGTAATTCTCATTTGTAAAGATTTTGATTTGCTTTATAAGTACTTATTCATTTTGGAAACTGTTTTATTGTTTTGTTTTATTGCATGCCTATGGTGAAAGATTAGTTGGTTGCTAATTAAGGTTTTTGAAGTTAATGTTGAGCTGTCATGCTATTCAGTTGTTTATGTATGAGTTTTTCATCAATAATTTGTTGAAATGGATGAAAAAATTGGGTATATGTATCCAAATGTGTTTATATGTATATCCAAAAAAAATCAGTCTATATCCATACTGTTCGTCCTTTCTGACTAATATTATATGATTTTAACATAAGTAATTGATAGTTTTGTTAAGTGGCATCATGGTTGGAGTGATAAGGCTCCCTTGTTAAAGTGTGAAGTGCTTCATATGCTGTCATAAACAACACACACACACACACACACACACACACACACACACACACACTCATAGGAAGGGGCTTTTTGTTTAAGAATGACCTACTTGCTTGTGTTAATGTTTCTGCTTTTGGTGAGCAAAGTTGGGAAATATTAGGAGTAACAGTTGTGATTAAGTAAATGCAAGTTGCATGGTAGATGCAGTGTATTCGTTTCCATTTACATGGTTGATGAATCGTGCTGTAACTGTGATGATGGGTTTATCATGGGTGGTGTTTTTATACATTAATCTGGGGGTTGTATACATATTAAAGCAAGATAGGTTATAAATCATTTGGGTTGGTCAATTTAGTTGTCTTGAATTTCACCAATAAAAATCCTACATAACCTTTATTATGCAAAACTCTAATTCAAGCAACTATGCGTTTTTGAGTTGGATATGATATATATATATATATATATATATTTTTTTTTTTTTGGGCATGTATGCACTTCTAGATGAAATACTAGCAACCACTTTCACAAATTCAGGGTTTGGGAATAACTTTTGCAGACTTGAAGAATCTTGATTCTTGAATTGGGAAAAATTGGGGACAAGTTCAGGATTAGCTTGAAGGATTTTTAAAATTTTCTATATACATAAAGTTATTTGTTTATTTTAAATTTCTTTTTAGTTTTAAAATTTTTATTCAAATAAATGATTTATAAAATCTAGAAATACTTTGAAAAATTTTAATGACTCAACCATTCAGTAAAAAATTTAACCCAAAAATTTGAACCTACTTGTGGAATTTTAAAATTTGGCAATTTTCTTTTTCAGTATGGTTGCTACTACCAATACTTTATTTATCAAAGAAGCTATACATTTGATCTACGGGTAATGACAAGGTCATATGCAAAGATCTAGTCTTAAGAGAGTCATTCATGCAATGATATTTTTGCAGTGTTATACTATAACTCATAGCTTGACACAATTTGAGGTGTAGATGTGCTAGGACTTATCACCTTTTCTACTTTCTTCTCTTTCTCAGAAGTGCAAGCTTCAAGTATGGAACAGATAATACATGTTCTCAGTATTTACTATTTGGCTTTCATGTTTTCACGCAATCTCCCAATATTCAAAGTTGCATTGGCCAAAAATTGTCTCCAATCCTAAATTCTAATGTTACTATCTGATTGAAGGGTGTATATCTCGACATATTTAATTACTTTGCTTGGTTCATGGCAAGTAGAAAATCTCAGTTTCATTAACTGAACTTCCTATACCTAATTTTGCTTTTATTTCTGTTGAACTTGCATATGCAAATAATTGTTTAAAATTTCATCTGTATAGAAACTAGTGGTTCTATACATTATCTATCTTTTGTTGCACGTAATAAATGCACCTTTCTCATTCTATTATTTATTACACATTTGCTTGATAACTTCTTTCAAACATATTCTTATTTATTAAGTCACTCTTTTTACTATTTACTCCTTTTAATTGCATTGATTTGTCAGCAAATTGTACCTCCTGTACTCAATTCCTTCATTGATCAAGACAGCAGAGTCCGGTATTACGCTTGTGAGGCACTATATAATATAGCAAAAGTTAGTATGGCATTACTTTCAATGATATAGCAGCATTGCTTTATGCAATAATACAGTCTGACTTACATATTCTTTATTTCTATATAGGTTGTCAGAGGCGATTTTATTGTTTATTTTAATCAGATATTTGATGCACTTTGTAAGCTCTCAGCAGATTCAGATGCTAACGTGCAGAGTGCTGCTCATCTTCTGGACCGACTTGTGAAGGTATGTATTTCGTGATATATAAAAATCATCAAAAAGTACTACTTAGATAAATTTCATTGGTTTGGGTTATGATTTGGTTGAATTTCATAACCAGGAAATTGTAACTGACAGCGATCAGTTCAGGTGCGCTCCAGGAGTCACTTATGAATTCTTTTACTTTGTTTTATGTGTGAAAAATTATTATATTCTGACTATCTGTTTGTTTTCTCTTTGAAGCATAGAAGAGTTTATACCACTCCTTAGAGAGCGAATGAATGTACTCAACCCTTATGTTCGGCAATTTTTAGTTGGTTGGATCACTGTATTGGACAGTGTTCCAGAGATTGATATGCTTGGCTTTCTTCCAGATTTTCTTGATGGTATGTCTAAGTGGAAGATATTTCTGTGTTTTTTTTTTATTCTTTGTTTCTCTTAAAGCGAGTAAATTATTTTCCACTGCAGGTTTATTTAATATGTTAAGTGATTCCAGCCATGAAATACGACAACAGGCTGATTCTGCACTTTCTGAGTTTCTCCTAGAAATAAAAAACTCTCCAGTAAGCCTTTTGTTCCCCAGATATTCACAAGAGTTTTTCCATAGATGTTGGCTAAGATGTTAGGTGTTTATGGTTCTCTGCTAAGGTTGTAATTATGCATTAATATCTGTTCATTTTGTTTTTTGTTTGTTTTTTTTTCTTCCAAATTGATGTTCATTTCTTGTAATTGGAAGGTGTTATCACCTATTTATTTGTGGCCTCACCTTAAATACATGTTTTCTAATGTGAAGAATGTAGATTATGGTCGAATGGCTGAAATTTTGGTACGAAGGGCAGCTTCTCATGATGAATTTACTCGCTTAACAGCTATAACATGGGTAAGAAAATATATACCTGCCAGTCCATTGACCATTGACTCAGTGTGCTTGGGGCTATTGTAAATTGTTTAATACTATTTCTTGATAAACAATGGTTTGTGGTTTTCTGCTGCAATTATGTTTAAAGCCACATTTTAATATTCTTCCAGATAAATGAATTTGTAAAACTTGGTGGAAACCAACTAGTTCCATATTATGCTGATATTTTGGGTGCTATACTACCCTGCATATCTGATAAAGAGGAAAAGATAAAAATGGTACGCCTTCTTTCTTTTCTCCAACTCAGCAACTTTAATGGCCCCTTTTTCTGGATACTTGACCTGATTATATATTCTTGTTCATTGAATGTTCAGGTTGCTCGTGAAACCAATGAAGAGCTTCGCTCTTTCCATGCTGATCCAGCTGAGGGATTTGATATTGGATCTATCCTCTCTATTACTAAGAGGTGTGTAATTTGTTTTCTCTGAAAATAATCAGTTTACAGGTTGCTTATGTTCCCATTTCACTTGCTGATATGTCCCTTGTGCTTCTTACCAAGGGACAAAAGGAAGGAATTACTTTTGGTTCTATGATGTTTTTTTAGTTGCATGATGATTTTTTTCCTGTAACAGGGAGTTGACTAGTGAATGGGAAGCTACAAGAGTTGAGGCATTATATTGGATCGCTACACTTTTGACCCAGTATCGAGCTGAGGTACGTTACTCAAAGTTATAATTACATGCATGGGGTTTATTACTGAATGGCTGATACTTGTCTTCTTTTTGTTATCATAAAGTAAATGTAGAAAGAGGAATAAAGTAGAAAGTTAGAAGCAATGTTATGGGATTTTTGTCATGGAAACAACTTGGTCATTAGGGAGTTATTGGATAGTAGGGATTTTACTTCATAATATTTCAGTTATTAGTTATTCTACTTGCACATAACATTTTCTCATTTTGTTTTATAGCATGAATCCTTTAATCTGGGGGGTCTGGTTCTGTTCAGTCAGCTTACAATTCCCAGTGAAGTGATTGAGTTGGTTTGTCTTGTTTTGGTTCTTCAAACAATAGACATGGTCAGGGTTTCCATCAAGTCAAGGTCAACTTGATGTACAACTTCGGTTATTGATCTGCTGGTTGTGGTCATATTTGCCACTTTGTCTGGGTTCATTTCAATCTGATATCTGCTTGTCTGTCTTTGCCAAATATTAAGGTTTAGTTTGTACAGTTGTCAACGCATATTTTTCTTGTAGTTTACTTGGTTTGTCTACTTATCAATTAATACAGATGTTACATATATATAATACTTAATGCACTCTTATGGTATTCATGTAGATGCGGGGTAGCCTTCTTGGTCTACTATCCATGCATGTTGTGGGTGTTTCCTTTGTTTACCATGATACACCTCCATTATTTTCGTGTTCATGATATAAATACTTTCCTGCACTCTACTTCTTGATAATATCAGATCATTGTGTTATAAATAAAGCATTTTCTCCAATGATGGTTGATTTTATCCTCTGTATATTTTTGTGTATATTTTCTTAGATTATTTTTGAACATTACTTATCCAGGATAGGGCCGTGAAGTTTTTTGCTTTTATCTTGTACAGGTTATATCACATTTGAATGACATTTTTGGTTCTCTTTTGAGTGCACTATCTGATCCATCTGATGAGGTAACATTTTTTTATGAATTTTTACTTGTGGTTTAATGTAAGTTTTTTATATTTTCTACTAGACTCTGACTCATAATGTGCATGATAAGTATGCTTCCAGAAGAATTGGTTGCCTTTGTTTCAAAAACCAAATAGATTTTATGTAATTAGGAAAAATTGAGAGAACTTAGTAAATAGTAAATTAGAAAGGAAATAACCATCAACATTTGTGATTAAGAAAACCTTACTAAGTTTATGCTTATATTGAGCTTTTGTATATATGAATTACCTTATTGTAAAAGAAGTTTAGGACTAAAATATGCGAGGTCATCGTGATGTTATGTATTGCACTCCACCTTAAACATTATATCAGAAAGAAAATCTAAAGGGTCATTTTTGCAAACCCCTCCATTGTTCCACACTTGCTTGTTTTCCAGGTTTTCTCAAATATCTCCGGAATGAGGAGGCCTACTTTCTTAAATTCGTGCATGTGATCCACAGACAATATTTATACCTAATGGGACTCCATCTTACCGGAGTGAAGGTTCTACAAAATATCACATTTGTTATGAAATTTGAGGCAAAATAAATCTATAAGGCCATTTTGTGTAAACTGCGCCATTGTTCCGCACTTGCTTGTTTGCCAGGTTTTCTCAACTATCTCATGGATGGGGATGCCTACTTTCTTGAATGTTTGGATCTGGAGTGTAGGTTCTACAAAGTGGCAGCTTTGTTATGGAGTTTGACACAATTTAACATGTGTCTTATGCATTCTGAATTTCGACAATTGATGAACTTTTTTATGATCATTTTCTTTAGGCCCACAATATGGCAAACATTTCTGTAATTTATAAGGTAATGCTATTGGGTCTTGTTCATGACCTGAAACCTGGTTGAAACAAAGGCATTCGATAATTTTTAAGTTGTCGCAATAAATTGGTGGGTGGTTAGTAGCTGAAATTTCAGGTTAAAAGCACTTATATAATTTCTTCATCCACAATTTCATATATATTGTATACCAATTTGCTTTTAGTCCTTTCGGAGCCATGTGTCTAAAAATCTGACTTCTCTGAAGCCCAAGAGAAGCATTTCATTGGTTATAAAAATTCTATTGATGTACTAATTAACCATTAACCTGTCTTTTACTTCTATTCTAAGATGAGAAGGCTCTATATATCTAATAAGCACTTGTAACTTGATTGGGGTAAACCTGACTTCTATGAAGCATATTGGTTATAAAAATTCGATTTACGTTCTAAACATACCCTTAAACGCCTTTTAGTTTTACGCCAAGATGATAAAGCTCTCTTATCTATAAAGTACTGTTAGTGATTCTTCAATAAGCTGTTCACTGCATAAAACTCTTTCATGGAACTTATTGGCAATTTCTTTTTCAAACTGATGGAACTCATGATTGTTTGCAGGTAGTTTTGCTTGTAATTGAAGTGCATGCATGCATAGCAAGAGATGCTCCACACTTCCACCAACTTATTGTTTTTCTTATTCAAAACTTCCGATCTGACCTTTCACTTCTTGAGAAGTATGTTTCTTCACTCTCTTAATTCCGCATTTGATTTGTGTTGCTTTCCTTTTCTATAACCTCTATAGTCGAACTGTAATTGCTTATCAGAAAAAAGTTCAAACTGATAGCAAACTTTAAGCATGTGACTTGCATTGAATATGAATAACCAGTTTTATTTTGATACTTCTTTAGACGTGGTGCTTTGATTGTACGGCGACTTTGTCTTCTTTTGGATGCTGAGCGGGTTTATCGAGAATTTTCAACAATATTAGAGGGGGAAGATGATTTGGATTTTGCAACTACCATGGTTCAGGTCTTTTGTTTCTAAGATGCATAAACTTACATCTTTTGAGCCATTACAGAACTTTTCTTTCCCCTTTTTTTGTAACTTATCTTTGGCCAAATATTGAGATTTCAGGCCCTGAATTTGATTTTACTCACTTCATCTGAACTGGCTGACCTACGAAATCTTATAAAGCAATCACTTCTGAATGTTACTGGCAAAGACTTATTTATTTCTTTATATGCTTCTTGGTGCCATTCAGCAATGGCAACAATAAGTTTGTGTCTTCTTGCTCAGGTATGCATACATGTTTTATGGTTCTTAAGCAGCTTGAGTTCCTTTTTCATTATCATCTTTTGACTAAATTTGCCTTTTATTAAAGGCATATCATCATGCCAGTACTATTATTCAATCCCTTGGGGAAGAAGACATAAATTCGAAGTTTCTGATACAATTGGACAAGTTAATCCGTCTGCTGGAGAGTCCAATCTTTGCTTACTTAAGGTTACAGGTATTTTCTTTTCCGCTATTTTAATCTTCTGATTGTATCATTTGCCCCTTTTTTATATGTTTCTAAGTGTTTCTTGCTAGCATTGATTCCTTAAGCTGGATAGAAATATCCTCTATCAAGATCTTATGAAGAAGCAGGAAGATCTTATATCCTTCTACCTCTTTTAGTTTTGCTTTTTTCTAAAACTTTCATTTTTAGACTATAAATAACATTTTAATCCTAATGCCGCCTCTGGTGATTTTACTTGTAGTTTCCATCATTAGGTGAAAGAAACTTCTTTGTCATCTATTTGTGGTAATCTAACATTTGGAAATTACAGCTTCAGGAGCCTGAAAGGTACATTTGGTTGCTGAAGTCTTTGTATGGCCTTCTGATGTTATTACCTCAGGTAATTTCACGTGTTAAGTGTTTTTTTTTTTTTTTGAAATTTTCTTTCCTAAGTTGCCATATCATACATAATAGGGGAACTAAAAATTGGAGTTATTACCTCAGGTGGTTTCACGTGTTTAGTGTTTTTTTTTTTTTAAAAAAATTTTCTTTCCTAAGTTGCCAGAGCTTATTTTGATGCTTTGCTATAATAGTGGAAATAAAAAAGGCATTGTTGGGGAACATGGAATACCTTGAGGTATCTGGATTGGAAGTGCTTTACCTACTGATGTTGAGATGGACAAGCATGATTAAACCTATCAATTCAAATATCTTATGTCTGCTGACACACAGTGGTTTAATCTTCATTACTATGAGATGTTTCTCTTGGGTTTAGATAACATCTTCAAGTTGAAAGCATTTTGTTTGGTCAATTGCATTTTATGTATTCATAACTGTGGTAAATATGTTTGAAACTCTAGAAAAAGAATGTTATGCAGCATTTTTGGGCCAGAGGTGGCTAATCTTAGGCTAGTTTACTTTTTCCTACTTATTTTCTCCTTTAGATACTTACATTTGTTCATGCAGCAAAGTGCAGCCTTCAAGATATTACGTACTCGACTAAAAACTGCATCATCGCATGCTTCCAGTACTGATCAGGCAAGGCGAACATCTTCAGGGAATGCATACTCCCAGATTCTACAAATACCTGGAGACATTAAGGGTGAAGATTTGGGGAATATGCATAATGCAATTAACTTTACATCTAGGTTACAACAATTTCAGCACACGCAAAATCAGCATCGGTTGCATTACAAATTGCAGCGGCAGTCCTACAACTCAACATCTTCCACATTTTTACAGGTTTGCAATGCTTGCCCAAATCCAATGCCTTCTCTTTTTCACCTTCTCAGGTTTGCCTCCTACCTTTAGCTTGGTGGGATCAACTTCCTCCGTTATTAGGGGATTTGGGTCAACTAAGCATGTGTTTTATTCCTTATACCTGAGCTTCTTATGATAATTATTTAGAAACTTTTGTGCTGGGATTAGGACACTTGAGTTTAATTTGCTGTCCCTAAATATGCAGGAGATGCAAAAGTCTGAAGGATCTCATCAGTCTCCACCAATTATAGACATAATTCGTCCTCCTTCTAGGTCTTCACAGACTAGTGGACAGTTTCAACAATGACTATGCCTCTTTTTATCTGGCAACATCATACTGGGTCCCTGGATTAGAGGATTAACAAATCAGCTTGAAGCACCACATGCAAGGATAGAGATATATGTTGGGTGTAAAAATGTGCTTATTGATTATTTCTTAGCTGAGAAAGGTGATCTGATTGAGATATCCTTGACATTGGCCTGAGCTATTCTTTCTCCCAGATGACCTGCTCATGTGGTCATGTGTATTTTTTGTTTATAGGCCGTATGAGTCAGAGGCTGGTTTGGTTGGGAAGTTAGTTTTTACATCAAGTTTATTTTACAAGTACAATAAAGCAGGCAGGAGATGTACATTGTAGTCTTTGCAAGCCTAGTATACAAGTTTTTTCACATCTAGTATTTCCTCCATGATTATAATTTTCATCTATATCTTGGTTTATGTGCCTGAGACAACTGAGAAATGTTTCCAAAGGCTTGACTCTATCAATTATATTTTCCACTTCATCTGTCATATGCTAAACAAGAGAGATGTTGATGAATACACCAGGATACTCTTATGCATACCCTTTATAAGAGGTAAAGTTCTCAGAATAAGTTTTGGATTTCTGAACCGCTCAACAAGAACATAATGTTTTGTATGTGTTTAGCTTGGAATGGAGATTGTTTATCATTAACAGACATGGAAATTCAGGCATGCTTGGATTCAGATTCCAGAAGATTCCGGAGATGATGTGAGCTTATGGTAATTTGTAGAGAAACTGCTATTATTTTGCAAGGTGAGGATAATTTATTTTGTGTAATAGGAATCCATGGGCGTGTTATCAATCCTAGTGCGCGAGTTTCATTTATCTTGTATAGTTTTTCTTTATTTGAAAACTTCAATCACATTTAGTTTCATCAAAGGATTAGTCCTGGACCATGCAGCTCTCATTAGCATGTTTATACCACTGATCTCATATAAATAATGATTTCGTTTGCATAAGGAAACTTGGAATACCTTATAATCATTGTTTTTTGTCCAAGGTTGGAGTCTTTCGAATATAAGAAATATCAGGTATGGTTATTAGACAAGAGTAAGAAAGTTCCTGTCATTGTATAGCCCATAATTTATATTGTTTGGGGGATCAAACTTCTTACCATGTCTTGACTCTTTCTTGAGAGAACCGACAGCCTCTTTAATTGGCCAGGCTACTTGTCCATTTGAAGATTTAATTGAAAGAGAGGTATGGAGTAAAGAGTATGCACTCTTATGCAGAAAGATGTCCACTGATGTCTTGGTTGGCTTGCCAGATGCTATCCTGATTCCCAGGTATGATCTAAGCCAGGATTCTTGATAAATGGTCTCTCTTGCTTTTCAATGTATAATATTACAGATATCCAAAGCTTCAAGTTGCATTATCTGAATTTTATCTTTGGTTATCATGCAATTCCTTTTAGAATATCCCAAAATTCACTTCTATTCATTCACCCTAGTAAATGTGTCATGGTTTTATTTTCCCGTTTGTTTCTCTTAAATCATTCTAATTATCATCTCCAGATATATGAAGCAGTTGTCTGTTTAAAATGTTTTTTTCTTCTGTTCCAAAGATTCTTTTGTGAATGCTTAGTTCTTCAAATAGAGTTTAAATGAATTGGAGCTTGTACCATGACTCCCTTGTCACTGTTTCATTAATTCTGATAAATCCTTTTGCTGTAACATTGTTTGAAGATCAACAAAATAAATGGAGTCATGCCAAGACAGGCGTGCTGGAAAGAACTTCTAAGAACTTCTATTACTTATTTCTTACTTGGAAGAACTTCATATATATATTTTTTATTTCTTTCTCATATTTGACTTTGCTTTCAAACTTCGTAATTCATAGAGTGGATTCCATGTTGGTCCTGCTGTGGTATCTTTGCTGTTTATCTATTATCGGTTGCTCAATATGTCCATGAGATTTAACTGTATGCTTTTCTATGTGTGTGTTTTGATGTGCAAGTTTTTTAGAAAAGAATCTTAGACCCCTTTTCTATTGTGTGCATATGTAACCGACACATCTCTAATTCTTTTATCTAATTAGATCTTTTCAGTGACTGATATTTGTATCTGTTTTGTAGTTCTTTGCCAAGAATCAATGATATTGGTTTTTCAAGTTTGAATTCAAGTTTCAAAGATATTATTGCTTGTCGAAAGGCATTATTGGACTTCTGGAAATCCAAAAACAAAAGTTCTGCCATTGTTGAAGGTGATGGTGCTATTTCTTGTGCCTACTAATTTGATATCACACTTTTCGTGTGACTAGGGAGATGAAATGATGCTAATGCTCGTACTAACGCTGGCATATAAAATGTAGTCTGCTTGTTTCATGCTCTAATATAGTTCTGCTGTTTTTTTTTTATATATATTTTATTTTACCCATTTTGTTGCAACAGGTACACTTATAACCCAAATTTGGAGTGGTTTGATTTCCCGAAAAAAATATTTAAGTTATTTTTTTTTTGTCAAAATACCCATAAGAAGTTAAAATTTTTTCAGGTCCTCTCTTCTCAACTCTGAACCCATTTCTCTTTTCCTCTCTATAGTCACTCTAATCAAGGGTTTTTTCCTTGGTCCCTATTGTTCTTATCTACCATTAACCTTTTATTAGATTGAGATTGGTATTAGTTATTTATTTAATATCTTGTATTTTTGTCTGTGCAATTGGATGCATATTGAATTAATGAAGTACCATGATCAGTAAGGTCATTTTCTTGTGATAAATTTATATATAATTTGTTTTTTCATCTCAACAATTTATACAATCCCAGAATTGCATAAAACTATGATCTCAATTTTTCTTTTGTTTCTTTTATTTATTACAATTTGATACCTGCGGAACTAGGGAAGTAGCATATGCAGTATTGTCTTTTGTTACTATTTTGTATTCTTTTTCCTTCCAAATGGTGCACAAAACTATTGTTTCTCTAAAAAACAATTTTACTAAGGCATTTTCTTTTTTTTCCATAGCCCAATCTGAACTGCTGTAAAGATTTATTAGAAGATTTTATATGGTAGTTCAACTCTGAACTTAGCAGGACAAAATTTTTTCTTTATTTCACTTAGCGTTGATAAAAATAATTTAATGTATTTCCTTATTTCTAAATGTTTATGCCCATTAAGAAGAAAAGAACATATTTATTATTTGGGGTGTTCTATTGAATTTTTTAAATATTTTTTTATTACTCTCTCTCTCTCTTCCTAGAAAAACTTAAATTTGTTTCACAATATAAACTGAAAAGAAAAGATAATACTATCTCATGCTGAGTGGAATGAACTCTTTAAAGACAACATTGCCAACTCTTCACCAAATATAAAGAGAGAAAAAAGAAAAAAGAAAAAAGAAAAAAGAAAAAAACACATCACCATAGACAGCACCCACTTCCATGGGAACCCAAACCACACTACTCATCTGAAAAAAAAGAAAAAACTCCCACTTTCTAACCTAAATCCCCCAAACTTCCAAGCCATCAAACAAAGTTGATTTCCTGGAGATGCATCAATAATCAGTTGAATGAAGGCCAGGATTCATCAACATACTCAGTATCATCAATTCTGTGCTGATGATCTTGGCCACCATGCAACTCAAAGCTCAAACCATATATCTTCTCAATCTGTGCGACGACCTCCGACATTGTAGGTCGATGGGGTGGATATTGTGCGACACACTCCAGAGCTAGCTGGAGCAACTGCACCATGTACTCCTCCGCATTCTGGTTCCCCAAAATCTCAAAATCAAACACCTCTGCCTTCCATTCTTCCCGGGCAATGGATAGGACCCATCTCGGCAAATCAATGCCCCCGGCATTCTGTGCTGCCTGTGCTGGGGCCTTCCCAGTCAGCAACTCCAAGAGCAGCACACCAAAACTGTACACATCCGCCATTTGAGACACCTTCCGCGCATCAGTGACCTCTGGAGCACGGTAGCCAGCAGTATGGTTCATGGTGTTGCGGCTCACAAGCAGTGGAAGACCATAGTCAGCGACACAAGCCACACGCTCTTTATGTAGGAGGATGTTGGAGGACTTGATGTTGCCGTGGGAGGCTGTGCTGCTTGTCGAGTGGATGAACTCGACGCCCCGGGCAGCTGCAAGAGCAATGCCGCATCGCTTCTTCCAGTCTAGAGGGTTTAGACCTGATCCTCTGTTTCCTGAGCAATCAAAATATCGGATCCATTATCAGATGCTAAAGAAATCTTATTTGTTGTAAGGTGGTAACAAGTGCATCACTCATCCATCACAAATGATGTACAATTTGCAATTTCTTACCATTTGTTTCTTATGATCAAATAATATATAAATAGTCCGAGCACAAATTCAAAAGAAACAAGGATCAGAAGCAATTGATTTATAATCAGTAGAAGCTCAAAATTTCAAAATATGAAGATTGATAAAAGAGCCATGAACTGAAAACCTAAATTCAGATTCTAAGTTTCAATCCGATCAAGCATGCATTGTCCTCAAGAACAAAAATTACCAAAATGGAAAGCTAAACAAAAAATTAACACTAAGAACCAGTATTCTAATAAGTTATTTCTCTTATTTTTCTTCTTATTCATCTACTACTTAATCAACATGTAAATCCAAACTCCAAATCAACCAATAAATAAATAAATAATAAAAGAACAATTTGCACATTTAAAAAAAAAATTAAGAAAAAACAGAGGATAAAAAGATGATACCATGCAAGTGAGCAGAGAGGCTCCCTCCAGGCAAATACTCATAAACAAGAAGCTTCTCATCCTTGCTAAAGTAATAAGCCATCAGCTTCACAACATTCCGGTGAGTAATCGAACCAATGGCCTGGATCCTCGCTCTGAACTCCCTCTCCTCGAGATTCACATCCCTCACCCTTTTAACGGCCACCGTTTGCCCTCCTTCCATCACCGCCTTGTACGCCGTCGCATACGCGCCCTTGCCGAGCACCTCCGCCGACGCCCTCAATAAATCCTCCAGTTCGAACTCCGACGAACCTTCTAAGAACACCAGCCTCTTCTCCGTCGCCTCCGCCGCCGGTTTCGACGCCGCCTCCTCCGCCGACGTCCCTTGCATCCGCCCGCCTCTCTTAGAACAACAGATCACGAACGCGATTATACACATGAGCCCTATCGCTGATCCCACCGCGATCCCTGCGATGGCTCCACCGGAAAGCTTGCTTCTCTTCTTGTGTTTCGGTGCCAGCGGTGCCGAAGTCGAAGATGGAGGTGGAGGTGGAGGTGGAGATGGAGATGGAGATGGAGATGGAGATGGAGATGGAGATGGAGATGGAGGGGTTACGTTGCGGCAAGGTTGCAGAGGAGCACCACAGAGCGACATCCCCAAGAAGGCCGTCGCCGGGTTCGAGCTCAACCCTCGCGGCACTGAGCCGCTGAGGTTATTGTAGGAAACGTTGAATTGAAGGAGTCTCAGGTTGATGTCTGGGATTTCACCGGAGAAATGGTTGTTCTCGAGAAGCAAGACGCGGAGGCGTGTGAGGTTGTTGAAACCCGGCGAGATCCCGCCGGAAAAGTTGTTCGCCGCTAGGTCGAGCCGAGCGAGGGCGGAGAGTGAGAAGACAGCAGCGGGGAGTTGGCCAGAGAGGCGGTTGCCGTGGAGGAAGAGTCCTCGGAGGTTTTTCAGGGCGTCAAAGTCAGGCGGGAGGGAGCCGGCGAGGGCGTTGAGACGGAGGCTTAGGGAGCGGAGTTCCGTCAGGTTCCCGACGGTGCCTGCTGGAATCTCGCCGATGAGGCCGGCGCCGGGGAGCCGGAGGGCGGAGACTCGGCCGTTGGAGCACGATACTCCGTGCCATAAGCACGGGGAAGCCGTGGCATTCCATTCGAGGGCGGAGCGGCCGACGGCTGAGCGGAAGGCCAGGAGCGCCGCCGCGTCGGCAGCGAGGTCCGGTACTCCGCCGGGGACAAAAGCAAGGAGAAGAAGGAAGAGAAGAAGAAGAGGAGGTGAAACCATTTAGGGCGGTGACGGCACCGGGGGTGAGCGTTAGGGCATGGAGTAGTGTTTCACTGAGGAAAAGACACAGGCAGAGTGGAAGAGGAGGTTCCCTGGCTTTCTGCTCTTCTTTGGCAGGTACAAAACCCTAAAAATTTCTCTGCTATTTAATGCCCATTTATTGAACTGCAGTTTTTTTTTTTTTTTCTTTTCTATTGCAACTTTAGTAAAAACCCCTCTGAGCTTTCTTATTAGTTTGAGGGATAGACCAGGCTAACGTTGAGTTTGTTAGGTTAGGTTTGAAGATTTGAGAGGTGATTAAACATCAATGATTAAGATAGTGAGTTTTTTTTTTATAATAAATCCTAAATATTGGAATAAATTTAATTGAATTACCATAGATACACCTTTGTAAATTTTAATTTATTATCTTAACCTGTATATATATATATGATAAATCATTCAAATTATTAGATGGATTTCTATCTTCCAATGATTTGGATTTCAATGTTTAATTTAAAAAAAATTATAACAAAATAGGATTCACTGTTTATTTGTTGTGGATAATAATAAGGATAAGTTGTTTTTTAAAGTGCTTTAAATTTTGCCAATGAATTATTATTGAAATGATTTTATTAGGTGACTGCTAATTGATAATAAATTGCATATATAAATTTACAGTGCAACTAATAATTTGAAAACAAATTGTTTAATAACATTACCGAGATCTAAGATTAAATTATATTACAAAATATAATTTACCCAATAATAAATGAGTTAGTTGATTTATATAGTGTAGTGTCTAGCTTTTGTTCGTACTAATGGTTAAGAAACTTGGTGGAAGTTAGGAAGAAGAAAAGTGGAAAAAGCTTGGATTGGATTGGATGATTGGTTTAATGTTGGTTGGGTGGCAGCAAGACCTGTCTTCATTTTTGTCTTTGATGACATGTTGAACATCATGTGATGCTACTTATGGTTGAGAATGACACTAATTTCTTGATGAATGTGGTGTGGGTGTGGAATTTCTTACTAAGTCCACAGAAGGCAACAAAATAAATTCATACACACAAGTCTTTGGATGGAGATGTTGGGAGTCTTGAACAAGTCCTTATTATCTTTGTTTTATTTTTTTAAATTTAGATAAATCATATTTATTAATTAATTAGATAAGTTACATGCATGAAGTTAGGGTTACATTCATTGTTGATTTCGGGCCCCATAGTTGGTCCTGATCTTGGAGGGTATAATGCTGCTCCCTTTTTACTTAGAGTATGGTTCACTATCTTCGAAATCATCCCCTCCAGCCTTGGGTCCTCCCGATCATTGTAACATCAAGGAAGACTTTGCTTCGTAATGAATTCCATCAACACCAACTTCAGTTTTTGGGTGTGTGAGCTACATCAAACCAAGATAACATCAAAGTCAATCCTTCTGATAATTATAGTAAAAACATGTTATTTTCCTCAATAGCATCTTTGGTTTCTTTTGAGCCAAGTGCTCCAGATGTGTCATCCTGCTTTAGCTTCTTTATGAAGCTTTTTCCCCTATTGTTCTCCCCCTGAAGATCTTGTATTGATAAGGGAGTGAAGTTAGAGCTGAAAAATGGGTGTGCTCCCAAATTTTCCGTGTTTCAAGGCATGTGACGAGCAAACATTGTGTCATTTCCATGTTTTCATTACAAAGGCAACACAAGGTTCTCGTTCCATTCCACTATCTTTTAACCAGGTTGTGAAGTGTTGGCAATTTGTTATTCCATGCTAACCAGGCGAACAGTTTGATCTTTTTTTGTACATGGAAGTTTCCAAAGTTCCTTCTTGATAGGTCGTTGCGTCCCATTATCAATTAGGAAGTTATATAGGGATTTGAGTGAGAATCTGAAGCTCGAGCCTAGGGTCTAGTGTCTTTTGTCCTCGGTGTCCTCCTATGCCATTGGCAGGGCATCCATCAATTCAACAAATTCTCTAGTTCCTTTTGGTAAAGGGTCCTTCCTTGAGTAGGGGGATGTTCTGTTATTAGTGAATTTGGGCATGTTGTATAGTGATGTTTGGTTCCCTGATCAGGTATGGTAATACATTATAGAGTGAGGTAGGTGCCAACCCGCTGATCTACTTGTCATTCCATATGCTTATTGTGTCTCCTTTCCCGACTTTCACCTTAAGACCCATTTTGAGGGGCTTCCATTGTACCTTTCCAGAAGTAAAAGGCCTATGTTAGCACTTTCTTATAGGGATTGATGTATGAGTTCTTGAAATAGAAAGTTGTATCACCTTGAGGCAGATTCCAGTCTCCCTATTAACTATTTGCCACTACCATTTGCCTATTATTTCCGCATTGAAGCAACGTAAGCCGGTGATTCCCCACCCGCCATGCTTCTTTGGCCTATATAGCCGTTGCCAATTCACTAGTCGATAGGTTTTTCATTGAAGGTCCGGTCCTCACCAAAGGAATTAAGTCCCTTTGCAAGACATCAATCCGTTTAGTCAACCCACTCTGGTAGCTTGTAGATCGCTAGCCAGTAGTTAGGGATTATGAAGAGAACTGAGCTTAGTAGTGTGATTCGGTCTCCAAGAGATAGGACTCTATCTTACCAGGTATCGATTCTCTTTTTGATGTTATCAATGAGCATGAGCCAATCTTCATTTCTTGGTTTGGCTCCTGAGATTAGGATTCCTGGATAGTTGATGGAGACCCCCTTTGTTCTTTGTTTTGATTGGGATGAGTGTTGTTTTATGATAATTAATGCGTAATCTAGAGAGTCTCTTATATAGGTAGAATATCAGTTTAAGGATACTTAGGTGTTCAGCATCTCCAGAGCATAGTACTAAAAGGTCATCGGTATACTGTCGAGAGGTAATTTCCTACGCTTGCTGATTTCCACAACGTATTCCCTGAAGATGTTTGCCTTGCTTACCTTAATCAACATTGAGTTGAAGACATCTGTTGCGATGATGAACAGGAAGGGAAAAAGTGGATCCCCCTGTCTTAATCTCCTCTGGTGTTGTACATATCTAGTAAGTATCCCGTTTAGGAGGATCTTTGATTTGACTATTTGGAAGATCATCCTTATTCATGATATCCATTTGGGTCCGAATCCTTTTACCATAAGTACATCTAGTAGGAAATCTCAGTCAATCATGTCAAAAGTTTTTTCAAAGTCTTGTGAATTAATTCTTCAGCTGCCACTATGTTATCTTGTATGCATCTTCCTTTTGTAAAAGCTGTTTGAGACTCTCAATCAACTCATGGATTACCAGTTGTAGTCTATTCACAAGAACCTTAGTGATGATTTTTATGGACTGAATTGATGAGACTGATTGGTTAGTAGTCCTTGATTTCCCTTGAGTCCTCTACTTTAGGGATGAGGAAAATGTTGGCCCAGTTGATTCTTTCTAGTTGTGCCTCTCCATTATGGAGCTCCATGAACAACTTTATTATGTCCTCCTAAATGAATTCCCACCCTGTTGGTAGATGCTCCTCGGGAATCCATCATGGCGCCTGGAGCCTTGTTTGAGTTGAGCTCGTTGACTACTTGCTTGATCTCCTCCATGGTGAATGACACTTCTAGGTGCCCAAGGTCAATTCATGCCTTGTCTGAGAAGAGTTGGTCCTAGTTGGTGGTGTATCAGAAATCTCTTGTGTGACCCATTATATCCTTGAAATGGATTGCTTTGGCTTGTGAAATCGCAGCCTCCTTTGATAGAGTTGCACCATGGTGTTTAATTTTGTGGATCCAGTTTTTACATCTTTTCTGATTTGCCACCACATGAAAAAAATTGGTTTAGTTGTTTCTTTCTTTCAGCAATGTAATTCTAGACCCTTATCTCCATTGCTCCTCCTTAGTTCTAATGATATCTTTATAACTCCTTTAATAAGTTAGGTACTCCCTTGCTTTTTCTTCATCTCTTGAATTTTGTGTGATGTCCATTACCTTTAATTTCTCTAGTAACTCTTCTTTATGTTCTATAGGTCTCTTGTAAGTTTCTTTGTTTCATCTCCTTAATATTTTACTCATCAGGTCAGCTTTTTAGCAATTAGAAAGGTTTTGTTTTCAATGTGGTGTCTCCACACCATTCTTTAATCATCTCTCAGAAACCTTATTGTTTCCCCATACCTTGTTTAATATGTTTCATGATATGATATGGTTCTAGGGAATGATGATTACCAGATTCTGGAGAAGTTGGTTAGTCATTCTGTTGATAATATGGGGAGGGTTGTAGTGTTTGGACCGTTTGATCAAACTTTTCTAGGTCATATTTATTTGGAGGACCTCGATTGCGCTCACCCTGTGTCTAGTGACATTGAAATCCCCTTATTATCCATGGATCATCTCATTTTGTTTTGATTCCGTTTAAAACTTTTCAAATCTCCATAATTTAAGAAAAGAGCTCAATTCATACACGTAATCAACTCTTAAGCTGACAGTAGTATATATATATTTTTATTTTATTTTATAAATATGAACAAATCACTAGAAGCAAGTTGTAATTTGTAAGCGTGATTCAAACCCTCAACCTTTCATTGTGAAAAAGAATGAGTTACCAATTTTGTTTGTGAAAATTGGTCACTAGAATGTTCTTCTTAAAGTGATTTGATAGGTCTTAATTTAGAATGGGTTTTAAATGTCAATGCCTTGGGAAAGTCTTTTAATTCATAATTATTATTAGTACAACACCCCAAAAAGACTTTTTTTTAGTCAGAAAAAAGACAACTTTGATGTCATTCAGGATGAATTAGGAATGAACAAGGACTCGAGTATTGATTGATAGGTTTACGGGTTTGGTTCAAAATTAATTTCAAATTTTGACTTTGATTTTAATGTTAAGACAAGTCAATCACTCGGTTTTAGAACTACATCTCATTCAATTGAATGCTGTAATGAAAGCAACCCCAAAATCCAAATCATTCAATTGGGTGTGTGTTTACTGTATACAGATAACAAAAAAATTATACCAATCTAGGTGCTAGATTTCATCTTACTCTTCTCTAATTTAACCCTCAAAAGAACTACTATAAAAAATTTAAAATAATACATCATAATATAAAAACAAACAAAAAAATTTGATGAATTCATTTGTACAGTATATTGATCAAGAATATACTATGAATTCCTACTTCTAGTTATAAGGTCTATTTTTTTTCCCTAGATAATTTGATACTACTGTTCACAAGTAACATTTGAAACCATTTTGAAAATCTTTGAAGAAAGAACAATCATGAATTTAAGTCTTTCTTCATTGGTCAAAAGCCTTGTCTCCCATAATTAATACCAATGACCAAGTGATTTATTGGTATCTCGATCTTTATAAAAATTCTAATGATTAAGAGGTCCGTCTTAGGTTTGATTCACAAGTAGGGTACATTTCTGGGAGTGAATAATAATTGTGATGAGTAATCCCAATGTCTATGTATATACAGGCCCTACCCTCATGTCTGCTCTCATGAGACTTCCCCCAGGACTCGTGCTTTAGGGTTGGATAAAGGCCTCTTAATGTCTTCTTCTTTTTTTATTATTTGTATTTATATTTTTATTTTTATTTATTTATATTTTTTTTCATCAGAGTTGCTTCACAAAGACTTGCTATGATAAGGGAGAAGTGGGACGATGAGGGAAAGGTGAAAAGAACCCTATCAGAGTGGAATAGAACATGCAATCATGAGTTGAGTTCCACGAGGCTTGTGCACGCACTTGAACGACACACTGGAGAACCCCATATGCCATGACATCACCAATCTAGGCCACGGCCATAGATGTTGAGAGAATACTTCATTTACATAAATTTTATTTTCTCACATTTTAAATATTAAATAAACATATAGTATTTTATCTTGTATCCTTCCTTAAAAAATATAGTGAAACAATATGCCTTAATAATCTACCTTATAAAATTTTACCAAAAAAAAAAATAATCTACCTTATAATACATGCATATTATTATTATTATTATTATTATTTTTAAAAAAGAAGAACATTCACTAGAAAGAGTGGATTGCAAAACCTTGTACATATGATACAGATAGAAGGTGGTCTTATTTATTAAAAAAAAAACAAAGGTGGTCTTAACCAGGAAAAAGAGAGAGAGAGAGAGAGTGTTGAGTTTTACTAGCTAGCAGTGGTAAGTGGTAACAAAGTAGAAGTATCAGTCAATCCTGGTTCATGAGCTTGTTGACGCGTTGCTCGAGTTGCTCCAGCTGCGCGACGAGTCCAGAGACAGCAAAGAGAAGCCAGTACATGAGCAAAGAGGAAGCGACGAGCACTGCGTTTCGCTGGGCCTTGGCCAACGACTTCTGATATCGGATCAGCTCCGCGGCGTTGCACCCGTGGGTCTTGTCACACACCGGACGGAACTCGTACTTCCAGTAGATGTCCAGCAATAGGAACAGACAAAAGGGCACCACGGCCATTAGTGGCTTCAGCGCCGCCCGGCAGGCTGCGGCCGCGCCGCGACGGAGTGGGCTCAGGAGGGGGACGGTTAGGAAGAGGAGGAGAATGGCTTCGGCTGCTGCCGCGTAGCTCAGCACCACCCACTCCAGTGCCATTAATTAATTCTTCTTCAAACCAAGAAGACGGTGCATGGTTAATTAGAGTGAGGAGATAGGTGGGTTTGTGATTTTGTATTGTCGGTTGGAGCGGTGGAGACTCGAGGAAGTGTTACATGCTTGCCACGTGTTCTGTTGTTGCACGTGACTCATTGCAAGATAGACATGTGTCACCTGGTTCTCCTCCTTTCTCATCACTCAGCATTTATCAGGGTATATATAGGGATGTCAACGGGGCGGGGATTCACCGGGGGATGCATTCCCCGGCCCCGGCCCCGATTTTCCACCCCCATCCCCGACCCCGGCCCCGGCCCCGACCCCGGGTATGGGGAAAATTTTTTCCCCATCCCCGTCCCCGCGGGGATTACCCGGGTTCGGGGATTCCCCGTCCCCGAATTTATTTCTTTACTAATACATACTTTCTTTAATACAAAGTAGAATCAAGTGGCTCTAACTTATTAATTGATTAATACTTAATTGATTAATTAGAGTTTAGGGTTTATAATTATGACAATTATTATTATATTTATAATAATTTTTTATTTAAATACTTATAATATAAAATATACTATATTTATATATTATTATTTTTTAAATTAAATATTTCGGGGCCGGGGCGGGGAGGGTATTCCCCGGCCCCGGCCCCGACCCCGACGGGGAATTGCATCTTGGCCCCGGCCCCGGCCCTGAACCCGAAAAATCGGCCCCGGCCCCGTCGGGGCGGGGAATCGGGTTCCCCTTCGGGGCCGGGGCCCATTGACATCCCTAGGTATATATATATACAGACACACAATATACCTGGGAGAATTTTAAAATTATACCTATATTTTATAAAATTTCTTCTATTAAATCATGGGTACATTCTCTATTAATCTCTGATGCTATTTGATATTATTTTTCACCCAAAACCCTATTATAAATTTATACTATACCCCTATCAACCCTCATAAGGATCTATAGGGAATTTGGGCACTATTTAAAAGATGAATAGTTAATTATTACTTAAATCATTTACTATTCTTGGTAGTATTTTTACCAGAAGTGTAAGTGTAGTGATTATATAAACAAATAAAATTTTGAATAAAAATGGTAGTTAACTTTACTTAAAAGGATATTTGGGTAAAAATATTATTAAAAAAAATCTTATTCTACAATATTCGTATAAATTTTTTTAACGATAGAATGGGTAAATTCTAAGATGCCTTGGGCTATAGCTCAAGGCATATTGCCTTATCTTATATTATGGCTTCCATTGGGGTGGGTTGTAGGGTTTAGGTTCTATTTTTTATGTTTTTTGGGACCAAGGCAACCCAAGGCCCCAAAGTATCTTAGAGGGCACCGAGAGAATGTGTGAATTTGGAGAGGAATATATATGTCAAAAACCCCTTTTATTTGTTACCCCTTGGATAAGTTTAAAATTAAGGGCTTTTTACAGGTGTATCCCTGAATAATTTTAAAATTATGTATTTACCCCTGAATAAAACATAATTACATACCCCTGAATAATAGGTATAATTGCGTATATACCCCTGGGGTTAAAATCAAATGAAAAACCGTCAAGTTAACAAACGGTAGACATGCAAAATGACCATCATACCTTTTACATATATACCCCTAAAAAATTTATTTGACTATAAATTTAAAAATACCCCTTTAAAAATCTAAAATTTAAAATAGTTAAAAAATATATAAAGAGGGGTATTTTGGACATTTTCCAACCCTTAACCTAAGTTGTAACCATGGTTAAGATTACTTGGTTAACTTCTGTCAACGAATCCTAACAGTAGGGGTATATCCGTAATTCAACCTGTTTTTCAGGGGTATACAAGTAATTATGATTTTTTTAGGAGTAAATATGCAATTTTGAAATTTTTGAGGGGTATATAACCAATTTCCCCTAAAATTAATTGTTTGAATCAAGTACTAAAAATATTTGTTCACACCTCTTTGGGATACATGCAAATGATATGTGAAATAACAAGGCGGTGTGTGCTACAGTACCATGGGTTTTGAATATATGGTATGAAATCGTTGGATTCAATGCATTTGTTTAGGGTTCAAAGTTTTTGTTTTTAGGTCCAATGGCACTGTAGCAAAATGACGACACTACTATTCACACGGAATATAAAACACAAATATTAGAACCCAAAAAACACTGCCTCAAGACTCACCCAGAACCCATATGGTCTCATACTGTGTGAACAGTGCACACGGTATGTTAGAATTCACCAACAAGGGGGCTGTAATAAAAAAACAAGAATAAAAAATTCCAACAAGGAAAATCAGTATGAATAACATAGAAGTTGGATACAACAACAAAGTACTCTGTATCATTTAAATAAGAATAACAGAAATGATGATTTGATTGATTTCATTGACTTGATGAAAGAGAACCCCTAGTCAAGTTTAAGGAAATTTCCCAAGTTTACAAAGAAAAATGTGGCCAGCTTCCTTTAGCAGGACTTACATGATGTGAAAGAGATGTTTGAACTCAAATAACATTGAGCACTTGCTTACACTTGATGTAACTACATATGCTTGCTTCTTTCATTCAAACAGTAATTCTTTGCTCTAGTTTATCACATTAGCTTTTCCCTCATCAGGAGGAAAGCTTCAATACAGCAGAAAAATGCAAACCGCAAAAGATTAGCAATTCCAACTCAGTAAGCCTATGAGGGGATCCACAAGCAACCAGATGAGAGTCACAAAAGGATAGTGCAGGTTCCTGCTATACTCCACCTTTAAGATGAACCAGGGAATGAGTTGTATTGTCACCGAAACAAGCAGAGAGATCAACAATGGTATTCATCCTGATCTTTCTCCTCAAGTTCTATCGAGTAGAATGGATCCTATGTTGCAGAGACAAGTCTTGTATTTTTCTAGCTATCAAAGAATAGATAGATGTTGCAAAAAGAAGACCATAAATGGAGATCAGCATTGCTGCATGCAGTCCATAACTGGTGGTTGTAGCAGCAGTAATACATGTTGGTGACAAAGGTGCTACACTCATGGATGCAAAACCCGCTCGAGTTTGGCCTCTCCTACAGATAAAATGAAGGAAAGCATGTCAGATATTTGCATTATGGTAATGAAAGATAGGGAAACATTGCACATACAAATGGTAGACATTTCTGGTGGAAAATGCTTTTGCTTATACCACTATTACTACCGGTAGTATTCTATGCTATCACCACTATCAGTATTACCATACTGTTACCTCGAGTAACACTATACCATCATACTACTACTACTATTATGGTATTATTACTACTATTATAATACTACTACTACCACAAATAATAATAATACTAGTATTACTATAGTACTATTGCTG
Source organism: Dioscorea zingiberensis (assembly GCA_026586065.1). NCBI lineage: Eukaryota > Viridiplantae > Streptophyta > Magnoliopsida > Dioscoreales > Dioscoreaceae > Dioscorea > Dioscorea zingiberensis. The sequence continues at coordinate 18,998,704 of CM048821.1, read as the reverse complement.
CTGCTACTATTATTATAATATTATTATATTACTATCACAACCACTATAGTTCTATACTACTGTTATTACTACTAATATTAGTATTACTCTATTTAATTCTCCTACCAATATACTTCTATTACTACTATTAGTAGTATTAAGTAGTATTACTAAACATGTCACACCCGTCTCTACTACTTAAACGAATGTGGCACCCAACACCTACAGACTGTTTTACTCAATTCCCTGGCCTATAAAAACTCATGTATACTTATAATTGAAAAGAATAAACATAACTCCTAATTTTTTCACATAAACTGGAGTGTATAGAAAGTGTATATCTACAAGAAATTTATATAAAACTGTGAATATATAAATAACCTTTTTACAAGTTCTAAAACAGCTTTAAAATATATAATACTCAACCACTAGGTCTCTAAGCTATCTACAAACAAACTCAAGCTTACATAGAGGAGCCTTTTAAGGCTTTGGCTATCATTTTCATCAAATGTATTAAGAGCTAGGATTGCATGTGAGAACCAGTCATCATATCTAAGCCGAGAGGAGGGCAACACCTCACCAGAGCTACGCTTGAGGCTCACAGTTGGAATCACATCAAGGGTGAGTCAGGTTAGCTTCAAACCAGGCTTATATAGGGTTAGAGTGGAGTTAAGCCTCTGTTGGTCGTCTTTGTCGTCGAGGCACCATCGGGTTGCAGTAGCCGAGCAATCCGGAGTGAGTTGGCGACGAAGCATCAGCCGGGAACCTCGTTTGCATGTCACACAACCATGGCTAAGTAGTGCACTGGTTTGCAAAATTCGGCCATTATGGCTGTTGCCATGGTTGTGAGCATCATAAGTTGTACATATACGAGCATATGGAGGTGAGAAAGGCCTTGTAACCTGTTCTTATGAAGTTCTTATATTATCTCCTGTAACTCATGCAGACCCCTTCAAGTTCAAGCATGCAATATTAATACATGCATCGTGGTGGAAAACAAGGGTGGAATATAGGGAAAGAAGAGGAGAAAGAATGGACAGTAGCCATGTATGCATGTGGTCGTGATTGTGAGGAAAGAGAAGAGAATTGAATATGATCAATCTATATATATGTATATATATGGAATACCAATGTGTATGTAAGGGGATATTTGAACCTTGTACAGGGGTATTAAAGGGAATCAAACCCATGTGGGCTGAACAAAGAGTGTAGTATTGAAGTCAAAGGTGGGCTAAGCAGGGAATTTAAGTGATAAATGAGAGTAGATGTGTGTATACATATGATCACCATGATAAATGACAACTATATGCACATATATGGTCACCCATGAGATGTGATCATGGCCATGTATTCACAGGACCCAAGGCCAAGCTTAATTATAGTTAAGGGATTGCCTCATTATCTAGAGATGCGATGTTTAAAGCATGGAGGGAAATAATCAACCCTATTAAAACCCCTATTAGGGTTGAGCAGGGATGATTAAACCTAGTCGAGCACTTCAGCAAACATTTACCCTACTATAGACAATAATAGGGACATAAGCATATCACAAGGGTTAATCGAATCTGTGAGTTAATTAATTCCTTTTAGGGTCATATTATTGATAAATGTATATATTATTTTCTATTTATAGGAAAGGAAGGAGAAGGTCAGAGAGTATCAAACAGATGGACCCAGTTGAACATAGGACTAAGGAAACACCAGGTGAGTATTTGACAGATAAACTTCAGGTTTTGAGTTTTATCGAAAGCATGTTTTATCGATATTTATGCCAATGAATCCAGTAAAAGATATTTTAAGTTATAAACTAGTATTTTTACTCATAGTAGAGCCTATTAAGCATGTTTTCAAACCAATTTTTCGTTATTTCAATTGAGTCATGAAGATGATTGTTTAATATGCATGTTATTAGCTTTAGTTCAAATACGATGCTTTCAGTATGAATACATGTAAATGTAGTACATTGTTTGAGATTATCTACGTTATGAGAATGAATGCCCATGAAATTATCAAGGCAAGTACCTATGTCGCGTATGCAACTCTTCAAGATCTGTCTGATTATGTCAGCGTGTATGAGCTCTAAGGGTCTTTGGGATTTCATTCAGTATCATATTTAGGAGAAAATGTTTTCAAAATCAGAAAAGAAAGTTTTCATAAAAAGCCCTATCTATTCTCTTTGGAAGCATGGTATCAAGTGTCATGTCTTTTGGGGGCGTCCATGCGCATGTGACAATGAGCAATTTATCATTTTATCAGCTTATTTAGCAGATTATCAATTTTCAGGGTATGACTAGAGGTGCTAAGATTAGATGCATACAAGACTTGGTATGATTGTTATGATTGCCTATGATTTATCAATTGAAGTTTGCGATACTGTGTTATGTTCATTTTGAGATTTATCGGCTTTACACCAAGTTTTCATTGATTGGCCTTTAAATTCAGATTTTATTTATCTGCATAAAGACCAGCATGAATTCAGTTTCCTATATATAATTTATTTACATTATTTTGATATTAAAAACCCTGTGGCGATGTTATTTCTCACTGAGTACGTGTAGCTCATTACCCACTTTTTCAGTGTATAGGAGTAAACTGGGATAGCTTGATTAGTTTGTCTAAAGAGGTGTGAGCTTGAATTTTTTTATAGATGGCCCTGAGACCTAGTGGTTGAGTATTGTATCTTTTAAAATTGTTTTTGAACTCATAAAAAGGTCATTTATGTATCCAGAGTTTTGTATAAATTTCTTGTAGATATACACTTTTTTGTACTCTAGTTTATGTGAAAATATCAGAAGTTATACTTATCCTTCCTAATTATAAGTATGCATGAGTTTTTATAGACCGGATTCCTATGATGGTACGGATGGAACTTTAGTCTCAACCAAACCCAACATTAGAGTTTAATGAAGAACTTAAGTAAAACAACAAAGAAGTAAAACCAGGGTGGGTCTTAGAAGTGAAGCACACAAATTAAGCGAACGCCTATGCAACAAATGATTAGATTATGTTTCTAGTTTGAATTTTTGTTTTGAACTGCTAGGGATAATATTGTCTTTTTACGATATCTTTGGCACCCTAAATGTAGTTGGATATACATGATTAGGACGTCATCCTTACTCAGCTTGGTGTTTGGTTCTGTGCTCATCAATTCCATGGATAAGCAACATCCTTCGAAAATGAAGCGACACCACTTATCCCTTGAATCATAAGGGTGCCGCTCATCCTTTTCTCCATCCTTTTTTATCTAGGTATGGCCCACAATTTTTCTAATTAATGTATTATTAATTATTAAATTATATTATCAAAGAGATGAATGGAAGATGACCTTTAAGACCAAGGAAGAGTTATATGAATAGACAACCATACCCTTTGGTCTTAGTAATTTAGCAATGACATTCATGAGGATTATGACCTAAATTTTAAAGCTTTTTCTTGGGAAGTTTGTTGTGGTGTATCTACAACTAGTGGTGTAAACAGGGCCGTGCTAACACTACCCATCACATGCTTGGGCGGCTTGTCATGGGTCATACCTGACCAGAAAACTCAACCCTTCTAAGACCAATCAACCTAGGCCAGATATTTGGCACTTAGGTTAGGCACCTAGCTAGTGGCCCAGTTGCCAAGTGGCAATATTTGTCCGGATAAGCTTGGATTATGCCTCATGTTGGGCTATGGTTTCTAGCACGGAGGTTGGGTGTGTCAGGTTGTTCCAAATTACATCACTATCTACGACCTAACAATAGACCAACATATGGATCACTTTAACAGGTTTTTTAAGTACAAATGGTTTGAAAACTTTTATGTTAATATGAAAAGTTCACGATTAGTGCAAAGGATAGGAGATAGCATTATATATTTGAGGCTAGTGTTGGGAAAAGAGATAATCAACATAGTGAGTGCGTATATTCCTCAAGTAGGCTTGGGAGAAAAAGCTAAGGTTAAGTTCTAGGAAGATTTAGATGGGGTAGTTTTAGGAATTCCAAGTAAGCAAGAACTTTTTATTGGGGGAGATCTTAATGGGCATATAGGTAGACTCAATGATGGTTACGAGCAAGTCCATGGAGGCTATGGGTATGGCAACAGGAATGAGGAAGGAAAAGCTATCTTAGATTTTGCTTTGGCTTATGATTTGGTATTGACCAACACTTGCTTTCAGAAAAGGGAATCACAAGATAGACTTCTTTATTACAAGAAGAAGGGATAAGTCTATATATAAAGACTGCAAGGTTATACCTGGTGAAACATTAACTTCCCAGCATAGGTTAGTGGTGTTGGATGTGAAGAAAAATGGTATAGTGAAAAAAAAGGAGAGTTAAGCAATGCAGGATTAGATAGTGGACTTTAAAAGGGAAACTAATTAGCGTTTAAGAATAAAATATGGGAAAAAGGAGTCAAAGACATAGAAGTTGTGCAAACACCTTATGGAAGGAGATGGCGAATCATATTGAGAAGATAGGGAGAGAGGTCCTAGGGGTCTCTAAGGGACTAAGATCTCGACCACATGAATTTGGTAGTGGAATAAGGAGGAACAAAATGTTATTAAAGAGAAAAGATATTGGTATAGAAAGTTACCCACAGTTAAGGATGTGGAAAACTTTGAGAACTATAAGATGGCAAAAGAAGAATCCAAGAAAGAAATTAGCGAGGCTCGAGGTGAATCTTTTGTTGATTTGTACCAAAAGTTGGGGATAAGAGAAGGAGAAAAAGAAATATATAAGATAGCACGGCTAAGAGATAAAAAGGGAAAGACCTAAATCAAGTCAAGTACATTAAGGATTAGTCTCAACAGGTCTTGACTAGAGATAAGGAAATCAAGGAAATGGAGAAGTTATTTTGATCAACCCTAATTGTGTTCAAGCAACTTCCACCTAGGAGGGAGGTTGATCATGCCATTGAATTGGAACTGGAAGCCAAGCCACTGGCCAAAGCATCCTAACGGATGGCACCCCCTTAATTACAAGAGTTAAAGAGGCAACTGAAGGAGTTGATTGATGCTGGTTTCATTCAACCATCCAAAGCTCCTTATGGTGCTTTAGTTTTCTTTTAAGGACTCTGTGATTATGTGTTGATTACTCTAAACACCGTGACGATGAAGAACAAATATCCAATTCCCCTTATTGTTGATTTGTTTGATCAATTGGGAAGAACAAGGTATTTCACCAAGCTTGATCCTCGCTCAGGATATTATCAAGTCTGGATTGCACTTGGAGATGAGCCGAAGATTGTATGTGTGACAAGGTATGGGGCTTATGAGTTTCTAGTTATGCCCTTTGGCTTAACAAATACTCCGGCTACTTTCTGCACACTCATGAATAAAGTTTTTCATCCATTCTCAGACAAGTTTGTGGTTATCTATCTTGATGACATTGTAGTGTATAACACCATCTTGAAAGGGCATGCCTAACATCTCAGGACCGTCTTCTAAGTGCTAAGGGAGAATAAACTCTTGTGAAGAAGAAGCAATGCTCTTTTGCTTAGGCTGGTTTATTATTTTTGGGTCACAAGATTTCAGATGACCAAATAATGATGAAAGAGGCCAAGATAAAGGTTATTCAGGAATGGGCTCCTTCTACAAAAGTCACTCAACTTCGGTTATTCCTCGGGTTGGCTAACTATTATCAGCGGTTCATTAAAGGCTACTCATCCAAAGCTGCTCTGACTGATTTACTAGAAAAGAGCAAAGAATGGGAGTGGACAGGCCAATGCCAGAGAGCATTTGAAAGACTGAAGAAGGTTGTGATAAAGGAACCAGTTCTTAAGCTGCAGGACTCGAACAAACCTTATGAGGTACATACTGATGCCTTTGACTTTGTAATTGGTGGAGTTTTGATATAGGCAGGGCATCCTCTTGTATATGAAAGCCGAAAGCTCAATGAATGAGTGGCGATACATAATGCAAGAGAAGGAAATAACTACTATCATATACTATCTGAGGACTTAGAGACACTACCTATTGGGCTCTAAGTTCACTATCAGAACAAATAAATGTGGCAACTACATACTTTCAAATTCAAAAGAAATTATCACTAAAGCAAGCAAGATGGCAAGATTTTTTGACCGAATTTGACTACAAACTTGAGTACAAACCCGACAAGACGAATCTGGTGGCCGATGCATTGAGTAGGAAGACAGAGTTTGCTGCTCTATCTTGGCCTCAAGATGAACTAGACGACAAGATCAAAGATGGATTGGTGCATGATTCCTTAGCTCAGAGCCTAGTGCAGCTAGTTCAGAGGGAATGAACTAAGAGATTTTGAGTTGAAGATGACTTTCTTTACACTAAAGGCAAGAAAAAATTTGTGCCAAGGTGGGGGTATTTGAAAAATAAGATCTTGAAGGAGTGTCATGACTATAAGTGGGATAGTCATCCAGGCACCCATCACACTATGACTCTAGTGAAGGATATCTACTACTGGCCACAAATGAGGGATGACATTTAGGCCTATGTGAAGACTTATCTTATATGCCAACATGATAAGATTGAACAGACGGTACATGTTGGCTTGTTGTGGCCTTTGCCTGTGTTAGAGGAGAGTGTCTCCACGGATTTCATCTTGACCCTCCCCAAGACCGAGGGATGTGGGTCAATCATGGTGGTAGTTGATCGATTCTCCAAGTATATCACATTTGTCCTTGCGCCAGCCAATTGTACAGCAAAATAGGCAACCAGATTGTTCATGAAGCACATTGTGAAGTATTGGGTTATTCTAAGGATCATCATCAATGATAGGGCTCCCTGCTTCATTGGGAAGCTCTAGAAGGAGTTATATAAGTTGATGAGCACTGAACTGAACTTCTTAACTAGCTTTCATCCATAAACCGACGGGCAGACAAAGAGAGTCAATACACTTCTTGAAGTTTATCTCAGATACTTTATGAGTGTAAACCAAAAAGATTGGGTGAAGCTTATGGATATAGCTTAGTTATTATACAACCAGCAAAAGACTGAGGCCACTGGCAAGAGTCCATTTGAGATTGTTACAAGTCAACATCCCTAACTCCTAACACAATGATCGCAGAATGCACCGGAGCGAGCCAAGCTAATTACAAGACAGTGAAAGATTGGGAGGATCAGAGGTAGTTGGCCAAAGCTTACTTAACCAAGAAGATGAAAAAGTGGGTTGATAAGAAGAGAAGGAAACTAGAGTTCTAGGTAGGGGACTTAGTTCTCGTCAAGCTAATGCCCTGGCTGTAATAGTCGCACTACTTGCGACTTTAATTAATTATGTTTTAGTTAAATAATCCTCCTACTATGATTTTAATTATGGTTAAAGTTGTAAATTGGGCCTTATGAGACTTAAGGAGGAGGGGGGGGATTATGGACTTCCATGTAAGAGTTCTATGGTGGAAGTCCATGTGCAAAATGCCACCACACATGCCTTTTGAAATATGTGGATATTAGTTTATGATAAATATTTGCAAGGATTTAAATGCAAATGTTACAAAATTTTATGGTGAAAGAGTACTATCGTTTACTAAGGAAATATATCTAATTATAATGGAGGATGTCATCATCCACTTTGCTAGTTAGTCCATGAGGCTCTTATATTAAAATATTCATGGAGCTTAGTTTCAAGACTTAATTATATAAGAGATGATGTCATCTTCCACTATAGGATTTTTTCTAAATTCATTCTCATGTTTCTCTAGGTTTCCATTATAGTAAGTGGGGCATCCAATTAAGGCCTTGGAACTTAGGAGATAAAGTTAATAGCATGGATTATTGGAAAATAAAAGATAGTGAGATAACTATGACAAGTTAGTAGAATAATAAAAGAAAAGATGATGATGGATTAAATGAAAATATGTGGACTTATATTATTATACTATTCCATTAGTATAATATTATTATAGTAATAATATTATATTTTAATTGAGAATCAATTAAAAGAGCAGTTTATTCACATGAGTGAGTGCTCTTAAGTTTTAAATCATGATGTAAGCGTCATTATGAAGTTGTGATTGATTTTCATAGCTTCTTAGACTTGCATGAGCTAGAGGTTGTTAAGAGTTAAGGCATGAGCTGGAGATTAAAGGGATAATTTTAAAATGACAAACAAAGCCTTGAGTATGATAAAGGAATCTTCTCTTGCATGGCCTTACGTGTCATCTAATAAGGTGTGCACATTGATGACTAAGGGGTTGCTAGATTGTTTCATACAACAACAACAACAACAACAACAACAACAACAACAACTAAGCCTTAATCCCATACTAGATGGGGTCGGCTATATGGATTCTCTGTCTTCATGTCGCTCTCAAATATGAAATAAAAATAAAATAAAATGAAATGAAATAAACTGAAATAAAATGCAATAAAATTAAAAATAAAAATACATAGATAAATAATAATAACAACAAATAATTCTATGAGAGATTGGGATGTTAAAAGCAGAACAGTATCCCTACAAACAAAGCTAAGCTAATGAAGGAAAACCTTTTAGCCGACTTATCGGTAATCCTATACTAGGCGGGGTCGGCTATATGAATTTTTTGTCTCCATGTCGCTCTGTCAAAAGCAAGATCCGGCTCAATATCTAACATACGTAGGTCCTTAGACACCACCTCTCTCCACGTAATCCTAGGCCTACCTCTACCCCTCTTTTTACCTTCTACAACTAAACTATCACATTTTCGAACTGGAGCACAGGGTCTCCTGTGCGGTCCAAACCATCTTAAACGCCGCTTCTCGTATTTTATCTTCAATTGGTGCAGACATGCATCTTCCTCGGATGTGTTCATTTCTCATATTGTCCATTCTTGTATGACCACTCATCCATCTTAACATCCTCATTTACACATTCATCTTATGCATATATTTGAACTTTAGTTACCACCACTCGGCTCCAGAGTATAGCATGGCCGGTCTAACTGCCGTCCTATAAAATTTTCTCTTTATTTTGTTAAGCATCTTTTTATCATATAACACTCCCGTGACACTTCTCTATTTTAACCATCCAGCTTTGATTCTATGGGTTACATCTTCATCTATCATCCCATCATCCTGGAAAATGGAACCTAAATACCTAAAATGGTTAACCTTAGGCACTACCACCTTCCCTAGTTTCACTTCTCCTTCATCTCTCCTACTTAGACTAAAATTACAATGCATATATTCTGTCTTACTTCTACTTAACCTAAAGCCTTTACTTTCTAAAGTGTTTATCCATAATTCTAGCTTTTGATTTGCTCCATCTCTAGTCTCATCCACTAGGACAACATCATCTGCAAACAAAATACACCATGGGATGTAAATCTTGGATACAATTAGTTAATTCATCCATTACTAGAGTAAACAAGTATGGGCTTAAGGCCGATCTTTGATGTAGAATCCACCGTTATAGGAAACTCCTCCACATCGCCTCCTCTTGTTCTCACAGTAACCGCCCTCATACATATCTTTAATAATATTTATATATTTTACATGAATGTTTTTCCTCTCAATACCGACCAAAGGGCACTTGTCTTGGTACCTATCATATGCTTTCTCCGTCAATAAAACCATATGGAGATTCTTCTTCTTTTCTCTCGTAGATCTCCATCAAGTTTCTTAATAGGAAAATGGCTTCATTTGTGGATCTACCCGCATAAAACCAAATTGGTTCTCCTGACACCTTCGATATACCTCGAAGTCGATGCTCTACGACCCTCTCCCGTAGTTTCATCGTATTTGACTCATTAACTTAATACCACTAGAATGCTTAATTTTGAATATCTCCCTTATTCTTATAAATAGGAACCAAAATGCTCTTTCTCCAGTCACGGTATTTTCCCCATTTTAGGATAGAGTTGAAGAGTTTGGTTAACCACTCTACCCTTACTTCCAAGGCACTTCCAAACTTCAATCGGGATACCATCCTGCCACAAGCTTTTCCAAATTTCTCATTTTTCCTAAATACTCGACTTCGCTAGGCCCGATCCGACGCGTGTATAGCTAAAGTTCCTTTCTATCGTTGATGCATAAAATCCGTAAAGTTATCCTCGTGACTTGCGTTGAACAAGTGATCAAAGTAGTTTCTCCATCTCTCCTCGATTTCCTTATCTCCTCGCCAAGACTCTGAGATTCATCCTTAATACACTTGATTTGGTTCAAGTCTTTCCCTTTTTTATCTCTCAGCCTTGCTATCTTGTATACTTCTTTTTCCCCTTCTCGTGTTCCTAACCTTTGGTATAAATTAGCTAGGGATTTACCTCGGGCCTCACTAACCGCTTTCTTGGCCTCCTTTTTTGCCTTTTTATACTTTTCAAAGACTTCTCCATTCTCAGCTGTGGGTAATTTCTTATACCAATATCTTTTCTCTTTAATAGCCTTTTGAACCTCTTCATTCCACCACCATGATTCGCGTGTGAGGTCCCAAATTCCTTAGAGACCCCTAGGAGCTCACTTCCTGTTTTCTCAATACGATTCGACATCTCCTTCCATAAGGTGTTTGCATCATCTTTCACATTTATGCCTTTCTCTTCTCATATTTTATCCTTAAATGCTAATTGGTTGGTTCCTTTTAACGCCCACCATCTAATCCTACTTTGCTTAACCCTCCTTTCTGTTTTTACTATGCCCTTTTTCCTCACATCCAACACCACCAACCTATGTTGTGTGGTTAATGCTTCCCCAGGTATAACCTTGCAATCTTTACAAATAGATTTATCCCTTCTTCTTGTAACAAGAAAGTCAATTTGGCTACAATTACCCCCATTCTTAAAGGTAATCAAGTGTGAAAAGTGTGAAAAGAGGAGGCACTCATCCTTACAGCTGGAGATGAAATGAAAACCAAGGGATCAGAATGACGGGTGTAGTCTTGCATATGTAAATGAATTAAACCCATGCCTTTTCTTTTCAACGTGGAAAGCATGCAAAGCTCCACCGCATGTGGTCAGCCATCTGCTACATAAAATAATAAAATTAAATGAGAAGGAATCCATATTGATGAGTCAGTGCAGTGAGGCATGAAGGTAGTTCTCTCACAATCCTTTGAAAGATCCTCTAGAGCTCACGACTGGTGGCGCCAATGATTTGGAGGGTTGATGGGTTGATTTCTAAAGCCAGGTGAGCTAGTGGTTAAAATTCATGCCTAGAAAATAGAAGAAAAGGGATGGAAAAGAATTAGACAATGATTGTAGGTCTGGTTCTGTGTATAGATTGTTAATGGAGTTTAACAGGTACAGTAAGTACTTGATGAAATATAGAAGAGAGAAGACATTAGTATTTTTTTTTTTATACGGAATCTTCATCTGAATTTAAGAAGGAAGTTTGGCAGAGAACTCTAAAACTCTGGCATGCTAGAAGGGAGTAATTAATAGATAAGAGAGAAGAGGGAGATGAAACTGAAATTGGGTTGCGGCCCATTCCATTGGACCAAGTCATGGTTGAACCCAACCATTGATATATATCCTAGGTATATTCATAATTAATATTAAGAGTAATATTAATTATGTAGCAAATATACTGAGAATGAATCTCGTTTATCAGATCTCGAGATTGAACGGGGAGCCGCGTCAAAGGAGAGCACGAATTGATTCTAGACATCTCTCAGATATAGGTAAGTACTCCTGCCTAGTACCCACTCTACGGAGTGTTTATTGGACTTGCTGTTGCTATGTTTCTTGTAAGTGCCTTAGCCTAGTTTTCATGATCATTGGGTGTTTTCTTTACCATTGATATTTGTTCCTTGCGCACACATACTGTGTTGAGTTATTGGGTGGCATTTATTCCATGATTGTTGATTCCATAACTTGTGTGCAGGTACCTGCTTGGTTGAGTGGTTGTTTCCGCTCGATGTGTGTTATTCTTGTGGATTCTTCCGCCCGATGGGCGTGTAGCTCTGTTTGTGATCGGGCGGTGGACACCCTGAGCGTGCTTTCTGTCGGGGGACGGTGGACACCCGTCGCTTTCTGTCGTGGGACGATACTCTGGCTGTCCTGTATGCCCGTCAGTGGGACGATACGCTGGCCGTGTACGTACATGTATGAGTTGTAGCGCTACTGGACTCTTGGGTTCGTGAGAAGCGAGTTGGTCGACATCGGCGGAGGCCGATGACTGCCCGGGGGATGGTTTGCGAGCTTCGCGTGAGTTGCTTGTCTTGAGCCGGCATGGCTGCGGTCATGGGTTGGGAGTCCCCACCATTGATTGTTTTCTTTGGGTGGGCACCGGACTCCCGTTGGTGTGGATTGGTACAGATTGTAGTACCTGTATTGTTTAAGTTGGTCATGTTTGTATTTTGATCTGCTTTTCTTTAGCTTATCATATGATATTTGTGACATGACCTGTTTTATTCCCTGCGGGGTACTTACTGAGCTTTCATTTCGAAAGCTCATCCACTTGTTGATTTCCTTTTTCAGATCTCGAGGAGTAGGACACGGGCCGTAGGAGTGCAGCGTGAGACCTGCGGGGATTTGCTGGGATTACCGAGGTTGGCTACCTCTTGGGTTTTTATCTTGTGTGCAGACATGTTATAGGTTCTTTTGTAGGAACCATATATATTGAGACTCTAGGGTTTGTGTACCCTTAGAATTTAATTCCGTTGTGTAGACATATTTTTATTATATCTTTGGATTTGATATACTCCGCTGTGCATGTTTTATGTGTTTGATGATCATCGAGGCTTCGCATCCGGGTGGGGCCCGTCCCTGCTCGGGTGCGGCCGGTCTACCACGTGCCGTGGGCCCGGTACTTTGGGGGCATGACACTGGCAATTCAAATCAATACGGGTGTTGCACAAAGGGCTGCTAAGGAAGTATGAAGACCCATTTCCTATCTTGAAGAAGATGAGCAAAGCTTCTTATATGGTTGAGTTATCTTCACAGCTGAAGATCTATCCGGTTTTTCTTGTGAGTAACCTCAAGCCTTATCATACAAACTTGGAAGAGCCGAGTCGCGGACAGTCCAGCCGCGCGCTGCCCATCACTATTACCTCCTTTGATAGAGATATGGAGAGTATTCTTACTAATAAAGTGATATCTCGTCAAAGAGTGCCAACTGCCAAGAAGCCGGGAATACTATGTCAAGTGGAAGAGCTTGTCAAACTTTGAAGCCAGTTGGAAGGACTATGTTTGGCAGTTTAGGGACCACATTCTGAGGTTCAAGGAGTAAGGCTTGACGAGGGTGTCGCTTGCATAGGTAGGGGTAGATGTCAGGGCTTGCTTATTATAGGGCTGATCTCAGGAGCTTTGCTCAGCATGATGGCCGGCTTCTAGATGGGTGACCTAAAAGGTGGTTCTTCAATAGGCCAAATGGTTGGGGATCCCAAGACCTCTGAGTCATTATCCAATTTGTTTGTACACTTTATGGGACCGTTAAAGAAACCTCTAGAAGGTTTTTAATCCTTTGTGACTGGTTTGGTTGTATACCCTATAAGAAGCTTAAGAAGTGAATAAAAGAGGCCATTCACTCAAACTCTCTAAGTATTCTCTATTTTTCTTTAGCTCTTCTCCTTCTCTTATGTGGGTTGCTGTAGGCTTTACTTGACTTTGTCTGTAGGTGAGACTTTGTTCAAGCGCTACATAGAATGCGACGAAACTCTCGGCTAATTCTCGGCACCTCTCCTTACGCTTAGGATAGGGATTTCTCAGGAACCTCTCGGCAGTCTCTTGGTGTCTGGTTTGGTCCTATGATACTTAGCTGAATTCTACTTGAGTTGTTCTATTCACATTTTTCTAAAATAAAAAGAATTACTTTAGGGTAATTTGCCGAACTGGCCTTGGGCCATTTATTTTATTATTTTTTTAGCCATAGCTTGAAAATATTTGTTGAAATGGCCTTGAGCTGCCCAGTTAGCAACCAAACTGCTGACTATTATAGCTAATCGGCATTCAAAATGCTGATTAGCTCTAGAGACCTCATTTTTTGCTCTTTGGAGCTAATCGGCATTTGAAAGGCCGATTAACTTCAGAGAGCTCATTTTCGTGGTTTGTGGAGCTAATTGGCATTTCAAAGACCGATTAGCCCCAAAGAGTTCATTTTTATGCTCCCTAGAGCTAATCGACATTTGAAACGCCGATTAGCTTCAGAGAGCTCATATATAGTCAAAGACCGATTAGCTCTAGAGAGTTTATTTTCATGCTCTGTGGAGCTAATCGGCATTTAAAAGGCCGATTAAAAATGTGGATTAGCTTCAAAGAGCTCATTTTCTTGGTCTCCGGAGCTAATCGGCGTTCCACATGCCGATTAGATACCTGAATAATAGTTTATTATTTTTTAGCTGTAATACCCAATTTAGTCCCTCTATTATACCGATTTGTGACTTCATGTCCCTCTATTATAATTTGAGCCTTTTTGGTCCGTATACTTTCACAATCGAGAAATGTCAGTCCTTCCCTTTGTCAACTTTAGGGGCTAAACAAGCCTTTTTAGTCCCTATATATATGTCTATGCCTTTAGGGACTAATATTTCTCAATCGTGAAAATATAGAGACTAAAAAGGCTTAAATTATAATTGATGGATCTAAAATCACAAATCGGTATAATAGAGGGACTTAATTGGGTATTACACCTTGAATTTTTATTAGCCTAGTCAGTATTATGGCTGCTAACTAGGCAGTGAGAGGGCCATTTTGGCAATAAAATTGGACCTTGGGCCAAAAAAATAATAAAATAAATAGCTCAGGGCTATTTTGGCAAATTACCTATTATTTTATTTTCTTTCCTTGCAAGCAATAAGATCTCAAAGTATATGAAACTTGACAACCCCCGTGAACCAATCCAATCAGAAACCCCTTCTTTTTTATTACATCTTATAATTATGAATGTGTGACCCGCTAGAGTAAAGCTAAAACGATCTTGGGAGAATTATTTTCCTTGATTTTAAAAATTGTTATTGTCCTATTATTTCTCCTATATCAAAACCTTTCTTTTATTTATCCCTAAAATAGATACAAGAGAGTTACAAGTGACTCTAGACTTCTTGGAAGTGTTTCCTCAAACCTAGCCAACAAATATTAGTTGGGTTTACTCAAGTTTTAATTCTCGTATGCACCAACCACTCCAAAAGACCAAATCCAACTCTAGAGAGTTTTGTTCAACCAAATATTCCAACACTGAGGATTTTTTTAGTGGTCCAGTTTTGCCTTAGTTGCAACAATAATGATTCTTTTACATTATTACCAAGCCATGTACCGTAAGAACCTGCAAGGTACTTAGAAACCTCCCTTGCCATAAAAACATAACATCCTCGTCATATGATGTGGAAGTATTGATCTCTATTTTAAACTACCACAAAATAATGTCTTTGTCCCAACTTGCTTTGGATTCAACCAAGCCCTTCCATTTCACAAAATAATAAGTCTTGTTCTTCTTACTTTGTTCCTCAATCTTTTAATCAAAGATCTTCTCCAAAGCCTTATTGAACTTTATTCGTACTATGCAAGATGCACACTTAGAGTTATACCTTAAATTATTTGTAAAATCATCATTACATGATTATAAAAAACACACATAAAAGATAGGATGTATTTTCAACCTTTCCGGGAGATTTAGCTCATAGGGGACACCCGTGACTCTTTTGATTAATTTAAAGATTCTATCATATCGTTGAATTAGCTATTTATGGATAATTTTATCATTAAGCTTCTATCAAATTTGAAGATTTAGCTTGAACCAAACCTTGTCCTCAACATTAAACTCAAAAGGTCTTCTTGCTTGTTTGGATGCTCCATTCTCTTTAAAGCTTTTATTAGGTTGTCTCAGATCTCTTCAAGCATCATTTGCCTATCCCATGCGAGACAAAAAGCTAGAAGTCATTTGCCACCATGGATTGCAAGGCCACTTCATGGGAAGTCTGAGATTGAACTCTCAACGCTAACTCGAATGGGCTTTTTCCGGTAGAAGAAGACTTGTCTAGATTATAAGAAAATTGGTTGACATCCAGCAAATTGAGCTCGTTCTTTCGCAAAGGTAACACAAAGTGCCTCAAGATGTCTTCAAGAGGAACATTAACCTGCTTAATCTTCCTATAAGTATATGAATGGTTCACAATGAAAAACTTCAGTTTTGAGGCAAACATCCCAAACAACACCATCTAAAACCAGCCCATGAATCATAAGTCATGTTTAAAGTTCTTCACCACATTTTTTCATGAAGGGTTCCTGTTATACCTACCCTTTGCTTTCCTAAAATAAGGAATATTTGTAAATTTTTCAAGGGAGCACTCTTTTCCTCTTTTGAGGTAGTCTCCATCTTCATGCTTTAAGAGAGGAGTTGATCTTAGAAAGCAATTTACCTAAAAAACAATCTTCTAGGTAAGCTCTCTTTTCATCTCAATCCCTAGTTTTCATTGGGGTTCAATTTCAGAATCCATTTTAATTCATCGATTATTAGAATCTAATCTTTGAATTATAGGTGATTTTGGTGCTTTTGGGTTTGGATTATTGGAACACTTTATTGGCAACTGTTTTTGAATTCTAGATCTTAATTTTAATATAGGTTTTTGGTATCATTTTATTTCTCAGATGTGTGCACCATTTGAAAGCTTATGAATAGAGCTTTCCAATGAAGGCAAATCAGACTTGTAGATAGAGGCAAATCAGACTTGTAGATAGAGAGATATACGATTTTCTATGACTGTACAAATCTACCGAATTTCTACATAATCATGTTTATTAGTAAACTTAAACAGTTAATAATCTTTGTTTTATGCTAGGTTTAATCTGTTGAAATTAGGTCTATAGAATTAAAATCGGAACTTTAATTTAGGGAAATTAGTTTGTAATCACACCATATTTACTAAGTTAATGTCCTTGCTATATTCTAGATCACTTCGCTAAAGATTAGGAGGACCTTATTGTTTTTTGGGCTATCAAGGTAACCTTGGGGCTTGATTAATGTTTCTACTTATCCTTGTCTTTGTGCTATCGTCCTACGATTATTTCGAAACAAAGGAACTTTTGAAAAGTTTTAATTGTTTAAAGTAAGAATCATGCATGCTTAACCTAGATACTTACATATTTGCTACATGATTTGAAAAAATAAGTTATGTTTCTGTTATCTGACTTATTATGCTTTAAGACACCTTATTATATGATTTTTCTTAACTTTGAAAAATATCTATAACTACTTCTCTATGAAATACACTTGATTTGGGATTTGAGATCGGTTTACTATATGTCTCCAAATATGTTTTATCTTGACTTGTAAAGGTTTAAACGTTGACCATGTTGACATGTATTTGACCCGAAACTAGTTTCAACATTGAGAGATTGGTAATAGAATGATAATGTTTGATATTCTTACCCGAGCCACTCCAATGATAATTATAGTAAATTTTGATATTCTGACTTGACCACCGGGATTAAAAGTGGTAATTTTGTATTCTGATCTATACTATTGGTCATAGTATGTCGACATGTACTATGGTCATAGTATATTTCAGAATCAATAGATTATTTTAATTATAAATGCAAAAAAAATTTAATCTTCAGATGTATTAAATTTCATTTTGAAATTATTTTCACTACAAATTTTAATTTAAATCCCTTTGAAAAATGTTTATTCTAGTTTTATAATTCTATGTTATTACATGCTATTTTAAGTTACACGTATGATTTAATTGATTAAGTTGTTGGGATTCTTACAATCTATTAATAGTAATATGTGCTAATCAGGTGTTTTTCTGGGATAAGTAATTCACTGGTTACCATGATGAGAATAAGAGAAGTCATCCATAACGGATACTTCTATGATAGAAAGTTGACCTAAAAACTAAATAAACACACCAAATTCACATGACCAAGTCAATCTCTGCACCTCGTAATTAACTCTATATTCCACACCCCACATCTAACTAAAGCATGGTGTTCTTTCACAATCCAACAGCTATACTATTGAGTCCAGCAAGCCCATCCACATTCATTCTTTAGTCTGACAGCCCAAAACATATATAACGTACTAAATATACAATGTTACCTAAACTTGACTAGATATAACAATTGCTAAACTCTTCTATGGGATTAGTTGCATAAAACATTGGTACCATTGCCCGTGGAAAATTTATAGGAAAGGATTAGTAGCATTGAGATAAAGTTGTCCCCAAATTACACCGGCAAGTTAGGGATAAATATGGAGACAGACTATGTTACATGCAGGGGAAGAATTACAACAAGAAACAAAATAACTTGGTTAAAAAATTTTAATCTAGAATGTACAAAGGGGCAGAAACATACCCAAACAAGTTCTTAATAGAGCGCCACAGAGAATATTTGGGACCTTTTCGCCGAAAACTATTTTGATTGCTTCTCCTGTGCTTCTTTTGATCATCTGGATGCATTTCATCAAGAAGATTAAAGACTAATAGCATAAGATGGCAATACAAGAAGCAATAAACAACAACTTAAAAAAGGAAAATGGTTACCTTTTGAATGGATTCTATCATCCTCAAGTGAAGACCTTAGTGACGCCAACTTCTCAACTAGTAACCGCTCCTCAACACTGTGGGTAAGATGAAAAATTTAGATAAAAGAATGAGTAATAGAGCTCCAAGAACCCAACAATAATCATGGTTATAGTCTAAATGCTTAGTACTTGATTCAAACTCTACATTTTGATGATGATTTAAGGTTTGTAGAGAGACATCACAGGATACTCAATATAGTAACCTGAACTTGACATCCTATTATTACATATCCATCATATTCTTGAAACATACAAGTTACATCCATGGCATATATGTTAAAGACTTGGCTAAGTGCTTATTCTATATATGCGAGTAATTTCATGAAAATGATGTGTATACAACTTTGAAGAAGTTTTAGTTAAATAATTAGTGAATAAAGGTACTTCTCAATATCATTTTGTAAATAACCACCAAAATAAAAACTTTAACGGCTTAAAAATAGAAGATGACAGAGGAGACGAATCCCTCACATAAAAGAAGAGTAGTGAAACAATAAACTGATAGATAAAGATCTATATCCTATAATCTCTTAAAAATCCTGACCTTATATCTTTTGGGATCTCAACTCGCACAGTAAAATAATGGTCACCTCGAACTGAAGGTTTCTTTATATTCGGAACTCCCATTTTAGATATCTTTAATCTCTCTCCGGGTTGTATTCCTGAAGGAATTTGAAGATCCCTGTATCCTTCAATTGTTTCCACCTGAGGTAGTATTTAACATTTTAGATCATTTCTAATTACACATACACTGAATTCATAAGAAAACAATATCACAATATTAAGCCCCCATAATTCTCCCGTGTCATATGTTTGTGGCTAACAGATATATAAGACAGGCTAAAATATGGGAAAGAGAGAGGGAAATAGGGAGGAAAGTGTATATTTTAGAAGTAGCATGAGACTTCATAATTGAATTTATAATTAAAGAGGTTGTTGTGGCATGATAGAATATTCTACTGTGGTGAAAAGGGGGAGGAGCCGGGATGTTTTGTTTCAGTTATTGTAGTTTGGCCCCGAGCAACAAAGCGGCATGAGAAAATTATAATACTAGTATAGAACATTCAGTACAGTCAGAGTTCCACTCCAGTAAAAATAACACAAGAAGCTATTCCAAACGCTAAACTATGAACAGTGATAAAGAGAAACACTATCTGCTCAGGGAACAAAGTGGTTTTGATAACCTTAGAGGCATACCTTAACCATTGTACCCAATATGGCTTGAGTGTAATCAATGTTAATGTCAGAATATAGATTAAGACCATCTCTATGAATGCCCTGTTTCTCCTTGACATGGATGGACAAATAAAGATCACCAACCATGCCCCTGCATGACATAATAATAGTTCATTAGTATATTATACTCACAACTACTTAAAATACGCATAATTAATGAGAAAGCTTGTTCATGGTTAACCATGAAGGAATACACAAATTGTACCTTTCAAAGAAGGAAATGCTATCAACAAACCATAAAAAAATCTAATTCAATATATAGCATTTTCTATTAGTTGTTCGATCATATTTTTGCATACAGAAAAGATTGCTTGAAGAAACCAATATATATAAAGGTATAGGCTGGAGCCAGACCTAGAAACAATTAATGATCAAATATGTAGGTCTGAACCCACCCCATAGCCAAACCCAAGTTTTTCAGAATGGGCCACATCAGCCCATTGACAATCCTAGGTATGGTGTTTGTCCATTGTTGGCTTGATCTAGTTTCAGAAGAACAAGACCAAGCCATCCTGCTTGCTTCTCAACTAAATTGCCCCTAGTTTAATAATGCCTCTATTAAGATGTAATTCCAACTCTTCTTCTTTCTAGATGCACTGAAGATTACATTCTTTCTACAAGCACTGTATATTGAGTCCAAAGCTCTCAGTTTTTCAGTTTTTCCTTAAATACATAATGATCCGAATATTATGTCTTAAGCATCATGGCCATCTTATTTAGTTTCCTCCAAGGCACAGAGACATTTGAAATGTCACATTGCACACTAGAAAGGCTTGATACTAGTATACTAAAATAGGCTCATCATGAGAGCAAACCCAATTTTTCTACTGACAGGAACTACAATTACCACAGTTACAACATAAATGACAAACCAACTCATGCAGTTTCCACACTAAATGGAATTTGAAGCAAAAACGCAGTTGCTGTACAAAACTGAATTTTAAGCAACTGAGTTTTCAAGCAGGATCCAGCAATTTCCTGAAGATACCACAGAGCAATTTCAAATTGCTCAAAAGTCTATTTAAATTGCATATCAATCTGACTGACATCAAATTTTTTATACATATAATTATTTGTAGGCCCATTTTCTCTCGTGGAAAATCCTTAAAAGCTTCTAACATATTTACTTTATAATGATATTCCTTGAATGTTTGGGATTAGTTCAATAGGAAAAACCACTCTTAGTATGTATCAAAATTTAAAATGGCAATTAATACTGCTTTATATAAGGTGTCTCCCTGTGTTAAAAATGACCACAAACTTCAGTTAATACAAGCTTACCTTTTCTTATCAATGCATCCTTCTCCTTGAATCTGAATGGTCAATCCATCATTAACACCAGCTGGGATATCAACAATGACACTCCGTTTCGCCTGCAGTCTGCCTTCACCATTACACTTTCTGCAATGTTCAGTGATTATTTTGCCATCACCACCACATCTTGAGCAACTAGATACCTATAAACGTTACAAAATTAACTATGTAGTGGACCAGATGAAGAAATTTTCAAATTTAGACACAAATATTATCAACATGAGCTACACTGATCTTTCATTCTTTAACAAGGAACCCACTTCTATGGTAAAGAACTGCCTCTACCTAATCCTAAAATATTGCAGTATCACATTATATATAGAAATAAACATTTAAATAGTAGTCAAAAGGCTGCCAATATTAAACACATGCAAAGATATGCCATGGAATCCGAATAACAGAAATGGTACCACAATTTAGATGTTCATGTCATTTTCCCATTGATGCATGCTTTAAAAGTTATCATTGTGAAAATCACATCAAGATATGGCTTATATGGCCTTTCATGAATAACCGCCCATTACCATTTCTGTATGGGATGCTTTTAAGTTCAAATAATGGTAGGTGATATGCATTTGACACGAAACAAGTATTGGGTGCAATATTTGAACTAAAAGGTGTTATCGGGTACAAAACATGGCATTCTTAGTTATCCATTGGAGCCTAACCAACAATACAACCACCAAGGAAAGGAGGCATGTTAAAGGGTAGCCTAGATTCCAAACATATATAACCAATACCATCATGATAAATATGCAACAGTAGTACTACTATGGCTAGAATAATTTTACCTGAGAAACTATTCCAAATGGAGTTCTTTGTGTCTTCATCACCCCACCCTTACCGCCACATCCAGTGCATGACTTAATGCAACTGCTAGATTTTGCACCACTCCCACCACAAAAGTCACAGGTTTCAAAACGAGTAACATCTACTTCCCGGCTTCCTCCGTAGACAGATTCTTCGAAGCTCAGATCCAGGTCATAACTGCAAGCAAATTAACATTTTGGTAGAAGATAAGAAAAAGATGACAAAGCTTTGCCCGAATAATTAAATATTAAATTTAAGGCATGAAAATAATGCTTTATAGGCTTAAAACTAAAACAGAACTTTGAAACCACATTTTATTAACTTAAACTTATAACATATCATGAGATGGCAATCAAAAGTCGAAACCAATAGTCATTTCCTAATTTTTGCTTTGTTATTCCCAACGAGCAGCAAACTCCTGCCTTCGCCATTTGGTCTTTGTTTTAGGTTCCAGATCTATTACTATAGGCTTTGTGAGGCTCCACACAGGCTGTCATGTTGAAAGTAAGTGATAACCACTTTTCTGGATGATGTCAGGGAAGAATTCACAGAACTAGTGGAACCTTGTAACTAATTTTGGTAAGAGAAGAGATAAGGATGATATATCAATGAAAGACCATTGAAGAAAGAAAATTCTTACAAAAGAATGTGACTCTCGTAGCTAATTTCAGAGCCTTAGAAGGCTAGAACAACCAATAACTCTAAATCAATAACAGCTCAAGAAATGGAATAATTACCGGATGTCAAGCCCTTGTCTGCGGTTCATCCTGGTATTGAATTTGAATCCCCCAGGGTCCTCAGCTCCAAAAAGTCCACCCGACTCACCAAAGAAAGAACTAAATACTTCAAAAGGATCTACCTACAAAATTGTGGATTAAAACGCTTGGTCCAGACTGCACACTAATTAACAATATAGATTTATCACTAATTAATTATTGTTTTGTTTACCATAGAACAGATTTGTGAAATATAAGAAGCTAACATCTTACTAGTCATTATCAAAAGGTAATCAGAAAATTCAAAGTGATTAAAGTTCTTACCCCATCTGGATGAACACCTGCTCCTCCATACTCTCCTTGTAAACCTGCCTCACCAAAGCGATCATATAAAGATCTTTTCTCATCATCTGATAGCACCTACAGATGGGTTAAATGCAATATGACAAAAAGGAAAATGCAATTGTAGAGACAGAAAAATAAAAGGAAACCAGAAGTTAGAAAAAAAAAT
The DNA here is from genome assembly GCA_026586065.1 of Dioscorea zingiberensis. Taxonomy (NCBI): domain Eukaryota; kingdom Viridiplantae; phylum Streptophyta; class Magnoliopsida; order Dioscoreales; family Dioscoreaceae; genus Dioscorea; species Dioscorea zingiberensis. Next base: position 18,975,756 of record CM048821.1, on the reverse strand, counting down.
CAAAATTGATGATGTCAAATCAAATGTATAATAATAACCTTTAATGATAGGTGAGATCTAAGATGTTGGGAAAATAGTTCCCATATGTTAATAAGAAACATGGTGGAACTTTACCAAAGAATAAAATGATGTGAAAATAACTATGCACAAAATATGACTGCAGGAAGGGAATAATGAAAACAATGATGAATACCTCATATGCAGCACTAATTTCCTTAAACTTTTCTTCTGAACCTGGGCTTTTGCTCATATCTGGATGATACTACAGAAAAATAAAGGAGAAATGAAAAATGGAAGAATGTCTAATGAAGATGTTAATAGCATTGGTGTTTGTGAATGACATACCACCTTTTCAGAACTCACAAGATATGGAGACTGTAATTTCAGAAGAAAATGAAAATGAATCCTTTAACATAAAGGTAATCTAGAACTCCAGAAGCCATTGAATGTTTAAAAGTTTCAAAGATTCTCCCTCACAAAGGAAATATTAAACAATCACAAAGCATGCATATTGAGTTTCATGAAGGCTTTTTTGTTGATCATTTTCTCCTCAATAGAAGTCCCTTAGGTTTCTCAACATGATCAATATGGTTCTTTAAAGTTGCTATCTATCAAACAACCATTTCTATCTATATATAAAACTTCATTTCAAGGACCCAATTATATATGTCAAACAAAGAGATTGCATGCTTAAAATTATTCCAAATTTCGGGATTAATACACAACATTTATTCATTTAACCAACACTCAGCATTCTAGCATTAGAAACTTTTCATTTCAAGGACCCAATTATATATGTCAAACAAAGAGATTGCATGCTTAAAATTATTCCAAATTTCGGGATTAATACACAACATTTATTCATTTAACCAACACTCAGCATTCTAGCATTAGAAACTTCATATTGTGTTTAACTAGACTTAACCAATAAATCAACAGCTTTCACAAATTCACAATTTCCAATCATTTCAAGCAATCCATCCATAAAACAAGTAATCCAAACAGAATCAAAATAAACAGAATACTGATCAGTGTGGATATTAAATGTTTTTTGGGGGGAAACCTTGCGAGCAAGATTCCGATAGGAGCTCTTGATCTCCTGAAGGGTGGCGTTCCTATTAAGATTCAGCGTCTCATAGTAGTCCCTGGCCTTAGCCCTCACCACGCATCGCCTGTGCCGAGGAGATTCCCAACTGAAGCGGAGCAACGGAAAGCTAGGGTTTCGGGTGAACTGAAGCTCGCCATTAGAGAACCTCGAGGCCCGCGAACCGAGCAACGGCGGCCGAAATGAGGGAGCCAGAGGGGAAAGGGAGGAACTCGAAGGGAGTAACAAGGGGTCATAGAGAATGGCGTTCGAGAGGGTCGGTGCTCCGCGATGAAATGCCGCCATGGCCGGAGACTCGGAGAGGCTCGTCGCACTGTCGCGGCCTGGCTCGCAAATATAGGAAGAGAGAACCTCCTGATCTTCGGGTTGCGCCAGAGAAGCTGGCGAACTTCGCGGATTCGGGTCTAGGAATTGTACCCGAATCCGTATTTGAAAATTTGTATCCCAAAAATACATGGGAACTCATAAAAATGAGAAACATATGAAAATAAATTGAAAATAAAAATTTGGTGGGATGGAGAATGTTAACATCCAACTATTCAAATTCATTTAACACAAAATATTAATTCATAATTGTTATAAATTATTAGAGTAAGTTCACTTTCATTCTTTGAACTGAGATATCTTGGTTAATTTGCTCGTTATTTAAGACCTTAACCTAAAAGTTTTAGTCAGAGTGAAATTATGTGGAAATATTATTTCTAGAGGTAAAGAGAAAATAAAGAATTTGAGTTCAATTGTTTCAAACATCTTATAGTTTTGTCAGATTCACAAGTTATATCTAACAGGATAGTGTTTAGTTGGAGTCAAAATAAATTGGAGTTGAGTTCCATGTTTGAAATTATATGGATAGAAATTTTATTTAGTTTGATTAAACAACAACATAAGGGACTTATTGGTATCGGGTTATTTTGTTAAAAGATTTCACTCTTCCGAAAAAAAATTGAGATCAAGTTCCCCTTATAAAAGTGGGAACTCAGGCGCATCAAACATGCTATGCTCCTAAGCCCCATCCTTAACTTCCCTCATGGGTACTTGTCACTTTCGTCAAAAAAATAACAATAATTTAGTTTGATTAATAATAATTAAAGTAAATATTTTATGGTGAATTATATTTTTATAATTAATTATTGTTGTTTTTAGTAATTAATAGTATTAAAAATATTAGTTAATAACAAAGGTAGATTTGATGGAAAGTTTGAGATGTGTTGGGATAACTCATCCTTAGGTACCATGGGCAGTTATAAAATAAAATAAAGGTGAAAATATATTTTTATTCCTTAATTATACCTCATTATTCAATTTGGCCCCACAATCTAGCAAGTTTCAATTAGATCATTCAACTAAGAAAAAGAATTAAAAACCAACCTTTGAGCTATGAAAATTTTTCTCAAAACTTTTATTTTTAATCGTCTAAAACTAAGATGGAAATTTTGATGATTTCAAGGGAAAAAATAATACATAATTCAAGAGCAAAAATATATTTATATCTCTAAAAAGTACTAAAAATGAAATTTATGCTACTTTCATCTTAGAACTCCCATTGGAAAACCAAATGGACCATTTTTTTTAAAGTGCCACCTGATTAATATCCATTTTGGTCACAAACTTTAGTTGTCTATTCTTTGCAATTAAAAACTATTTCATTCTGTTTTTTTAAAAAAAAAAGCACTAAAATCTCAGTTAGCACCTTGGCGCTGGTATTAACTCATGTTTGGTTGGGGGATATCCCCAAGAGTTATCCCCCAACACAATTCCCCATAAAAAATTTTCCCGCCAAAATTTTTAATTAAGATTTAAAAATATAACCCACCAATACATAAATGACACATCACTATCTTATCATTAATATCTTTGGTTTAAAAACTCCCTCCAAAAAAATTCAAAATTTTCAAACCTTATTCCTATCCCCACTTGGGGATAACCGCCAACCAAACACTCATCTAGCCAATATTTCCACAAGAATCAACTAATTTTCACTAAGTTCATTATTATTGGGATCAGCCTAATTTGACTACACTGTTGAAAACCAACTTGAAATAAAACATATCAGGTCAGCCCAAGTCCCATACAGAGCACACACGCAAATCACAATAGGCACATCAGCATCAGCATCAGCATCAGCATCAGCAAAATAATTAACTCATATATTATCTATTTAATAACCGCAAAATCCATGATATCTGGTTTTACATGTCATAGGCATTTTGCTATAAAAGCATTGGTAGTACCAGGTATTTGTATTGGGATAATATGTACACATCGTTGGTGCATTGAACTCATTCACACTCCCTAGAGGATGTTGCATCTGAACAATAAACCCTTTTGATCAACCCTCTGCTCATCGTTACCTGTAAAAATTTTCATGATTTTCAACCATATATTGATCTCACTTAGGAGATCAACCAGATGAAATGCAAAAGAAATGACATACCTGATGGCTGACAAAGTCTCCGGTTCTCACGAGAAGACATTTCTTTCTTCAAATTAGTCAGTATGTCCTCCATTGTGTACTCTCTCTGCCAATTTGCAAGCATTGGAAATAGGCTTGGCTCGACCTGATAAACAAATATAAACCACTTGAGATCGGTTTCTTATGGCATCGGAAAATTGGATGAAAGCATTTTGGGTTTCAGGTGGGTTACCACTCCAGTTTCCTCGTTCACACAATTCATGTTTATCTGAGTCTGGAACCGCACAGTTGGTGGATTTTCTGGATAATCTTTGTCACAGAACAGCTTTAACTGATAAATTCGCCCATCATGGACAGTCTGGAAAGTAAGACAATGCATTTGAACATCATTGTAGAGAATTTCAAATACAACAAGCGAGATTTGCAGATGGGAGAGAAATTGGATATTGGGTTAGAGACATACGTTGTGAGGACCAATAATAGTCCCAGTCCAGGATCGCATTAAAATATCATCTGCATCATCCATACCATAGCTGACAGTTCCATCACCTATGCCCTTCTCTCCTCTCTCTAGTTCTTCCAGCAATCTGAAATTTCTTGGAACTGCAAACAGAAAAAGAAAACATACCAAGTCATTCTTCAAAAATCTGCTTTAGAATATTATAAGCATATGCATGTCTAGAATAATTATAATCTGAAAAAGCCCACTTCCAGATTAGGAAATTATGCTTCATTGCGGAAACAATTATATTAATACTTCAATGGTCAAAAGCAGTACTAGAAAATACAAATTTTCATCTTTCATAATCTAAAATGGAAAATGAAACAGGATTGTCGTTCAGCAGTGGATTTGCCTAAGCATCCCATATTATTGCATTTCCATTACCCAAATTAAATGAATTACTGATAGTTCATCAATAAGATTCACAATGCATTTTAAAGAATGTTCCACAGAAAGCCTCGAGCACAAAAAACCGTGTTGCGCATGAGATTATCAAGGAGATCTTGTTAAAGTAGAAAATGATAAGCACATTGTGAGTTGCACTCACTACCCTATGATCACCATAAAAAAAGAGACTTTTAGTTTCTATGAGATACAACCGCGTCATATTTTTTTGATAAAGCCTAAGGACAATTTTTTCCCATCATACAACTTGAATAATATATTCCAAGAGACCTATCTTTGAAAAAAAGAAAGCTAAGGAAGATGTTAGATTAAAAAAAACTCTTAAGAATGTTGTGACAACTTGTTGCTAAAAAAACTTTCAAGTGGGGATTTGCAATCCTTAAAAATATTAAATGGCACCAAACATAAACATTATGGAGACAATTAGCTTGTAGAACAGATCAGAGACTAGTAAATGTTGATCTGAGGAAAGATCCAAAGGGTACTGCAAAGCCTAGGACAAGATTCAGCAAAACTTGGTAGCTACAATACATATATGATTAGCTCACCATATAAGTGATATGCAATGAATATGTCTTCAGAGGTGTCTTAAGCTCAACATGCAATAATGCTGTCCCCTATATTAGTTGAGAGCTCAGAAGGTGCAATGACCATAATGACGGGTGGGTTCAGGTTTCTAAATAAAAGTGAAAATATATCTAATGCAGGTAAGTGTTTCCATGCCAGTACAGAATGAATCAATCTCAAAGGCAAACCAAAGACCTAATCCTCTATGCCCTTAAACTACAGATTAAAGTGATTAATATACAACTTAGATCTCATTCTAATATCCTCCGCTGATTTAATATTTGATAACAACAAGACTTCCTATAAGGAACCGACATTTGAAGTATGAGTAAGTTTTCAAGTTTAATATCTAGCAATCTATATACACAAAGAATTCTAAAAGTAAATTTTCATGTGGAATATATTGCTAGTAACTGGCTTGGGTGCATTACCAACCTTCCAAAACTTAGTTATTTCCTAGACCATGAAAGGACAACAAATGATAATAATAATTTCCATGATTAGTGGAAACAATTATACTTTCAAATGTGTCTGTTTTTTTTGTCGGCGAGCTAAACATGAAGGTCAATACTGAATGTGGACTATAAAATATAACTTCTCACTAGACTCACTTATTTTTTACTTTAGAAAAAAATTCCCTTATCAAAAAAATCACCAATTAAAAGCTCTCCAAATTTAACACATTTTGAGATAATGCCAAACATTCTTTACTAACCAATTATCCCACTTAGCCAATTTCCGAGTACAATTGGGCATTGGCTACCTTAAGGCTGATGTAAAATCTTAGAGGTCATATTTTTCCCAAAGTAACCCTTTTCACAATTTTTAAAGCAAGAATTGATAGCTAGCCAGAAATAATTAAGGTCTTGCAGTTAGGTTTGACTCAACCCTAGAATTGGACGCTTGGGCCCTTTTTTTTTCATATTTATTACCAAGCTGGAGCCAGCCAGCCATCAAACTGAAATGTTATAAATAAGAACTTCTTGAGAAATGTATGAAAGAGTATAAACATCTGGGTAAATTGGCAGCTAACATTCATTAAGGTTGTCATGGTCTAAAGATACTCTTATTTTGTCATATATGCAAACTATTCTTTAGAATCAAATAAACATCAATATAAGATGGAGTTGTTTGTAAAAAAGAGAGAAGGGCATAAAATAGATAAAAAAAAGAGCACAAAGTAGATAGATAAAAAAGGTTTTGAGGTAGAAAGAGAAAATGGGAGCATGTGGCATAGAGAAAATAAGGAGCTGTGAAGTGGTTAGAACGGGAACGGCAGGGGAATGAAAGAGTGTTTGGGTCATAAAGAAAAAGTAAACACAGTTCGATAGAGATAGAAAGAAAAGGGTAATTATGTAGAGAGAGCAAGGGAGTGACATAAAGAAAGTAAAAGGAGAGATAATCAGGTAGAGAAAGAAAGTATAATGGTAAAAAAAGATAGGAAACATATGATAGAATGGGTGTTTTTTAAGGTAGACAGAGAAAGGTGAAAAATGGACATGTGAGGTTGGAAGATAGAGATAGAGAGAAACGGATGATCACTGATGTAGAGAAAAATGTAGTGTACAATAGAAGAGGGATATCATTAGCAAAGTATCCTTTAGGATTCTACTAGCTAAACAAGCCCTAGGACAACTTAATATACAACATAATCTAGCTTCATGTGGAAATATAAGAAATAAATGCCTAATATTATGTGGTATCATATCAAAAATGAAATTCAGAAATAGGAAAAATCCAATCCCTACACAAATGATGTAATCAAGCCCATACTAGGAAGAAGCACCACGTATATAGATGCGCAAACTCATAGACAAGAACCGGAGACGTCATACTATTCTATATGTGAAGGGACCATGACACAAGAAACAAGCATCAAACTTCCCAGACCATTGCCATAGAGCACATAATCAGAAGCCTTTGCCTCCTCATATTAGTCAAATCTATTGACACCAACCTCACATATGCTGCGAGTTTTCATACTCTTATACCTTCAAAGCAAAACTATCACAATCATTTCTCGTATGAAGCCATCTCATGCATCTGCTAAACATTAGAATATCCTGATCCAATTTAATCTATAAATGCAACTGTTGACTATACTGTGTACGCTAATTTACATATCTAAATTGGAATAGTACTTATCAATAGTTTATTTTTCTATTGATAGTACTTTCTATAGATGTCCAAGAGAAACATGAAGAAATTCTGCCCACCAGAATTTTAGAGAACACTGGTAACTAGAAATAAAAGTAAAAGAGTTGTCTTTTGAATCTAGGATTTTTGTAAAAACAACAACTGGAAGCAAATATTATAGAGGCCTAAGAGTTCAAACTTGAGATTCATTTAAAGGAATGCATAACAGATAAAAATACAATTTTATTCACAACATCAAAATTCACAGTTCAAACCAGTATCTCTTAATCCTTAAACTAATTAATCAAAGTCAATGCAAATTTTCCACCACACGGTGTTCTAGTCCAATTTCTTGTCTCCTTTCCCAGTAGTAGTCTCATCCTAAAAGACGCGCTTACCTAAACTTGACGGTCATAAATTTTGAACCTTCAAACAAATATCAAACAACTCGTGATCAAGACATGAGAACTGGACATATCCACGCGAGACAAGATATTGACGTCCGAATCAACAAAAATTCACTAACTTCCCACAAAAATTTCTCTAGGGCACGTGAAATGCAAGCAAACCAAAGACAAATCCACAACTAATCAATTCAATGACTTGGAAACCCTAAAAAACCTCATTTTTGACCGATCAAAAGCACTGAAAATCAAAACCCAAAGCAGAAAAAGATTGAGAATTAAAAATGAGCAAAAAATTAAAAAAAAAAATACTCGAACTCACCAACCACGCGAGGCCCCTCGGAGCCCATAAATCTCCTCTGCTCTGAGGAATCGAGCGCCTCTCTCTCCACCAAAGGGTGGGGATTGCAGCGAGACGAGGAGACCAATGCCCCGTTTCTCCTTGAAAAGTCGAGAGGAAAAAGAAAAGAAGAGCAAGCCAACAACTTGAATAAAGTCCAAACCCCATTTTTTCTTATAAAACAGATTTTTGCACGTACACCCCTAGAAAATATCAAATTTATACATACACCCTCAGAAATTTCATGCCAAAATGAGTTCAATGTTGTTCTGGTATCTATAAATTCATAAAATATTCTCTTAATTGATTAAAAAATGTTGATGTGATTAAAATAATTTTCTTTAAGTGTTTAAAATTTATATTTTTAGAACTATTTGTCATTAAGTAATTTTTTACTTTATTTTTTAAGAATTTCTATTGATATGCCTAATATCATGGTTTTTTTACTCAAATGTCATAGATTAGTACAAGACTTTCCACATAAAATGTTAAATCTAGTACACCATTAAAATAAAATTAGATACAAAGGTTCAATTTCTGCACCCAATCTTAAATAGCTATGTTGTATTAGGTTACAACTCTTTACACCTAAAATGACACCTAAATGTACATAAAAGTATACTTTAAGTTTTTCCTCAGTATGATTAGGTACAAAGGTTATCAATTTAGACAACCAATTTGATGGTTTTTTTTAATCAAAATATCAAGGATTAAGTTCCTCTTTAATGACAAATCACATATAGAACAATCAGTTTTAGATACTAATTACATCTAAAATGCTAAATTAGCATGGAAAAACATGTTCCGTGCTACACATTAGGTCCCCCATAAAAGAATAAATACAAAGATGCCCATTTCAGATATGTCATCATGCACTCAATATATCATAATCTACAAACAAGATGATGATTTTGATACCCACTTTTTAGAGATTAGATTTCCTTTTACAACTAGCTTAGATAAGAGCAATTTGTTTTAGGTGCTATACTTTTGCATCTATAATATTAAATATGACACCCAAATTGCATGGAATTATGTGCCTTAAAGTACACCTATAATTATGTACAAAAATCCTCATGTTGGATAATTGACCTTCCAATATTCTTTACTTAACTTAGCACTATTGCTATCCATGTTGTTAGGTGTGTTGGATGTCAAATTTTGGTTGTATCCCTACTTCGAGTTAAGGAGAGCCATCACCAATTAATTTAGGTAGTGTTTGGCACCTGAGATATCCCGGGATGGGGTTCCATCCGGGTATTTGGTTGCCCGGATAGAGCGAAATTGAAATGAGTTTGTTATAAAGAAGAAGAAGAAGAAGAAGAAGAAGAAGAAGAAGACATGCCGCTCATCCCTCTCCCCATCCCTTTCTCCATCAAAAATTCACCTATGCCGGAGCTTTGATGGAAAGCTTTATCAATTTGACGCTAAAAATCCAACAGCAGCCTCCTCCGTCGCCTTCTAATGATGGAGAATGGACAAAGGTGCATTTTAAGAGGCGTCGACAAAGAAACAATGAAGCATGACCTCGTTGGAGCCTGGAGCAATACCAAAGATCACCTCTGCTGATCCACACAACATTTAGGGACATTCGAAGTCTGTGAACAATGCTTACAATGATGCCACAAAGTCTCGTAGTGTAGATGGGCACCCATATGCCGAAGATGGGGCATGGTGGGCCATCGGAGATGGGAGTGTCATGACAAGGTGGCAAACAGACCAAGGGAGCGGTCTAGAGGGAAGGAGAACATCCCTCTTAACTTCACAAGGGGATGAGGAAGCTAACAAGCCAAAAAAACCCTATCAAACAACAATCGCAACCCCCATTTCCTCATACCTCGCCGGAGAGTTCTTCGGAGGAGTGCGATGATAAGGAAAATCACTTCCGAGGCGAAGTGGCTTCGCTTATGAAGGATGAGTTTAAAGAAAGGGTCCATTTTCAGGTGGTGCTCTATGACCCTTTTATCCATCCCTGGCATGTCTTCGGGTGTCCAAGCGAAGGCGTCCACATTAGCTCAAAGGAACATCAGCATATCCTCTCTCTATTCGCTCCGTATCTTTGCCCTAATATAGATAGTGTGATCTGGTCAGCCTTTAGATAGTAGTACTATGATTAGATATTCCATGAGGGTCTCACTTTGGGACATCTTGTCCCTAGTTTCTCCCTGCATCTCGATCGATAAGGACCCTTGCATCTTGTTGCGGAATAGGGTGTGTAGCACTGCCAAGCAGTTGGCTGATCTCCTCTTAGTTCACCCCACTCGTGCTCTATTGGGAACTTTATCAGCAAGTGATAGGTCATGATGGCTGCCCTTAAAGAGTTTAGCGTCGGCCTGCCAAGGATGACGTTGTAACTGGAGGGACATTTAATTACAAGGAAGTTTACCATAACTGTAGACTACCGAGGAAAACTTCCTGTTGTACTGCTCCTCTAGTGAAGCCGACTAGTGGTGACTTCACGGGCTTCAATTTTTCTTATCCAAGGCCTATCTTCTCATACGCTTCTCAGAAGATGACGTCGATTAAGCTCCCTTTGTCGATGAAGACTCGACTAACTTCAAAGTTGGCGATTGTCACTGTGACCACTAATGCATCATCGTGGGGGTACGTAATGGACCCCCTTAAGGTCATTATCCAAGAGGTGATTGGATGCTCAGCTTGTAGCCTCTTTCTAGGTTGATCTCCTTGGACAGGCATCCGAGCATAACTTGTGTGTGTCGAGCTACTATCATCTTCGTTCGCTGGTCCCCCAATGATGTAGCGAATAACCCCTATCGGAGGTCGGTTCCCTTTTGGGGAGAACAAACCTCTTTCTACAGGTCTTGTCGAAGGTACTGAGAGAGGTGACCTCATTAGATCAGATCCTCAATCTCGTCCTTCAGTTGTATTGGCCTTGATTTTGGTGAAACTTATAATACTTCTTGACATCCTTCCGGCTGCCAGTGTGCTTCATTTTGGATGGCCATTTAATGATCCTCTAGTTCTGGATTTTGCATGAGGATCTCACCTCAGTCGGCGTTCAATAGGGAGTAATTGCAGATTGAGCTACTTCCCCTTTTTGGCCAACTTCTTAGGGTGCTTCGGAGGTTCTTGATTCTAGTTCTGCTCCCTCTTGAGCTTCTCCTGCCTGACTTCTTCTCTCCTAGCCTCCTGGATCTCCTCGGCATTTATATATTTCTCTGCTTTGACCAAGAGCTTAGCCAAGTCTTTTGGTTGTTTCTTGAAAAGAGAAAGTTGAAAAGGAGATCGGTGTAGGCCTTCTATCAGCACAACTACAACAAATGTTTGGTTGAGGTCAGGGACCTCGAGCGTTTCCATGTTGAAACGGTGAATGTAACCACAAAGGCTCGCTCCTTTGTATTGCTTTATTCTTATCAGCATCACCGAGATCTTTCTATGTTTCTTGCTACTAATGAAATAATTAATAAAGAGCTCGCTCAGTTCTTCAAAAGAGGAGACGGAGTCCTGGGGGAGGCTAGTAAACCACATCTGAGCTACGCTCCACAAGGTGGCCGGAAACTTTGACGCATAATGTCGTTTGGAGCTTTATGGAGCAACATTATGACCTTAAAAGACTCTAGGTGGTTGATCGGATCTGAAGTGCAATTGTAGGTCCCAATGGAGGACATATGGAACATGGTCTGGAGCGGGGCCTCGAGAATCTCAAGAATGAAGGAAGAGATTGTTTGAGTCACGCACCTTGGGCGTTCCCTAGTTTCTTGGGATATGACCTTGAACCGAGCTCTGAGGGAGTTCTTGGGTTGAGGCTTAGGCTGTGGGGATCTAGTGCTGCTTGATAAGGGAGCAACCTCTCTTTCCCTCCTTGCGTGGGCCTTGCTTTTGGGTTCTACGGAGCATGTAGCCGAACGTCATCCGTCTCTGATGAGCCCTCCATGGTGTTTTTTGGCGGTAGTGGGAGCTAAAACGTCTGCTGCTCCATAACTCGAATATCTCGGGTGAGCGCCTCGATATTTTCTTCAAGAATTCGGTACCTCGAGTCTTGAACTGCTCCTTCTAGGACCGCGGGTTGGTCCTGGTGAGTGCCTTTGACTTCTTGGATGCCATTATATACAGTGGTGTTGTCATCAATCGAGTTAGAAATCTAACTCTGCTTGCCTCTAGCCATTGTTGAGAGCTACAAAACTTCTTGATCAAGAAGATGAAGATCAATTATTCCTACAGACGGCGCCAAACTATTGGTGCTAGGATTCGCTCTTCTTAGGGATCAGAGCAAATCCTGATTAACAAGGGAGAATGATTGATGAAGGTTGGAAATTTTCAAGAGATTTCAGGTGAGAGATTGGTTGTGATTGACGATTCTTCTTCTTCCTTCAACTCCATAGGATCAACGCCTCATTCCAAGATCGGCCTTCAAGGATCAAGCCTTGTAGAGAGAGGGAACTGTAGAGAGAAGAGGTTCAAGCGCTCATGCTCGGGGAGTCTCCGACACTTAAGCCAACCACTCAAAAGGGAGAAGAGAAAGAGAATGAGAGAGAGAGAGAAAACGTACTCAGAGAAAACTCAAAGACCTTTTTTTATAACAAACCAATAAAAAAAATACTATTAAAAAAGATACTAATTGGTAGACTGATTGCTTCCTCTTTGAGAGGGAGTCGAGGACCTCATTTTATACTCTTGAGATATGTTATCTGCTAGCTGTCAGCTCCCATAATGCGATGCATAATGCTATCCGCAAGTGCACGGAGTCACTCAAGTAGTAAAGTACCCTGAAGGTAGGGTAGTCGAATCCACATGGACTGGTAGAGCTAGTACTAATTCGAATCCTATTATTTAGCCTACAAATATAGGTGGTGATTTAATCCTAACTAAAGATAAGAGAACTAGACTAAAGTAAAAAATTGGTAATCTAGGGTTATCAGTCAATAGAATATGGCACCCTTGATCTCTATCCCCCTAAGAATCCCTTGTTATTAATTTCCTAATATAGGATACCTAGTTGATATATTCTTGGACCGTGGTGAACCCTAAATTAGTTTGACCCCGATCTCTCATGACAGCTAAACCCTAGTCCCATACAACGACTTCGCCATACGACTGCATTATGCTAACTGAGCATAGGTTCTGTGGTTCCCACTATTAGCTTTTACCCTAATCCGGAGAGTGAGTTGGTGTTGCGTGACAACACAACGACCACCCGATGTCTCGGCGTGCGGCCTTCCCCTATTATATATGCTTGGATCTAGCTTGACTGCGATTTCTCGTTATGCATCAAGCAACTCTAATTATGTGGTTGGGGCTTTCGCACTAATAAAGTAACCACAAGAATTCAGAATGGATAGATAATTCACAAGAATAATAAAAAAAACGTAACCTACTATTAAAAAGAGGAAATAATTAAAAGTTCATCCTAAGGTTCAAGGACCCGAGGTACCACAGAAGGTTTAACCTCTTATACTATAACAATAAACATCACAAAACCTAGAGAGAAAGACATAATAATAATCATAAACTTCGTGGACGGATGTCTCCTCCGCCTTCAGCCTTTCTTTGAAACCCTAGTCGGTGGTAGAAGATTCGTCGAAAAGTCCCCTTGCAAAATAGATCTGACGACCTTTTATAGAGCTTGATTTTACGTCACACGGCCATGTCTGAGGGTATGTGTGTGAGGGTGTGCCTCTCTGGAGTCTTCTGAAATCACTTTAATGCATTTTTCGATACATATACGGTCTTGTACACAGCCATGTCGTCTGACACAAGACCGTGTCAATGAAATTTAAGCACAATATTTAGTTTATCCTCTTTTAAATCCACACACTCATGGACACACTCGTGTTAATGACCGGTTTACTCTCTGTTTCAGCCTTTTTCGCTTCCAATAGCTCCAGAATTTGCTTCTTTTCTCTTGAATACCTGATTATCTGTCAAACCACACAAAAACCCCAACAAAGTATAAAAGTGGAAGAAACCATGCAAAAAGATATGCAAAGTGCATGTAAATATGGTATGAAAATATGTATACTCATGCACTCATCAGCCCTCTGGAATTCATCCTCCATCGTCGGATGTTAGGGAGGTTATTTTGACAGCTGGGCTTTCATCTCGGTGCTCATGATCATGCCACGTGTCTCTGGTTCTTTTCTCCCATAACAAATAACAAATTGATATGTTTTACCAAAATCACACATGCTAGGGGCCCGTTTGGTTGCTGGAGATGGGGACTGAAGTGACGGAAGTGGGACAACTTCCTTTACTTCGGTTCGTTTGGTTTATAAAAGTCAAGCCCCAAAGTCTGAAGTTAGACTTCGACTCTTTTTTTCCTAGAGGCTGAAGTCCCACTTCATCCCCTTTTCCGCTACATGATACCATGTGGGGATGTTGGAGTCACCCCCAATGTTCCCACTGCCAGAGAGACTCCCATGACTCCTCGAACCCATTCTCCTTCTCCCTTTCCGGAGCTCTCGTCCCTTGTTCCGGGTCGCCCTTTGCTCTCCTCTCACCTTGCTCCTGGTGGTCGATCATCTTTTCATGTTACCAATGTCACGCCCCGACTCGGATTCCAGGACCTCGGGCACGTGCACAGATAGACCGTGCCCAAGTAGAGGCTCGCCCCACTTGGTCACAAGGCCTAAAAAAATGTCACAGATAACAATAATTTCAAATGTATTAAATCAGAGTAGTATGATAACAAAATGTAGAGTAGCATAAATGTTATGGCCCTACAAGAGTCCTACATAACAGACTCTCTCTCTCTCTCTTAAAGTAAACACTGGGTTCTCGAACCTAAGCAACAAAATCCCAATCCCTCAACTGGCTCCTGCGGCGAGTCTACTCCTTAAGATTTGGAAAGAAAGTCAAGTGTGTGAGCTTTGGAAAGGAAAGCCCAGTAAGTACCCCGCAGGGAAACAAACAGGCATGTAATATCAACACCATCAATCATAACAAGTAAAAGAAAGTAGAAACAGTATCTATAGTCATGAAAACAAGCAACTATCTCCCGGACAGCTCCAACACCCTTGGTTGGAAACGACCCTCCGGTCGTGAATCGGTAGCGCCACCTCTCATGCACGTCAACATGGTCAGCAAATCAACCCCATTGACAGGTTGGACAACCAGAGTATTATCACCCGTCTGGCATGGGGTGCCAAAACGTCAGAGTGTCCTCGGCCCTGAACATTTTGCTAAGGAGTCCCCACACTCTACTGAACCAGGCAGACGAAGGAACTCTGTTGGCACATACCTCTCGGCCAGCATACAAGATCATGTGCCCATGACCAAGTGTCGGCCCACGGGTGGGCATGTCCATAGAGCATACCAACAAACAGATAGTGGCAACACTATCTCTATACACATAAGAAAAGATGACAACAACTAGCAGCTATGTGTATGTATCCAATCAACATGAAAGTAAGGCATGCCAATTAGAATAGCATTATTCAAGCAAGAAATCCAGACAACAGGTGTAGGCTAGGCAAGGTATCTTACCTTAGTTGGAAGCTTGAAAACTTTCTAACTTCCTTCTGGTATGTCACTAGTCCTCCACGTCGGTATCTGGTAGTAAAACTACTATTAGTGTCAACAATAGAAGCAAGACCCTATTTATTTAGATGTACATGTCTAACTCTTTCTTTAACTTTCACGGTAGGCCATAGCCCTGATAAACGGGTCTCACACGATATTTTATTAAGTCATTATTTCTTCCTTCCCACAACTTGAACTATAGGTTGACTCTCCTCTTCATCCTGGTCAAACTAGAGTCAACCGATCAACTTGACACACTCTTGTCGTGTTTAAAAGTCTATTAGATCTAGTCTGGCTACATACAGCTATTGGGCCCATTCTTATGGGTTATCACGCCCATTGGAGTGGCCTAGCTCTATTTATATTAAAAGGCCTTCCACTATCCTAGCGGCCTCTCATGCTTAGTGGTTAGAGCTTTACCAAGCTAGTTGGGGGGCCTTGGTTCGAATCCCCCCCCACCTTTTTCTTTTATTTTTCTTTTATAACCTGGTTTAATTAATCTGGTTCCTTAGCCCTTTAACTTAATTAAATCAAATTAATCCTTCACTTGGTTAGACTTAATCATTTTAATAAAATCTATTTACTTGTCTAACTCAAATCGATTTGACTTGACCCAACAATTTAATTTGGGCCTCCACCCTAGCTGATGTGATTAAGTCCAATCACATAACTCACTTATGTCTTTTAATTTAATTAACCAGTTGGTTGAACCCAATCGCTTGGACCAACTTGATCCGGACTAGCCCAGCTTGGCTAATGGGTTAACCCAACCAACTTAAACTAGTTTTTTAAATAACTTTTAAATCTTTATCTATTTAACTGATTAGATTAAATAATTAATTATTAACTAATTAATTATTTCTCTCTCTCACTCTCTTAGCCTACGCCTCGCCGGAGCTGTCACCAGAGATGGTGCTTCTCGCCGGCGGGCATGCAACCGACCGGCCTCTACCTGCGCTGGCCTCGTCTCGGCCCAGGGAACTTGCTTGGCGACTCATCCATCACCGCGAGGGGCTACCGGTCGTTAGATGGCTCGCCGAAGTTGATCCTTCCTCGGCTGTCACCTTCTTCTCCGGCGAGCTTGAAATCTCACCAGAATGCATGAAATTACCCTGAAAAACTACTTCAGGGGGAGGAGAAACTTACAAGAAGTCTGTGGACGTCTGAAACCACCACTGAGAGTTTCACGACGAGCAATGGAGGTTCAATGTCTTCTCCGGTGAACCAGGCGGCTCTGTTGACAAGCAGCGGCGCAACTTTCTTACTTCTTGACCTCTTCTCCTCCCTGGAGGTCGCCCAATCTATTACGAGCCCGACAGACACCAGCAGCCGGTGCTCCGTCCTCTCCTTGATCGCCGGCATCGGAGTTCTTTCTCCCTGGCCTCTCTTCTCCTCTCTCGGTCTTTGGGTGAAGATGACGCTACTGTTTATATAGCCTGGCGGAGATGAAGTGGTGAGCACTCAAGAAGTAATAGTGCCGGTAACCGCCGGCTTCTCAGCTCGTAACGGCCGAAAACGGGCGACGGCGCCGGTAGACGTTTCAGAGAGATGGAGGCATGCCTCGTGATTAGTTCTCACGAACAGACGATGAGGATCGATTGGATGCGATCTCACAGCTCATATTAGGTCGCTATGCCTCAGTTTTATCAACAACTAGATCTACGGCCATGATTTAATCAAAGGTTTAATGGCCCGATCTCTACCTCATGCCTCGTATCCAACACGTTCTCAGATGGACGCTTCACCATCCGCCATGTGGCTCCCTTCAGATTCTTTATTAACTCTCCGAGATCAGCTACAGTTTGAGATGATCTAATCTCAGCCGTCAATTCATTAGTATAAAGCTTTACTCCTGGCTTTTTACTCAGCAGTCCCTCTGCTTATTTAAATCTCAGAAAGGTCCTTTTTCTGTGAGAGGGGACAATTAACCTGAGATTTTTCTTTTTTTTATAAATTACTAAAAAGTCCTCTCAGACCGCTTTTAGCTTTAATTTATATTTTAAATTAATTACCCCCTCTTTTAAATTTCTAATTCACCAACTTAATTAAATTAGGGAGCAATTTAATATATATATATATATATATATATATATATATATATATATATATATATATATATATATATATATTTCCTAATATTAAACTATTTTATTCAAATAAAATTCTTGGATTTTACAACCGCCTTGCTCCTCATGGCCGATCGTCCCCCCTTGCTTCTTCTACCTTACTCCCAGTGGACGCATCATTTCTCGTTACTCCTGGCCCCGGCCGTTCCAAACCCGAAGCTCAATTGTGGTGTGAGTGTGAGTATTCCCTTCGTTTTTGGTATTATTGATGTTATTTTTTGTGGGGTTTGATTATTTTTTTCTTAGGATTTCCTGGAACGCTTTCCACCTTGTACCTATTCACGAATCGTTCGAATCCCACAGTGAACGTTGGTATTATTGTTAGTATATCACTTTGGTCTTCCTATTTTGCCTTTATTTTTGGTAATTTTTTTTAATGGATCCATGGTTTTTGATTTTTAGGGTTTTTCCTGTATGTGAGTAGATTGCGAGTAAATCTTGCTATAAATCTGGCTTGTGTATGTAAGGGTTTCAAATGTTGCTATTGTTCTTAGATCTGTTATTTTCTATCACCTGTTACTGTTGTTTATGCTGTTTGTTGATTTTTATAGTATTTGCTTCTTAAACTTTTTGGATTTTGTGGATTAACGTGTTAAATTTACAGAGATGTTTTATGAATATGGTCTTTCAGAATATTTTGTGAATTTATATTTTGGGTTTCATGCCTGTTCTACTTGATTATTTTTAATTTACAGATGTGGCTTTGGTGTCAACTTTTTCTTATTTGGTGTTTGTGTATTTTCTTTGTTTTAGAAGTTTTAATCTACTAGTTATTTCAAAGTTTTTAAGCTTGTATAAAACTAAATTCATGCCTCACCTGTTGCTCTTTTTAGTTTTTTGAATTTGGGCATATGCTTCATGATAAGTATATAATTATACATATCTATCATATTTGCATGCACTTAATTATCTCGTTGTCTTGCATCAATTTCTCTAATTTTTGTTACTCTTTTGGGTTTATTTTGTGATTGAGCAGGTAAAATAAATACCTGGAGCAAAAGGAACGAGAAACAGGAGAAACCAGGACGAAACTAACTGAAAAAGGGCATTGCAGAGATGTGCAGGGCCTAGGCGTACCTGTGTATGGGCGTGTATTTGCCTGTGCACCTCTCTGATATCAAAATACGTAAGATCGCATCGCGGAAGACTTGCACTGGTGTGTATTGGATCGACACGCCTGTGCCACATTGAATTGAAATCTATATAAACTCGCCGATGACATGGACTTCGAGGACTTTTAGTGGATCGGTCTTCGACGGATTTCCGAGCAACGGCTAGGGTTTCGGGTGAAGATCAAAGGAGGAGAAGACATCGAGCAAGGGAGTGACCCATGTTTTCAATCATGTCTTTCTCCATTATCTCTGTTATGGTTTTCTATAGCATGAGAGGCTAAACCCCTTTGTGGTGCCTCGGACACATGAACCCTAGGATGATTTCTTATTAAATTCTTGTTATTATTGGCTTCTCCTTTATTGACAATTCTTGTGAGTTATCTTTGCATGCCTTTGCTTTTGATTTATGTGGTTGTATTTGTATAAGCCTTTGTCACACACCTCGTTATATTGCAGCGAAGCATGTAGATGTTTATGGTTATGATCTGTGTGTCTATTAGTGCAATTGCCCATATCTCTCTCTGTATAGGTCACAACTAGGCATAGATAATTGAGTTCGATTAGCATACCGAGAATTCAGATACGTCATCTAGAAGGTGTAGTTGTCGAACTCTCCAAGAACTAGTCGACGGATAGCAGATATTGGGAAATCAACCATTAGTAAGGGACTCCTAGGGGGATTATGATCCGAGGTACCACGCTTCATCTCTGATTGACCACAACCTACCAACTATTCGTGTTAGTTCCTTTTTAGGATAATTAGTTAGATTACCACAATATTTCCCATGCTTTCAGGCTAGATAATAGAAGATAGTTAGCACTAGTATTCCAATCCCTATGGATTCGACTATCCTACCCTTGGGTACTTTACTACTTGATCAACCCTATATACTTGCGGGTGTGTCGTTGCGCATCCTGTGCATGCATCACTTCACCTATTGGTTTTGCTATTATTTTTAATTTACTTCACCTGTTGCTGTTACTCTTATACTTATTATTTTGCTCATTTGCTTCAGATATTACTGTTATTGGTTTTTTTAAATTTGATAATTTATCATCCCCTTTTGCTTATGTATTACTTTTTAATTTGTTCCATGCTCAATCAACTTGATTTTTTCATCAACTTTGTAAAATCCAGGAATTTATAAATAAATGGTTTCTTTTAATTCCTCTTTAATTGCATTATTAATGGAAGGAATTCCCCAAATCTGATTTAATTGGAGAAATTTAATTGATTAATGCCCTAATTAGGGTTAATCGGGGCGGCCGAGGACCTATTGGAAATTTTAGAAATGAGGAGTACTTAACCAGAATTGTGTCCTCTCTCACAACAAAGCACCTACATGTAGGGCTGTAAACGAGCCGAGCTTGATCGGGCTGGGCCCAGCTTGAAATCGGCTCGAAATAGCCTAGCTCGAGCTCGAGCTCGAAATTAGCTCGAAATAGTAAGCTCGAGCTCGTCTCGATTTTAATTTCGAAAGCTCGAGCTCGGCTTGATTTAGCTCGTAATTAAAATCTTATTTATAAACTATAAGTAAATTTTTTTTATATTTCTATACAATTAAAAATGTAAACATCCAAGTGTTATTTTTACCTATATATTTAACACAAAACATACTAAAACACATGACAAAGTTTATAATCTATCAAAATTCTAAAATAACATCTTAGTCTATGAACATTACAAACTCATAAATCATCAATAGTCAAATTTAAATATCATAAACTAAATACTTCAAAGTCACGTGTAATGTTCATAGACTAAGATTAAAAGTTAAGGGGTTATGTGCAAAGTCACGTGGAGGCTCATGCATGAGTTGTATTAGAGTTGGATCGACGGCTGGGATCAAATCATCGCATGATGGAGAATAAGTTTGAGGCACCAAGAGTAATCCTGGCGCTTCATCCCTTTGGTTAAGATGAAATAATCTGAGCCGTCGATCTCAGATAGACGAATAAGTTCGAGGCAAAAGAATATATTCAGGCCTCATAGAAAATGAAATGATCTCTACCATTGATCTCAGGGATGGAATTAGTTTAGAGCACAGGAACGACATCTGACCTTTCGTCTCAATTCTGCGGGATAGGTGTGAAGGTAGTCCTATCATGAGGGCAGTTCACCACCGTTCATCCATGATGAGCACTTAAATTCGAGGTGGAGTGGGAGATTTTAATCATTCATCTCGGATGTATCAGGGCCGTCTATCCGAATAGGCTTTAGATCCGAAGCGCGACAACACATTGCCACCGTCGGATGCCATATAATCCATCGTATGCCGTCCGTCTTCGGGCGAGCTGATCATGAGGCAACCCCAGCTGCATGCCTTCTTCGCAAGCGAGCGCCACCGCACGTGACTCCATCTTCGTGGAAATCAACGGACGACTAGAGAAGGAAAGAATGCGATCGTGATCGCGTTCACCCCGCGGTTACCGAGATCTCGATCCCGTTCCATCTCCACAATGAGACCTATAAAGAGGAGGAGTTCTGGGGAAACCCTAGCAGTCCTCAGCGATCACCACCGTTGTCGTCCGAGAGTAGGAGAAGTACGATCCCCTGTGCATGCGATTAGAAAAGAGAGAAGGGAAGGAAGAGAGGACCCTTTCTAGCGTCGCCACTGAACGAAGGCATTTCTGATAATGAACTCTGAGTAAACGGTAGGAACCTAGGTGAGCTCCGGACTGGCATGGCCTGGCCATCTCGGTCCCCCCTCTTCGCCCTCTCCGGTGTGCTCCTTTAATCCCACCAATCTCTCGCGATCTCACCTTATTCCTCTCCTCTGCTCTGTATTTTCTCAGAGAAACTCCGATCAAGAGGAACATCATCGCTGCACCGCAGGGACCATCCCAAGCTGCTATCTAACTCCGGTGGGTCCCCTTTCTCCTGTATTGTTGAATGAACGTTATGCATGCGCATAGTATGGTAGGGCCTCTAGTTCCGGTCACATGCGCTCCTGCGAGGAGAGCGCAGGAGCGTGGGAACATAGACACCATAGGGGAGCAAGCCTTATGTTCTTCTTGAGGCCATCACTGAGAGGCTGCCGCTTCCGGCCGGCAAGGATCGTAGAACAGAGGAGGCTTCGACCACCGATGAGTCGCCAGCGACCGTCGCCTACGACCGTGCCGCTGTCTCTGCGTCGGACTAGGCCCAGGCATGAGTGGGATGGAGACAGGGAGCCAATTAGGATTAATTGGTTAGGGTTAATCAATTGGTTAAGTGAATTAGATTCAAAGAATTGAGTTAATTGATCTTAATCAATTTGAGTGGAAAGGGTTGGGTTTAACCAGTTTCAAAAAGGGTTGAGTTAGGTTGGTTTGTCTCTGATGACTTAGTTGGGTGAACTTGGTTAATCAGGGAAGCTAATAGGTTAGATCAAGTCAAAACAAATGACTCGGGTCTAACCAGGTTTGTAAGAAGAAAAGCAAAGAAAAATAAAATGACAAGTGAGGGGATTAGAACCTAAGACCCTTACACCAACTTAGTGGGCCTTAACTAGTTAGGCACCTTATTACTTTTGATTGAACATAGAAGTTTAATTATACGTAATAAAGGTTAGACCTAACCAAGTTAAAAAAAGTAGGTGATGGGATTAGAACTAGAGACCCCCACCATAAAAGATGGGCCTTAGCCACTATGATGCTATATCATATTTGATTGAACAGTCAAGTTAAATAAATAAAGGAGGAGCACACCTACAATAAAAGCTAGGGCTAGCCAAAGTATAAAAGGGAAACAAATAAAAGGGGAGGGTGAGGATTCGAATATAATGGGGCACCCTAACCACTAGAACATATATAGCTTTTTGGTTAAAAAAGTGGGGTTCAAGCTTTTAAAATAAGGAAAGTGACATGGAATACAAGAGGAGGCCCATTTGATTAGACTTTGGCCCAAATTAGTGCACCATTTATGTATATCTAGGCTTATGAACTATAGCCGTCACTGATATAGTTTCCATTATCAGATTTTGACGTAGAGACGTGATAAGAGGAATTCCCGGGTAATTCCAGATACCGCTAGTAGAGGTAAGTATACTTGCTTAGTACCCACTCTTCGGAGTATTCTTTGGCATTGTTGTTATCATGTTTGATGATTCATGATATTATTGTTATCGTATTTCCTTTGGCTTGATCTGTTGATTTCATACATGCATATATGTTGATTGAATTCCTGTTGAGCATGTATGGTTGTTTTCATGTTGGTATCCTCGATTGATTGTTAGTCTTCCGCCCGGATCAGTGGAGTGTGGGGGCTCCGTTAAGGAATGTTCAGGGATGAGACACCTTGGCATTCTGGCTTGCCATACCAGAGGAACGATACTCTGGTTGTCATGCTCGTCAGTGGGGGTGATTCGCTGACCGTGTCAACACGTACGAGAGGTGGCGCTATCGACATACAACCTGAGGGTCGTACGACCGGAGGGTCAATTCACCAGATGCTGTTATTGCCAGTCGGGGGAGATTTTTGCTGAGCTTCCTTTGGAACTCTCTTCAAAGCCTGAGGGCTGTTGTAGATAGGAGTCATTACCGTTGTATTGTTTGTGGTAGACTCCTAGGTTCTAGATTTTGTGGGACGTGTCCCCATTTATTTAGTTAATGATTGTTGGATATGATCACATTATGATTTATTGTTATCTGTGATAGATTTATGATCCCCGCGGGGTACTTACTGGGCTTTCTATTCGAAAGCTCACACACACTTGTTTTTTTTTTTTCTCTTTCAGATCCTGAGGAGTAGGCGACTCGAGCTCAGGAGTCGTGCGAGGGATGAGGGTAGCTTTCAGAGGTCCGAGGACTTCATTTACTTTTATTGTGTGTGAGACATTATTTATAGGACCCTTGTAGGGCCCAGGCCATTGTAGGGTACATGAACCCTGATTTTATTTTCGTTGTGACTCTGAATATTTTACTTTCAGATCCTGATTTTATTTTATCATTATTTGTTATCTGCTATGATTTACACAGGCCTTGTATTCGAGTGGGGTGTGCCTCCACTTGGTTACGGTCGATCTGTGCACGTGCTCGAGGCCTGGGATACGGGTCGGGTGTGACAAACTTTGTCTTACTTGGGGGGTGTGTGTGTGTACTTTCTTCATTTCAGAGGTCTTAAATCTTATTTGGTGTTTGTGTACTTTCTATTGTGCTGTTTTTATTTTTAATTTGCTTCATCTGTTGCTGTTGTTCTATTGCTTATTAATTTCCTCATTTGCTTCAAATGTTACTGTTGTTGGTTTTTTTAATTTGATAATTTGCTTCACCTTTTGCTTTTGTTGTTATTTATAATTTGTTTCATGCTCATAATCCCCTTGATTTTGGTGTATATTTTTTTTTTATTCTTGGTGTTTGTGTATTTGCTTTGTTTCAGATGTTTTAAACTGTTAGTTATGTCAAAGTTTTTAAGCTTTTATAAAACCAAATTCATGCTTCACCTGTTGCTCCTGTTGGTTTTTTTAATTTGAGCATATACTTCACCTATTGGTTTGTTTATATAAAAAAATATGTATATTCATCTCATTAGAATGAAAATTCTAATTCTAATAAAATTCAACTTATCATAATCCTGACCAAATCAAGATTTGATAAGAAAACATATCCCGAGACAAATCAAGGGGTATAAATATTAATTAAAAAAAAGGGTGGAATACCAATCCCGAGACATAATCCATATCCCGAGGCATGGAATGTCAATCCCGAGGCATGAATATCAATTAATGATTAATTGAATTAATTAATAAGTTTTAAAAGTTTAAACGGGATTTGGTCTTATCCATCTGGTGGAGACGTTGGGATTCCTCGCCGGGATTTCACGGGGGAACTGATCCTGGAGATAAGAACAAGACAAAGTTATTATAAGACAATCAGAAGAGGAGACAAAAAAAATCAGAAGAGAGACAAGAGAAGTCTGAGAGAAAAGACCGAAGGAGAAAGAGAGACCAGAAGAGAACAGAGGAGACAGGGAAAGACAGAGACGAGAAGGAAAGAGTACTCACAGAGGCAAAAAAGAGGGAAAGGTAATTCTTCTCAAACTTTTTATCATAATAAAAAAAATAATAATAAAAATAATAATAAAAAAAGGGAGGCAACCCCTTCTCCTCCATCTCTCCTCCACCCCCGATCGGGTCGACCACCATCATCCACGCCGGCCAGCATAACACCTCCTCTCCTCTCCTCGAAGCCCCTCCTCGGCCCTCCGCGCCCGGCCAGCGCCGCCAAGCTCCGCCCCGGCAACACCACTCATCCCCGGCCAAGCTCCGCTCCCCTGTGCCGAACGTGATCTCTGCCGCCAAGCGCCGCCATGCGCTCACCGCTACAAGGCTGCTGGCGTCAAGGCCAGCAAGGCCTGCAGCAGGCGCCGCGCGCCCCTCCCGCCGCCCTTCAGACGCTGCCAAGGCGCTCCTGCAGCCCTCCTCTCCGGCCATTCGCGCAGCTCCGTTGAGCTCTACCACCTGCAGCAACTCCGGCAGCACCTCCATCACTGCAAGAACTCCGCACTCCATCACTCGGCAAAGAACTCCGGCAAAGAATACCTCCAGCAGAACGCAGATGCTTCCCGATCCGCTTTCAAAGAACTCCTGCAGCCCTCCATCACCTGCAGCAACTCCGTTGAACTCCACCATCGCAAAGAACGCTGCCATCAACACCTATCTACGCGAACTCCGGCCACATCAACATCGGCTATCAACACCTATCTGCAAAGAATCGGCGTCAACATCGGCGCCATCAACAACAGCGACATCAACACTTGTTCGCCATATCAAGATCCGCCGCTGCGGCAAAGAACCTGTTCGCCATCAAGATCGACGCATACCATTGACATGTTACTGTTCTTGGTTTTTTTAATTTAATAATTTGCTTCACCTTTGGCTTATGTTATTATTTATAAATTGTTTCATTCTTATAATCCCCTTTAATTTGGTGTAAAATTTTGTTATTACTTGGTGTTTTTATGTTTTCTTTGTTTCAGAGGTTTTAATCTGTTAGTTATGTCAAAGTTTTTAAGCTTGTATAACACCAAATTCATGCTTCACATGTTGCTCCTGTTGGTTTTTTTAATTTGAACATATGGTTTACCTGTTGGTTCTGTTATTATTTTTAACTTGCTTTATTTGTTGTTGTTGTCTTGCTGCTTATTAATTTCCTCATTTGCTTGACATGTTACTGTTCATTTTTTTATTTGATAATTTGCTTCACCTTTGGCTTCTGTTATTATTTGTAATTTGTTTCATGCTCATAATCCCATTGCTTTTGGTGTAAACTTTTTTATTACTTGGTATTTGTGTATTTTCTTTGTTTAAGAGGTTTTAATCTATTAGTTATGTCACCGTTTTTAAGCTTATATAAAACCAAATTCATCCTTCACCTGTTGCTCCTGATATTATTAATAATTTGCTTCAACTGTTGTTGTCGTTCTGTTGCTTATTAATTTCCTCATTTGCTTGACATGATACTGCTGTTGGTTTTTCAAATTTAGTTATCTACTTCACCTATTGCTTATGTTATTACTTTTAATTTGCTCACCTGTTGTTGTTATTCTGTTACTTATTATTTTGCTCATTTGCTTCACATGTTCCAATGTTTGTTTTTTTTTTTTAATTTGATCATCTGCTCGCCCTTTTGGTTATGTTATTAGTTTTAATTTCTTCACATGATTCACCTGCTGTTATTGTTGTTGGTTTTTTTAATTTGGACATATGTTTCACCTATTGGTTCTGTTATTAGTTTTAATTTCCTCACCTGATTCACCTGTTGCTGTTGTTGCTTTTCTTAATTTGATCATATGCTCCGTCTGCTCCTGTTTAATTTGTAAATTTGCTTGACCTATTGCTGTTGTTTGGCTGCAATTTGCTTAATTGCTTCACCGTTAGCTACTGTTATTTTAATATGATCTTCTGCTTCATCTTTTGTTAAAAATTGATATATTTTGGATGCATTGGTTTAATTGTTTACCTATGTTTCCATTTCTTTTGGCCTTTTGTTCTTCCCAATTTGGTCTGCAATAACTGTAGACCTATAGCAAATAATAGGATGATAATTCCTCCATTATCGAAAAAAAGTTTTTTATATGGAACAACTTGTTCATATTGAAACCTCAATAATTTACCATATTGAAACCTTAATTATTATTCTACTTTATTCGTATTGAAACCTTAATTTTTTTTTTACCATTTTGGTTTATGCCATTGTATCTTTTGAATGAGCAGCTTGTTCTATGTTGTTATTTGATTTGTACTCTTGATTTCTATCTTGGTTTATGCCACTATATATTTTTTATAGTTTGTTAGTTTGTTAGTTGATTTGTACTCCTGATTTAAATAACTTATAAATCTTTTTTTTTAATGGGAATCATTGCCGTCTAACATTAACATGATACTTATGTCATCATGGTTTTCCATTTTCAAATAATGTTTGCTTTGATCAGCTATTGTTTCATTTGCAGCTGATTGCCTCCTTCTCCTTTTGTTTTTTATTGTTGTTCTCAAAAAATAATTTTCCAAATTAGCAGTTATTGCTTCATATGTTGCTAATTTGTACTCCTTATAAGTTCCAAATAATGGTTGTTCGTTTCTTAAATCTGTTCATTTGTTTCATATGCTGCTGATTACTGGCTTCAACTTTTGTTTTTTAAATCTGTTGTCAAATAATGCATGTTTTGATAAGATGTTGTTGCTTCATATGCTGCTATTTTTTCTACTGATTAATTTCAAATTATGCCTGATCTTTACTCAATCTGTACATTTGCTTGAAATGTTGCTGATTACTTCCTTGTTTGTATACTTGTTAATTGCTCACACGAGATGGCCTGTAGTGTACATGTACACGCAATGGCATGACAATTTAATCTTTTTAAGAGTATAATTCTAAATCAATGAAATCATTATGTAGATAGATAATTGGACAACAAATGAAAGGGCTAGGCTTTCGCCGCGAAGTTCACTACAATTGTTGTCATCGTAGCTTTTCTTGTAAGGGAAGGGCATCCTGTAAGGGTAGTAAGGTAAGCCGATTTGTTTATGTTCCGAGACCTAACTAGGAGAAGACACATGCGACGCATTCTTAGGGGAGGGAGTGGTTACTGTGTCAGTTATCTCTGGATGGATGTAGGCCCTTTTATGCACCTCGCAACGGTTTTGCGTGATAAGCACTTGCTCCAAGACACAAAACATGTTTCAGTAGAAGAACAATTGGCTATGTTCTTGCTCATAGTAGGGCACAACACAAAAAATAGGACAATGTGTATCATGTTTCTCCGATCAGGCGAAACAATTAGTACATATTTTAACAACATGCTCCGTGCTATTTGCTCGATTCGTGATGATTTTGTGCAACCCCCTGCACCCAATTGCCATCACGAGATTGAGAGTAACCCTAATTGGCACCCCTATTAATTTCAAAGTAACTCCTTATTTCTTTCATATGTATTTTTTACCCCGTTGCATTTTGACATTTTCCATTGAACATCTAGGATTGTATCAGTCACTTAGACGGTACACATATCGCTGCATATGTCCCACAAAACGAAATGCCACATTTTTGTGGTCGAAAGGGCCCAACACAAAACGTGCGTGCAGTAGTGAACCCTGATCTAAGATTTACCTATGTGTTGGCTAGGTGGGAAGGGTCAGTGAATGACTTCACTATTTTAAGGGATACATTATCCCATCCTAACTCGGAAGGCCTTAAGGTCATAGATGGTAGGGTCAACTTTACTCACATGTCATTATAAGTTATGAAAAAAAATTCTATACATGAACTTTAATCACATGTTAGATGTTGGATACACAACGATGAATGGATTCATCGCTCCATATCGAGGCGTCCTGTCACACCCCGACCCGGATTCTAAGACCTCGGGCACGTGAGCAGACCGACTGTAACCAAGTAAGGTGCACCTCACTCGGATACAAGGTCTAAGTAAGTAACAACAAATAACATAATAGCAAAATAATAAATCTCAAATATCAAAATAAAAAAGTCTTAGCGGAAATAAAATAAATTGGTTCAGATGCCCTACAGAATGTCCGGCCCTATAAGGGCCCTACAATAAAAGTCTCTCACACACAATGAAAATAGAAAGAGATCCTCGGACCTCTGCAAGATAACCCGACCCTCGATCGGCTCCTGAGCTCAAGTCTCCTACTCCTCAGGATCTGAAAAAGAAAAGAACAAGTGCGTGAGCTTTTGAATGGAAAGCCCAGTAAGTACCTCTGCGGGGTTCATAAAATCATCATAGTATCAACAAAATGATAATCAAATCAAGCAACGGGGACACGCCCCTCAAATCTATCCATAGGAGTCTACCACAAACAATCACAACGGTACGACCCCTAACAACAGCAGCTCTCAAGCTCTGCAACGAGTTCCAAAGGAAAGCTCGGCAAAACGTCTCCCCCGGCCAGCATCATCAGCAACTTGCTGGAACTCGACCCTCCGGTCATGCGGCCCTCAGTTCGCATGTCGGTAGCGCCACCTCTCGTACGTGTCGACATGGCCAGCGAATCATCCCCAATGACAAGCAGGACAACCAGAGTATCATCCCTCTGGCATGGCAAGCCGAAACGCCAGGGTGTCCCGTCCCTGAGCGTTCCCCAAACGGAGCCCCCATGCTCCACTGAGTTCGGGCTGAAGACCAATAACAAATCAGAGATACCAACATCTCGAAACAAGTCAAACATGCTCAACAGAATTTCAAACAAATCAAGAAAGTATGAATGATCTCAACAAGGCAACAATATTATCAACAAGACAATGACAAGCCAAAGAAAACTCCGAAGAGTGGGTACGAGGCAAGTGTACTTACCTCAAATAATGACGTCCAGGATTACTCAACAAAAATCCCTCCTGTCACGTCTCTATGTCGCAACCTGATAGTAAAACCCATATCAGTATCGACAACATCTTAAAATCTCTAGTTGATCACGCATGATGCCCTATCCAGGCCCAAGTCTAACGTATGGGCCTCCCCTTGTACTACATATTATTTTCCTTTTATTTCCTGGCTCGATCTTGTGTGATCACCCTTAATTGATTAGATCTAACCATCTGTTCAAGTGAGCTAAGGTAGCTAGCTTGGTGGCTAAGGCCCTCTATTCCTATTGAGAGGTCCCTGGTTCCATTCTCTCCTCTTGCCTTTTATTTCTTTATTTTTCCATCACTATACCTGGTTAGACCAAGCTTAAATAATTATTTAATCGTGACCTATCCAACCCAAAACAAAACAAGGCCTTGGTGGTTAAGGCCCACCATGATATAGAAGGGGTTGGGTTCCAAACCCCTCCTCTACAATCTTTCTCTCTCTTTTTTTTATTTTTATAAAAACTTGATTAAAAACTAGTTGGTTAGACCTAACCTACTTACATCAATGGTCGAGTCCAACCACCACAATTTGATCAAGCCAAACCGTCTTAACCTGACTTAATTGGTCCCAATAGAGTTAGATTGAATCTAATCCAAACTCAACTCAATCTGATCAGACCTAACCCAATCAAATGAATTTTAAATTTCAGACCAGACCACATTAGACCAGACCCAACTCCAATCAATCGGTTTGATCAAATCAATTCAACTTAAAATTAGACCCGTACCCAAATCTAAATAACTAACCAGTTGGCCCAACCCAACTATTTCAATTTGACTTGCCTTAATCAACTAATCATTTTAAAACACCTAACCAATTTTAATTGACTAACCTTAGCCATCTCTTTCTTAACCTTCTTCTTCCTTTGAACAGACCCCGCCGGTGGCTGGTGGTGCTCTAGTTCCTCACAGTGACCGTCGGTGATGCACGGGTGGCCGGAGCCGCTCCCATCACGATATCCTCCCCGGCCAGAGATGGCCCGCACGTTGGGATTGTTTACCCTAAAAAAAAATAAAATAAAAAAAGGGGGAATATATAAAATATATTTATAAGCCTTGAAAATACAAAATGTCTCAAGGAGCCAATAATGAAATATTATGATGAGATATTTTGAAATACGTTGAAATTAAAATATTTTATATTTAAATAAAAAATATATATCTGGTCATATCCCGAGGCAAGCTAAGGACACAGTTTTGAGACAAGCTAAAGAAATGCAAATCCACAGGATGATCCACGAAGGCACAAATCCGAGGCAAATCAGCGTCAATCCAAAGGAACAAATCACGAGGCAAATCCAAAGCCAATCGAGAAAAATCACTAGGCAAATATGGGGAAAATATAAATATAATTTTCAAAAAAATAATAAATAATAATATAAAAAAATCAATCAATCAAATAAAAAAATCAAATCAAATTTCAATATTCATGGAAGGATAAGAAAGGAAAGAAAGCAAATCAATGAGTGATTGATTTTTTAATATTCTTGGAAGAATAAGAAAAGAAAAAATCAAATGAGTGATTGATTTTGAAGGGGATTGTTTATATAAGAAAGAAATTGGAGAAAGAAAGAGGGGAGGAGGAATCAGGAGAAAGGAAAAGATGAAGGAGATGAAACCCCTCGGTAGATATGGGTTTGTCTCTAATGGCATTGCGAAGGAGACAAACCTAGGTCTATTCGAGTGGGGAGGCGAGAGAAAAAAGGAGGAGATGAAACTCCCCCCCATAGGTATATGCTCGATTCTTGGAAATGGCCCTATTTATTTCTAATGGCATTGCTTAGAAAAGGAAACAAATTCGGATCCGCCCATTATATTGTAATACCACGGAAAGATCAACCCCTCGCCCGTTCATCACTTGCAGGAAGTAAAAAGGCCCTTTGTTTCTTTTCAATCCAGCTTAGGAATCCTGATCTACGTTGTTGCTTAGAAGTCCGATGATCCACGCCATGGAGAATAATATATATATATATATATATATATATATATAGATATATATATATATATATATATATATATATAAGCGGAATCTTCTCTTGAGCCGCGTATGTGAGACTCCTAAATAATGGCGTTGAGGAGCATATACCGCAATGATCGCATTGATGGAGCGATGTAGCATGAAGAAGTAGCTCTCAAAGCCGACCTCGCGAGCAACAGCGAGAAAATCGGTAAGGAGAAGATCTTTGGATTTAAAACAACAACAACAACAACAACAACATCAACCACGATGAAGCTGTTTTGAGGACAATGAGAATGTGCATGGCCTTTAGATCACTGTGGGAAGAGATAGATGTGTTGAGTGGCATAAGAGAGCTTGAATGAAGGCTGGAGGACTGCAACAAACTTTGGTAACCAAAGTTTATACTCTTTGAAGTTGAAGGTGGTTGTTTCCAAAGTCTACCTCACGGATTAAAGAATTTCCTTGAAAATAAATCATCACTGGAAGAGTGGGGTATTGATGGTGTTGTTACACACCTTGGTATTGTCGGCGAGAGGAGATATAAGCGGCTGTGGTCTGCAGGAAATCCTCTTTGGACTTGGCGGTGGTGACATTTAAATTGGTGATTCATCTTGCTGCAGAAATCTTTGACTCATCTAAGAATTGCAACAATTTCAATGATGTGATCTATGACTATTAACTAATTGTCCAAAGAATGAGAAGACATGATGGAAGGAAGGACGTCCAAGGAGCAAAAAATCAACAAGCAAGGAAAGAACACCATAGAATTGTTGTTAAATGTGGGTAAAAGTATGATTGTAACTTTAGTGGAGGAAGAGCATTATGAGGTTATGAAATGTATGTAAACCCGATGCTATGCTTAATTGTTCAAGTTTTATTATCCATGGATATTATAGTGTGCACATGACTTGTTTGAGGAAATGCCCAAGAGGAATGCAAGCACTTAAAAGGTTATAAATAATGATTAAGCACATGTAATTGCTTTGAAGCATAGTATTTTCAATTCTTAGAAGGAAGATGAACCATAATCAATTTGGATGAATTCAAGAGTTCCATTGATGATAGCCGATTCTGAAGATGATGAAGAAAATGATGCGTCTTTGTTGGTGAAACTCTTTACTTGAGTTCCTTTAGGTTAAAAGCTAGAAGAATGTCATAGAATTAATTTCATTATGTGAAGTCATTGTAAATTTTATTGGGAAAACATTCCAAATACATGCTAAATGCTTGGTTATATAAAAGAGGCTTTCGTAGATGTTAGATGAAATGCATAAATGGATTAGGGAATTGAATTATGGAAACTAAAGATGTAATTCTTTGGGCCAGCTGGCTGACTTGGATGTTACTCTTTTGCTAAGTAATTCATTTCATGTAAATGTGGAATATTCTAATTGGATAATCAAAATGACAAATAAAGCAATTGCATTTTGGGAATTTGGAGAGTTAGATAGTGGAATATCATACCATACATCAAGCCCTTGCTTGAGGAAGTTAAATTCATGTGCCTCCTTGAATTAATGGCTGCTAGTATAAAAAATAATAATAAAATATAATTAAAAAGAATGATGAAGAATTGAATGAAGGATACGGTTGACTACCATATTTGGAGTCAAGAGAATTGATGACCAAAACTATGGGAGTTAAAGGTCTTATCCTTTGGACCAAAATATTGTACTAGCCGGGCCCCGATTAAAGAAGGAGGATTTAATTATATTATAATAATAATAATAAAATATATTATTGTTAATGAAATGGGCATTGAAAACATGAGTGTACATGTGCCGTTTCAAGGCGTCGATGAAACATTAAGTTTGAGATGGTTGATAAAATCAAATCTTAAGCGGACCGCATCTTGATCTGATGATAGAACCGCATCTTGAAGCGGATGATGAAATATAAATCTCAGAATAGCACGCATCTTGATGCAATGATGAAAATACACATCTCGATGCAACCCGATGAAGTACAAATCCTGGGTGGCACAAATCTTGAAGCGGCGATAAGCATGCATCTTGAGGCTGACCCCCCGAGGGCGACACATGTGTCTCAAAGCGGCGATGAAGCATTCATCTTAAGGCGGTTAATAAAAAGCAATGGCGGCATATATCTTGAGGTGGCAATGTAGTAGCACAAACCTCAAGGCAATGCAACATGAATTTGAAGCGGTAGGTATGAAGCGCAAAGTGGCGTGCATCGTTACCGCGGAAGTTGGCGTCATTTAAATAAATAAATGAATAAGTAAATAATATGTACATACAACCATGTGATGATATTTATATGTAATAAATTATTATGTTATGCAAATAAATGAAATATTTTTATTGCCTTTACTTGTACTTTTGCCCTTAATCGGAGGTTCCCAAGACATTGTCTGAGGTAATTAATAATAGGGGCTTGCCTCTATTAGGAATAAAAGAACCCACATAATAAAATATGATATTTGTGCTTCGATGTATCGTCTGGTGTCACACGATGCCAGGCGCATATTTTCGATCCCACAGGGATCACCTCCTGAACAGCGACTATCGAGTTCACCTTCTCCCTTTCAGCTTGCTTCGTTCCCAGCTGGACCTCCTCCCTTTCATCGGCGTTCAACTACTTAACAGGATAAGACAGAGGAGCCAACATCTCCCTCCTTTCTCTCCCCGTGACAGAACTACCCTTTAACTATGCATGACAACAACGAAATACAGACAAGGATGGAAGCTATCACGCTATAAATCAAATCCTCTCCTTACCTTTCCCAGCCTTCGTTTGAAAAATTTCCTTAGATGGTCGGCGCTGTCAGCGGAGAAGATGAGATCGCTCATACTTGCGTTTTCTGGAGGTGACGCTCGCTCATGCTCCGGGATCAGCTTCCTCTATTGGACGGTGGAGATCCATCTCGCGCACATGAACGGTGGATGACACATTGCAGCGCTCCGGATCCAACACCCACATAGATGGACGTTCCAGATCCTGTGATAATGAACGGTCTGATCTCTAATCTTTGCCTCGAACTTACTCGCTATCTGCGATGAGCGGCCGAAATCAACTCTTTCCAACGAAAAGGGCAAGCGGCGTGGATCAATCCGTTTGTCTCACACTTAACACAAATAAGAGATGAACGGTCGAGATCATATCATGACTGGCGGTTGGATCATCTCTCTCTGCCTCTAACTTAAGAGGCTGGATGCGATGGACGATCACGATTGACTCCACCTGTTGAGAGATATCGGGTGGCTTGGATTTAATCCAGCGCCTCAAACTTACACTATACCACGAGATGATATAATCGTGACCGTTGATTCTTTTCCAAGCGTTTCTATGCATGATTCTCTCATAATTTTGCACATATGCCCTTTCCTTCTTTAACCTTTACATGAAGGACCCTTCTCTGAGAGAAAACACAAATTTTCGTAAAGTCCCCATTCTTTCTAAAATCACAAAATGGCCGTTGGCAACCCCGATTATTCCAATTATTCTTCCTTTTCCAATTAAGTCCAAGCAATTCCAAACTTGGAGAATTCCTTTAATTAACAAAATATTTAAAGAAAAATTTTTAACAAGAGAAATTTTATTCCCCTAAAATCCTTGGATTTTACAATCCTCCCCCCTTACAAAAATTTCATCCCAGAAATTTAAAATACACATCCTCAAGTCTCATCCAGTGACAAACAACTTCGGGTAACGCTCATTCATGTCTTCTTCGCGTTCCCAAGTAGCTTCTTGATCAGAGTGATTGTTCCATCTCACTTTGATCAAAGGAATGGCCCGGTTCCTCAACTGCTGCTCTTTGCGATCCAAGATTTCCAATGGGCGTTCTTCATAAGTCATATCCTCTTGGACTTCAACCGGAATCTGGGGAATCACATGGGATGGATCACAGATGCATTTCTTCAACATAGAGATGTAAAATACATCGTGAACTTGCGCCAAGTCCGGAGATAGAGCCAATCTGTAGGCTACAGTTCCTACCCGTTCCAGGATCTCCAAGGGTCCAATATAGCGTGGAGCAAGCTTTCCACGCTTCCCAAATCTGACAACTCCCTTCATTGGTGACACCTTTAGGAACATAGAGTCACCAACCTGGAACTCAAGCTCAGAATGATGCTGGTCAGCATAACTCTTTTATCGGCTTTGAGCAACCTTCAGCCTCTCTCGGATCATCCTGACTTGTTCCTCCATCTGTCGGACAAAGATTGGCTCGATCTTCCAGTTTCCTCTCGCCCACGTCTCCCCAATAGATAGGCATTCTACACTTTCTTCCATAAAGTGCCTCATATGGTGCCATCTGTATACTTGCCTGATAGCTGTTGTTATGAGCGAACTCTGCCAGACTCAGGCGTTTGTCCCACGAACCAGTAAAATCTAAGGCACAAGCTCTCAGCATATCCTACAGGATCTGTATTGTCACGCCCCGACCTGGTTCCCAGGGCCTCCGGCACGTGCACAGACCGGCCATACCCAAGTGGAGGCGAGCTCCACTAGGATACAAGGCCTAATGTATCATGAAATATGAAACATAATAAATTCAAATTTCATAAATATTCAATGTATTTACAGCGGAATCCTTAATAGAGGGTTCAGTCACCCTGTACATACAAAGGTTCTACAAATTTTCTCTCACAAGATCATATAAGGTTCTCGAACCTTGGTAAACTAGTCCAATCTCTTGCGCAGCTCTTTGAATCACTCCAGCTAATCCCCGAACCTGAGAAAAGAAGAAATCTAGTGGAATGAGCTTTCAAAATGAAAGCTCAGTAAGCACCCCTACAGGGGAAATACAAGGAAGCCAAAAGGGAATAATTAAACAAAAAGTGATCCAAACATATACATATCATAACACAGGAAAAGAAACAAGGTTCACTACAACAAGCGATAGTCATGAACTCTTTCACGTCATCTCCCAGTGCTCATCTTAATCACATCCAGACCCATGAGTCTAGTAGTGCTCCAGCGTACACGTACATGGTCAGCCTATCATCCCACTGACGGGTGGATATCCAGGGTTCCCTCCAACTGGTGGACTACAGGACATTCAGAGTGTCCTCCCTCTGAACGCCCGCAACTTGTCTGCACTCATTGCAACACAAGATGTATTGAGACACCAACCCGGACGGAGCACAGGCTCACGTGTTTCCACGGCCATGTGCCGATCAACGAGAATGGTATTTTCAGCAACCTCAAGCATATTAACAAGCATACGCTAACATAGAGGTTCAACAAAATAGGAAAGAACGAATACATGTATGCAATCAAGCAACAATATAATACACATAGTGCCTTCAAGGCTAATCAAAGAAAATCAATAATAACAATGTCAACCACTTTCAAACAAGAAACATGAACAAAGATTCAAAGCCAAGGAAAAACCCATAATTGGGTAGGAAACTAGGCATGAGTAACTTACCTGTGTTTGCAATATCCGAAATCCTTCCCTGACCCTTACTCCTGATAAGTCTAGTTTAATAACGGCATCGTTTTAAAATTTCTAATAAAACATGCATGATGCCCTAATTTGACCCAAGTCCGACTTATGGGCCTTCCCGTGTACTCTATGTCATTTTCCTTTTATTTTCTAAGCTTTTGCCCCTATAATAATAGAATTTTCTCTAGCACTCCAAAAGAGTTAACTAGTATAGTGGTTAAGGCCCATCAAGCCCAAGTGGAAGGTCCCTGGTTCAATCCCCCTTCTCTACCCCTTTTTTGTAGATTTTTGTTTTGATAATCCTGGTTCAAACATGATTGGACTTAACCTCTTAATAACTGGTGCACCCGACTTAATTGATCAAGCCCAAAACACATCAAAGAACAAACCCAACTTATTAAACAATTTTGACTAAGCCCAAATTGAAATCCTGATCGAACCTAACCCAGTTATTTCTCTAAATTGGTTTGCTTTTAAACTTGGTCCGACTCAACCCAATTTCTTAATTGACTAAGTTGGTTTAACCAAACCCAACTCAAACTCACAAATTAAATCTAATTAATTCAGAAATCAACTAACTCAATCAATTCATCTTAACTCAGGTATGAACCGGTAAAGACCCAAATCAATTAACTTTTTAAAATCAGACTTGACCCAATAGAATTTTAAAACCTAACTTGTGACTTGGCTAAACCCATTGTCTGATTTAAAATCAACACCTGATCAAATCAAGTCTAATGAAAATGGGTCACTGTTCATCCTCTCCGTCCAGGTTATCTCGTCGGAGAAAAGAAGAAGAAGAATGACAGCGGTCACCGTCGGCGGTGCCTGGGCGGCCGGAGTCGCCTCTTCCCCAAGATCCTCGTCGGCCGGAGATGACTGCAAGCCGTGAGTATCTCCCAGGATAGAGGCTGTCGGGCTCTCTCCCCCACCAGAGCGTTTAATTCCCCTCGGCCGGACTACCCTTCTCCTGTACTTAGCCTCTCCACGAGGGACAGAAAAACTCTCTCGCTTTCTCTCGTGGCACCGAAACTACTCTACATGCATGTGTTATGATTATCAAAGGACAGACAGAAAGGAGACTCACCGGAGGTTTGTCGTCCGTCGAGTTCTCCTTGCTTTGGAGCTCCACTCCTTTCTCTTTGCTTCTCTGGAGGTGATCACGACTCCCGCGAACGCGTGCCTAGACGTTCCTTCCCCTCTCCGTTCTTCTGTCTCTCAGTTCTCACTGTGGTGGTGGCGCTGGCTCTCAGATCGGGAGACCTTTTTTATTTATAAAGCTTATGGAGAGCTTCTGGATAATCTTCTTCTGATCAGATAAGGCTCTATCTTTCTTTTTAAACTCTGTTTTGCAGTTGTCCAGGGAAAAGATAAGACCACGCGGCGGCGACATAGCGTGGAAATGAACGTTGGTGGATTGGACGGTTCTAATCACAAGCTAGCGCGCATCCGATTGTTACAACATTATCATCGTGCCTCAGATCTTGTATTTTATCGTATAGACCGTCGAGATTGTATGTAGCTGAGCGGATTGGATTCATCTTCACGCCTCGAACTTAAACGAGCTCCACGGATGATCGGTTTAGATCGTACACACACCGTAGGAGTAGACTCATGCTAGTCTTGATGGCCGAAACGGACGGCCAGATTTACGCCTCGTGATTAATACACTTTAATCCTTTGAATCCTATCCGTTGATCACTTTCTAATACACCCACTGCATGAGCATCACGTGCAGTGTTGCGAATAAGTCCTTGCTCCTTAAATATTTACATGCAGGCTCCTCATCTGAGAGAGAGATACAAAATTTTTGTTTGGCCCTTGAGTCTTCTAATATTACAACTAGGTCCCTGGTCCATAGAAGGACACATTATCCTTCAGTCCCTACTTTTTTCAAAAATTATTATTAGATCCTTAATGATCCCAATTAACCCTAATTAGGGTATTTTTCATTTTAATCTTTCTTTCCATACGCAACCATATAGTTTCTAATCACGATGAGCTTTTCAAATTGCAAAATACTTAAAGGGATCAATAATAAAAACATAAATTTTATTCATGTAAAAGTTCAATTACATCCTTTCCTTGAGGACGTTTACCAACTAACTAAAGAAGCAAACTAATTAAAGACGAACAAGACCTCATCTATTCTCCAAAATAAAACTAAACAGAATAAACCTAAAATCATGGATCTTACATGTATGGTCCTCTCAGACTGACCATCCGTCTGTGGGTGAAAAGTCGTACTGAACGGCAGACGAGTGCCCAAGGCCGTGTGCAGGCTCTCCCAGAATCTCGAGACGAACCTAGTGCCACGATCTGAGGTGATCGACACAGGTACCCCATGTACCCTGACAATCTCGTCTATATACAACCACGCTAACTGCTCCAACGTGGCCCCCGTCATCAGGGGTATGAAATGAGCCGACTTGGTCAGACGGTCTACAATCACCCACATTGCTCTGTGCCCCTTCTGAGTACGAGGTAGCCCGCTTACAAAATCCATGTTAATATGCTCCCATTTTCACTCCGGAATAGGTAACGGTTGTAACTTTCCAGCTGGTTTATGATGTTCCACCTTTATCAACTGACAAGTGATACACTGCGCCACAAACTTGGCGACCTCCCATTTCATGCCTTTCCACCAGTAGTGGTCCTTCAATCCTTTGTACATCTTGGTGCTTCCGAGATGGATCGCGTAGCTCAAGTAGTGGGCTTCCTCAAGAATTTCCTTCTTCAGTTCTGGAATATTGGGAACACAAACTCGTTCCTCAAATCTGAGAGTGCCATCCTCATGAATCCAAAAATCGTGTCTGTGTATCCTGATCAATCTGATCCCTGATCTCTACCAGATATGGGTCTTGCATATGAGAGTCTCCGATTTTTCCCAGCACCGAAGGTCGTATGCACAAACTAGCCAAGCTCACTATCATATCTAGCAATATTAACTCAAGCTCCAACCTCCTCATATCCTCTAGTAATGGCCTCTGAGAAGTCAACAGTGCATGACGCCATAGTTGGACGTCCTGCTCAATGCATCTGCCACCACGTTAGCCTTGCCCGGGTGGTAATGGATGCTCAAATCATAGTCCTTGATTAATTCCAACCATCGTCGCTGCCTCATATTCAGCTCATTCTGTGCAAAGACATACTTGAGGCTCTTGTGGTCTGTGTATATCTTACAAGGTACACCGTAGAGGAAATGCCGCCAGATCTTCAGTACAAATACGATCGCAGCAAGTTCCAGATCGTGTGTGGGATAGTTCTCCTTATAAGATTTCAGCTAACGTTGAAGCATAAGACATGACTCGTCCATCTTTCATCAAGACACATCCCAGACCAGTTTTGCAAGCATCGCTGTAAACTGTGTATCCGCTTCCACTATGTGGCAAAGCTAACACTAGCGCGGATACCAATTTATGCTTCAGCTCCTGGAAACTCTTCTCACAAGATTCACTTCAAACAAACTTGGCATCCTTCCTAGTCAACCTAGTCAACGGTACCGCCAAACGTGAATAGCCCTCAACAAACCTTCGGTAATAGCCGGCTAATCCCAAGAAACTTCTTATTTCTCTGACGGTGGTCAGCCTCCTCCAATCAACAACTACCTCTATCTTCTTGGGGTCCACAGATACTCCAGCATCGCTGATGACATGCCCTAAGAAGGCCACACTGTCTAGCCAGAACTCACGCTTGGAGAACTTTGCATAAAGCTGATGCTGTCTCAAAGTCTCCAGTATGATCCTCAGATGCTCCATGTGTGCCTATCGACTGGGAGAGTAGATCAGGATGCCGTCGATGAAAACCACCACAAACCGGTCTAGATATTATCGAAAGACCCGGTTCATCATATCCATGAATACCGCTGGGGCATTGGTAAGCCCAAACAGGATCACGAGGAATTCATAGTATCCATATCTAGTCCGGAAAGCACTCTTCGGGATGTTCTCCTCCCTGATCCGCACTTGATGGTATCCGGACCTTAAATCAATCTTCGAGAACACCTGGGATCCTCGTAACTGATCCAAAAGATCATCAATCCTCGGTAACGGGTATTTATTCTTGACCGTTACCTTGTTCAGCTCTCTGTAATAGCACAACCTCATCGATCCATCCTTCTTCTTGACGAATAACACCGGTGCTCCCCAGGGTGACATGCTCGGTCGAATGAAGCCCTTCTCCAACAACTCCTCTAGCTGTGACTTCAGTTCCTTCAGCTCCACGGGTGCCATTCTGTATGGTGCCCTAGACACAGGAGCTGTGCCAGGAACTAAGTCGATAGAGAACTCCAACTCCCTCTCCGGGGGTAATCCTGGTAGATCATTGGGGAACACATCCATGTATTCGCTCACTACTAGAATATCTATGATCACGGGTCCACTCCCTTGCTTCGCCTCTGAGATCGAGGCCAAATAGCCGACGCATACTCCGTCTTGTAACCTCTGAGCCTGGAGAGCTGAGATCTCCCGAACTAAAGAACAATGCTGGCTGCTACGAAAGGTGAACTCCTCATCGCTTGGCATCCTGAAGTGCACTCTCTTCCCGCGGTAATCCACCACAGCATACACTGAACTGAGCCAATCCATCCCGAGGATCACATCGTAATCCCTCAGGTCCATCACGTGTAGATCGGCCGGTAACTCCCGACCTTCGATCATCACCGGGCATGCCGAAACCATCCTGTTCACCAACCTGGCAGCTCCTACTGGGTGTCTACACTCAGCTCTTATGGTAATTCTACTATTGATAGTGCATGTCTTCGTGCAAACAATGAAGATACAAAGGAGTGTGTGGCACTCGGATCAAACAATGTACATGCATAAAAGGAGCTAACAGCAATCGTACCTGCTATGACGTCTGCTGAAGCCTGTGCTTCCTCTGTAGTCAGGTGGTAGACATGTCAATGCGTTATGGGCCTCTGTTGGGAAGATGGCTGTCCAGATGTGGAAGGCTGGCCAGTCACTGTTGCCTTCCCTTTTCTTTCACCCCCCTGTGGCGTCGGCACTGATGCCACTGACTACTTGGAGGCTCTAAACGACTGTTGGAGACCCTATGCTCCTCCTCCTGAACTCTGACCAACTTGGCATTGTGGGCACTGTGCCTTCTTATGATCCAAACTGTAGCATACGAAACACCCACCAGTAAGCCTCAGACACTGTGATTTCTTATGGGGGCCCTTGCATTCATAGCACCTCATGGTCTGCGACCCCCCGGTCGGAGAACCCTTGCCTCTAAATGAGGCTGATGACCCTGCTGGCTTGTTGTATGGCTGGGACCTGTGGTTTGATCTCTGTTGTCCTGAGCTCTTCCCAGAAGACTGCCCTTGTCCATTATTCTGCCCTTTCTCTTGTTTGTCCTTCTTTGTTGGCCCCTGAGAGTCACTCTGACAAGATGCATCAATGTACTTGGCTCGGGCCACTACATCAGCATAACTAGTACATATGTACCAGGATACAATCTTCTTCAGAGATGGGCGCAGATCGGTCTCAAACTTTCGGACCTTGCATTCCTCAGTGGGAACCATATCTGGGAGGAATCGTGCAAGTTTGTCAAATTCAATTTCATATTGTTCCACTGTCTTGCCTCCTTGCACCAGATTATTGAACTCCTGCGCCATCAGAAGGAGTCTTCCCCTGGAGAAATACTTTGCAAAGAATGCTTTCTTAAATTCATCCCAGGTTTGGAAGGGCACACTCTTCCTCAAGCGTACCTCCCCGAGGTACCAATCCTCAGCACAGCCCTGCATCAGATATGCGGCTGTTCTGACTCTATCCGGGTCTTTTGCCTGATACATGTCAAATGCCTCTCTAGTTCGTGGATCCAAAGCTCGGCTGCCTATGGGTTAGCTGGACCGTCAAACAGGCGGGGAGAGGGCCACCGAATCTCTCCCAACAAGCCTCTACTGGCAATAGGTGTGGTAGGTGGGGAAGGTGGCGTCATCTATTGCTGTTGTCACTGTTCCTGTATATACCCCATCATCTCTCTCATGAGATCTATCATGGAAATAGGGGGTACCTCCCCCTTCGGATCTGGGCCCGCAGCCTGTGGCCCTGAATTTCCTGATTGAGCAGGCAGCTCCTGCTCAATCTCCATCTCAACTGGCTGTGGGGGAACCTCCGCCACCGGTGGCTGGGGTACCTCCTCTACCGGAGACTGAGGCACTGCTGTGCGGCGAGGTCGTCCACGTCCGCCTCTACCACTCATCCTAGAACTGTCAGACAACCAGTAGAGCTAGCTTCATAAAACAACACCAAAACTAGCAATAATAGAATAGTCTTATTTTATTCCATAATTCGAAAATAACATTTGTAGTTCATACAACTCAAACAGTTTGTAAGACTACAAAATTTACTCCTAACATCAAGATCTAGACTCAATCCTCCCTATCTGGGGACAGCGGGGTGTAGGTGACATGTGGTCCATCCTCCTATGGCAGGAACCCGTTCATTCTCGTAGGCCCTTTGCTCGGTCCAGGAAGGTCCTCAGACACCGAGCCTTCCCTCTTGGTAACATATGGGGCCGCAAGGCTCTTGCGATAATCACGGGCCCTGCTCACACACCGGTGAACCCTCTGGCCCTCCCTGAGCTGTCGATGGACAAGTATCTCCACCACAGCCTGAATCCTATCGATGCGCCGATTAGTAGCCTCAATAGCCATCCTCAGTTCAATTAAGACACTTGCTGGGTCATCAACTAGTGGTGGTGGAGTGTTCTCAAGTACCGACTCCACCTCCTCAGATGACGATGACACCTGGAAATATCTACGTCCACGATATACGACTCAAGACATCTTCGCTTTCTGCATTAAAGAAAAATCGTCACTCTATCGTCTTTGCAAATTGTCTACCCAACCCAACATTCAGTTCAACTATTTGACTAAGTCACTAGGGCAACTAGGGTGTCCATTATCTGCATGCTCTGAT
The DNA here is from genome assembly GCA_026586065.1 of Dioscorea zingiberensis. Taxonomy (NCBI): domain Eukaryota; kingdom Viridiplantae; phylum Streptophyta; class Magnoliopsida; order Dioscoreales; family Dioscoreaceae; genus Dioscorea; species Dioscorea zingiberensis. The sequence continues at coordinate 18,932,026 of CM048821.1, read as the reverse complement.
ACCACCTTAATCTGTGACGCCCCGACTCGGATTCTGAGATCTCGGGCACGTGAGCAGACCGACAGTAACCAAGTCAGGCGCATCTCACTCGGATACAAGGGCTAAGTAAGTAACAACAAATCATAATAGCAAAATAATAAATCTTAAATATCAAAATAAAAGAGTCTCAGCAGAAATAAAATAAAAGGGTTCAGATGCCCTACAGAATGTTAGGCCCTGTAAGGGTCCTACAATAAAAGTCTCTCACACACAATGAAAATAGAAAGAGATCCTCGAACCTCTGCAAGATAACCCGACCCTCGATCAGCTCCTGAGCTCAAGTCTCTTACTCCTCAGGATCTAAAAAAGAAAAGAACAAGTGCGTGAGCTTTCGAATGGAAAGCCCAGTAAGTACCCCTGCGGAGTTCATAAAATCATCATAGTATCAACAAAATGATAATCAAATCAAGCAACGCGGACACGCCCCTCAAATTTATCCCTATGAGTCTACCACAAACAATCACAACGGTATGACCCCTAACTACAGCAGCTCTCAAGCTCTGCAACGAGTTCTAAAGGAAAGCTCGGCAAAACGTCTCCCACGGCCAGCATCATCAGCAACTTGCTGGAACTCGACCCTCCGGTCGTGCGGCCCTCAAGTTGCATGTCGATAGCGCCACCTCTTGTACGTGTCGATACGGCCAGCGAATCATCCCCACTGATGGGCAGGACAACCAGAGTATCGTCCCTCTGGCATGGCAAGCCAAAACGCAGGGTGTCCCATCCTTGAGCGTTCCCCAAACGGAGCCCCCATGCTCCACTGAGTCCGGGCAGAAGACCAATAACAAATCAGGGATGCCAACATCCCGAAACAAGTCAAACATGCTCAACAGAATTTCAAACAAATCAAGAAAGCATGAATGATCTCAACAAGGCAACAATATCATCAACAAGATAATTACAAGCCAAAGAAAACTCCGAAGAGTGGGTACGCCGCAAGTGTACTTACCTCAAACAATGACGTCCGGGATTACTTAGCAAAAATCCCTCCTGTTACGTCACTATGTGTCCAACCTGATAGTAAAACCCATATCAGTATCGACAACATCTTAAAATCTCTAGGTTATCATGCATGATGCCCTATCTAGGCCCAAGTCTAACGTGTGGGCCTCCCCTTGTACTACATATTATTTTCCTTTTATTTCCTAGCTCGATCTTGTGTGATCACCCTTAATTGATTAGATCCAACCATCTGTTCAAGTGAGCTAAGATAGCTTGGTGGCTAAGGACCTCTATTCCTATTGAGAGGTCACTGGTTCCATTCTCTCCTCTTGCCTTTTATTTCTTTATTTTTCCATCACTATACCTGGTTAGACCAAGCTTAAATAATTATTTAATCGTGACCTATCCAACCCAAAACAAAACAAGGCCTTGGTGGTTAAGGCCCACCATGATATAGAAGGGGACTTGGGTTCTAATCCCCTCCTCTGCAATCTTTCTCTTTCTCTTTTTTTTTATTTTTATAAAACCTGATTAAAAACTAGTTTGTTAGACCTAACCTACTTACATCAATGGTCGAGTCCAACCACCACAATCTGATCAAGCCAAACCATCTTATCCTGACTTAATTGGTCCCAATAGAGTTGATTGAATCTAATCCAAACTCATCTCAATCTGATCAGACCTAACCTAATCAAATGAATTTTAAATTTCAGGCTAGACCACATTAGACCAGACCCAACTCCAACCCAATTCGGTTTGATCAAATCATTTCAACTGAAAATTAGACCCGGACCCAAATCTAAATAACTAACCAGTTGGCCCAACCCAACTATTTCAAGTTGACTTGCCTTAATCAACTAATCATTTTAAAACACCTAACCCATTTTAATTGACTAACCCTAGCCATCTCTTTCTTAACCTTCTTCTTCTTTTGAACAGATCCCGCCGGCGGTTGGTGGTGCTCCAGTTCCTCGCGGCTGACCGCCCGGCGGCTGAGTGGCGGAGCCGCTCACATGCCGCAATGTATCTTCCCACTTGGTGGAGATGGCACATGCGATGGGATCACCTCCTGAACAGCGACTATCAAGTTCACCTTCTCCCTGTCAGCGTGCTTCGTTCCTAGCCGGACCTTCTCCCTCTCACCGGCATTCAACTACTCAACGGGATAAGACGGAGGAGCCAACATCTCCCTCCTTTCTCTCCCCGTGACAGAACTACCCTATAACTATGCATGACAACAATGAAATACAGACAAGGATGAGAGCTCACCGGAGAAGATGAAGGTATGCTCCTTGCGCGACGATGATCCGGCGTGGCTTTGGCTCTAACCAGCTCCGGCACCTCCTTAATTCTTCCCTTAGGAGTAGTGTCACAAAGATGTTAGAACGTTGGAATCTGACCGGTGATCAACCGGAACGAGACTGAAACTCACCTCCGTTCGATGATCTTCGATGAGGTGACAGTGCCTTGAAAAGGTTCCGATCCGTGGAACCTTCCTCGCGACCCCCCCTTGTGATCACAGCAGATCCTCCTGCGATTGTTTCAGGCTAGAAACAAGAGAATAACGGAGGAGAGGATGAAGACGAAGGAGAAGGATGGAGAACCAACATTTGAGAGGCAACTCTCCATTTGAAGGGCCTGCTGAGGATCCCAGCGTGATCAATCCCGTTGATCAATGAGATCACGCTGCAAATCAAATCCTCTCCTTGCCTTTCCCAGCCTTCGTTTGAAAAATTTCCTTAGATGGCCCACATTGTCAGCGGAGAAGATGAGATCGCGCGGAGGCGTTTGCTGGAGACGACGCTCGCTCATGCTCCATGATCAGCTTCCTCCATCGTACGGTGGAGATCCCTGTCGCGAACATGAATGGTGGATGACGCATTGCAGCGCTCCGGATCCAACACCCGCGTAGATGGACGTTCCAGATCTTGTGATAATGAACGGTCCGATCTCTAATCTTTGCCTCGAACTTACTTACTATCTGCGATGAGCGGCTGAGATCAACTCTATCCAACGAAAAGGGCAAGCGGCGTTGATCAATCCGTTTGTCTCACACTTAACACAAATAAGAGATGAACGGTCGAGATCATATCGTGACTGGCGGTTGGATCATGTCCCTCTGCCTCGAACTTAAGAGGCTGGACGCGATGGACGGTTATGATTGACTCCACCTGTTGAGAGATATTCGGTGGCTTGGATTTAATCCTGCGCCTCGAACTTACACTATATCACGAGATGATATAATCGTGATAGTTGATTCTTTTCCAAGTGTTTCTATGCATGATTCTCTCGTAATTTTGCACATATATATGCCCTTGCCTTCTTTAACCTTTACAAGAAGGTCCCTTCTCTGAGAGAAAACACAAATTTCTGTAAAGTCCCCATTCTTTCTAAAATCACAGAATGGCCCTTGGTAGCCCCAATTATTCTTCCTTTTCCAATTAATTCCAAGCAATTCCAAACTTGGAGAATTCCTTTAATTAACAAAATATTTAAAGAACAATTTTTAATAAGAAAAATTTTATTCCCCTAAAATCCTTGGATTTTTCACGTCCGATATCACCTGAAGGAGTATAGCGGGTGCGCCCCGACAAACCCTAGGTAGTTATTCAATCTTAGGCACTCAATGCTGCGTTCTAGAGTTGAGCGTGTGTTTGGTATCGTTAAGAATCATTTCAAGATTCTTACCTCTCATCCATTTTTCCCGTATAGGACCCAAGTAAGACAAGTGCATGTTGCTTGTGTCATTCATAACTATCTCGGCGGTGTTGATCCAAATGACAGGATTACCCAAGAAGTTATAACTCAACATGAGGAAGTCATTATCACATCCTAAGCGAGGTCACCGAGAGAACAAAGGGAAGAAAAAAGGCAGTGGAATGAGCTAAGAGATAGGATTATTGCAGAAGACATGTGGCGCCAGTATAGTGGCACTTAATTTCCTGCATGTCACTTATGTATCATTTTGCATTTTAAATCCCTTAGAGCATTTAATTTCCTAAGTGTTGTTTATGTATCATTTTGAATTTTAACCAAATTGACAGTTTCACTTTTCTGCTTTGTTTCATCTATGCGTTATTAGTTTAAATTCATCGCATCATGCATTGCTTTAAGAAAAAAAATGTCTTGATATAATTATTTATTATGACAGAATAGTTAGTTTCATAGCCACCAAATATGATTCTTTTAAACAGGTTGGTGGATGTCCTAAATAGATAAACCCTAATGAATGTTAATAAATTTGTTGTGAAGCCATTTTCTTTTTTATACAAATTTTTTAGTAACTAATTTATTTAGCTGCACCATGATGAACTTATCACTCTATAGATATTGCTAATGCCTTGTTATTTCTCTGCTATGTGTTATTTTATCTTTCAATAACTATTTTAAGTGTTGGCCTTTAGTGTGTTGTTTGCTAGACTGAAAGCACATTCATACTTTAGTCTGCTGTTATTGATCTTGCAATTTGCTTTTTCTAATGATCAGGTATTCACATTCCTTACTGAGCTGTTTTAAACTTTAATCCCTGTTTAGTGTGTTGCTCGCTAGAGTGAAAGCACATTCATACTTTACGGTTATTGATCTTGAATTTTTTTTTCCAAAGGATCAGGTATTGACATTATTTAGTGTGTTGTTTTAAACTTTAATCCCTCTTTAGTGTGTTGTTTGCTAGTGTGAAAGCACATTCTTAGTTTAGTGTGTTGTTATTGATCTTGCAATTTTTTTTTTAATGATCATGTATTCACATTCTTTAATGTGTTGTTTTAAACTTTAATCCCTCTTTAGTGTGCTATTTGTTAGAGTGAAAGCACATACTTAGTTTAGTTTAGTTTGGTTTTATTGATCTTGCAATTTTTTTTCTTCTTCTAATGATCAGGTATTGACATTATATAGTGTGTTGTTTTAAAATTTAATCCCTCTTTAGTGTGTTGTTTGCTAGAGTGAAAGCACATTCATACTTTACTGTTATTGATCTTGGAATTTTTTTTTCTAATGATCAAGTATTGACATTATTTAGTGTGTTGTTTTAAACTTTAATGCCTCTTTAGTGTGTTGTTTGCTAGAGTGAAAGCACATTCTTAGTTTAGTGTGTTGTTATTGATCTTGCATTTTTTTTTCTCTAATGATCAGGAATTCACATTCTTTATTGTGTTGTTTCAAACTTTAATCCCCTCTTTAGTGTGTTGTGTGCTAGAGTGAAAGCACATTTCTTAGTTTAGTGTGTTGTTATTGATGTTTTAATTTTAAATTAGTCATGCATTGCTAATTTTTATGTGAATTAATATGAAGGAGGATGGATATGGACATGGCTGGGAATGCTGGGGGTAGTTCTACTAGGAATGGACCTAGCAAACGGGGAACTCCAAACAAACGTTGGAAGCTGGAGTATGATAATTTCTTGATTCATTTGTTAGTTGAACAAGCTAACAAAGGTCTCAAATACGACATGACATTCAAGAAGCCAACATTTGCGTTTGCTGCTTCAGTTGTCAATGCAAATTTCAACTAATTTCACTCCAAAAAATGTGGAAAATCATTACATAACTCTGAAGTCAAGGTACTTGGAGATAAAAAAGGCACGAGATCTAAGTGGTGCAGGATGGAACGATGAACTCAAAATGATTGTCCTATACCCGATAGTTTGTAAAGTTTATACGGATGTAAGTATTTTTAATTCCACTTGTTGCATTTGTTTTTTAATTCTCATTTACATTCAAGGCTAATCTTTACTTTCATCTCTATACAAGCACAATCGGCTGCGAAGCCGTATATAAAAAAGCTGATATACAATTATGAAGGTCTAAGGTTCATCTGTGGGGAAGATCATGCAACTGGATCATATGCAACCTCAATATTTGTGGACTTTGGTAATACCGGGGATGATGATGTGGGCCCAGGCAGGAGCAGAGTGATGATGATGTGATTGGTAATTTTGAACAGCCTGCTGTTGAGACACCAGCCGCATCACTGTCTGTCAACAGAATGCCGCGTACAACTAGGGGAGCGCGAGTTCAGAATAACGAAGTCATGGTAGATCTCATTAGGGCAGTTGGTGAGATGACTGATGCTATCAAAAACTCAACCCACTGGTCAGAATTGCTATATACAAGTGTCATGGAAGTGCAAGGATTCACTGACCAACAACTGGAAATTGTATTCGACTACTTGGAGGAGTATGAGCATGAGGGCAAAAGATTTGTGGCGAAGAGGGTTGAAGTGTGTTGTTTGGATTAAGAATTTTTTGTCCCTGATGGAGTGACACGGCAATGGTCTTCAGCTCCTTGACTGCGATGATGCTTGGTTTTAGAGATTACTGCTTGGACAATTTAACTTTTTCGTGCATGCATTTTATTTCTATTGTTTGCTGGCTTTGGCTGCTCCTATCTTCATTATGTGTTGTTGCTGGACTTTTAAACTGTTTTATGTATCTATATTTTGTATGTTTTCATATCTTTGTGTTTCCTCACAGGTTTTCTTTGGTCGTGGCTATTATGAAGCAATTGAAAAATCCAATACAACATAATTAGGCATTGCTTTCTCAGGTTTTCAATTTCTTGAATTTATTTTTTGGGTCATTTTTATGCATGTTTTGGTTATGCTGTGAGGCTTGGCAGTTGGAAGGCCAAAAAAGGCAACCACTACAGCCCACAAGCTGTATTGGGCTCTAATTTTCACTTTTTCTTTGATCTGAGTTCACTTGTTTCACTCTGTTTTCACAAAATGCTTCATTATATGCACACCTTGTGTTGCATCAACATTGTATATTCCTTGAGTTTTGTTTTGGGTTTGTTTTATGCATGTCTTGGTTTTGCTGTGAGGCGTGGCAGTTCGAATGCCATAATAGAAAACCACTGCAGCCTACTTGTACCAGGCTGTAATTTTGGATTTGTTTTCCTTTGTTCCGAGCTCACTTGTTTCACTCTGTTTTCCAGAATGCTTCATGCCTTATTTGCACAACTCTGGATGCAACAAAACTGTTTTTTCCTTGATTTTTTCACAAGTTTTTATTATAAACCATAGTGTTTCCTTTTATACTTTTTTTTAAAAATTAAAATGCATGTTTTAAAGTGGAGGCAAACATAGAGATACCAATGCCGATGAAAGTGCAGGGATTTTCTTGTGAACTGAGCCAATGGCACGCCATCCTTCAACTTCTGCAGGGATTTTATTACTTGAAAATGCAGGGATTTACAAACCTTCATGTATGCTAAGTATGCTGATTATATAGTAGTTAGATTTTGGTTGGGTGCAATTGGATAATCTATTACTTCATCAACTTGATGTTTTAATGTATAGCTTTAGCTGTGATTTAAATGTGTTTCATTGATGTTTTTCTTTTCTCGTTTATATGATGCACATGATTGCAAGATTGATCAGGGAATGATGCAGCGGGCAAAATTATGAACCGAATGTTGGTTTCTTTTGTTCATATGAATGTACTTACTCATATTTGTACAATTTTGTAAAGAACCAATGTTGTACACCATTTGTCCAAATGAACTATTGTTGTGAATTGTATGTGATTAAACTCTTTTGATATGAATAAAGGTCCATTGTATATGAATTGTAGATGAAGTGTATGCTCTATTGTACGTACAACTTCTAGTGTATGCTCTATTGTTGTGATTGTTGTGTACAACTTCTAGTGTATGCTCTATTGGTTTTTTCAAAGCAAGTTCTATCTAGTTTTGTAAACATGTATTACACATTCTTTTGTTATATTGAATGTTGTATTGCATGTATTATAGAGCTTTAAGTTTGGATCAATTTCCTCAAAGAAGAAGAGCTAATTTTATTTTATTTTAAGGTTAATTAAATTAACTTGAATTATTTCATTAGTATAAAATTATTTCAATCATAAGAATTGGTCAATTTAATCTTGTTTCCTATAGTTTTGATTAGTTTAAAGTTAATTAGATGAACTTTAATTATTTCATTACCATAAAATTATTTCAATCATAGGACTTATGCAATTTAATTCTTGTTGGCTTGCAATAAGTTGACTCAAATTAATACAACATACAACTTACCTAAGGCTAATAATAATATAATCAACGTTATAAATATTTAATGAACATTAATTAAATTACAATTTTGATTAATCCCGTTTAACTTAAAATATTTTTGTTGGTTTTTAAATCAATACACACTAGATTATAATAGTTCTTATCACAAAGGGAAAACTAATTAAAATTTGTTGGATTTTTAAATATTTTTATTTACTTTAACATGAATTACATAAACTTAAAATAATTAATTTCAAAATTTTTTGCCAAAATATAAATCCCTAAATCTCTCGGTCTAAACATAGGCTGGAAAGCAGTTAATCGCTATCTGGAATTACTGCCCCTTTCGCTACCAAGAAAGAGTAAACTCGAACGGGTTGGTCTGGTCGTCCCCCTAGGCGGTGGCCGGGCGGGCCTCGATTCAATCTTACTGATTCCACCAAGACTAGACATGGCTCAATACACTTTACATTATAGGGCTTGATCCTAAAATTATATAAATATTTCTCAAAGTCATTCCTTCATCAAACTAATTAATTTAATTGATAACAAATAAAAAATAAAAATCTATAACATGGGTAACCTCACCACCCTATGGAAGTGGTGCCCATAAATCCACTTCTGTGCCAACCAAACACATAGAAGTGGGGAACTCAAACTTCAGCAAGACTACTTTCGTAAACCAAAAAGAGGAAGTGGCTTGCGACTTCCGGCAATCAAACACTCGGAATTCCGAGTTCAGAATGGAACTCTGAGTTCCACAGAAATGGCACTTATGCATTTCCATCACATCCGTTGACCTCCATGCAACCAAACAAATGCAAATCTTGATCTGTCGTTTTTGGATTTTTTTTATTATTTAAAGACAAGGTTGTTCTGAAAATATTTTTTGGGGTTTGAAATTGTTTTTTCATTTTGAAATTAACCTTTTTTAAAAATGCTAAATAATCTCATAAAATTTGGTCACACACACATTCCAACGGTTAAGCTAAAATATTTCAATTAATAACAATTCCTCGCACCAACGACCTCTTGGCCTATTGGTATCGGATCCCTTGTGTAGGGCGTAGATGGTTGGGATGAACCCAGGATCGAACCCCCACGACCACAATGTGAGGGCATATGTGCAGGGAGCCACGCTGCCTGCCCTGACTTACCTCACGAGGAGGGGGCGCTTGTCGCCTTTGTAAAAAAAAAGGGTAAATTATTTAAATAGTCACCCAACTATTCGGGTACTCCTATTTGAGTCACCGAATTATAAAAAAATTCAATTGGATACCTCAACTTTAGAATAACATTCAATTGAGTCACCCATACTAACAGCGTTAATGGCGGGATGACGTGGCATGACATGTGGCGCACAATACACCACGTCAGCCATGCTACGTGGCCAAGTACCTTTTTGGGTAAATTATTTAAATAGTCACCCAACTATTCGGGTACTCCTATTTGAGTCATCGAATTATAAAAAATTTCAATTGGGTACTCAACTTTAGGACCACATTCAATTAAGTCACCTATGCTAAAACCGTTAACGGTGGGATGACGTGGCATGACACGTGGCGCACAGTACGCCACGCCAGCCATGCCACGTTGCCATATACACTAGAGTGGCTGTAAACAAACTCTTAGGTCCTAAATGACTTCACATTCACAACCACAAAAATCAAAACTAACAACAATCAAACCCTAACGAGCAAGGGATCAATCTTCATATGAGCATTGTTCTGGTGGAGAGAATCAATGGCGGCGTGTGATTTCAGTGACTTTACCCAGATTACCCTTCTTTCCCGCGTTATGTTGTAAATCCCTAATCTCCTCCCACTGATCCCTAATCCTTTTTCCTCTCCGGAAGGCCACTGATTCCTAATCCATGCGTCCATTCTCTACTCCTTCAACGCCAACAAGCCAAAGGTGATCCAGGTAAAGTCACTAGAATCACATGCTGCTACTGATTCTCTACTCCAGCGAGCATCGTCGAGATGGCACCAAGAAGTCGAGGGTGATCCGGGTAAAGTCATTGGAATCATACGCCACCACTGATTCTCTCCCCAATAACAATGCTCATGTGAAGATTGATCCTTTGCTTGTTAGGGTTTTGTTGTTGTTAGTTTTGGTTTTTGTGGTTGTGAATGTGAAGTCATTTAGGACCTAAGAGCTTGTTTACAGTCACTCCAGCATATATGGCCACGTGGCATGGCTGACGTGGCGTACTGTGCGCCACGCGTCATGCTACCTCATCCAGCCATTAACGATGTTAGCATGAGTGACTCAATTGAACGCGATTCTAAAGTTGGGGTATCCAATTGAAATTTTGTATTATTCAGTTATTCAAATAGGAGTGCCCAAATAGTTGGGTGCCTATTTAAATAATTTACCCAAAAAGGTACTTGGTCACGGGGCATGGCTGATGTGATGTGCTATGCGCCATGTGTCATGCCACGTCATCCTGCCGTGAACGGTGTTAGCATGGGTGACTCAATTGAACGTGATTCTAAAGTTGTGGTACTCAATAGAAATTTTTTATAATTTGGTGACTCAAATATGAGTACCGGAATAGTTGGGTGACTATTTGAATAATTTACCCCCCAAAAAAATAATAATAATAAGGGCAATTTGTCAAAATATTTATTTATTTATTTTTATTATTTTCTTAACCCCAGGACCATTATATTTGTCAAAATGGCCTTGGGGAAGCCTAGTCAGCAAATCTGAATGCTGACTGGGCTTTAGTTTTATCTTTGAGGGACTTAAATATAAATTTTAAAACATGGAGGGCGTATGCACAAATTTGATTAAAATAAAAGTAGCATCCTTCTATTGTCTCTTCTCCCTCACGACCGGTTCCCATTCCAGGTTCTCCATTCGCACTCTCCGGTGAACCTCTCAGGTGAGCCTCTCGTTATTTTCTTTCTTTCTCTCGGCTGCAAATCCACTGCTTCAATTAATGTCAATTAGTTGCAGATCGCTAAATTGGTGAAGCCCTAGCTGGTTCCTCTTCCTTTTCTCTTCCCCATCTCACAGCCGGTTCCCGTTCTCCATTCCCATTCTCTCCGGCGAAGCTCTCAGGTGAGCATCTCTCATCCATTTTTCTTTCCCTCTCTCTGCTGCAAATTTACTACTTCAATTATTTCATTCTCGGGGAGCTTTCTTAGACATTGACCAGTAAGGTTAGCCATGTTTTTCACTTGTTCTTGTTTTCTTTCTTCTTTCTCGCCAAGTTTGGTCCCGGTCTCACAGTTTCTCTCTGTCAATGGAGCTGCGAATAGGGTTAATCTGAAAATTTTAGGGTATTCGAGTTTTGAGTTTCTGTTTAGGATCTGAGATCTGGACTTTTATCGTGGAAATATTTAAAAACATGATGTTGACCAAAGATAAATTGAGTTATTCTTTAGGATGTAAACTTTGAACTTTCAATATGGAAATATTATACAAAAAAATGAAATTTACCCTAAGTTTAATTGAGAATTATGCTGATTTTTTACTGGAAATCTGTGGATTTTGTGTTTAGTTTTTGTTTAAAATCTAAGATCTGAGTTTGAATTATGAAAATATTAAAAAAAACAGAATGTTAATCTAAGATAAATTGAGAATTATGCTGAACTTTTACTCTGAACAATTTAGAGATTTTGACTTGAGTTTCTGTTTAGTATATATAGTAATTGCTGAAGTGCTCTACAGTTTCCATTTTAACCCATTTTGCATATCTTCACCTGTTTCTATACATTGTCCTTATTGAGGAGCTTGGAATTTCATGAACATTTATGTTTAGCATTTATTTATTTATTCTGCAAGTTTTTAGTTCTGGTTTCTAACAGTGTCAGCTTTGGTCTTTTGGTGTACCATGTTAGAGTTTGTGGAGTTTTGTGCAATTGCATTTGTCCACAGAAGAAAACTTTGCTTGGATGTTTATTTTGGCTATCTTTGCATAAGAAGTCATTGAATTATTTCATTGGGCAGCCCTATTTCATTACTTCACTTATTTCTCTAATCAAAAAGCTTCCTTGATTTTCCATTATCCTTTGTTCTTTATATTTTTATTTTAAGTGTTACCTAGTTGGAACATTCTATGCATTTTAGGTTAAATTTTAAACGAACTTTTCATACTTGTGAAATTATCTATTAGACAAATTATTAATATACTTTTCTTGCTTGACCATTTTCTTATGCTTCTTTTATTTTAACTGCCTTCGAGAAGTCAAGATTGTGAAATTTAGAGATGTCTTAGAGACTTCTACTGTCCAAGTCACTTGAGTGCAAGTTTTAGTAAATTCTCACAAGTTCACCATAATAAATTGTACTTCATTCTTATCATTAGCATGACTATTAATTAGGAGGTGTGAATGAGGTTTACATGAAGACATGTTTTAAAGGATTAAAGAATGCATGTAAGCAGGCTTTAAAGTATGAGTTTAGAAAATGATAGTGGATGATTCGCAGCTTCAGCGAAATCACAACTGCAGTAGGTTTATAGTTTATGAGATTAATCTATATTATTGCAGCTTTTTACAGTAGGTTCCTTCTTAACACAAATGAATATACATTTGATATGTATTATACATTTTTTTTCTTCACTAACCCCTATGCTTTTTGTCATTTTAGCTATGGAGTTTCCCACGATTCCTCCATCGGGTCCCGATAATAACTCTATTCTCACTGATCAGAGTAAGAACAGATCTGAGCAAATTTACAGAGGAGATGTAAGTATTCATTTCAATGTGATGTGTATTTTTTAACATATATTGTTTCCTTAATTTTGGAACATGTAACTTAGCTAAATTTATTCGCTTCACCTTGTTAGGATCCTGGAATAATTAAGATCATTGACCACACCTCCTGGAGCATTAGTGCAAATACTAGGATACATGACATATTACGCCGCTCGGGATTCTTTTGGGTTATAAAAGTGCCGGCTGTGAGATTAGACCACGCTCTATTGACTGCTTTCATAGAGCGTTGGCATCCAGAGATAAATACATTTCATTTACGGGCTGGGGAGATGACTATCACTCTTGCAGATGTTGCCATATTGACTGGTTTGCGTATCGATGGAGACCCAGTCATTTCTAAGGACCCTGATGACTATTCCTTGTTATGTTTAGAGACAATTAGTGCAGTACCTCCTGACGCAGAGACAAGTAAAGTTAGGCTAGAGAGCATCCGAGATATTTATGAGGATGCTGAAGATGACGAGCAGTGTGCCTGTGCATTCATACTATACACAATTGGTGCACGTTTATTTCCAGACAGTTCCGGGAATAAGGTCTCACTTAAATGGTTGACATTCCTAGCAGACCTCGAACAATGTGGGAGATTAGTATGGGGCGCAGCTATTTTATCTTATTTATATGGTCAACTGTCAAGGGCTATATCTCCTAGTAGAGATCAGTGTCCGGGATTCTTCACATTAATACAGGTGAACATCTTCTTGCTTAGACCTATGTTAAATCATGAGCATTTTGTTACGTGTACACATAATTTTTACTATCCTAATTTCCTATATTTCAGATTTGGATATGGGAGCATTTCCCAACTTTAGCGCCGGTGAGATGGGTTACTGATGACGTTCTTCTATTAGACTATCCTTATGGATCCCGGTAAGTAATATAGTTAATTACTTATTTGCTAATTTGAAATCATTCTTTTGCATGAAATATTCGATACTAACCCTAATAAATTGTTATTAGATGGTCTATAAATCTCAATTTCCGTAACCAATTACGTTCAATGAATTTGAAGACTTACCTAAATGAGTTAGATGTGCAACATCATGAATCGGTAAATATGTTCTTCGTAGTGTACATTAGTAGATTATGTATTACTTGGTCCTAATGTTTGAATTGATGTGTAGATAATATGGACACCATACAAGGAAGAATCATTACAAATGTTACCACCAATTTGCATTGAGGGTAGAGATATTTGGAGGGCACGTGTACCTCTCATTTGTATGGACCATGCAGAGATGCACCTACCAGATAGGGTTATGCGACAATTTGGTCTGCTTCAACATATACCAGATGATGTTGTAGGACCACGAAGATATGGACGATATAGACCTATGGCGAGCTTACTTAGATTACGTGAATCGGAGCTACAACGTTGGGCAGCTCGTCGCACAACCATAGTCCACCAGGCACGAGGCTTAGCGCGTCGGAGTGAGGATTCACTACGGAGCTACATCTCTTGGTACTAGAGTATCACGAGGCGGTATGTGTCTACTCCGACGATTCCTGCAGATCCTTTTACTTACACTCCTAGAGGATTTGTGGAGACAACTATGGTGAGCCTAAAGGTTCCTTAATAATTTTATTTTCAAATTTTACATTACAAATTGTTCAACGCCATGATAATTTCCTTTGATATATGTGTTGCAGTTGAACTTTCTGGTGAATACTTCTGAAATGGCCTCACTTGCTGATAGTGATGTCCTTCTAGATGCGGTTGTATATCGTGATAGGTTGCGGGAAATCCGGAGTTATTGTCAGCAAGTTATTAATGATCTTCCTCTTCAGGAACCCCCAGATGTATATCGGGTAGATCCAACATCACTTGGACAGGTTCCTCGTCAAGGGGGTAGATGCAGACAAATTCCCCGACAACATGATGATGAGGCAGGTCCATCTACACTAGTGAATGATATTGGTGGGTCTGGAGATGTAGACCCTACGTGCCAGCTTACCAAGCTCGAGGAGAGAGGTCTCTTAGGTACACAAAGACGGACACGGAGGCGGGGAGCTAGGAGGGCTTGATTAATTATTTGTATCTTATCGTACTCTTTTTTTTATTTTGTTGTAATTATTATGAAAGTTGTATTTTGTTAAACTTATACTCGTAATTGGTGAAATTTATCATCTGTTTGTTGCGCATTTGCAATTGTAAGTTGGGTGCCAAGTGCTAGGTGAGGGTCTTTGTGGCTTGTTCTCTTGTGGATCTCTTATTCTTTTGGTTTTTTAATGCGAAATAGTTTGTGAGATCTGGATGTCTCTGTTTGTTCTGTTTTTCAGTAAGAATGGTTTTAGCTGAAGATTTGTTGTGATTTGAGCTTAAGTCAAGGGGAAAGGTTGAATTTTGTGTTGAAATATTGGGAGAGTAGTTGAGAAGTTTGACTAGTTTCATGTAGTTGAGAAATCTGTTCCTGGTTGTATAGAATGAGAACATTGATTTTGAACTTATGGACTAGATTTTCAGTAAGTCTGTTCTTTCATTAACTTGAAAAGAAATTTGAATTTTTTTTATTCTACTTTATTTTTCTTAAGTTTTTTGGCATTTTGGCTTTGTTACAGGTGTAAATGGAGGAATTTGAGAAAGGGTAGCTTGGTGCTTTCCTTGTGGGACTATCAATAGATTGAAGTTTTTGTTTTCAATAATGGTTCCAATAAAAAATTTCAACTATTAGAGTATCTATCAATAGATTTGATGTTTTGTGATGTTCTTGTTGTAGGTGTTAGTGTGGAACATTTAATTCATGGTAAATTTAGTTTTTTGGATGAACTTAATTGGGAGAATGGAAAGCAGACTTCCAAAATTAGAAGAATAGTAAAATACCACAATCTTTTCAATGACATTTACTACTGTTCTTTCTTTTAGTATGAAAGCATGATATTGTAGGTTGCCTTTTGCCCTTTGTTGTGACTCAAAAGAAATGTGATACTGTTTTCTGTCAAAAGAGCTGCAAATTGAGTTTTTGTAGCCTGTATTTAGGATTAAGATGTTGAAATGACTTGGTTGTTTTAGACTATTAATGTTGAATGATTTTGTTTTGAATTGTCCTTGTTCCTCACTGAATTCATCTGAAAGAACTTAGTTGAAGAGTTTTGGTGAATTTCTAAGAAGTTGTGCTTGTAATGTGTCATACTTTTTGTAAACGGCCTTTGAAAGGCCGTTTAGCTCCTGAATTTTTTTTTTTTGGGTGCTCTCTGTTGGTAATCGGTCATTGACAGACCATTTAGGGATAAGGGCAAAGCTTCAGGAGCTAAACGGCCTTTGAAAGGCCGTTTATCTCCTAAATTTTTTTTCGGTAGTCTCTGTTGGTAATCGGTCATTGACAGACCGTTTAGGGATAAGGGCAAAGCTTCATTTAGCTCCTGAAATTTTTTCGGGTACGCTCTGTTGGTAATCGGTCAATGACAGACCATTTAGGGATAGGGGCAAAGCTTCAGGAGCTAAACAGCCTTTGAAAGGTCGTTTAGCTCCTGAAATTTTTTTTTCTTGCTTCTGTTGTTAATCGGTCTTTGACAGACCGTTTAGGAAAAGGTCCTAAGAAACTCCAGGAGCTAAGCGGCCTTTGAAAGACCTTTTAGCTCCTAAATTTTTTTGGGTGCTCTCTGTTGGTAATCGGTCTTTGAAAGGCCGTTTAATAGAGACAAACCTATTAAAGAAGAAACAAAACATGTCAATGTATCACATTTTCTGATAAATCGACACACATCTCAAGCTGAAATTGTGTACATTTTGTAATTATTGGATGATCGCACGTCATAAAATAACTTTTAACCAGTTACAACTGACAGTGTAACAAGATGCAACTTTCATAGTAAGTATAACATAATACAAATCAACTGAGAGCACAGGACAACAACCATTGTGAATGCATAAGGGAAATACATAGTAAGTACAAAATAATACAAATAAAAGTACGATACAAGACAAATAACACATCAAGCCCTCGGCTGTCGCCAACTTTGTGCATATATCTATCAATTGCTGCAACTAAATCCTCAACCCAAGCTGACTCAGAAGCTTTATATGTGGCTTCATGGAGGAATTGTGACAAATTCCATATCAAAGATGAGAAAAAAACACAGAGATTAGTGGCACAAAAAAACACATAATAAAATTCAAATATATGGCATATTGTCTACAGTGTAATGCTCAACATATGAAGCATATAATTTAAAGAGAAGACATTAAATACTAACCATCTCGTATCTCTAACTTGCCTCCCGCAGGTGGTCTTATAATGTCCAGGTTGTTTGCATAAAGAACAAAAGTTTTTTTTACGAGGGTCGGCAATCCTATCCATGTGCATGCGGTTGCGCTTAACCTCTGGTCGTCCGGTGGCGCGACGCCCAACTGGAGGAACCATCTTGGGACCAGGCACAGGTTGCCAAAATTGTGAACTAGGGACAAGATGATAAGATGGAGCATATGTTTTCCTATACCAATAAACAGTGTACCAAGGCGGATAAAACACATAGGGGCTAATATTTGTATTTGACGTGCTGCACACCCTTAAAATATGCATACATGGAAAATGTCGAGCAACCATAAGCCCGCAGGTGCATGTAGAATCCATACCATTGACAATAACTTCGTAATCAATTGTGTGCTCATTAGAACAATCTGTAACTTGAAACTCATTATGGTTGAAGCGTCACACGCTCAAGCGTCTCACATTTTCAATACCTTCACGCAACTTCATCTCTTGTTTAGTAGTGAGGGTCCCGCCCATATCAAGTCCAAGGTCTCGATTCTTAAAGTAATACATTACTGACCGATGAAAAGTGGCAGATACTAATGCCCTAATTGGCAAGCCACGTGCACCTTTTAAAACAGAATTGAAACATTCAGATAAGTTGGTGCTATGACGCCCACATCGTCTTCCGCCATCATGTGCCATCGACCACATGTGCTTAGGACCAATGGATGATGCAAATTCGGCAAATATGGGACATCGTTCGGTCAGTATGTTGACTAACTCATCAAATTTATTAGTAGATATCACTGTTGATATCTTCCAAAAAAGATCTGAATTTGATTTACTTCTGCAAGCCTGGAGGAAGTTGTCATTGAGGTGTCGTAAACAATATCGATGTACGTGACCATATTGTGGAGGAAAAGCCTGCTTAATAACATTCGCGTAGCCTTTGAATCGATCAGAGATGATGCACATAGGCCGACTTGGATCTAAAGTCCTTTGAACATTATCCAAAAACCAAGCCCAGCTCTGTCTATTTTCACTTTCAACCATGGCGGATGCATAAGGGAATGTATGATCTTCAACATCTTGACATGTCACTATTAATAATGTACCTTTGTATTTGCCATGTAAGAATGTACCATCAACTGAGAGCACAGGACAACAAAAATTAAATCCACTAATGGATGGACCAAAAGCCCAAAAAACCGTCTTGAATCTTTCCCACCCTGGACCCCAATCCGAATCAAAGTTGACAACCGTCCCTGGATTACAAGCAACTAGTGCTCCAAAATATTTTTTCAAGTCTGCATAAGATTGCTCCCACGAACCAAATATGCGTTTTATTGCTTTATTCTTCCCCTTCCATGCCTTGTGATATCCAACGTCAACATGGTATGTCTCTTTTACTATTGCTTGCACTTGTGCTATCGTTAGGTTAAGACTAGCTTTCAACGTGGGAAAGATTAGATCACAAATTAGTTTTGCAGTACATTGCCGACTATCAGCACGAATTTCTATGTTGACGCAACTATGGTTTCTTGGGCAAGTTTTCACGACCCACAAGCCATCCTTTGATGAAACTGAAGCGTGAAGACGCCATGCACAATCTTCATGAACACATCTTACGGTCAATCTTGACTTATTACTTTTGATACATGAAAACTCAACAGCCATCTTTATAGACCAACGGCTCAATAGGCCCATTAGTTGTGCTTTTGTAGTGAAAGCACGACCAACCCAATTATCAAAGTTAAGATCATGAACATTTGTAAAAAAAAAAAACATGAGATGATTTTTGTTTTTTTTTTTCTGAAATTATATTAGATATCTTGAATCTAGCTCTGTACTTGCTTAAGGCACTAGCTTTGCCAAAGCCTGGTTCTATCAAACCAGACACTTCATCCCTGGTACATGTATGTGGGCTTTCTGCTTCACCATCTTCCCCAACTAACACTTGAATATTACCATCATCAATTAATGTAGCATCATACCATTCTTCAATTGGCTTAATACCAGGAACGGGATCGAACTATGTATATTCATTTGATGCAATATTTGTCCCTTGCTCCATAGCTGAAATTGTTGTCTTTGTAGCTTCCTCTGCTATCACACCATCTTGCATATCGGTGGGAAGCCCCGCTTCATCATCACTACTATTATCTGAGGATCCTATAGCTTCTTGTACATCCTCGTTTTCTTGTTGATTTTGATTTTCATTAGGTCCCTCATTAGTGTCATTATCTTCACTATATCTCCACTGAATATTAGATGGACCACCCTCATTGCATATTGTTGGTCCATCCCCGTAGGCTGTCATCGGGGTTACTATGTGAGAAACTATCTCTAATGGTTGTAAAGTTCTGTAGACTATAAATGCACAATCTTAATTATTTATCACAATCACATCATTTTAAATTGCATACCTAAATATATTGTAAGAAACAACTTTGATTACTTACTGGGTATTGTTGATATGATCAAAGTCATTTTCGCCTTGTCTAAATCCACTAAGACATTCCTGATGGACAACATGATGCACAGTATCGATTGTTGGAATTCTGCGCGAGCTTCCTTTACCCACATATAAAATTGGTGTGCAAGACGACTTCAACATCAATGATGTTGCTTCATTGCTCTTTATATCTACAACAATAAAAGTTTGTTGCTCAACTGGCCATCTGCACTTGATGTCCATTTCATTCTCAGTTAGATCGAAGAGAATTACAGTGGAAATCTTAACCTCCAAGTTACTTAATGTGATGGAGTTGTCAACACCCAAAATGGTTTTATGGCCACCATTATATTTAGGGCCTCTCTCCGACTCTCTCAGATGTCCCCCCCAACATACTACCACTGTCACTTGGTTGTCACCCATCCTAATAAATCATAAATCCATAAAAACAGTTATGTTATTATAGAAAAACTCTAATAAATTTTTTAAACAAACATAGAACTCATGTAAAAGATTTAGAGATTTCATAGAGAAACTAGAAATCAATGGTTCCTCTTATATTTGTCTCAAACAAGTGCAGATTAAAAAAGATGATGTCTATTTCACCTAACTAGTTGTGTTCTCTATTGACTGTGCATTATAAACAACCAGACACAACTTATACACACCTTATATACAACATAACTAGTAGCAATCTATTAACTTGCAATACTTTTCTTGTAGATATAAGATAACAAAGGTCAGTCTCAAATCTCAATGTCTAGAAGTTTCTGATTAATTTCTGTTGCCTTTGAGGCATCTATCTGCTCCACTATTTCTCTTCATAAATAATGGTTATGGAGATATATTTTTATCTTGATCTCTTTCTTATAAAACTCTTTGGCATGCTGTCTGTGTATGGTGGGTGATATGATATTCCCACATTGTTATGATAACCTTTTTTCCTTTCTTTCTAGGCTATTTGTTCATGATGATGATTATTATTATTATTAATTCTTGTCTCATTCACACACACTTTCAATGGATTTGAATCATAGTCATTGTTTAATTCCATGCACCTCAAAACCTATTACTCTTAACTCTAATAAAATCTATTTTGGGGATGAAACTCATTTATTTTCATATTTTCCCATTATTTAAATGTTCTCTGTAATTAATTGTTGTTTCAGGTAAAATAAAAGAAGTATGAGAAAATAAATAGTCAAGCAAGAAAAGTATATTAATAATTTGTCTAATAGATAATTTCACAAGTATGAAAAGTTGGTTTAAAATTTAACCTAAAATGCATAGAATGTTCCAACTAGGTAACACTTAAAATAAAAATATAAAGAACAAAGGATGATGGAAAATCAAGGAAGGTTTTTGATTAGAGAAATAAGTGAAGGAATGAAATAATTGAAGTAGTAAATTTGCAGCAGAGAGAGGGAAAGAAAAATGGATGAGAGATGCTCACCTGAGAGCTTCGCCGGAGAGAATGGGAATGGAGAACGGGAACTGGCTGTGAGATGGGGAAGAGAAAAGGAAGAGGAACCAGCTAGGGCTTCACCAATTTAGCGATCTGCAACTAATTGACATTAATTGAAGCAGTGGATTTGCAGCCGAGAGAAAGGAAGAAAATAACGAGAGGCTCTCACCTGAGAGGTTCACCTGAGAGTGCGAATGGAGAACCTGGAATGGGAACCGGTCGTGAGGGAGAAGAGACAATAGAAGGATGCTACTTTCATTTTAATCAAATTTGTGCATACGCCCTCCATGTTTTAAAATTTATATTTAAGTCCCTCAAAGATAAAACTAAAGCCCAGTCAGCATTCAGATTTGCTGAC
The DNA here is from genome assembly GCA_026586065.1 of Dioscorea zingiberensis. Taxonomy (NCBI): domain Eukaryota; kingdom Viridiplantae; phylum Streptophyta; class Magnoliopsida; order Dioscoreales; family Dioscoreaceae; genus Dioscorea; species Dioscorea zingiberensis. The sequence continues at coordinate 18,910,840 of CM048821.1, read as the reverse complement.
TGGGCTTCCCCAGGGCCATTTTGACAAATATAATGGTCATGCGGTTAAAAAAATAATAAATAATAAATACATAAATATTTTGACAAATTTCCCCGCTTTCTTTTAAAATAAAATACCACTTTCTCCAATCCATTGTTGAAAGTTAGTAAGTATCAAGTGTCAGAAGCTTGATGGTACTTCGATTTCATAAAGAGAAGGTTTTTACTCGATTCTAGTGCTTTTTCTTCAGTTTAACTTTCTTAAACGCATACCTGCAGTTGTTATTATCTTAATATATTTAGTGATTAATTCAAGTAAAAGAGAAAAAAATCTTTTCATCTACTGCATCACCAAAACACACATTTCAATGTTCTTTTTCTTTATCATAAACTCCAGCTAACATGTTAAAGCAAAAAAGTGTTACTTCAATTAGCAACAAAATCTTGAAGAACATCAATGATGGCCTAATTTTCGTTTCAGCTTGTACATGATCAGATGAGCCACGGACTCGTACCCCATCTCGCGAGCTTTTCATGATTAACATAATATACAAAAGACAGAACAAGTTCAATGTAAGTCCACAAGAGTAAACAGAGAATAAATATATCATCCATTACTAGTAGAATTCTATTAATGTACCTTGATAAATGGCAATCCCAGTTGGTGCCATCTTTCGCTTCTTCAAACAGATAGAACTAAACATGTAATGGAAATCAAACAAAATTTCATAATATGTTCATATAAATTTATGCCTCTAATTAATTTTGAAGGTCTATACCTGTTGCATATCCAAAAAGGATTGATTCCTTTGTCTTCAATACAGTGTGGGCACATCCAACCCTTGTTCATTCTGACATCCTCTAATTCTGCCAATCAAAAATACGAAAAAAGGTGTACTGTTCTTTTGAGATGAAATCATGAACCTTGCAATGAAAATTCGAAACAAAACCATGAATCACAAAGAACCATTTTTTTCTTACCTTCTCCATATCTGACCTTAAGACATGGGCGACACAAGATTCCATTGCTAGAATGGCAGGATGAGCATTCTGTCTTGCCTGTTTGCAAAGCAATATTAGATGCTTGCTTTGAATGAGGAATGATAAATGGAACAGATCGAACCATCACCTATGCATGGCGCATCTATATCTCCATCTCGACAATGTTTGCAGTCATCTTCCCAGCACAATGTTTTCTGTCTGCACCCAACATTAGTTCAAGGAACTTGCTTCAACAGAGATTGAATGCTTGACATGCTTAGAGATTGAATGTCTTATGCATGATTTTGAGAACAAATTTAGTATAAAACAATACAGATAATGTCTTTGTCAACTTCTGAAACAATACAGATAATGTTTGACATGCTAAGAGATTGAATGTCTTATGCATGTTTGGAGTTCATATTGAATGTTTAGAATTCTGTAAGCTATAGCACAATGGTTGCTATCTGTCACTGTTTTTATGTATCATTACTGTCTGTTATTAGCAATAAAATACCTACCATGTAGCTCTATTTCCCCAAAAAAAAACTTCTGATTCATGACTATTCAATTAGTAAAATTGAGGAATAAACTGATGGCATTTGAATGACAATTTTCCACAAGTTGACATTTTTTCAAGTTTAAGCATCTAGTTGTGCAACTAAGGTTAACATATGGATTAAATTCAGAGTAAACAAAGTAGGATATGCATTGAGATGTGGCCAATGTCTCATGGATCTAATTAACAATGAAACTTTAGACATCATTAACAAATGGCACATTTATAAGAAGCATCCAAAAATAGATTTACTGAATTCATTGACTTGTGCCAGTGATTCAAAATGACAAATCATGAGTTATTAATAGCTGATCCCTTTTCGCTTTGAACTTCCAAAGACATCATAAGCTAACTTAAGCCCACGTTAACTAATAACCAACTTGCAAGAATAGGAAAAGTATGCCAATGCATAATAACATTGGATCAAATAGAGGAGGTCTTGTCAATTTAGAAGTTCTAAGAAAATAGTTTTCAAAGAAGAACCTGCAGAAATGGCAAGAAATCCCCAGAACAGAATCATAAATAGTCCCCCTGCCTGTGCTTCCGCATCGCCCCAAAAATAGTCTCTTCCGAGCTGGGATGATTTTGCTCTCCACCACAGTAGCTATAGAACCAGATAAATTTACAAATTATATTGCTGCAACTCATCATAACTGGAATGTAAAGAAAAAACATGTTTTCTTTTTTCCCAAAAGAACATGGCTCACCAGAGGATCCCTTCAAACGCTCTGACCTGCGAATGGGAGTGTCCAAAGATCTTTGTGACCTTGGAGAATTTCTGACAATTTTCATGCATTTGGTGGAGTTTACCATTGAGCAGAGCTCTTCAGCTTTATCATTTATCCCAAGAGATGCCATTCGAGTCTTGTTCTCCAGTATTCGGGCTTCTCGGAGGCTTTCATAGTGGCACTTTGGACTTACTACTCCCACAGTGTCTTTCTTCTCCTCTTGTTGTCTCTCTTCTTTTTCCATCTCTTCAGCTTCTCCATTCAAGTCAACAAGGTTAAGATCAAACGGAACTACTAGTAACCCCATCAACTAAGAGATGAAGAACATGATCCAATACCTTTTGGGGATGAATCATTGAGGCCCCCCAAACGCAGAGATCTACCAAGGGGAGAACCTGAACAATGCTTTGCCTTCAACACAAGCATTGACACAAGCATAAGGAGAATTTCCACCTAAAGGATCATAAAGAAAAGAACAGGTCAAAGAAAGAGAAAGACACCTTCTTCTCTGATGTTCGGCCATTGCCGAGGCATTGATTAGGGTCACCATTGGCTTTCACTCCTCCAATGGTTGCCTCCCCTTGTGATGATGCACCCGGGACACCATGCTCACTCTTCAGGCGACTGGATCGACGAAGGGGAATGGAGGCATACGTTGCCCCCATTGGAGAGGCTTCAGGGTTTGGATTTGGTTTCTACCTCTTGTTGCTTGTACAACGGTCTTTTTTTTCAAACGATTCCTATCAACGGTCATAATTTCAAACTGGCGTCTTTTTATTATGTTTTTAGCTTAGCGTTAATTTTTGCCTTTCTTAACTTGGGACTTTTACATTTATGTCCCTTGGAAACCTAAATATTACAAATTGATTTTATCTAACTGTAAAGTCTTCAATTATGCAACCAATTTCCTGTGTCCAAACACAAAACTTAGAAGAGAATGGAGCATTCAATCAAACATTTACAATACAAATCTGCAACAATTTCAAGCAATTTCAAACTATAAAATACAATCTCGAAGAAATGTTCGATAGAAAATAATATGTTTATTAAAGAATGAAAGAATGAAAGAATCATTAGAGGTAACAATGGATGAATTGGACAGATACATTGTTTGACAAAAAAAGTGGTTTGGAACACCAGAACTCTTGGTTTCCAAAACCTTTGCCTGTCGATCACTAATCCTGTCATCTTCATTTGGTGTTTGTATGTACAAGAAAATGGAACTTGCTTCGTCATGTAAGGGAGAAGAATCTGTTATGTTGAATCAGATTTATGCCTGAGACGTCTAACCAGTCTCTCCAATGCTTCTCTCATCCACGGGTGCTGGCAACCCTCTTTCGCTTCCTCTACACTCACCCACCTCCGCTCACGAACATCCATCTCCGGCCACCGGACTAGCTCTTCTGTCACATTTAAAGGAAACATGATTCCTTCATAGAAAGCGTCGTGGCTTTTGCTCTTATACCTCCACTTGCCAAGCTTACGCTGCGCAACATCAAATTAATCTTAGAAGAGAGTTTACAAGAAGTATCCATAGATAAACACATAACCTTAAATGATTCGTTTTCCAACTAACCTCGATTTTTCCTTGTACACCAGCTTCCTCCAATGCTTCTCGTGAAGCTGCTTGTTTTATGGTTTCATCTTTTTCCCAACCTCCCTGAAGACAACAAATAAAATTTTCTCAGTTATCTTGATGTAAAATCTATAGCTATAGGATTGCTATCGATAGATGTAGTTGTAAATGATGTAATCTAGTTTTCTTTTGAAGAGATTCAAGGAAGTATGCTTGAAATCCAGCATTAATTCATAAATCTATGTTCCTAAGTTCTTGTTTGCTTCCCACAATATCTTTTGAGAGCATAGGAACAATGAGAGAATAATAAATGAATTATGGGGCTCAAGTAGGGAGCAATAGATATATCCAAACTTCATTATAAAAAAAACAAAAAAGGAGATTAAATTAACAACATCAACATAGAAGACAACATTTACCAAAATAATAAAAAATATATATATATTCAGAATTTTAAATTGAGCAAGAAATGATGAATAATAATACCTTTGGGAACATCATTCCACATCCTTTCTGATTGCTAATAACCAAAACCTCCATTCTCTCATCCACGCCTTCACTACTAGTCTTATCTATATTGAACTTATAAGGTATGCATCTGCTCAACAAGAAACAAATAGAAACACAACAATGTCAGCAGGAAACAAAAGAGGGCCCTCATCCTTCAAATCCATTTGTTTTGAAAAATTGCATGTAAAAATGCAAACTTCCACCCAATCAGCAAAAGAAAAAAACACAAGCACATCAAGATGCAATCTTTCCCCCCAAATCTCAACCAAAAGAATTCCAAATAAACAATATAATATAACACACATCAAGGTGCAATCTTTTCCCCTAAAAACAACAAGGTACAACCTTTGCCCCCAAAATCTCAACTCCCAAGAAGAAGACAATGAACAAAGAGGAGGATTATGGCGGAAAGGGGACGAACCCGACGACAAGGCGGCGGCCGCTGTCGCTGTAACGCTGCAACTGCCTCCCCTGGCGTGACACCAAGGACACCATCTCTTCCTCTCCTTGCAAAAGCTCCACCTTTATCCAAACAGCTCTCTTTCAATCAATCCCGGATAATGAAAGGATTGGTTGTTGGTTCTTCTCTGAAGGGTTGGTGGGAAGAGAGAGAGAGAGAGAGAGAAGGATTCACGGAGGGAACAGCGAGGCAGAGGGAGCCATAAATAGGAGGGGATGGGAGGGGAGGGGAAGGGAATGGGGGCATTAAGGGGGGTCAGAGTGGGAAGCGCGTGGGTGGGGTTTCTTGGGAGGGGGGCGCACGGGGGGTTGGTTCTCCGTAGGTTCTATCGTTTTCTTGGCTCGGGAGGACTTGGATGCGGTGTGACTTGTGAGGTTACCGCGCGCTGCAAAACTCGGCTGCGCGAAAGGCCACGACCGTGCGCGCGTATGCACTCACTTCGGCTGGTTCAGCGTCACACGTCGGATGGTCACTGGTCAGTGCATCATGGCATCCCTGTAATATTTTGACTGAAACAAATTATTTTAATAGTTTTTTAAATTGATAATTTATTTGTTCCTTTGAAACCATTCAGAAATAAAGATAGCGTGGTTTGAATTTGTTATAGTTTTTTCTTTTTCCCGAAGAGTTACTATAAAAATATTTTTGTATTTTTTTTTACCAAAGTATATTGTTAGCCGAAAAACCAGTTGACCAATTGATGATGTTTTCCTCTATTGTTGAAGGATATGTCCAAGGTGTGTTCTCCAAGGAATCCATGAACACAAGAACGACTGTGAGAGGAGGAAGGGCTTGGATGCCTAAATCTCGCTTTGACGGTCAAATTAGAGATCAGTGGGGAAGATGAGTAGTGGGAGAGTGAAGAGAATTCCTAGTCTCAAGTGAGCTTGCCCTCTCACGTCCGAGGTTTTTCCCTTTTATGCTACCAGAGTTCCTTGGGATCCGGGCTTCATCCCATCATCTTTTGTTGTTTTATCGGTCATCATGAGAGAGGGTGTTCAGACAATCCTTTTGTCAGGTGATGAAAATTCTTGACATGGGTCGCATTTATGGGACTTGTGTGGATGTTGACACGTGGGTGTTGAGATTCAAGGTGTATCATATATTTTGATAAAAAAAAGAGTTTTTATTTTTCACCCCTAAAAAATAGTAAGATCTGAAGAAACATATAGAAATAGAAGATCTCCTTTTTCTTCTTATTTTCTTTACAAGAATACATGGGTATATAAAAGAATGTAAACATCTAAATATGGTTATATGTATCATGGCTCAATCAATCAATTAAATTGGTTGAGTATATCCCAAAAACTTTCTCCACTAATCCCGCGGAGGACAACTCACGCAAACACTCCCCCTCAAGTTGGTGCGTATAGGTCTCGGATGCCCAACTTGTCAAGTGAGATGTAGAAGCTTCTGCTACATACAGCTTTTGTGAGTATGTCTGCCAACTAGTCTTTGGATTTAACAAACGGAAATCGAATTATCTTGGCCTCAAGATTTTGTTTGATGAAATGCTGATCTACTTCCATGTTGACCATCGGCTGTGAGTGCAAGCAATCAAGCCTCCGCACGCAAGCGTACGTGGTTGCTAGTAATAAAACCGGTGAGTACCGGGTCGAATTCCTCAGGGAACAGATACTAGGTTTTCTAAACTAATGTATTAGATGCTTAAGGAGAATGTTTTCGAAGTAGTGAAAGTTGTAATTAAATCTAGAATGAGTTGAGTAAAAAACGAAGGTCACAAAGGGGAAACTCTCAAATATAAAGCTCTAGAGTTGTATGGTGTTGCTAGACTTGTTAAGGTTTTCTCCTTAGCTTGCTAAGATATCAAGGTTGAGGACATGGGATTACATTGGTAGAGATTACACTTATGTGCACTCCGGGTGCAACCAACAAGACTTTGCTTCTAAGGTACATGCGCTAATTCCCGTATGTCTATGGAAATGATAGAAGCATTATAGGGCTAACCTCTACCACTACCGTGAAAATGCCTAAACTTATGCCTAAGTTAGAGGCCAATGCGGTGTCACTTCGTCCACCCTATGTTTCTACTCTCCCCTCAAGCTCATATGCCTATGTGCTCTAGGATTAAGATACTTGTTGCATTTCGACCAACAAGGGTTAGCATGGTAGACTCACAAGCACATCCACACACATGATATCAAAGCAAAGCCAAAGATAATATTAAACTCAAGTCATAACATCCATACAACCCTAAAAAGGGGGTTTAAGCTACCATTACAAAAGATGAATTCAAAGTAATGGCATTATACACATAAAATCCATATTTAAGCTAATGAGAGTTCAATAAACATCAAAGATTAAAGTCTACAGATTCCCCCACATGAATGAATAGACCCCAGCACTAGAATGCTGGAGAAAGCCCTCTAGATCAATGCTCCAGCACACTAGCCGTCACCTAGACCAAAGATGCTGAACACTAGCCACTCAACCCTCTTTTATACTTGGTGCGCTGGACATCGCGATGTCCAAATCGTACATCGCAATGTTCTCCCCAATCTGAGATTCCTTAAGATCTTGACATTGCGATGTTTCTTTTTAACATCGCGATCTGAGTTTTTCCTCCAAAACTGCTCTCTGGCTGAAATTAACATCGAGATGTCGTTTTAGCACATCGCGATGTTCACTACTCTGCTACTTCATCTTACCTGTTATATAAGAACTTCGCTTATTTTAGCATCTATCGACCTCAAACAGGTGTAAATCACTATTAAAGCACTCAAGACAACAAATGTGGTCAAGTGATACATTTTAGAGCCAAGATAACATAGTATTCATTCAATAATAGACCTTTCAACTCTAAACACTTGGTAAACCTCTACTAAAATAACTCTTTTCCGAGAGCTATCACACCCCCAAACTTGAACTATTGCTAGTCCTCAAGCAATGAACAAGAGAAACCCACAACACAATAATTCGAGTTGGCAACTCATTCAAAGTTTGCTTCTGATGCTTATGGAATAGGTGCATTGTGATGCTCTTATGCTGTATTGTCAAACCAGAGTACTTATCAATAAAGAATAGTCACTCATGCTTGGAATTCCGTACATACAATGGCTTAAGCGTAGTAAAGATCAGAAGATAGATACATACCAGAGGGAATGGAATTAGATGCATATAACTCCCAGGCTAGGTTTTCCCTATTCTCAACTAGTAGAAGTCCTTGCTCCCCGGACAAGCCATTGCTTCACATCTCAGGTGTTTTTTTTTTCCCAAAGCCTTTATTAGTAGGGCATCCCTAATACATCAGACTTTCTTCTAAGTGTAAATAAATAGTCACCTTGATGAAAGCTTACTTGTACCCTTGGTTTCTGAGAGTCCTTTTATGTTTCAAGTGCTACTCGGATGCTGGGGGTCCTATACCCTAATTCCATTTCCTAAAGCATGCATGTTTTCTAAATGACTTCACTAGGCTCGAGTCATTCTTTAAAGTTCAGGGAATGTCTAGAGCATTAAAGTGATATCAAAGTGAAATTCTTCTAGTTTGACACGTACAACATCCAATTTATCCATGTCACATGCTCAGTAAACTTGGCAACAACCCATTTTCACTTAAGTGCGATAGGTGTGTGCACTGTGTGCATGCAAGTATAGAGAAGTATTTGTTCAAATACTCACAGCTAAGAAAAATATATGATGAAATCGACATCATCATAGATAAAAGCAAAATAAGGGGTTCACATACATGGATTCCTCTAATGATGTCACAAACAAAACACATCCCCACCCCCCAAACTAAATGAGATCATCGTCCCTGATGATTCCCATGCAGGAGGATGACAAAAAGGAAATGTGAGAGGAAAAGATAAGTCAGTAAAGCACTCTTCTAGCTGGATGGGTCCGTGCTAGGTGCAGTCTCATTGTTGAGGGCGGCAATCTTAGTTGGAGCCATGGTCAGCCTGCGAAGAGATAGGGGCACATGAGCATTCAAGGACCCATAGACACTACGACAAGGATAGGCATGCATGGAAGGCATCACGATGAATACATAGGGGTTAAGGAGGAGCAAATTCTTGAAGAGAATTTGGGGGCCCTTTGGACCATCCAAGAGAATAACCTAAGTATAGAATATGCCCAAAATTTCGTCAGAGTGTCCCCTTAAACATTGGGTCTCGTCAATATGTACAGACATACCCATTGATCTACAAGAGGCATTTATCATCTTATCAAACATTCAAAGTCCAAAACTCAATAGGATTGTTCATTCATTCACAAATTAACAAAATCGAACGGTGAGAACCATGTTAGCGATGATAGAAATTCATACATGAGTGATTGAATGCCTAGAGGGTCGAATGGAAGGCTAAAAGATAGGCGAGCACTCACCGACGCTGACGGAGCACCCAAGGGGAAAGGGATAGAAGATATGTAAATGCATAGGTGCTTCCTCTTTTTAACCTAACCGCGGCGTCAACATCGCGATGTGTAAAAGCGACATCTCGATGTCTAAGCAGTTCAAACCCTGATGCGATAAGACATCGCGATGCCTAAGTAGTTCAAACCCTGATGCGGTAAGATACCACGATGTTTGCTAGGAACATCGCGATGTTAATTATCAGAATCCAGGGTTTTTTTTCTCAGGCCAAGAAACATCGCGATGTCGTTTTATCACATCACGATATCCAACAAGCTATGCCTGTTGTTTCCAGACCTGGGGAGTACTACATCACGATGTGCAAAGAGCGCATCGAGATGTGAACTGCAGGATTTAGGGTTATACTTACATATCTTCCCCTGTGCTTCCGGTACTCACCCACATGTCTTTGAAAGTGTGAAATCATTCCAGAGCATTGTCAACACTTATCGGAATAGGATGTGAGGAGAGTACATTCACAAAGTTCTTGAGGGGTTTGGACACCCTTTTGTAGAAACATAATTAACAATTGGATGTCTTATTCTGTAGTCCTCTAATTCTAGAAAATATCTGTTTGGTGGTTTGCCCCGATTGTTCCTGAAAGGTAACTCATAGCCAACATGATTTTTAGAAATGTGAGGTGTGATAGGGGAGCTTACCTCAATGATATTCTCAGAAGATGGGTCATTGGGTACTAAGGAGTAGGGGGGAATGTATTTGCTATATCAGCTTCTGGAGATGCCGGCTCAGCTTCTGGAGATGTCGGCTCTAGATTAGGTGTCATATCAGTATCCTTGAACTAGTCAAATGTTAACCAATTCATCTCTTCTACTCGTGTCTCCCCCTGAAGAGAAGAATTGGATGCGGCAGGAGAGTAAAAAGTGTCGGATTCAAGTAATGTGACATCCATAGTTACATAGGTGTGCCGAGTAGTTAGGTCGTAACAGCGGTACCCTATTTGGTGTATGGCGTAGCCCAAAAAAAGACAACGAATTGCGCATGGATCAAGCTTCGTTCGTTGGTTCTTGTGGAGGTGAACAAACACAACACAACCAAAGACACTAGGAGGAAACATCAGGACGGTGGGTAATGAAACATAGGTTTACAAGGCCTGGAGTGGAGTCTTGAACTCAAGGACTTTGGAAGGCATGCGGTTAATGAGATGAATTGTTGTGGCAACCGTATCACCCCAGTGGTAGCTAGGTATGTGAGTTCCAAGTAACAACGCACGAGCAGTTTCGAGGATGTGGCAATTCTTGCGCTTAGCAATACCATTTTGTTATGGACTCTGGGAGCATGAGGTCTCATTAATGAGTCCATGGTGTTGGAAATAATCACGGAACTGTTGATTCACATATTCCCCACCATTATCTGAGCAGAGTGTTCGGAGCTTTGCCGAGAACTAGGTTTGAATCATTATATGAAATGATTGAAAGACATGATAAACCTCATGTTTATGTAGCAACAAATAAATCCAAGTCAAGTGAGTACAGTCATCAACAAATATCAAAAACTAGTGAAAACCAGAAAGAGTGGGTTTGGGGGAAGGACTCCAAACATCCGAGTGAATCAAGGCAAAAGGAACATCACTCTTAGTCATACTCAACGGATAAGGAACTTGATGACTTTTAACTAGAATGCAAGTCTCACATTTAAAATCTAAAGGTGACAGACCAAAAAATAAGTCAGGAAACACATGTTGTAGATAACCAAATGACAGATGGCCTAACCGACAGTGCTAAAGCAAAATATGTTCCTCTTTGAGGTTGCGTGGGCAATGCATGTGGTGTACTCGGCATATAGTAGAGCCCCCCCATAACTAAATGACAGATGGCCTAACCGACAGTGCTAAAGCAAAATATGTTCCTCTTTGAGGTTGCGTGGGCAATGCATGTGGTGTACTCGGCATATAGTAGAGCCCCCCCCCTCTTCTTAGTACCACGCTCAATGATCTCCATGGTGAAAATATCTTGAAAAAGACAAAACAAGGGATAAATTAGCACGCCACATGTCAAGTCTTTAGTAACTTGACTCACGGATAGTAACTTTTGAGAAAGAGAAGGCACGAGTAAAGTATTAGACAATGGTAGGGCAGGGGACAACATCACAGTCCTGTCCCCTGTCACAGAAGAGATGCCTCCATTAGCATTGGCAATGCTACTTCGCCGAGGAGGGGAGTGTTGAGGAAAATCAGCGGTATCAAATGTTATATGGTCCGTTACTCCGGATTCAAGTATCCAAGCACTGCAGTCAGTCTCCCAATTAGAAACAAAGAAAGCATTACTTGGGTCAGTGTTGGAACTATTGGCAGGAATAAGGGAAAGATGTTGTGTTGTGGCAACCACTGCAGCCTTGCCGACACTTGCATCAATCCCAACTCCATCACGCCGCTTCCGAGCCTGGAGTTCGTGCCACCAATCGGGATACCTGTGAAGCTTGAAGCAGGTCTCACGGGTATGCTTTGCACCCCTACAGTGAGAGCATTTAGAGTTATTAGAGGAGGCATGAGACTTGGAGGTAGAACCAGATTTGCCACTATGCAAAGAGAGAGACGATGAGCTATGTGAGAGACTCTTGGATGCCAGACCTGCTCCTAGTATAGCATTGGGGCTACTCGTCATCATCACCGCTTGACGAAGAGCTTCCCTCCGAAGGTGTGCATAGGCTTGCTTCATTATTGGGAATGGCTTTAGCTATAGAACATCACTCCTGATATGGTCCAAGCGATCATCGAGACCATCCAAGAATGTCTTGAACAAGGGAGTTGTAATGCTGAATATCAATTGGGCATTCCATCGGGTTGGGGCGATCGAAGTTGATTTCATGCCAAAGGCCTTGGAGATCGGTGTGGAACTTTTCAAGAGAGCCACCAGCTTGTATAAGGCAGGTTACGCATCGCTGGAGGTAATATACTTGGGAGGTTTCACTGCCATCAAAATATGTAGTAACAATTGCATCCCACACCTGCTTGGCTGTGGGGAAGCAAATGAAATTACTGATAAGAGAGAAGTCCATGGAATTAATCAACCAGCCTTTAACAACAGCGTTGTCTGTGCGCCATTGTTGAAAAGAAGGAGGTCGAGGTAGATCACGTTGATGTATCCCAGTTTGTCTTTGCTCGAGATATACATCTCTATCACCTGGGACCAAAGGACATAGTTGGTGCCATCCAACTTGATGCCAATCGGTGCAGTAGCACTATCAGTGGTTTGGGTCGGGACTAAAGCTTTGCTGAGAACTTCAGTCATTTTCATGGTCAACTCAGCGAGGGTGGAGGAAGATGAAGATTCAGTCATGGAGTCTGGATCAACCATGGAGGGTGGCGAGGTTGATTAGGAAGTGGACAGGAGGATGGGTGGCGAGGTTGATTAGGAAGTGGACAGGAGGATACCATGAAGAAACATATAGAAATAGAAGATCTCATTTTTCTTCTTATTTTCTTTACAAGAATACATGGGTATTAAAAAAAAAATTGTAAACATCTAAATATGGCTATATGTATCACGGCTCAATCAATCAATTAAATTGATTGAGTATATCCCAAAAACTTTCTCCACTAATCCCACAGAGGACAACTCGCACGAACAAAATCACTTATCATTCCCTAATTTTTTTTTCAATAATACCCCCAAAACCCTCTGTTTTATTTTTATTCTACTTACCAACCCCTGAGTTAGGTCTCCTAACCAAAAGCCTTGAATATTTTTTTAAAAACCGTTTAAAATATCAAGTCAAAGACAAAAGTACCCTCTTCTTTTCATGGTTGATATTTATCCATGACTAATAAACAATTAAAAATATTTTAAAAGTGGTTATAAGTAAATTATGATATTAGGGAGCTACAAATAAATTTATTTTTAATTAATAAAAAATAGGATTAACCTATATTTTTATTTAATTTGTAATGACATGTATTAAAAAAATTATTTGTAACAAATTCAAAATAAAATAGAATAATTAGATTTTCATTAAAAGAATATGAAGTATATCAGAAAGTAAAATTGAGTATATAGTATACCTTTTGAGTTGCTAAATTACTCACTTGAGAATGTGAGAAAGAATGCATTGAAGATGATATAATATGTAAAAAGATTAAAATTATCATTTTACATATATTATAATTACATCTTATCTATGTTAAAATATAAGAGTTTGGCCCATAAGTAGAACAAATATAACACAGGAGTTATGAGATATTATTAAAAAAATAATAAAAAGACAAGTGATTTAACTATTTTTTAGGGGATGACAACTAAAAACACTAAAGCAAATCGTACCCTTCTTTTAAGTACTACCCTTCTTTTAAGTACTTCTCAACGAAACCGGGATAGTCTCTCCTAAAAAAATATTTATATTTTGTGTTTGTAGTTTTTGCTTTTTCTCTTGAGTCAATTCAAATACATTTAATTTACTCAGTTTATTTTATAAAAGAAGTATTTCTGAACGAGGAAGAACACCAAACGGAAACCGTCCATAAAGTGAGTTTGAGATATGAATATATTATGATAGACACATTGAACTACACAATTTGAACTTTTTTTAAGAGAAAAAACAAAAGAAAATATGGTTTATTCAAAATTTATCTCATGTAAACTTGTTTAAACAACAATCAAGTTAGTTTGAGATGTAACTTTATACTAGGGTCGTTGGGATTGACTTCTAAAAATAAAGTTTTGTTTTTTAAGTGCTTAAATAGTTTTCTGTTTGGATAAGTCTTGAAATAAGCACTTATAAAGGTATTTTTATTAAAAAACCAAAGAAAAAAAAGTTGGGTAAACTTTTTTTTTCCTTTTTTTAGTTCCATAGGGCTCCTTACCAACCAATTTTTGTAAAACTAGTGAAACAATTTTTTTCATTGCTATTCTTTACATAAGGTAATATAAAGGATTAAAGCTATTTTGGTCAATGTACTTTAAGGTCTTGGCAAATTTAGTTCATGTTTTTTCAAAATGTTAAAGACGGTCCTTGTACATTGCGTATTCCATACGGTCTCAGTTGCTGATGTGGCATGGCATACGAATGAAATACGAGCTAATTTTCTTTTTTTTTTTCCTTCTACAAGTGGTTGTATTTTACTAACATTGAGTGACAAGTGACTGTATTTTGCTAATGTGGAGTGACAAATGGTCATATTAGCTGACATGGAGTGACAAGTGTATTGCTGACGTGGCTCCAACATGCCACATCGGCAAAAGAATTTAAATGGAGAATTTAAGGCATGTCATGTGGCATGCTGATGTAACAATTTTTTTTTAAAAAAATTATAACATAATTAATTATTTTACAAATAACATAATTATACTAATTATAATCAAATTAGCAAACAAAACTCAGATTATTCTCTCAAATCAAATCAAATTAACAAATAAAACAAAACTAATTCCAATCAAATTAACAAACAATATTACATTATGGCCAAGAGCCTTAACCCTTCTTGTCACTGCCCAAGATATAGGGATCCCTCCTAGCCTTTTCATGGCAATGATATCATTGGTGGAGTTGGCCCTCATCTCCGACCCTCTCTCTATTGTGGTCCTCGTCGGGCTACGCCTCGAATGGGCATGGAAACCGAAATGGGTTGCTGACCTTGTAGGTGTGTATCAACGAATGGGACTTCAAACCTTGGATTCATTGAAGCTCTATCTGTCGAGCTACATTGCTTCTGTTAGTTCCGATGGGGGTGGTTGTAAGTTTGGTTGTAGTATAAGTGGCAACTCACTTCCACTTTTTCTCTCTAGAACACACAACCTCACACACACTCAAACATCACCAAGTAATGCAAACAAGAGAGAAAGGAGACACAAGATTAGTAACCCAGTTTGGCTCACTTAGCCTATGTCTGGGGGGGCTAAGCGCGGAGACAACGATCCACAAAAAGAGAAGAGAATACATGAGTATAACTCCCTTATCCCTCATCTCACACACACATAAATACCTACTCTAGATCGCCCGATGCCCACACTACCTAACTCCCATAGGTCTCTCCGGTGGCGCACCTTAAACCCTTGAGCTGGGTCCTTTATATAGCAGCTCCACGAGCCTGCTAAACAATCTCTCTCTCCGTGTCTCCGAAATCTTCGCGGTTACCATCTTTGGACTCCTTTCAAAAATAGCCGTTGCAGATCCTGTCGAACCCGATCCTACAACGTGGCCCAGTCCAGTGAACTGACTAAGGCTGCAGCTTTGCGTTGCTCTACAAACTCCAAACCTAAACCCTCCCTGCTTTATCTGAGTCGACTCCGTCTGATCCTCCCGATCATGACCACGACAACTGGCTGGAGCCCTCTACGTCACTTTCACGAACTCTTCAAAGTGCCTCCCGGGCGTGGCGTCTCCCGACGCGTTAACATCAAACGTTTCCAAACTAATTAGTTGTTGACTCACTCAAGTTTGGTCTTCAGCGTATCTTCACTGAATTAGTCTTCATACCATATTTGGCCTCCTACCAAAGTATGGCCTTCATAGAATAATGTAAATCTTCATGTTTCCAAATCAGCTCCTTACCAAATATGGGCAGCGATATATTTAGACACCTTCTAAATATATTCCTCATGATGTCTTCAGCTCTACTTGGATCCTTGTTGCCATAATTAGTGTAACCTCTTTCCAAGTTGGTTTCACTTGACTTGCTCTACAAGTAGATATCGCGCCTTCCAAACATATCACTTTACTAAACATATTATGCTCCATAAATATCTGTCCCTTTTAGATGCTTGCCAAATATATCTTCAATAGATCTTCTCCAATTGTAGCTCCAGCAACATCTTCAAAAACCTTCCAAGAATATTTCAAAATATCTTCCTCAAGCTACTTTCCAAAGATAGCACCTGTAAGAATTTCAAGTCCTCCAAAGATATTTTCCAACAAGCTTTGACTTTGTCAACTATGTCCCATCATGCTTAATCATGTGTCATGTGTCCCACCAAAGATATTTTCCTCATGCTTAAGCATGTGCCATGTGTCAACTATGTCCCATTATGCTTAATCATGTGCCATGTGTCCTTCCAAGGATATTTTCCATACATTTGTATTCCACAATGTATTTCACAGTGTCACGTTCTTTTCTAAAGATATTTTCCACACATGTGTATTCCACAAAGCATTGACCTAGACAACAGAGTCACGTCATGCTTAGTCACCTGCCATGTCATCCAGGCTCTGACCTTATGCTTTGTCAGCAGTGCCACGTCACTTCAGCCACATCATCCTTATCATGTCATCATTCTGTCACGTTGTTACTTGCGTTATATCTGCTCTTGCAACGACCTCCTTTACTGTGTAATTTTTCCTGCCATGTTATCATCTGCCACATCATCACTTCGCCACGTAACCATGTTTCATCATCCATTGTCAAATAATGCCAACATAAGTACTTCTGCACTAACAGCTTCCTTGATCCTTGAGAAGTTTGAGCCTGCAGAGTTCGGTGCTAAGTTTGGTGGAGGATTGATTGGTTTCTTTTTACCTTTCGAAATTGTTACAGTGAATGTGTTATGATTCTTTAGCGTTTGGATTAGGATTTGGAGTCCCCCTTAGATGAAGAGTAGGAAGCTGGCTGTTATGGAGGAGAATTTGATGTACCTGAATCGTTTAGTCGAGGTTAGCGTTGGGGTACGATGTGGTAGCAGATGATGAAGCGGTCTTTGCCGAGCTTGACCTACCAAGTATGGCCACCCTGAGGTGCCATTTCTTTCCCTCCTTTTCTTTTGCTTTCCTTTGGTGCTTTATATAAATTCTATTTTTTAGGATTTTTATTATATGATTTTGGTTTTCATTTTCATTGTTGAAGGCTTGAAAGCTTCCAATTAATGTTGTCAATTAGGTTAGGGTTGTCCATTTATGATAGGCAGTTGGTGCGGGGCTTGCTGATCTTGGGCGGTTGCGAGGCTCGCGAATCTTGGGCGGCGGCAAGAAGGGTTAGGGTTTTGGGAATGTAATGTTGTTTGTTAATTTGATTGGAATCAGTTTTGTTTTGTTTGTTAATTTGATTTGATTGGAGAGGCTAAGTCAGTTTTGTTTGGTAATTTGATTATAATTAGTTTAATTATATTATTTGTTAAACAATTAATTATGTTATCATTTTTTAAAAAATATTTCCACATTTGCATGCCACATGTCATGCCTTAAATTCTTGATTTAATTTTTTTTTTGGTGATATGGCATGTTGGAGCCACATTAGCAATACACTTGTCACTCCACGTTAGCCAATACGACCATTTATCACTCCAAGTTAACAAAATACGACCACCTGTCACTCCATGTCAGCAAAATAAGACCATCTGTAAAAGAGAAAATACGAAAAGTAGTTTGTATTTCATTTATATGCCACCTATGCTGCTTCGTCAGCAATAAGGACCGTATTGAACAAAATGCTCAAAATATAAGGACTGTATTGAACATTTTGAAAGTACAAGGGGTAAATTTACCAAAACCTCAAAGTACATGGACCAAAACGGCTTTAAACATTCAAAAAATGACGCAAAAGTACTTAATTAATAGAATTGAACTCAAGACCTTTTTTTTCACATTGGTTGTAATAGATTGCACAAGTTATAATAAAAATTTGGAATTTGAACAAGTACTTATATCGAATTATTCTCTAATAAGTTATTATGATATTTGATTTTTTAATCCTATTTAAAACAAGTAAATTTCAATTCAAATTGTATTCTTATGATTAATAGTTAATATTATTTAATTACATTAGTGTGAAGGTATATTTGGAAATATCATTTTCATATGAATTGTCAAAATCCACTTGTGAAGAGTTAAGTGATATGGACTTGTACCAACTACTAACTAGTATAAGGGTGTTTAATATGTGAAAAAATGAGGGACAATATAGTACAACTTATTTTATATTTCGTTTGCTTTGTAAATGGGGTGGAGTACATCATAAAAGGCTATTTGAGTACAGCAGAGCTTCCTGAAAATTTTGTCCCTCAAAAAGTACGGTACAATTTTTTAAGCGAATGACAACACAATTAAAAGATAATTTTATCCCAAGTTAAATTTAAAAATTATAATAATTCCCCTAACATAAAGACAATTTTGCCCCTAACTAATATTAAAAATTACAACAATGTTCTCAACTTCAAGACAATTTTGCCCCTAACTTATATTAAAAATTACAACAATGCCCTCAACTTAAAGACAATGTTGCCCCCAACTTATATTAAAAATTATAATAATGACCCCAACTCAAAGACCATTTTTTCCCCCAACTTAAAGACAATTTTGCCACAACTTATATTAAAATTATAACAATGCCCCCAACTTATATTAAAATTACAACAATGCCCTCAACTTAAAGATAATTTTACCCCCAACTTAAAGAAAAATTTCTGATTTCTTTTTATAGTAATTTTAATATATTTTAAAAATTAAAAATATAATTGTGTACTAATAATTTTACTAGTTATAAAAAAAATATTTAAATGGTCTCTATTAAAGACGAGAGAAAACTTCAAAATATATTGTTTTATGAATTTTTTTATTCGGAAACAATATAGGATAGTACAAGGGTATTGCAGTAATCTTACAGTTTTTTGTCTAGTACTTTGCAAAATAAACGGAGAACAACACAAAAAATTTTGTGATGTCCATTGAATATCAATTAGAGAACAATACAAACAGTTGTGTTGTGCCATAGCAACTTGTACTATGTTGTACTCCTGTGTTGTTCTTATTTACGTATCAAAAGGACCATATATGTTTTATATTAATTATAGCTGTTATGGTGGAAAGTAACTGAAGACATGACATGATCATGAGCATTGAGATGAAAGCCCAACTGTTAGAATAACTGCCTGGTCATCCTATGGTGGAGGATAAATTCCAAAGGGTGCTGAAAGCTGGTAGATAAGGGGTCCCAAGAGTGTAAAAGGAGGTCTTCAGCTCACAAAGAGGGGATCAGCCAATTGGTATCTCTCTATGTTCTCTTTGAGTTTTTTCTCTCTTTCTCTCTCTCTCTTTTCTCTACTTGGATTCGTTGACTTAAGCGTCGGTGGCTCCCCCTTCTCTCCATAGTTCTCTCTCTGCAAGGTTCGATCGCTTAAGGCCGATCTCAGAAAGAGGCATTGATCTTGTGGAGTTTAAGGAAGAAGAAGAATCGTTGATCACAACCGATCTAATCTCCCCCAAAATCTCCTGAAGAATTCCAACCTTTATCGATCATTCTTTTTAGTTGATCAAGATCTGTTCTATCCCCAAAAAGAGCAGATCTTAACATCAACGCTAGCTATTTTGAAATCAATGAACTAGTGACGCCCGGCAGGGTAGTGATTAACCTGCGGGCGGTGGTAAACAGAGGGGATTGATAGAAGAGCAAGAAAAAGGGAGGACAAACAGAGAAGAATAGTCTCTGAAAGGAAAATAACTCAATAATCAATGAATAAAATTCAACACACAAGCCGGGTTTAAATAGCTAAAAAACTAACCTAGATAACCTAGAAATTCTATCTTTTTATCCAAATTTGCCCAAATCGGCAAATTTTGGTCCAATAGAAAAACTTATCTAATTCTAAAATAACTAAACAAAACAGATAACTCCTAAAAATCCGAGTTCAAATCGGATTCATATCCTATCCTAAATTGGCATATGAAGTATTGCCAAAAATGGAAAAAAAACACCGAGAAACAAAGAAACGACGGGAAAAACAGTGGAATTTGAGGGTGAAGGAAAGGTCTATTGAGCAAAGCTGGATGGACCCCACGTGCGCGTCGAGACGAGTTTTCCGAATTGGGGTTGAGCGCGCGAATCCGATATCGGTAGCCAAAGTTATGGCCAAAATACCGAAACGTGTCCAAAGTGCTCCCCAATTCCGAACTTGGCTCGATCACCTTCCGCTTTCACGTCGGTCCGCCAAGTCGTGTTATGCCAAAGCTCTAATGGTTCAATCAGACAGCTCGGCATCGTCTGACTCGGGCTCTCCTATATCAACTAGTTAATATTACTTATGATATTAAATTGTTAATGGTACATGCTAATTAACTATTAGAGATATATGTTAGTAATAATATCATTTATCAATAGTGCACGACCATTAGAACTCATGTTTATGGTATGTTTGATTCACCAAAGTCAAACCCTCGGAAGCCCAAAGTTGGTAACTTTGGCGCCTTTTATATGTTTAGTTTGCGGAAATGAAGGGAAAAAAAAAGGAAATTAGACTTTCAATGGCCCTCGGTTCAGTGTTTTGATTTTTGGGGTAAAAAAAAAAATTCAAATTGGGAGTTCAGTGAAATTAAGATTATGTATGGAACTTGGTTTTTCATATATCCCCATTTCAAGTGTCTAACCAAACATCATAAATTGTATAATCTATGTAACTTAAACTTTTTTTAGGTGTAACATCCAATTTAGTCCTTTTATTATACTGAACCAATCTTTTTAATCCCTATTATAATTTGATTTTTTTTTATTTTGATATTTTTCAGATTGAGAAATTTTAGTCCCTTCAAGGATCAAAAAGCTCAAATTATAATATAAGGGAGGAACTAAAATTTTTCAATCGTGAAAATATAGAGGCAAAAATGATTAAATTATAGGGTCGGTTCGGTATAATAGAGGAACTAAATTAGATATTAAATTTTTTTTTTTATAAAAATAAATAAATTATATTCATTTATTTAATATGGGTTAAAAGATACACTTAAAGTGGATCCATAGTTGAATATGATATATTAGGGGTGAAGGACACCTTGTACTTTGCTTTATTCAAGTCTGGGTATCTTCTCACCTCTATCAAACACACACTGGATACCATCCGTTCAAAAGTGAACGATGATATATATATATATATATATATATATATATATATATATATATATAAAGTCATTAACCATGAAAGTCAGTAACATTCGTATTACACTAAAAGTTAATTGACACGTCTCACTCATGGAATATCTAAATCTCATGCTATATTCTATGTTAAACAAAGTTGACTATAATACTCAATGTTTGAAGATTATATTCATGCATACTTTTTGTGACTTTAGAGAAGAATAAATCCACATGAGGGTTTATTTGCAAATATTCTAAAGTCATTTATGGAATAAAGGCACGTCTCTTTTATCAATATTCCGTGTTAATTGATGGTTATCTATATATGTCACAATTTCTGTATGTGCACGTCTTCCTCATCTGCAAGGAATTTATTCCTTAATTATTGAGCCCCTATCAATTAGATATGGCTACAAAAAGACAAAAGTTTCATTAGCCCGAGCCCGAACCCGAACCCGAACCCGATTATATATTTCTTTAATAAAATTATAAAACCTTCTATGGTTCATTGTTAAAAAAAAATCTATTAAACCCTTAAAATTGTCAACTATATTTATTTAAATATATTTGTCTTATAATATATATATATTTTTTTTGATAAATATGAACAAATCACTGGTCTTATAATATTTATCATGTTAGCCGTATAAGTGGTTCATTTGAAGTTTAATTAATTAGAGTAATGTTGTGACGGGACTGAAATTTTTTTTAGAGTTAGAGTAAAGATAAACTTTAAAAATTTTAAATATATGTACATTATTTTTTAAAATTTTAAGTCAAAATATACAATAAGGGGTCTTAATTTTTTTTGTCTAGTTATAAAAAAAGTTAGGTTTAAAAAGTCTATTCAAGGAGTAGATAGGTCTGATTGTGGTGTGGCCAAATTAATGACAATTTTTTTAAAGTAATGATATACAGGTCGATAAAGTTTTTCAACTAGACATCTTAAAATCATTTCAGTCTGTCATTTCACGACAAGGATGATTGGGATGATTTCGGAAAGTCTTGTCAGGCTATATATCATTACTCTTTTTTTATTTTATTGTTTTCCTTTTTTCTTTTTGTAGTGGGGGGCACCAATTTGGACTATAATATTATTTTCATTATTATGATAGAGAAAAGAAGAAGACATGTTGATGAATTGAGATAAGAATATATACAATTCCTCCACTACTGGGGGAGCTAGCTATTGGAGGCTAGTGGAGTTTCCATCATCTCAACAGTGACTTTGGATTCCTATCCTGCCTGGAATTGGAATGTCATGTATTCCACCATAAGAAAACAAGAGGATGATGGCCATATATATCTTCTTTCGTTTCTGCATCAAGAGAAGAAGATGATGGTTTGGAACTTCTTCTTAGGGATAACTCTCTTATCTGATTCAGTGCTGTCATTAATTATTATCTTTTGAATACTTATGTATAAACTAGCTACATTCATAATTATTAATTGTAGACTGAGTCTTGGATATTATTCTTATCCAATTCTCCACTGCAAGAACATTAAAGATCGAAAGGGATGATTGTAACTCTTAGAAGTGGCGTATAAAATGCCCCAATATTTACTACCCAAGTCCTTAATTCCTTTCATGTAACACTTAACTTTCAATGAATTAATGAAATAGTGGCTTATCTACTTTTATCAAGAAAAAAAAAAAAGATTGATAGCACCGTGTTATTAGTTGAGATATTTATAGAGATTGATTAGAGTTTGGTTATTTTATTTTATTATTTATTAAGAGTGTAATAGTCTTTTCAGATTTTTTTTTATTTAGCCTATATATATAATCTTTGTGTTTAGAGTTTCTAAAGTATTTTGTTTTTGATTGCATTATACTATTTAAATAATAATCCTAGTATTCTCTTCTCTATTTTTTTTCCTCATCTTCTTTTTTGTTTGTTTAGATTATTTAACATAGAAAATTTGGCAGTTGGATGGCAAAATTCTTGCTTGGATCTGATATTATGTGGCAAACTATTGAATATTTGCCATGCGACAATAAAATTTAAGATCAATGTTTTTAAGATGCATTTCACGATTGCATGATGTTGGAGAAGAAGATGTGCTATGAGACAAAAGATTGACGGAGGCATGCGAGCGCACTGTCCTTATTAAGAGCTATTTCGCCTCCTCAGAGTAAGTTTTTCGGTGCAACAAAGATTCGGTTCTTTTTTCCCATATGTTTGAACCCTTGTCCTTTCATTTTGAAGTAAACTAAATTTTCATAATAAGATATTTATGCATTGGGCAATATTTTGTATGGAAAGCAAGGGGTTAATTTTTTTGTGGGTCACCCAACTAAGTTTAATTATCAAAACGGTCATCAAACTTCAATTTGTATCAAAAAGGTCACTTAGCTTAAATTTGTTTTCACCGGCAGGTCACCCATATGAATTCCGACCCTCAATTGAGTAATTTTGCTTAGCTGGCTGCCGGAGAAGCTGACGTGGCTTATTATATTAGCCACATCAGCATCTCTTTCTCTCTTCCCCTTCTTTATTTCTCAATCCATGCCCTAATTTCCTCCATTCTGGTCCACAGAGAGGCAGCAACGCAATTGGGTGTTACGGTGAATGAATAGATTGCCTTGGCAAGTTGGTTTGTCCTTCTTCAAGCATTCTAATTCCATGTTGGGATTTTAATGGTGGTGGGGTTGATGAATGATGGAAAGTTGGGATTTTTTTTTTTTTTTTTGTTTTGTTTGCAGTTGCTAAGTATGGCAGGGGGTGGAAGTGGGTGGGGGAGGCCTCAGCCCGGAGCGTTTAATGGAGACCTACTTTCAAGCATTTCCTTGCTATCCATGTGTGTCTGGATTGAGGGAAAATAGATTGAAGAAACAAAGTGGGAAGAAATTACTTTGCTTTGATTGGAACACACTATGATTTATTTTCTTACATATAAGGTGTATAATGAATTGTTTGACAATGTTGAATTAGGTTTCAGTAATTCTCTTGACCAGAATGGAGGAAATTAGGGCATCACTCGGGATTGAGAAAGAAAGAAGGGGAAGAGAGAAAGAGATACTGATATGGCTTTTAGATAATATAAAAAGCCATGTCAGCTTCTCCGGCGGCCAGCTAAGCAAAATTACTCAATTGGGGGCCGAAATTCGTATGGGTGACCTGTTGGTGAAAACAAATTAAAGCTAAGTGACCTTTTTGATACAAATTGAATTTGATGACCGTTTTGATAATTAAACTTAGTTGGGTGACCCACCAAAAAATTAACCAGGAAAGCAAGTAACGACAAACTTTGTTCGCCCTTTAAACACCACAGTTGAAACTGCCAACGACCTTGTAGTAGTTGTACATGACGCCTGTCACCTCCACATGAATCTCTTCGCATTTTGTTAAATCGCTGCTGCGGTATTTGTTTCAGGAATAATTTTGGGATAGGATAAAGTGGGGTGAGAAATGATGTTATGGACTCAGTTCCATGGTATCATCCATGGAACTGACCTATAGGAATATCCCATCCACAAAAGTTGTTTTGAGATGTATATGGTTCACACATCTCGAAATGTCATTAAATATGGCATTGAAATGTGGAGTAAAGCTTAGGTGAGAGCGGTCTCATCTAAGATAGGTGAGACCGTCACTCAGTTGCTAATACGTGGACAAAAAAATATTTAAAAGCAATCCATACATATAATATTTAAAATAAAAAATATCATGTGTTCACATGTCGGCAGTTGAATGGCGATCTCACTTAAGATAGGTGAGACCACTCTCACCTAAGCTTTAGACTGAAATGTGTGATCTACACACATCTCAAGGCCTTTTCTGTGGATGAGATGTTCCCATGGGTCGGTTCCATGAAAGATCCTATGGAACCGAGCCCATGGCCCATGGTCCAAAGGATCATCTCTCTAAGTGGGGTTAGATGGAACTGGTTTTGAGTTTTGAAAATTTTTTTTCTTCAATTGGTTAAAGTGAAATGGCTTAATTGTTTGATTATGGTAATTAACCCTTCAACCATCTAAACAACAGCATAAAGTGTGCAAATTACTAAACTGCTATTCTATTAATTATCTCTCCATGATTAAAGCAAGTTTTATCTTTAAAGCAAGCTGACAAATTTAGTTTTCATGTGTTTGAAAAAGGGTTGATGGGATATCCCTATCTCTCCTCAAACCCAAACAAACACTTACTCTATTATGTGGAATAGGGTTAAGTTTTAATTAATTTTTTTAAATCATCATTAATATTTAATAAATTTTAAAACTTGTTTATTTTTCAACTATGTTTTTTACTTTTTCTCTCTGAAACCTATTAAAAACAATCTAATCATTATAACCAAAATTAATTAAATTAATGATGTGTTGTCTCCCACAAATGTACATAGTCAATCAAGTAATATAGTGGCCTAGAGGTAGGATAGTCAAATCCACAGACTGGCCCTCCTAGTACTAATTTGCCTTCTATTATCCAGCCTAGAATCTAAGTGATGACTTAATTCGAACTAAGAAATATAAAGAAGAACTAAGATGAGCAATTGACAAGTTCTATGATAAATCAATAAAGAGAATATGGTCCCCTAGATCTCTTTCCCCCTAGGACTCCCTTGCAACTAATTCCCTTATATTGGCTATCTACTTGATATGTTCTTGGACCTTGAGGAACCCTAATTAATTCAACCCTAATCTCTAGGCGGCCAAACCTTAATCCCATACGATGACACTGATTGCTCTACGATTGCATTAGGTTCTGTGATTTCTACTATCAAGTTTTATCCTAATTCAGAGAGTGTTACACCATACACCCTATGTCACGCCCCGACCCGGATCCCGGGACCTCGGGCACGTCAACAGACCGACCGTACTCAAGCAGAGACAAGCTCAACTCAAATACAAGGCCTAAAGAGCAAAACGCATGAGCTTTCGAATAGAAAGCCCAGTAAGTACCCCTGCGGGGTCACAAAGACATAAGTAAACAATATGTCAAGTAACAAGGTCATAATCCCAAAAAAAGAAGCACAATCCTAGGAGTCTACCAGAAACAACCCAAAGGTAAGACCCCTAATAACAGAAACCCTCGAGCTCTGTGAAGAGTTTCACAGGAAAAACTTAAGGATCACTCTGTGCCAAGATGTCCAAATTTACTTGTCAGTAAGCACGACCTTCTGGTCGTTCGACCCTCCGGTCGCCAAATCGGTAGAACTACCTCTCATACGTGTTAACACGGTCAGTGTACCATGCCCACTGACAGGTAAGACCACCAGAGAATTGCCTCTCTCCAAGGCAAGGCGTGAAATGCCGGGGTCCCGCTCTCAATATTCCCCATCGGAGCCCCCCACGCCCACCGAAGTCCCGCAAGTAGACCACAAAGAAATGTGGATACCAACATCCCGTAAACAAATCATACATGCTCAACAGGAATCTAGAAATAGACAGGGATGCATGTATGTCATCAATGAAGTAAGAGTAATGTCAAGTTCAAATAAAGCCCGAAACCGGGTAGGAACAAGGCAAGTGTACTTACCTCCTGGTGAAACTAGAAGTCCTCCTAGTATCCCCTGGAATGCCTTTACAACTTCCCGAGAGTATCTGGCATACATAAACCCTATTAGAGTCGGGATTTCAATAAATCTTTGTATCTCTAATTACTCATGCATGCCTATCATCTCTGTTGGGCCTAGGCCCACTAGCGGATCCTAACGACCTTCTCTCGGGTTTTTGGTCCTTTCCCCTTGTTTCCACGTCCTTTAGTCGTCTCTGAACCCAACTTAGTCAAACCTAGTCAATTCTACACCCATATGTCAGGTCTGAACCTTATTTGGCCATCTCTAGTCACTTTAGTTGAATTGGGCCCGTTTCAAGTCCATTTTACGGTTTAGCTTGACCTTAGCCCCTTTTTAACTTAAAGAAGGGCATTTTTGTCATTTGGGAAATAATGACCCTTAGGGTGTAAGGTCCTACCCTGTTTAGGGTTTAGTTCCCCCCCTAGTACCTCTAATTCTTATTCTTATTATCTTAAGAATAAAATTTGATTTATTTGGGCCCAGCCCATTGGGCCTCAAAGCCATTGGACCCAATTTCCCGATTATTGGTTCTTGGCTAACCTAGGTACTTTAGGGTAACCATTTAATTAACCTTATTAGTCAACTTAGCTTGGTTTGCTTTTGGCACTCTTTAGTTGATTATCCCAAGTCCATGTGACTAACCCAACCCTTAAGTTGGTTCAACCCGACTGGGTAGACTAACCCAAGTCTATTTAATCAAATTAATATTTATTAATTTGATCATAGTACCATGGCAAGTCAAAATTGATTTAATTTTTCCTTGTCACACCACCTAGGTCATTAAATCATTTTGATCATTATATCTAGTTAACCAAATTATGTCACATAGAATAATTTCCATTAATTTGTCACACTAATAAGGTTTAAAATATTATCCACCTTAATATTTGTCACATTTCCTAAGTTTCCAAGGAAATATTTCAACTAATTAATTTTAACACTAAAATAATTAATTAAAATAATAATCACTATTACTTATTTAATTTTTATTCTATTATCTTCTTTCTCTCTCCCGTGACCGAGGACTCCATCGTCTCCGATCTTCTTCTCCGGCAGCTCCGAGCACCTGCCCGTGCACGGTCCCTATCGCAGAGGGTCTCATCACCACAGCTAGTCCCTCCGGAGCGCCACCGGCCTCCATCTTCTTCACTGGAAGCTCCTAAGTTCTCGGCCGCGTGAACAGCTCCTTCCGACGAGCTTAAGGCAGCGGCGTTCACTCACATGCATGATACCCTCCCTACTAACGCAATATAGAGACGAGGACTTACCGGAAAACGGTGGACGACAGGCCAGCACCTCAAGCGATGACTCCAACGTCCGGCGGAAGCTCTTTCTTCTCCGACGAGCTTAGCCGCTTGTGAAACTCCACCGCTCCTCTGCCTCAAACTCTTCTACCTCTCTGTCTGTCGTCAAATCCCGAGTCCGCGAGCTCGGAGGCCAAATGCGAGCTCACAGTGGTTTCTCTCTTCTCCTCTGTCACCACACCGGGGCTGGGGTCTCAACGGAGAGCTGTGCTCCCTCCCGGACCCTCGTGCTCCCTTTTATAGGCTACTGGAACCAGACAAAGAGATGGTAGCCGAAAAGCCTCGCCGTTAACGGTAGGCGGCCTCGCGTAGCGCGAGGTAGCGGCGTGCTTCAAGGCGTTTCCGGCCATCGGGAAGGAACAGTCTTTGCCTCGGGATCATCACCTCGTCGATGAGAGGCTGTGATCATTCGATCATAATCAACGGCTTAGGTGTCATCTTAAATCCTCGTATCCAGCACCCACTGAGATCAACCATCGAGATGGCCTGGAAATCGACGGCCATATCTCAAACCTTTAACTCGAGATATAGGTGATCACGAGATGGACGGCTCACGGTCACCCGCACCGTGAGGTCTGTTTACACCAAAAAAAAAAAAATGATGATGATTATGAAATTTTTGAGGGTTATATAACCAAATTTCCCTTAAAATAAAAAAATATAAAAAAAAATATCCGACGATATTCCGAGGCAAGCCGACGACACATATTCCAAGGCAGGCCAAGGATACAAATCCCAAAAATAGCTTGAGAACAAATCTCGAGACGATTCAAGGGAACAAATCCCAAGAAAATTAAAGGGAACAAATCCCAGGAAAAATTCCAAGAAAAATTGAGGGTGCTAATCCCAGGCATTTATTTATTAATAATAATAAAAAAATGAAATAATATTTGAAAAAGAAGAGATAATCCCAAAATAAAAAGATAGAGTCAAAATAATGATAAAATCAAATCAATGGGGGTTTAAAGAGATAACAAATCAAAACAAAAAAAGTCGGGTAAAAAAAAAGAATAAAAAGGGGACCCAAACAAAGAATAACTGTGAGGGGAGGAGATCGCTTTTTCTCCCCGGGACATCAAGAAGTCGGCCTCCTGTGGAGGCCGCCGCTGCCGCCAAAGCACCAGCCGTGCCTCCCCAGGAGGCCGCCGCCGCCGCCAGCTGTGCCAGCCGGCCTCCCCTTGTGGAGGCCGCCATCGCCGCCAGCCAGCCACCGTGCCGCCTCCCCTAGGAGGCCGCCGCCGCTGCCGCTAGCTGCCAGCCTGGCCTCCCTTGTGGAGACCGCTGTCAGCTGCCGCCTTCATCAACGCCGGGGCCCACGACTCACTATGAGATCACCATCACCACGCCAAGTTGTTCCTTTGTTGCCGCCGACGTATAATCATTGGGTCAAGGTTATGTGCCTGATATTGTCGCTTTGTCGATGAGCCATTGATGCCGCCAACAATGCCGCAAGGAAGCCGCCGCAAAATTTCTAAGAAAGAAAATGAAAAAGCTCATAGATTGGCGCCCCCAAATTCATTCAATGAATTCAAGGAATGCTGAAAGTGGTGATGTATATTTGTAAGAGGAAGAGATCAAAGTTTCAATAATGGGACTTACAAGTGGAGAAATTGGGCGTACACACTAACGCCATGATATGTCCAAGAAAGACCTTGAGAAAGTTGCAAGTAAGTGAAGAGGGAAGGTGTTGAAGTGGAACTTGAAGCCGCAGGTTCACATAGCCGGATGAAGTGCCGTGATAAAGTACAACCTCCTCAAATGCACTGACCTCGTAAGCTGAACATACATTATAAAGGGAAGGCTATTGTGTTAAGCTACCGCTGTCTGGTTGCCCCACAGATTTCAGCAAATACGATTCCTTTGGCCAAGATAATTGATAATCAATACATGCCTCGCTACCATTACCACAATAGTTTCTTTCCGGAGCAAATGGTAAGACATTAGCGGAGGCCGACCGACTCTCATTATCGTGAAGGGGTGATAATATGTGGAGAATGCCAAAGACCCTGAGTATAATAATCTAGTTATGGGAGAAATGAGATGAAGAAGATGGAGTTGATCAAGCAACAATATTGATGAATTGGGAGATTTTTCTTAGAAATTAATACAGAAATTTCTTATAAAAGCCATATGGTGGTGATGCCCCATGAGTTTATTAATGGTGTTGATGATGCCCCATTGCTGAGTTATATAGAAATCCCAATAATAAGCTTTTTTTAGGTCATGAATTGTTGAACCTGGAAAATGTTCCTGCTGGTATTTATGTTAGAGGAACCTGTGGTTCCTAAGTGAAAGTATTCATTTTTAAGCATTGATAAGTCTTTGCTTTAGGAGAATTAAATGCAGCAGAAATACTTTGTATGCTCCTTATGAACAAGAGTGAAGTTCCATATAAATTCAATGCCCTCAAAAAACTGTTGCAGAAATTATGTTAAGCAAAGCTCATTTAGCACATTTTGTAAAGCTTGGAAATTCTTTGCTCTTCGTGATGCCCATGAAATTTTGAAGACAAATTTCTCTATTTTGTTGAATAAGAAGTGTTTGATAAGGCCTGTGACAAATTACAAAGAAGCTTGAGCAATATGGGAAATTCGTGGAATTGATGATGCCTCTTGAAGCTTCATATTTGTAATGACTCATGTAAATGATGTCTCTTTGCCTCTATGGGTTCTTCGTAAGATGATGAGAAGGCTATAGCTCTTACTAATAAATCGGCGAAAAGTCAAAGCTAATAGAAATATTGATCTTCATTGTCCTTTGATTGAATAAATGCGCATGTTGAAGTTACTTCCAAGGGTGATCTGTTGTTGCACGTGGTTCTTGATATTATGTAAAATGTGTGGATGTTATCAATTTTATAAATGATTGAAATCCCATATAATTCAATGGATATACACTGTTGTAAATTATGATGAGAAATTGTTCTCAAAGGTACTGCCAATTTGATCGTGAGGTACTACAACAGGCCGTTGTTGCTGATCAGATAAATGATGGAGAATGCCGAAAAAAATCATGCATAATGTTCTAGCAGAATGCCCTAAAATAAATGGGATGAAAGACATGCAAACGCACTCCAATGAAACAAAACAAACAAGTCCACAACATCAAGAAACGTAATTCATGGCTATAATAAAGACTCATTGATGAATAACCTGTGAGGATCAAGTGTTGTGCCCGGTCGGCATCTCTCATTCAAGAGTCAGAAATGCCCAAGTCATAATGTGCCGCATTGCCGCAGTTTGTTGAACAATTTCGCAGATTGCCGCAGTAAATGGCCGCTATAAAGACCGCATTTTAAAATTCATAACTCCTGGCCCCGAGAACTCCGGATGGAGGTGAGATCCGCAGCCTCGAAACTAGATATCCGTGATCTTCAATAGTCATATACAAAGACGGATCCTATTAAGGCGTAATTCGGGCCGTGCATATTTTGATGGAGAAAAGGGTGATCATTAGTCCGGGCGGATCAATCCCTCAAATTCTCCCGCCTCGACAATTCTTTTCAAAATTGAAACATCGGCTGTAAAATTCTGATTGAGATGAAACTGCGGTGCTGGAAAGTAGATATCCTGGATCTCCAACAATCATGTACAACATAGCTCCCCTCAGAGGTGGCCCAAAGCGCTGAATTTTGATAAATAAAAGGGTCAATTTCGATTTCTCACTTTACCCATACTGACGCTTCCATTTTCAAAAATCCATAACTCCGGCCTGAAAATTCTGATTGAGATGAAATCTATGGCGTTGGAAATTAGATTTCTGGATCTCCAGCAGTCATGTACAGCGCAGCCCCTTTCGGAGGCCCAATCGGTGCAGATTTCAATAAATAAAAGGGTTAATTCCAGCATTTCTCCCACCAGCAATGCTGATTACCCATTTTCAAGAATTCATAACTTCTGCCAGAAAACTCCAGTTGGGGTGAAATCTGCGGCGCTGAAAACTAGATATCAAGATCTTCAACAGTCATGTATAGCACAGGCCCTTTTGGTAGCCCGCAAAGGTATATTTTGGTGGAGAAAAGGCTAATTTTACAACCGCCAAATTTCGACTTTGGTCAAACGCTGACAACTTTCGCTAGAAAACTCCTCGATCAAGACAAAATTATGGCGATTGAAAACGAGGCTTCCAACCATATATATATACAACTCCTAACGGCTGCTCGCTTAGGTGCGCTTTTGATGAAAAGGGAAGCTTAATCACTTAGTCAATATGAACCTCGGGTCACAAACCCTATTCAAATCTCAAGCGCAAGGCAACCTACGGATTATGGATCCCATATGGGCAATGATTCCGAGGTATGGGCGTCATAAATAAATAAATATATAAATAGATTATATGTAATCGTAATCATATTTCAATAAAATAAATTATTCTTTCTCATTCTCTCTATTTGTACTTTTGTCTCTTAATCGGAGGTTCCCACGACATTGTCTGGGTAATTAATAATAGGGGCTTGCCTCTATTAGGAATAAAAGAACCCACATAATAAAATATGATATTTGTGCTTCGATATATCGTTTGGTGTCTTCATGATGCCAGGCGCGTATTTTCGATCCCACAAGGTCAGCTCCAATTTACCCATCTCTCTTGCCTCGTATCTGGTATGTGATCAGATGGATTAAATCTCAGCTCGACACGTGGCTCCTCCACAGCCATTATAACGCCTCGCGATCAGATACGGTCTGAGATGATCTAATCTCAGCCGTTTATCCATTATTAATAGAGTTCTTCTCAACGAAAATTTACGAGAGGTCCCCGGATGTTTTTAGGTCACATTAAAGTCCATCCATGTGAGAAGGATGAATTACCTCTTAGTCCTTAAGACTTTCTAAATTACAAATCAGCCCCTCTGGTCCCCCACAAACCCTAATTAGGGTTTAAACCTATTTAACTCTCATTTTCTCCCTTTATTTAATTCCTTAGAAAAAATTTTCTCCAATGATCCAATTTAAAAGGAATTTAAACATACATTTTTTTTATTTCATAAAATCCCTGGATTTTACACCCTATCTCTTGGCGTGCACTCACCCCTACCATCTATGCCAAGATCTAGCATGACCGAGTTTGCACTACAAATCAAGCAATTCAAGTATACAAATTGGGGCTCTCGCAATTGCAATTGCAAGCATTAAGTACACATAGATGGTTCAAAAAAATAATCAAAACCAATATATTGACAAAGAAAATAGTCACAAGTTCATCTTAGGGTTCTAGAATTCGAGGCACCAATAAAGGTTCAACCTCTCATATTACAGAAATTCATCATATACTACAAGTACTAATGAAAACAAAGAAGTCTCCCTCAATGCTTCTCTTCTCTTGGACATGGACTCCCCGATTGATGTCTCCTTGGCCTTCAATTTGGTACCCCAAAAGGCCGATCAACTTGCCTCGATGCGTCCTTAAGTAGCGGCCTTCAATCTCCTGTGAAAAACCTAGCCGCGAAGGAAGAACCACAAAAAAAAAAGTAAAAGTAAAGTAAGTCCCCCCACCCCCCAAACCGAAATCCCAGCTGTCGGGCTTTTATAAAACCGGCAAAAGATGGAGCATGGGCATGTTTAGGTCATGCTTATTGGTTGAGGCCTTCGAGACTTGATTCAGAGTGTTTTCAAAATTCAAGAGATCAGCATGCTCGAAACATGTACATAGCATACCAGTGCTCTTCTGAAGAACAACCGTGCTCTGGGCAGACAAAGTGTGCTAAGATTGTGCTATGAAAAATCATCAAAAACTTAGGTCCTGGAATCAGCACGCTCAAGCATGCTTGTGCTTGGGCCGTGCTCTTTTTATGGAACTTGTCTTTTCAACTCTTTTTGCTTCGAATTGAATCAATTTTTACTTCTTTTGTTCTGGGAACCTATTTACTTGTTCAGTGACAACAAAATACCCAATAGAGTACAAAAAATAGAGAAATCTATGCAAAAAGACAATAATTATAATATGAGAATGCGTTTGATCATGCACTTATCAATTACAGATAAATATCATTAACAATAATTATATAGATAATATAGTTTAACACCTCATTAATTAAAACTACCAAAATACCCTTTCACAACCCCCCAAAATTTCAACTGTTTAGTAGTGGTAATTAATTTCAATAAAGGGTATTTAAGTAATTTTATCATCTCATTAAAGTTAATTAATTTTAATAGGGTATTTAAGTGATTTTATTATTTCATAAAATTCATAATGTGTTAGTTAGCAATAAAATAAAATAAAAAGTTACAAATTTTTTCCCTTCAAAATAGATTTGAAATTTTTTAAAAACTTATTCTACTTTCAACTTCTTGTTGTTGTTGTTATTATTATTATTATTATTATTATTATTATTATTATTATTATTATTATTATTATTATTATTATTATTATTTGAGTAAGTTGGATAAACCATATTCATTTATTGATAGATAAGACTAATGTTGATACATAAATAAGTTGCGTAAAATTTCCTCTCTGGCTCCCTTGATATGCTCTCGGGGGTTACAATTAGAGTTGTTGATTACCCCTAAGAGGCTTGCCCTAATGACTAGTCCCCATCCAATTGCTTTTGTGGCTGATCTTCTTAGTCAAAGGCCAACTCCTTCTAGCGATGGATTCCATTGATACCAACTTCAGCTTCTTGAAGTAGTTAGTTGCATCAAACCAAGATAGTATTAGGAAGTTAATCACAAGAATAATACCAGAACAAATGTATTGTCGGAAGCATCATTGGTTCCTTTCAAGCCAAGTACTCCAAGTTATGGCCATGCCTGCAAGATTTCACCCCATGCATACTTCCTTGTGAAGCCTTTTTCCCTAGGTTGTTTGGTCCCCAGAGGTCCTCGATGGATTGGGAGCAATAGTTTAGGTTGAAGAGTGGGCAGTAGTGTTCCTATAGTTTCCTTGTGACTGGACATATGACGAGCAAGTGCTTTACCCATCTTCACCATTGCATAGGTAGCATAATATCCAATTTCCATTGCCTTCTGGAGAGAT
The DNA here is from genome assembly GCA_026586065.1 of Dioscorea zingiberensis. NCBI lineage: Eukaryota > Viridiplantae > Streptophyta > Magnoliopsida > Dioscoreales > Dioscoreaceae > Dioscorea > Dioscorea zingiberensis. The sequence goes on along the minus strand of CM048821.1, from coordinate 18,876,086 downwards.
TGTCAAATGTGAGTAGTTTCTTATCCCTTACCAACCATGCGAGTAGCTTTATCTTTTTGGGTAGGGAAGTATCCAAAAAGTATTGGGGAATTGACCTTGTGCTCTGCCATTCACTATGAACTCATATAGTGATTTAAGTGAGAATTCCCTGTTAGCCCCTAGCCTCTAGGTTCTTGTGTCTTCTCTTCTTCTTGTGTTGATTCAAGGGCCCCTCCTAGTTCTCTAGTGCCTTCTCTGGTTAGTGGCCCCTATTTTAGTAATTGATATGGTATGTATATAGTTAAGCCTCTACTTCTCAAGTGATAGGTGATGGTCTTTAATGGGCTCTTAGAGTGAGGGGAAGAGGTTGCTTGGCGCTTGGCCTTGGACCCATTTATCATGCAAGAGGTTAACAGCGTTGCCCTTTCCTACAGTAACCTTGATTCCCATTTCCAAGATCTTCCACTAGGCAAACAGTCCCTTTAAGAAATATGATGCATCTCATAGGGATATGTTTGTGACGGTCAATATATATACCCTCAAAGAAGTTGTGTAGGATTATTTTTAGGCATATGTTGGCTTGTCCGGTGATAAGTCTCCACCACCATCTTCCGATCATGGCTGTATTGAAGCATTTGAGGTCCGTAATACCCCACCCTCTGTTACTTGGGTCTGCACAATTTTTGTGAGTTTACCAATTGATAAACTTTGCCTTTTAAGTTTGGTGGTTTCCAGAGGAAGTTCCTTCGTAGGCTGTCAATCTGCTTTGCTACCCACTTCGGCAATCTGTAAATTGTTAACCAGTAGTTTGGGATAGTTGAAATGACATAATTTGTGATAGTAATTCTTTCAACCATAGAGAGTAGACGACCCTTCCATGTGGTGATCCTCGTTTTGATTTTGTCTATGAGTTGGGTACACTCCTATTTTTTTGGGCTTCGTTCTTGATAGCGGGATGCCCAGATAGTTAATAGACAACTTCTCCACCTAACAATTGATAGTGTTAGGCATAACATCAATTTTTGACTCTCCTATATTGAATGGGATAAGGGAGCTCTTGTGGTAGTTTATAAGGAGTCCTGAGTGTCCTTTGTATAGGTAGAAGATGAGCTTAAGGGTTCTAAGACGACTTATGTCCCTGTTGAGGAAAACAAGGTCATATGTATATTGAAGTAAAGTGATTTTGTCACCTTGTTCTCCATACCGAATGCCCCTATAGATGTTTGCCCTAGTTGCTTTGGTTATTATGTAGTTTAAAATATCAGCTGCTATGACGAAGAGAAAGGGAAAGAGTGGGTCACCCTATCTTAAGCCTCTTTTATTTATGATATATTATTCGAGTTTCATATTAATTAGTAGTATTATGAAGGAAAATGCGGCCCTATACGTGGCATGATCTTGGAGTTCTAAGGTAGTGGATTGTCCATAACCAACCAACCATCATTTGTTGGTCCACGTGGAGATTCTCTTATGTAGGGGTGTGAGAAGAGGTGCGTAAATGCCTACATAAGAGGGAGAGAGATGGCACAGGAATTTTTCAGCTGGACTCTCTCACAGATCTCATCTTCAACCTCAGCTCTCTCCTCTTCTGGGAAAACCCTACTCTCTTCTTAGAAACTCACTAAGACTTTTCTCGACATCCTTCTTCTTCCACCAATTACTCCCACTGACTTGATCGTTGGAGGGTTTGTGTAGAAGCCCCAGGACTTCCCTTACAGGGACCATGACTCTCCAACCAGACATTTGTTTCATCTCAAAATGGTGGCTTACACGAAGTCATTGTCCAACTCAAGCCGTTTCCCTATTACATAAACCGTCACCAACCATCAATAACTAATCTCTCTTAGTTGATTTCCCTAGAGTGTGGATCCCAAGGACCCCCCGGTTCGGAGCATCAACTATTAGTTTTGATTTGGATGAGAGTAGGATGCCTATAATCAATAAGACCCATCTAGGGCCAAATCCCCTTGCTTTAAGAACATCTACCAAGAAGTCTCAATCTACTTTATCAAAAGCTTTCTCGAAGTCTATCTTCAACATAACCCCCTTATGGTTTTGTGTCTTTATTTTGTGTATTAGTTCTTCAACTTTTATGATGTTGTCTTGTATGGATCTTCCTTTGATAAAGACTATTTGGGATTCATCGATAGCTTGAGAATGATCGTTTGGAGTCTGTTTGCTAGGAACTTTGTAATTATTTTCATTGAGCATTTTATTAGGTTGATTGGCCTATAGTCTTTAATCTCCTTAGGTGACTCATTGTTTGGAATGAGGATAATGTGTGCCCAATTTATCCTTTCTATCTGTGCTTGTTTACAATATAAGTCTTGGAATAGTTTTATGAGATCATCCTTGATGAATTCCCATCCTCTTTGGAAGATAGTCATAGGGAAGCCATCTGGCTCTGGTGCCTTATCCGAACTAAGTTCCTGGACTGCCCTTCTGATTTCCTCCACAGTAAATGAACAATCTAAGTGATGGAGGTTATGAGATTCCTTGTGGGAGAACAAGTCACTAAAGTTTGTTGTATATCGGAAGGTACAGACTGTTCCTAGAAGTTATGTGAAGTGATAGGAGAAAACTTTGGTGATTTCAGTATCCCTTGCCATTGTGTGACCCTGGTGTTCGATGGCATGTATCCTGTAGTGACAACTTCATTTGTTAGAAGCCACATGGAAAACTTTGGTATATCTCTTTTCCTTAGCCATATGATTCTTGAGCATTCATGCAGTTTGCCTTCTCCATGCTTATTATGTCATCATATGTGCATTGTAGGATGAGGTATTTTGTATTTTTGTTTCCCTGAAGGTCCCTATATTCTTGTATGATGTCTAAGGCTTCTATTTTAGCAAGAAGATGCTCTATTTGCTCTATGGCTTTTTTTTTTTTTTGTGTAAATCTCCTGTCTCCATTTTACCTCTGGTTTGAGTGAGTTTTTCGGCAATGAGAAAGGCACCATTCCCATGATAGATTGTTCCCATCCACTATTCCCTCATTATTTCCCATAACCCTCCTTGTGTCCCTATTCTTTATTAAATATGAATGTGTTTCTAATTTTATTGCGAGGCCCGCATTCAAGGCATATAGGGGCATGATCTGATCAAATACGTAGGAGTGCGGATTGCCAGATCCTTAGGAAGTCGGTAATCCATTTTGTTGAGAGTACGAATCTATCCAGTTTTGTGATAGTTGGCGTGGATTACCCATTTGTCTGTGTGGATTGACGTCCATGGAGTGGTGGGTTAAATAGTTGTAGTGTTTAGATTGTGAATCAAAACTTTGTAGCTCTGTATCATTAAAATGACCCAAGTTTCATTCCCTTCTTTCTCTGGTGACATTGAAGTCACCTCCTATTATCCACGAGCCATCGCATCTTGATCTTATGTTTTTATTTCATTCCAAAAGCTGTTTTTCTAGTTTTTATCACATGGTCCATAAACATTTGTTAACATCCATGTGTACTTGCTTGTGATGTCCTCAAGTGATTGACTAGGTGTTTGTATATCTATTGATTTCCCTCAATCTGCTCGAGTTCTAGCCACTACAACATCCTCTTCAAGTGTTATTGGCTGTTAATACAAGCCTCACATTATATGTGTTCCCTCCAATTGATCTCCATATTCTGTTGTCAATTGCGAAAAGTTTTGTTTCTTGTAAACAAAAGATGTCCACTTTTTGAGTAAGAAGGTAGTCCCTGATGAGGAATATTTTTTTTCCTTTTTTGCAGTCCCCTTACATTCCATGAGATAAGCTTCATGTTATAATTGGATGATAGCCCTTATGAAGAGTGTTTGGATGTGGCCGCTTAATTGTTGCCATTTGTGACTTTGATTCTCTGAGTTTTCAAGTGGCGCATGTGTGCTAAGTATGTGTCCATGTAATCTCCTATGTGTCCCAAGTCCACTCCCACCACTAGAACTGTTGATATAAAGGTCTTTGTCGAGCCATTCAAACATAGTTAGTGGAGCAGTAGATAGGGTTGAGGACATATCGTCAAGGTCAATTTTGTCCATTCTTCTCTTGTTGCCAATGATATCTTTTGTGGTAGATTTGTTTTGATGAATGATTTTGGTAGCATCTGGTTTGGTCTTTCTTGTCCTTCTCCTTGGCCTTGGTAGTGTTTCTATCATATTATTGTTAGGGCTAGTGATAGGGGCATTTATGTCTTTGCCTCATCCCTATTTAAGTTGATCCTCCTTCTCAGCTAGCAATTCTCTTGCTTCATTAGTTACAAAGTTCAATGAGATCCAGAAGAGCCCGACCAAGTTCATCTTTCTTATGTTGATGTTGAGGCCTTCGTCCAATTGAATGATTTGTTGTTGATTATCATCTCCTTGATAATTGGTTTTGGTTAATTTTATGTCCCCACTAAGACACTTGTCCTTTCAAGGTTTGCTGGGCTATGGTAACGAGGAGCTAGGTCGGTAGAGGGTGTGCTCGTATCAGGACCGCTACATGTCACACCCCTAACAGGCTGAGCTGACGTCCACACGTCTTCGTCCCTTTTATTTAGCTTATCCTCGTCATCTGTAATGAAAAGTGCTGCAACCATGGGTAAGTTCTCCTCGTCAACTGCTTTGTTAGCGTTGACCGACTTATGGTGATTGGCCGCTTGTTTCTAGCCCCGTATCTATTTCCCTTACACTTTGGTTTAGTTGCCGACGCGCCCCGATAGGGTTGACCTTGGGTCAACGGCTTCGATGCTCGTAGTAGCTCCACTTTGGGAGTTATGGGTGATGAGGAGCTTAGGATTGGTCCCTGATGTGCTCTGCCTGCTCGTGATTAACCAATTGTCACCCTTCATCTTTGATGACAATATCGGCTAGAGATCCCCGAGCTCGTTTCTCTAGCAAGCGCTCTTTCATGATCAGAGCCCCTTTCCCTTTCTCTTCACGTGTAAGGCTAGGTTTTCTTTGCCTTTGAGGCACTTCTGAGCGATCTATCCCTTGTCACGCCACTTTTGCTAAAGATGAAGCTGAAGGCGTTAATCGGGTCATGCCGCCAGTGGGCTGTTACGACCCGTCATGAATGGGTTGTGCGTAAGCACCACTTGATACTGTAGCAGCTGGGTCATGCCTAGGTAGGAACCAGGTGCGGACCCGTGTTGGGCCTGTCCCACGCCGTCCGCGGGGCAGCATGGCATGCAACTCGTGTGTTCCGTGCCGGCCTAGGCACGCGCGCCAGCATGATATATACGACCCACACAGTCACCTGGTTGGCCTGTTTGCCCCGCCAGGTCATTTTTAATTTTTTTTATTTTAAATCTTTTTAAATAAGAAAACCTTTATACTAGTTATAAATTGCTATATTTGAATCTTATGATTTGTTTGAGATTTTTTTTGGGTTTTTAGGAGTTCCCGGAATATTTTGGAATTTAGAATTTTCAGAGTTTATTTTTTGGAATTTTCTAATTTTTTGTTGGATTTTCTCATATTTTAGGATTTTTTGGCATTTTTAAATTTTTATAGATATATTAAGTTTTTAAAATTTGAGAAAAAAATAGTGTGTCACTTGCGCCTTTTTTCCACATCGAAAAGTCCATTTTTTTAAAATTGGAATAAGACACCCTGAGTTGATTTATAGTGATCTTATTGGTCCATTCCATGCATTAGGACCCTTTTCACATTGCACAAAAGCCACTACTTTATGTCTAGCTAGCACTAAAAAGGCTACTCCTGGTAGAAGTGAATTAAACCAAGTATTTCCGTTGGAACAACAATATACGTTTTAGATTTTCTATTCACTTATGATTAGACCTGAAATTTGGTGGGCCAACCCACGGGTAGGCCGAACACACCACATGTTGTGTCCTACCTCGTGCCTGTTGCCCCCAAAAGTTCGCGGGCTGTGCAAGCGGTTTGTGCTGCCACGGGCACACACAGTGCCCGACACTAGCCGGGCCTATGCCTTGTAGTGTCAGGTTGGCCTGTTTGACACCTTCAATTGAAGCTTCGAGTGGCCATGATAGCCCCAATTCCTTGCTTCAAGGCAATGGGGGCTACCCTTTCTCCATCTCGACTAGGAAAGCGTGCTTTTGGCAGATATTAATGCTCAGCTTGATCGTTGTTGGAAGTTGTTTTCCTAGCTTGATTCTAATGATGACTCAGATGATATCCATGACGGCTGATCCGTGCTCATCGACGAAGATGAACTTCCCGATGTGCTTCAATAGTCTTGCTGTAGTGTCCCTGTCCAATTATAGAAGAGTGGGAGATTCTGTATTACAACACGCCGTTAATCGCGTTCTACCTTCTCCGGCGACAAGAGGTCCACCATCCATGGTTCCAATATGAGGCTAAAATTGGCAAGGCAGATGGTCCCCACTCTCTTAATTCCATGGCTTCCTCTGGTGAGGGGCAAGCAACCATGAATCAACCGTCAAGGAATGTTCATCTCAAATGCTAGCTCCAGTCGAGTGATTCCTTCAATGCATCGGCGATGGAGCTGCTGTTAGCTACCTCATCTCAAATCTCTGTCATAGTATCTATTGAGAAGGTCTTCAAAGCTTCTTCCCCCTTCACCATCTCATTGTCCAACGAGAGCGAGACATGGAGGATGTTGCTTTGTTTTGCTCACTTCTTTGGCTAACTTTGATCAACCACTGGTAGGGCTCTTTTGATAATTGGAGCCCTCGCGATCAGCTAATTTTCAGTTCATGGAGCTTCCGGTCATGTGTGTGAGCTTTCCCTAAGCTTTGGAGTTCTGTTTCACCCACATTCACTTGCCTGGTGACCAACTCCATTGTAGCCTTGTGTCCTGGCGTCAAGCATTGTCCATAGACCTAGACGGGACCTGTTGGTGTTTGAATTGTTGGGGGTGACCATCTTGGAGGCTCCGGTCAATGCTTCGTCCACGGTGGAGCCTCCTCGCTTTGTTGGTGACGGTGGCACTTGAAATAAACCTCAATCCATTCTCCCTTATCTAAGTTCTCGTCCATGGGCCTGAACAACATTATGATTCCCGAGATAATGAAGTTTCTTTTCGCTCCCCCTTGATAGCTTGGCGTATGTGAGGTTCTCCCATCCGGGACTGCCCATGTTCACCTTCCTCTCACCCAGCCCAAAGGGATTCTCGTTGGCCTTGTCGCCATTACCATCCCTCTCCGGTGAGTTTTTTCGCTTCCAAACACGAGCCATCACTCTCTTCCTCCCTAGTTTGTTGCGTGGAAGGGCACCGCGGTGGATTCCGTCACTCCCCACGGCTCAACTCCGCTCGCTAGCCCTTTCCCCCTTATTATTGCACCTCCACTTAACCCTTTACTAAATACCACCCAAGTGTCACCCTATTTTGGTAGTGTTTCTACTTAGACTCCTTGCTTCTTACTTCATTGTTGTCTGTCATCCAATTGGTCTTCACCAACCCTAGTGCGGCCTTCATATGAAATTATCCATTGAACTTCATCAATGCTATCCCCAGTCACTTGCATGTTTCCACCATTTCCACTAACATGTCTCTCCGATATTTACGCTAACTCTTGAGAACTAGCTTTGCTTTATATATATATATATATATATATATATATATATATATATATATATGAGAACTTTGATTGAAACTTGAAGGGAGTCGGATCCATTTTTAATATTCATGTGTAGGTCATTAATCTATTAAAATTAAGAAAGTATGAAGTAGTTAAAAAGAAATTTACAAATACTTAAGATTTTAGGGAGGTATATGTTAAAAAAAAAACTTTTAATTTATGCAAGGGCAGATCATTGCACACATTTTGGGGGGCTAAGGCCCCCATCTTGAAAATTAATTTGAATCCAAGATTAAATCCATCCATCTAAACTACACTCCATACTTCAAGATAAAATGCGATGGATGTGAGTTCAATACCGCACATTCTTCTTCTTTATTTCTCCTCTCTTTCTCTATCACGATCTCGGTCTCATGGACTACGATTTCAGGACCCGAATGATTTTGATGCACCGGCCTGTTGGTGCCTCATCGACGGTGTACCCGAGGGGTTGGGCAGTGAGGGGCTCCCCCACCCGCCCAGGCTCTCTATCTCCACCCGACTTCTTCCTCTCCTTAGTCTGGTAAGCTCCTCTCATGCCCTATTTGATCCTTGTTACTATTAAATTTTGTTTTGACTGTTTTGTGAGTAATTGATGTGGAAGTTGTCGAATTGCATGATTTTTGGTTAGTATTGTGGCGATTTTTGTGTTGTTGGTTGGTTGTTGAAATTTTGATTTTTATCAAGGTATTCTATCTCTTAACGTTATTTTATTTTTAGTTTATCTAAAAAAGTTATTTTATTTTCTAGGAATATAGGTGAATCTTAAGTGCATATATATACGACAATAATTTTATAAAAATAATGAGTTACAAAAATTTTATATTTAACATTTACTTATAACTCTAAAAGTTGTAAAATTTGATTACTTTTAATCATTATATTTACACATAAACTAAGAATAATATGTAGGTGTATTTATTTATTTATTTATATTTAAAAAGTGAAATAAAAGCAGAAAAGCAAGTACACACATTTACGCTTGATAGTTTTGGTCATGTTGGAGCCTTCCTCTCTTTGACCTCTCTTTGTTATGTAAGCTCAAGAAAGTGGTAGTCAGTACTCAGTGCTGATCTAGTTTATACTTGTGGATGGTCAAAACTAGGTGTCAAAAAACCAAAGTCAAATTTTTCTTATAGAAAACCATTCAGCAAGTCAACCAAGTCTTGGAGACCAAAATATGATCAATGCATCTACTTTATACTTATGGATGGTCAAAACTAGCCTACCATGTCTTGGAGACCAAAAACATGGTCAATGTTTTGTAGAGAGAGAAAACCATGCACATCTCGGTAGACATGCATAAAAATAGTTTAATTTGATCCACGTTAAGATTTTTTTAATTCTTAATTTTTATCTAAAACTCTTCCGCCCTTCATTAGTCTAACTCTCTCAAAATATAAAAAATATAAAAAATATAGTCAAAAGTTTCAAAGAAGAAAACTAGTAATAAATTTTTATGTTTATAGTGTTGAATATGTGTACCCGTGGAAGATGTATTTAGTAGAGATGAAGTCTCGAGGCACGTTACAATGTCGCTCTCCTTAAGGGTAAATTAGCCCCCACCAATTCTGTAGTACAACGGGTTACCGACTAATTTTTTTTAGATACAACGGAACTTCCTTTCACATGCGTTTGTATTAACGAAAGTGAAACCTTTGAAAGGTAGAATAACAAGAATGTGAAATGGAATTTTGATGCTTTGTATGGAGCACCAAAACTTCGTAATGTCTTTAGATAAAAATGTAGAGAGAGAGAGAGTGACTGCTTGAGAGAAGATTTGTTGTTGTAATTTGTTGTGGAACATCCATAGGCTATATATAGCCATTGATGCATCCCTTTGGATGGGACACAACCTATCATGAAAAAGAGTGTCCTTTCCAATAGGTAACACCCTTTTGGATGAGACACATCCCATTATGAAGAGTCATGCCCTTACCAATAGGTAACACCCCTTTGGATGAGATTTGTCCATCCAAAAGTGTCATGACTTTTCAATGTGTCTCTCACCTTTCTCTACACCCTTTCATATCCTTTCATAAAACCATTTGATAAATATATTTTATTATAAAAATATCCAACATTCCCCCACTATTTTTAAAATAAAATTAAAAATACATAGATAAATAAATAAAAAACATTTTAACATTAGGCAGTCTCACTTTCTTGGAAGTCATTTGCATAAATGAAGGTATCTCACGATTTGAACCTTCACTTAGTAGAATTCAATCAAAGTTAATCAGAGATACATAGTGGACACTGCCTTGAACTAGCATCTCATATTGATAACTGGACTGAATCTACACAAACTTCTTCGAATCTTCCATCTTTTCATTCTACTACCAGACACCATTATGGCCATATGTCTCATATCCTTTCATGAATGCTTAGAATTAAAATCTTGATAACCTTAGAAGCGGCCTCACTCCTGCATTCATATATGTGAATCAATTAGTATCATCATGTTCTGATACTTGACAAAAAGTCCATGAATTCATCAAGAGCATAAGCTCATCCTTCCTTTTCTTTTACAAGTACCAAACACCTTAACCTTGGGATGTTAATATGATCGGTGCTTATCTTCATACTTATGATGTACTTTTTCTCATCGAACTCATAGACATGAAGTTTTCATGAATTGAGTTGAGGTTCCATTGATGATGAATCTTAGATATTGACTTTAAACCCATCATTTGGAAGTCTTATAGACTAACTCTCTTGAGAGACCTTTTGTAAAAGGATTAGCCAAATTTTGACAAGATCTTACAAAATCCACAGTGATAACTCCATCTTGGATCAACTATCTCACATAACTGTGTCTCAGACCAATATGTCTTGATTTTTCGTTATAAGTATTACTGTACGCCCTAGCCAAAGTTGCCTATCACAATATATAGATATAGGAGACATAGGCTTAGGCCATAACGGTAGCTCTAACAAAAGAGACCTTAGTTACTCCGCTTCTTTTCTTGTTACAACCAATTCTACAAACTCAAAAGCCATTGTGGAATCCGTTATACATGTTTGTTTCTTGGATCCCCAAGAAATAGCTCCCCCACTAAGTGTGAAGACCCATCCACTTGTAGATGAATGATATTCATAGTTGGTGATCCAGCTTGCATCGGTAAAACCTTCAAGCACCTTGGATTCCCATTGTAACAAATACAATAATCCATTGTTCCTCTCAAATACAAGCGTATACCGACTAAGCTTTCCGACCGCGAATGCTATATCAGGTCGTGTGCTCGTCAGTGCATACATTAGACATTCGATTACTCTCGCATATTCCAATTGAGAGATATACCTACCAGTATTAGGTAGCAATCTACATCCTGATGCATAAGGAGTAGATACCAGTGAACAATTAAAGTGTTCATATCTCTTAAGCATATTTTCAATGTAATGGTATTGAGAAAGCATAATACAATTAGAACTTCTAAATATTTTGATTCCTAAAATGACGTTAGCTTCATCCATGTCTTTCATATCAAAATTACTAGATGATAGCATCTTAGTAGATTTTATTTGTTCTAAATTAGTTCCAAATATGAGCATATCATCAACATATAAACAAATAATAACTCCATGGCCACCAGAAAATCTACTATATGCACATTTATCTAATTGATTAACTATAAATTCATTTGATAAAAGCACTTCATTGAATCTTTCATGCTATTGTTTAGGAGCTTGTTTCAAACCATATAATGACCTAACCAATTACATACTTTATTTTCTTTGCCTGGTACCACAAAACCTTCAGGTTGCTCCATATAAATTTCCTCTTCCAATTTACCATTCAGGAATGTTGTTTTTACATCAATTTGGTGAATTTCTAATTTATAAATAGAGGCCAAGGCTATCAAAGTTCTTATTGAAGCCGTTCTAGCCACAAGAGCATAAGTATCAAAGAAGTCTATTCCTTCTTTTTTGAGTATAGCCTTTAGCGACCAATCTAGCTATTTTACTTTTCAATAGTACCATCAATCCATCTTTTTCTCTTGAATATCCATTCACAACCAATTGATTTTGGTCCTGCTGGGAGATTTACTAGAATCTAAGTATTGTTGCCCATTATTGAGTCCATTTCATCATTCATAGCTTTCTTCCAAAGAGCTGTATCTGATGATGATATAGCCTCCTTGAAGGTATTGGGATCAAACTCAATATTTAAGGAATCTGTGCAACAATATCTTCAATGGTTTCTTCCAAAATAAACATGTAGAAGTCAGATCCATATGTTTTGGGTATTCTTCATCGCTTACTCCGTCGAAGCTCAGCTGAATCTTCCTTAGAAGTTTCTTTCTCTATACGAGATTCCTTAAATTCATGTTGTGTAGGTGAAGAGGTGAACCTTGATTCATCAAATATGGCATCCCTTGATTCAATCACTGTATTAATGAAAATTGAACCATTAAGTTCTTTAACCATAAATCTATATGCCTTACTATGTTGAGCATAGCTAAGAAATATACATTCCACTCCTCTTTCACCCAACTTTTTCCTTTTAGGTTCGGGTACCTTCACTATGGCACGACAACCCCATACTTTTAAATAATTGAGATTGGGTTTTTTATGCTTCCATACCTCATATGGAGTCATAGGTTTCCCTTTTGTTGGAACCCTATTAAGAATATGACAAGGAGTTAATAAGGCTTCACCCTAATATCCATTTGATAGGCCGGACATAGACATCATGGAGTTGACCATCTCCATTAATGTCCTATTCTTTCTCTCAGCCACACCATTTCGTTGTGGTGTATATGGAGTTGTCACTTCATGTACAATCCCATGAGACTTAAAATATGAAGGACTATAGTATTCCCCTCCCCTATCAGCCCTTAGGTATTTAATCTTGGTTCCACATTGGTTTTCTACCTCATTTTTAAAGATATTAAATTTATCCATAGCTTCATCTTTATAACATAAAAGATAAAAATAACAAATTCTAGAGCTATCATCTATAATGTCACAAAATACTTTTTACCACCTATAGAAGGAGTAGCATGCAAATCACATATATCACTATGTATTAATTCAAGCAAGTTTAAATTCCTTTCAACAGTAGAGAAAGGCTTCCTAGCAATCTTAGTGTGCAAGCAAGTAGCGTATTTGTTCTCATTATCATTTAAGTGAGGTAATTTCATTTTAGACATATTATGCAATTTCCTATAATTAATATGTCCTAAACGACAATACCATAAATCAAAGGACTCAAGCACATAAACAAAGTTCTTACTTTTAATATTAAGCTTAAAGAGCCCATTATACAAATGACCCTTTCCAACAAAGACTCCACCCTTAGATAGTACAAAATTATCTGCCTCAAATACAAGTTTAAAGCTATACTTATTAAGCAAGCTTCAGGACACCAAGTTTCTTCGAACTTTGGGAGCATACAACACATCACTTAGAGTGAGAAATTTCCCGGATATGAATTCCAATTCCACAACTCCCTTGCCTTGAACAAAAATACTAGCTGTGTTTCCCATGAAGTGAGAAACTCTTTCCACATTTGGCTCAAATTTCTTGAATAAACTCTTGTTGTTGCAGACGTGTCTTGTAGCCCAAGAATCAACCCACCAAGAAATATTATCTTTGACTATGTTAGCCTCAAAGATCATGGCTGCAAAATTGTCTTTTGGAGCTTTTTCATTCTCCTTGTCCTTCTTACAAAACCGGCAATCTCTCTTAAAATGGCCCGTTTTGCCACAATAATCGCAAGTGCCGTTCTTCTTCTTGTTCTTGGTGTGCTCTTTGGTAGGATGATTGGGTTTCTTCTTGTTTCCTTTTGAGAGCTTGGATGAGACTTTTTCCTCTGCTAAGAGGACCTTAAACTTTTCATCCATCTTTTGAATGCCATCCTCTTGCTTTCGATATTCCCCTTCAATTTGGAGATGATTAATCAAAACCTCGAGGGAAATATCTTCCTTCATGTGTTTAAGACTATGCTTCACATTTTTCCTAGAAGGAGGGAGTTTATTTATGATAAAGGTCACTATGATGGTCTCATCCATATTCATAGTATTTTGTTTTAAATGTTGCAAAATTCTATCGATCTCATAAAATTGCTCAATAATAGATCTACCATCTATCATTTTATAACTGAAAAATTTACTGACTGAGAACTTCTTGTTTGCAGCATCTTCAAGTATGTATTTTTGCTCCAGTACATCCCATATCTCTTTTGCAGTAGTGTGCTGCTGATATGAGTCGAACAAATCATCAGACATGGAATTGAGAATATGCTCACGACACATGAAATCATCATTCTCCCATTTTTTTTTCTTTTTCGAGCCGCATGCAAAGATTTTCCTTCTGGAACATCGGGTTCAACAGGCTTTGGAGTAGATAACACATACACCACTTTCAAAGTTGCAAGTAATAGATACATCCTTTTTTTTTCAACGCTTGAAGTTCGTCCCATTGAATTGTTCCAACTTGACTAGATTGCCCATCTCCTTTAGTGTCGTCAAATCCACCATGACTTTTAATTTACCCTTAAGAATTTTGAATATGTGCACCAGTGCAAGATAGATTCAGCAGAGATGAAGTCTCAAGGCACATTACAATATCGCTCTCCTTAAGGTTAAATTAGCCCCGCCAATTCTGTAGTACAACGGGTTAGCGGCTAATTTTCTTTAGGATACAACGGAACTTTATTTCACTTGTGCTTGTGCAACCGAAAGTGAAACCTTTGAAAAGTTGACAAACAAGAATGTGAAACAGAATTTTCATGCTTTGTATGGAGCACCAAAACTTCATAATGTCTTTAGAGGAAAGTGTAGAGAGAGAGAGAGAGAGAGTGAATGGTTGCGAGAAGATTTGTTGTTGTAATTTGTTGTGGAACATTCATGGACTATTTATAGCCAATGATGCATCCTTTTGGATGGAACACAACATATCATGAAGAAGAGTGTCCTTTCCAATAGGTAACACACTTTTGGATGAGACACATCCCATCATGAAGAGTCATGCCCTTACCAATAGGTAGCACCCCTTTGGATGAGATGTGTCCATCCGAAAGGGTCATAACTTTTCAATGTGTCCCTCACCTTTCTCTACACCCTTTCATATCCTTTCATAAAACCATTTCATAAATATATTTTATTATAAAAAATATCCAACATATAGTTTTGCTTTCCTTCTTGATGAATTATATTGGCTAATTCATAAATAAAGCATTAGGCAATAAAATGATTTTGGAATGGTTCTTTGTTAATAATTTATCAATTATGATTTTGGGAATTTTAATATATTTATCAGATGTAGATATGTTTCGAGTGAGTGGATTTGATGGAGTTATGATCCAACCAAATCATGAATTTGAATTATTAGTGTTTTTTTTTTGGAGCATAAACTAGCTAACTATTACAAACCAAGCCTTAAAATGTTGTTCATCGAGCCATTCCGACAGTTGTTGCATCTCTTTGTATTTGACTTCCCTTCCTGAGTATCTTGTCTCTCTAGCAAACTTGTTTGCATAACGTTTTCGTTCTAGGGAATCTGTATCATCTCTTAGGTGATGATCCGCTGAAGTGCTCTTCGACATTCCAGCATGGTTTCTCTTGTCCTCCAGTTCCTATCTGTCTGTCATTCCCTGTAGAATTCATTGGATATATTGATTGTCTATGTTGAGGAGAGGATCTAACCCTACACATAGCATAAATCGAGGAGTGACCTCTAGCAGGCTGACCCATTCAGGGGGGAGGGGGGATATGGAGATTCCCCACAATCTTCCTATATGAAGATACGTTCCTGCCATGAGCAACAGGAGCAGCACTAAGTAGGAGACACACCCCGACAAGGCAGTTGGTCTGGAAGCTGCACCTGAAATGCCTCAGGAGACAAGCTCAGGGACAATGTCAGAGATGACTGGCTATTGAAGGGTGATGAACCGGTTATAAGGGAGAAGGACCCTAAGGAGAAGGGGGATCCCTCTCTAGACACTCACTCTATTTAATAACGATCCTTTGGCTACACACTTCCTCCTCATTCTCATCTTCCTCCTACATCCTCCACCCAACTAACTTGAGCGTCGGAAGGTTCGGGTGGAGAAGCCCCTGGACTTCTTTGTTTTGTAGGGATGACAGGACTTCCTCCGCCGGACACTGCTTGATCTCCGCTACCATTGGGCCACCTGACTGACCGAGAAGCTCACAGTCCCAACTCATACAACCTCAGTATTCATCTTTCTCAGTTGAACTCTGGGTGAAAAATGGATCTCGAGGCCTTGCCCGTTTAAAGCATTAATAGTTTGGCGCCGTTTGTGGGGACTTTGAGCTAAAAGCCTTGTAGCACCGTTAATAGCAAGAGACTCGAGGAGTGCCTTAAGACGAGGCCGTGACAGGAAAAGGTTGCGCCGATCATCGCCTATCGCTTTCTCAGGTAGCGATTTAAGGGTGGTCACCCACCCCCACAATGACGCTTTGGTGGTTACCATCAACATAGTTGCCTACGAGGTCAGGCAGGTCTAGATCGACAGCGGAAGCTTGGCGGACGTGAACTTCTGGGAGGTGTCCCAGAAGATGGACCACGCACCCGAAGTGCAACGCTCTACAAATATCCCTCTGGTCGGGTTTTCCAGCGACGCCACAAGACCGAAAGGCATGGAGACCCTTTGGCTCACTGCCGGAACCCATCCACGGCAGGTTAGGGTAACCTATAAGTTTTTAGTGATAAGGTGCCCTTCCATCTATAATGCCATTCTGGGGAGGCAGGCCCTGAACGTTATGCAAGCTGTGATCTCCACATACCAGCTCTTGGTGAAGTTCCCTACTTAGATGGGTTGCGGGGAACTTCGCGGAGCCCAAAGAGTGGCATAATAATACTACACGGTGCTTTCGAAAGAGGAGACGTATGAGCTCGTGGACATGGAAAGCCCGAAGGACGACGACCCTGGGTCAAATCCGATAGCCACCTTGGTTGAGGAACTTATCTCCGTTCTGTCCGAAGATAGGTATGGAAGGACCGTACAGATCGGGTCAGACCTGCGAGGTGAGCTAAGAGAGGGCATCTTAGCTTTCTTGAGGCGTAACGTAGATGTCTTTGCCTGGGAGCCGGAGGATATGCCAGGGGTAGATAGAAGCCTGATACAACACCAGCTAAACCTAGATCTAGACCACAAATCGATGATTTAGAAGCCGAGGCACTTCGTCTCCGGCCATTGAGGAAGAAGTTAGGATGCTGCTTGCGGCTGGCTTTATCAGGGAGGTGTACTACCTCGAGTGGTTGGCAACCGTCATCCTAGTAAAAAAGGCCAATGGGAACTGGAAGATGTGCATCGACTTCACCGACCTCAACAAGGGCTGCCCTAAAGATAGCTACCCTCTTCCAATGATAGACAAGCTTGTGGATTCTACTGCTGGTCATGAGATGCTCAATTTTCTTGATGCATTCCCTGGCTACAACCAGACAAGGATGGCGGAGTTCGATGAGGAAAAAATGTTCTTTATCCTGGAGAAGGGGACCTTCTGCTATTGGGTCATACCCTTCAGCCTCAAGAATGCAAGGGCAACCTTCCAGAGGTTGGTAACTAAAGTCTTCCAGAGTTAGCTAGGAAGAAATTTGGAAGCGTACATCGATATATATGCTAGTTAAGAGCGAGAAGATCGACCATCACATAGCTGACTTATAGGAGATCTTCTAGATGCTCTGTGACTAGGGGTGTAAGCGAGCAGAACTGCTCGTGAGCTACTCGATATTGGCTCAGATAATATTCGAATTCGACTCAAAATTTCACCAGCCGAGATCGAGATTGAGCTACTCGAGTAGTTTACGAGCAGAGCTCGAGCAACAAAGTGCTCAGCTCGACAGGCTCGTGAGCCTAATCGAGCTTTATATATATATATATAAAATTATATTAATACATGAGCCGAGCTCACGAGCTCGAGCAATTCGAGCTTCACAAGCTTGATTTATTGGCAATTCGAGCTTCACGAGCCGAGCTCGAGTAGCTCGATTAATAGGCGAGCCGAGCTTGAGCAATAAAATTAAGGCTCGAACGAGCTCGAGCCGAGCTTCGAGCCTCGAGCCTTTTTCACGAGCCGAGCTTGAGCAGGCTAATATTCGGCTCGGCTCGGCTCGTTTACACCCCTATCCGTGACTATAGGATGCGCCTCAAACCCAATAAGTGCTCATTTAGGGTAGGGTTTGGGAAGTTCCTTGGCTTTATGGTGACTCAACGGGGAATCAAAGCCAACCAGGACCAGATCCGAGCAGTCCAGGAGATGATCTCCCCAAAGACTATCCGCGAGATCCAGTAGCTAAAAGAGAGGTTGGCCGCCAGAGGCCGATTCATCTTGAGGTCCGGGGATAAGAGCTTCCTATTTTTCCAGGCCCTCACGAAGGCCCTAAAGGTGGAATGGATGGAGGAATGCGAGGAAGCATTCCAACACTTGAAGGAGAACCTGAGCTCTCCTCCACTATTGACCAAGCCCGTGAAGGAGATGAACTCTTTATGTACCTGGTGGCCTCTACATAGGCGGTACGCTCGGTGCATGTCAAGGAAGTAGGTGGAGTCCAACAACCTATTTACTATACTAGTCGGGTACTAAATAACCTCGAGATAAGGTACTTACCTGTCGAGAAGTTGGCTTATGTCTTAGTTACCTCGGCCAAGAGACTAAGGCCATACTTCCAAGCGCACCTGATTACCGTTCTCACCGATCAACCCCTGAGGCAGATACTTCAAAGGCCAGAGACCTTAGGGAGACTATTAAAGTGGGCCATAGAGTGGAACGAGTTTGACATCTCAAACAAGCCCCAGACCGCAATCAAAGGCAAGGATTTGACCGACTTCTTAGCAGAGATGGTCTCATTAGAAGAAGACCCAGTCGACGAAGGTGAAGGATCCCCGGGAGCAGGAAAACCAATGACCCCGTAGGTCCTACACGTCGATGGCTCTGCCACAAGGAGTGGGTTGAGGACACAATTAGTGCTAAAAGCCACAGGTGTTTGGATGGCCACCACAACTCTTAGATTTGGTTTTAAAGCTATCAACAACGAGGCCGAATACGAAGCCCTGATTGCGAGTATGAAACAAGAACTAGACCTGGGCGTGAGGTACCTACACTCATTCACCAACTCACAGCTTGTAGCCGGATACCCAAATGAAGGGTATGAGGCTATGGAGGGAAATATGGCCATATACAAGGAGGTAGTCGAGCAGTTGCACCCCTCCTCTCCCCTTGATTCAATTACTTCGAGATCACGAAGGTTCTGCGGTCTGAGAATGATGAGGCCGACGCTTTGTCCAAGCTCATCTCCTCCCGGGGAGTTGATTCTAGATGCCTTACCAATTTCCAACAACTCCCAAGCTGAAGCATTGACGAGCCAGAACCATGAGGGGTGTCTGACGTCCATGAGGAGTCGTGTTGTCTAGATCCCATCCGGAGCTACATGAAGAGCACAACACTCCCTACAAACTAGAAGAAGGCTAAGAAGGTTGTGAACAGGTCAGTCAGGTTCACCTTGGTGGACGGGCACCTTTACAAGAGGTCCTATGCCATGTCGTTCCTGAAATGCCCAGGGCTGTCAGAAGTTGACTCTGTGCTCCGGGAGATCCATGAAGGAGCTTTTAGTAATCAACTAGCGGCCAAAGCCCTAGCTCACAAAACCCTCCGTCAAGGATATTAATGGCCAACTATGATCCCCAGGGAAAATCCCTCATGAAGAGATATGAGGCTTGTCAGCTTCACCATGGTTCCAGCGATGACCTATTGTTCTGCTTACTTCCATTGTGAGCCCAAGAGGTACCCTTCGTCATCTGAAGGGTTGATATCCTTGGCTCGCTCCCTATAACAATCAGGCAATTGAAGTTAATTTCTCATTGCCAGAGTTTCCTTTTGAAGTCCATTGTATGTTGCTTTGGCATCCTCGTGGCATTCTTGTCTGATAATAGGAGGGAGTTCGATTACCAAAGACACAAGGACTTTTGTACTAAGCTCAGGATCGAAGCCAGGCTCACATTGGTAACTCACCCTCAGGCTAATGGGCAGGTGGAGGTTACTAACCGTATTCTCCTCCAAAGCCTCAAGACTCGGGTAGAGAGAGCCAAGTCCAACTCAGTAGACGAGCTTTTGAACTCTCTTTGGACCTATCGGACTACTAGCTGCACCCCTACAAGGGAAACCCCCTTCAGCCTAACCTTAAGGACGGAGGCGGTTTGTAGATAAACTCAGCGTGCTGACCCTTTGGACGCAGAGTTTTGACCTTGATGCCAACAAGGACCTGTGGCTGAACTCGACCTCTTAGAGGAAAAAAGGTTACAAGGCAACGTCCGGGCTATGGCCTACCAACAGAGGGTTAGGCGATTCTATAACGCCAGGTGCACGAAGTTTCCTTCCAAGTGGGAGAACTGATCCTGAGAAGGAACATGTTCCCGGGAAACGAGTGTCGGTTCGGGAAGCTAACCCCCAATTGAGAAGGCCTATATGTTGTCAAGGCAATTATCCGCCCTAACACTTACAAGTTGGCTGACCTTAATGGTCAGAAACTCAACAGGCCTTTCAACTTGTAGTACCTTAGGAGATATTACCAATAGTTGTAACTGTCTCTCTCCTTGAATGAAATTAAACGCCTCCTCTCCCGGAACATGTCTTCTCCCTTTACAGCCTAGCTCTTTCCAACAGTTTCTTTTCAAGATAGGGTACCTCGAGTGCCACATACTGGCCCCCATAGGGTCGGGATCTCCAACGGTTCTTTTTCAAGGTCGGGCACCTCGAGTGCCGCATAGCGGCCCTTTTTTAAGGCCAGGATCTCCAACTGTTCCTTTCTAGAGTGAGGCACCTCTGGTTCCGCATACCGCCCCCCCTCAAGGTTGGGATCTCCAATAGTTTTTTTTCATGGCCGGGCACCTCAAGTATCGTATACCGACCCTCCTTTAGGGTCGGGATCTCCAACGGTTCCTTTTTAGGACTGGGCACCCCGAGTGCTGCGTATCAAACTCTCTCAAGGCCAGATCCCTCAGCGGCCCCTCTCACGCCGAGAAGACCTAATTGATTCCACAACAAGGAGCCCAACACCCTCGCATAGAGGGGGTGGGGAACGAAGAGGGAGAAAGGGTTCTAAAGGGATCACTACGAAAGCTAACCTCGTTGCACATGGAAGGGCGAAAAAGGTAAAATATCCTTTCAGATAAAAGTAAGGTCTTTCATTTACCCAAATATTACAAGGAAGATGCAAGAGGCATAACCAGTACCTCAAAGCTCCTAAAGAGAAGGAGGATGACAGGAGAGGTATTAGAACGCCAAGTAGAGCGTCAGCGAGTCGAGAGGCACGTCCGGACCGAGGCGGGCAACCTCCTGCCAGATCTTGAAACCCTCTTCACCACTAGCCATGGCCGCCCCCTCTTGGCTCTCCAGATACGCCCTCAACTCCAGATACTCCTCCACTGAATTCCTAGCCTCTTCCTCGGCCACCATCGCTCCACCAATGGCTATCTCTAGCAACTGCTGCAACTCTGCCTTCTTGGCCCTCAAGGAATCCAACTTGTCGGCATGCACCCCCTGGAGTCGCTGGATGGTGAGGTCCCATAAGGCCACCTTCGGCTTCGACCTTTACAGTTCATTGCCTAACCTCTCCACCTAAGTATGGGTAGTTGTCCGTGATTGAAGGCGAGTCTTAGGAGCAGGCACCGTGGAAAAGGAGCTCGGGACAGGCTAAGGGTTAGTCCCTCTCTGTCGAGAGAGCTATGATGGGATTTTCACCATCCAATGATTCGGAAGGAAAGGAATCTGCCGTCAGCCTACTTGGCCCGAGTCTCCTTTCTTCCTGGCGCTGTCTTACCCCTGAAGCCCTGTAGCGGCCAATGAAGTACCCTTTCAACGCCCTCAACACTCGTTCGCTGTCCATCCCTTAGAGGAAGGATATGACCCTCAGAGGACATCTAGGGGGCATTTTAAAGATAGGAAAATGTAACAGCCCCGAAGGCCTTGGGAGGGACAACCCATCGATAATCGATACATGGACCACAACCCTCCCTTGTGAATAGGAGGAGCCGTTCCCCAAGCATAATGGCAATAATTACGTGCCCTCACTTTTCCTGAGAAATCATGATCAACTAACGCTACCATAACAATGTAGGTTTAATTTCCTTGAAAGAAAAAAAGAGAGTCCACAAGAAGAATGGGAAAAAAAAGATACAAGTAAAACAAATTTTTTATTCTTCCCTCAAAAAGGGGTTACAAGAAAAATGCACCCCTCTACAAGTTACAATCCCTTGAGAAGGATTGAGAGCGCCCCAACCTTTCGGCAAAGGGGCCTGAAAGATTTCTCCAGATCAGCAACTGGCTTCCTAATATGGGTTTGTGGAGTTGAAGGCTTGCTCCGATGGGGCACAGTCCCGCGACCTAACCCGGAATCACCTCCCTCTCTCGTCAAGTCTTCAACCCCACAAAAGCATGTCCGGAGATAGAATGACCACCTATGGCTCTCTCCTACGGGTTGCCGGTAGAGTGGGGAAGGTGATTCCAAAATGGTTGCATAGTTAAGGTGATTCGAGAATGGTTGCATAGTTAAGAAGGTTGTTGATAAGGTAGACGGGGAGGTCCACCCCAAGGAAAGAGATAGGAGAGGGGAGGGGGGAGTTCCCAGAGCTACCACCTGTGACAGTCATTCTCTAGAGAGATACAGAAGAGCTGGGCATCCTCGACTAGCCCTCCCCGAGAAACCTCTAGTAGTTGCCATATGGGAAGAGCTATCACTGTGCCTCATAGAGCAACCCGCTATACCAAGGGTCGACCTCGCCTATCGCTTCCAAGGAAGGTGATGAGGATACTTAGGGACCCCACTAACTTGGATTGGGATGGAGGCTCGACGTTCGGGGATGGCAGGGTCCCTCTCCTCATCCTTCATATTTTGAAAGACCATAGTGCCTATCCCTAGTTCAGCTTCATGGGCGACTACCATTTTGAAAGACTGCAATGCCCATCTATTAGTTTTGTCAATCCTTCTTCTACGGATAGAACAAGGACTTGTCCAAACGAGGCAAGGGTAATCCCTTAGGAGGTTGTATGCAAGATGGGAGAGATGAAGACGTAGAGCCTCCCCCCACGATCTTTTATAGGGGGGGGGGGGGGGAGGGGGAACGAAAGGTCACAGTACGCTGTGATTTTAATAGAGAAGCGGAGACCTCCTCCACTCCTCGGGAAGAAAACCATTCATTAACCCGTTTCACCATCCTAAGAGCCTTCGCTGAACCGGTCAACCAAAGAGCAAGACTCCTTCAAGGAAAAGTGCGACAGGCGAGGTAGTAAGGATAAGCTTAAAAAGAGCAAGGAAAAGATCAGGTTCGACAGACCCACTCTGTGGAAAAAAGGTGAAAAGTGTTATTTGCATTAACGCAGTTATATAAGACCACAAATGCAAAAAATAGCGGGAACCTAAGTCAACTAAGCTGGTGGCAACTAAGCAAATAGCGAATTGTTAGGCCCGAGGGCGCAGTCCAGATGCCTGGTTGAAGGGGAGACAGACCCCGTCTCATCCGCAAAACTATCTATGGTCCCTGTGGAGGTATCCAACCAAGAGCATCCTTTGTCATTACTTGACCTCTCCTCCTCGCCTCCTTCTCACCTACTGAGGGGGTCCACAGCCTTATTTTAGTTAATCTCGGAGAGGGTCATATCCGGATAACTACAAGAAAGCTCCTGAAGGACCTCAAAGCTCCTACGCGAGCTAGGCAATTCCCCTTCATCAAGAATGATCTCAAACTCGAACAACTCTTTGAAGTGGGCAACAACATTCGCCTTACTATTGGTGATCATCTCGGAGAAGGAGAAGGACCCTTTAAATCTCTCATTATCCTCCTTCCTAGTCAACTCCAAGGAGTTCGCGTACTCCTTCACGCACCTAACTTTAGCTTTTGAAGGCGGTTCGACAAGGCATCTACGAACTCTTGCAGCTTTCCACATCTAGCATAAAACTTCTTACTCAAGCCCTCTACCTGGACTCGAAAATCCCTTACAAGTTCACCGACGCCCCTTTACGAGGCCGATATATACAAAAAGACCATTCCATTTGAGTGAGTTAGGAACCCACATCCGTGAGACTAAGGGAAGGATGACCCATACCTGTTGGTTAGAGAACTCCACGAGTTTTCCCTCGAGGTCTTTGATCAGCATCACCCTCAGGACCAACTCCACTTTGGTCCTCCGCAGGTTGTCAGCAATAAAGCCGGAGGACAATACACCAGCCGGAGGACAATACACCCTCTAGAAGCCCGAGCGTCCAAAAAATTGATAGTAGCAGGAACTGTGCAAGCAGGATGGACAATGAATGCAGGGAAGGTGAGGAGCATTAAGAGAAGTTAAATGATTTAAACATACGTTGGCACCGACCAAGAAGGGCCAAATCCTCCCTACTAAGTGCGCCCATGGGCGTCTTGGCCTGGCTCGTATAGATGCTCAGGAAAGCCTCGATCGCCGCTGGCGCATTAAAAAATAACGAGGTGGGGGGCAGGGTTCCAAGAGGACCTCCATTAGTCTAGGGAGATCTCCCAGAGGTCGACGCCCTAAGCTCTGCTGCCTCATTAGGACGAAGGGCTCAGGACACAACGCACCAGGGGATGCTGGGGCCGAGGAAGACAACTATGAGTCCTTCAGGGGGGTAGGAGTATGTCCCTTCTTCCTCTTACGTTGTCCCAACGTTGGGTAAGGGTTCATCCTTAACCAGGGTCGGGGAACTTATCTTGTGACCTTCTAAGACTGAAGAGGGCACTCAAACGCCTGTAGGGTCCCCTAATAGTCCTGGTGCAGGAGCCGAAGAGACCTTTGGCTCTTGAGGAGTGAGCGCTTGGGGTGGGCGGTCTCCCTTGAGCTTCAACCTTTTCTTAAGGCAGGAGTCACTCCCTCCCCCTCATGGTTTGCTTGGTCTTCCTTAGGAGGAGGCCTAGGGGCTGGAGTACCAAATCCATGGTGATCCTCATTTATCATCTTCAGAAAGAAGGCGCCACAAGGAATAATCACTGCAGTAGCAGCACAAATAAGTTAACACAAATGTCCTCCCTAAGAGCCAAGAGAGAGAGGGGAATGCTTACCTTTCAAGGAAAGCCTCCCTTCCACGAGGTCCGGTTTGGGAAAAGCCTTCCGGAGATCGAGTGGGAAGCATGCCATAAGGCTATCTTTTTGTCTCACCTCCTTCTCTGTCAAGGTCGCGTCGAATTCAGGGTCCAGGAGGGGAGAACCCCATTCTAATGGGACTTCCTATTCTCCACCACATGAAATAAAAAAGAAATAGAACCTCTACTTCTCCCATTTCGAAGGAAGATGGCCCAAGAACAAGTACTTCCTTTCCCTGGAAGCCATATAGATCCAATTACTTCTCGATCTTGGGTCTTTTCAATTGGAAGAGCAACTGGACCCATCGGGGATTAAGCTCTATCCTTGTCCTCTTGAAAGGAACCGCTAAGCCACATAAGATCCTCAACCCGTTAGGGTGCATCTGACCGGGGCTAATCCGGAAAGTACTAAATATCTTCAAAAGAGTCTCAAGGATCGGGAACCAGAGCCCAGCCTGGAGGGACTCCAGATAGACTGTAATCTCTTTGTGACCCGGACGGTCCCTCCTCTTCAAGGGTTGGGGAAGCTGAAACTCAAAAGGGGGGCGGACTTCGAAACGCTTTGCGTACTTCGCCAAGTAGGATCCTTTAACATCGCTGATGAAGGAGGCAGGGTCCATGGCGGAAGTGACTGGTTTCACGGCCATGGTCGTGATCTCCAAAGGCAGTTACTTAGAGGAATTGAGAAAAAACAATAGAAGCGATGAAAGTGGGGTGATACAGGAGGAAAAACCCACCAAGGCTCTTATAACAAGAGATGGAGACATGTCGTCAACATCTCCGGGCGGTTACGATCCTGCAACATGTGCCCCATGATGGGATAGGATCCCGGGATGGTGACCACATGGGCCACTACTATTGTTGACCTTTCCTGGAGGCTCTCGGATGGTGGGCCTATTACGCTTCACGTTGCGTCGCATTAATGAGGGACAGGGACCCAAGGCCATTCAAACCCTTGCGTCGTTTAACGCAAATAATATCAAAGCCTTCCAAATGCCTGGGCCCCAAAGTGTCATTGAGCCTCGAACACCGGTTCGAACAAAAGTGTAAAGTTTATAACGAATGTCTAACTAGAGGGGGGGGGGGCATGGTTCTCTAGCTCGACCAAGAGTAGGACATGATCGACCCCTATCCAGAGCTAGAAAGATATCGCAGTTGTCCTGATTTGGCATATGCGCATGCGACCTAACTTATCAGGCCTGTCGAGATTAAGAGAGCCCGCCAACCCGATAACTTGTTGGGTTGGGGGGGGGGGGGGGGGATGTTGTGGTGAGGATCTAATCCTACACATTGTGCAAATCTTGGAGAGACCTCATAGCAAGCCGACCCATTCAAGGGGTCACGTAGAGATTTCCCGCGACCTTCCTACAAGAAGGTATGCTTCTGCCATGAGTAGCTAGAGCTGTATTTGGCAGGAGTGGTACCTCGACAAGGCAGTTGGTCAGGGAGCTTCACCTGACATGCTGCATGAGACAGGCTCAGGGACGATGACAGAGCTGGCCGGTTAGTGAAGAACGATGAACCAGGTATAAGGAAGAAAGACCCCAAGGAGAAGGGGGCTCCATCTCCGGAAATTCACTCCATTCAATAATGATCCTCTTGGCTACACGCTTCCTCCTGCTTCTCCTCTTCCTCCTACATCCTCCACCCAACTAACTTGATTGTCAGAGGGTCTGGGAGGAGAGGCCCCTTGACTTCTTTGTTTTACAGGGACGACAAGACTTCCTCCGGTGGACACCTCTTGATCTCCACTACCATCAGTCTACCTGACTGACCTAGAAGCTCACAATCCCAACTCATACAACCTCAGCATTCATCTTTCTCACTTGAACTCTGGGTGGAAAACTGATCTTGAGGCCTTGCCCATTTAGAGCATCAACAGTCTATATGAATCTAGGCTTCTCTACATCTTAGTATATGTAGTCCTTCTCTCATGGCTTCTATTGCCCCTTTATAGGCCGACTCTGCCTCACAAGTTCTAGCTCCTACAATCTAAAATAGACCCTTATTAGATATGATTATAAACCTAGTACCTGTTATGTTGGTTCCCTCACTCTAAGGCTCAGGTGCTTCAAATTCTTCATATACCACCATCGTCTTTCTTTATTCCCTGTTTCTTCAATGGATATATTTTTTGTTTGTAGTTCAGTGTTATTCTAATACTAGTTTTTGCAACTAGTTTAGGGTTGACCTCCCTTCCTTTAAACACCCTACGACATCTGGCTTTCTAGACTTGCCATAAAGTATTTCAAGATGATTAAGCACTCTTCTATAGTTACCCTATGAGCACCTAGTCTCTTTCCTAGAAACCATTCTCCACTCTGAAGGTCCTCTCTCTCAATATTCAAGTACCTCAGATAGCCTTCGGACTTTATATATGTCCATACCTGTTGTGTACACCTACATCCATGAAAAATATGCTGCATATTCTCGTTAGTAATCCTACACATAGAATCTGGTTTATCTTGCCCAATCTTCAAGTCATATAAGTAATCCTACACATAGCTCGTTGTGTTTTGATTTTGAGCTCTTCATATATTGCAAATGTTAAATATCTTCCTCCTGTGCCAGGGGACCACTCCCATTCCATGTTTTCCAATTTTTGTTTTATTGTTTTCTACTCACAATATTTAATACATCTTCTGGGAATATATCTCTGATTACCTCTAAGTCCCCATTGCTTACCAGAGAAGTGGTGGCACACCTACGATCCATTTAGCTCATAGTCCATGATAAAATAAGTAGGGTTCATATGCACATGAATGCAAAACAACCAGAGGTTTGACATAATTTCATTTGCTACACCAACATTAGTGGGGGCAATGTTATTCCTAACCTTTGTGGTAATGCTCACTAGTGTTCTGAAAGTCCAAGATGCATTTGGATATTTTGGTAAATCCCAAATTCTAAGTGTTCCATATGTATATTTCATCATGTGTATCCAAACTTTATCATCATTGTCAAAATATCTAACACATGTTTTGAAAGGAGACCTATTTTTATTAATTTCAGATCTTTAACACCAAGTCTACCCTCAAGTTTAGGGTTGTAAACTATGTTCAATAAAATGAGGTGAGCTCTACAACCACTCCTAGTATTTCTCTAAATGAATCTCCTAACTTGTTTTGATATACTTTCAAGTGTACAATTTG
The DNA here is from genome assembly GCA_026586065.1 of Dioscorea zingiberensis. Taxonomy (NCBI): domain Eukaryota; kingdom Viridiplantae; phylum Streptophyta; class Magnoliopsida; order Dioscoreales; family Dioscoreaceae; genus Dioscorea; species Dioscorea zingiberensis. The sequence goes on along the minus strand of CM048821.1, from coordinate 18,848,380 downwards.
GTATTGTATATGTATTAAGCCTATATAGACGGAGTGACAAAATAACAGAGTTGACAAGGGTTACTCTACCAACCATAGATAGATGTAAGGTTTTTTAGTATCCAAATTTACTTTCTACTCTATTAATGAGTGATCTGAATTTGCATGTTGGTATTATATAGAGTGAGATCCAGCAACCAAGATACTTAAAAGGAAAGGCTCCACTATGAAGTTGAAGGATTCTACTAATGGATCTTTTCAATTCATATTTATCCAGGAAGGAAAGAATAAATACAGACTTGTTACAATTGGACCTCTATCCTATTGAATGCCTATAGCAAGTTTGAGTCACCTACCAACTCTTCCATTTATAATAAAAAAAATTGGAGAGGACTCAATACATGCTTCGAACTAAGTAACCCATTTAGTAGGGAATCTCATTTGAGTTAGAATAGTAGCAGTCACAACCCACTTGATGATATCATATATATGCTTTCTCCATATCCATTTTGATTATCATAATTGGATATTCCCGAGGTTTTTTTTTCTTCTAATGAGTATACTAATTTTTGAGCAGTGAATATGTTATAAAAAATGCTTCTACTAGCTATGGATGTTGTTTGTTCCTTATCTATCAAGTGAGGCAATACCTCTTTAAGTCTAGTGACAATGATCTTTGTTGTAATTTTATAATTGACATTACAAAGTGAGATAGGTCTATAGTCCTTAACAATGTAGGGATTATATTTTTTAGGAATCAAACAAATATGTGTTTTGTTCCAACTAGCAGGAAGGTTCCCGTATTCAAAGAAGAGCAATATTGTATTAGTAACATATTCACCAATGACAAGCCAAAAGGCTCTAAAAATTTCCTCATTCCATAACCCATTCGCAAGTATTCTATCATATAATACAATATTATAAATCAATAATACTATATTTTAAAAGTTGATTAATATTAATAATTAGATTAATAATATATATATTTTTAATTTATGATATTATTATAATTAATATAATTTATTTTATTAAAAAAACCACAAATACTAAATACTAAATTTTTCCACATCCCTCATCTTTCTATTCGTCCAACAAAACACAATCAAACAACCCCATTCAAGGGATGAGTATTTACATCCCTAGATATCCCCATCCAAGGGATGAATATTTACAAACATACAAACTCCCCCTATGTATAAATAAAGAATTGAATAACCTAGATTTTGTACCTGATGGTTATCTTGCACAACGTCGTCTATCTTCAGGCCTCTCATTGCCTTGAAGTCACCAATGATGATCCACGATCCCAGGATTGCTAATAATTTTGTAAGCTCATCCTAGGTTTTCCTTTGATATTCCACTGGTTGACTATTATAGACCACTAATACGAGCCACGTCTTACTCTCATTAAGAGATAGGGTTAATTTTTTTTTACCCACTTGAACAATGTTGCTTTTTCGATTCGGTACCTCAACTTTTTTTTTACTAAAAAAACAGCCGCAACTTTTTTAAAATCTCAAAATGGCACCTCCGTTATTATCCCGTGTAACACTGTGAGATTAAGTCCCTAAATTTTTCATTAACCCTATTTAACTCTATTATAACTGTATTATAATATTAATATTATTATATTATAACCCAACCCCAACCCTTCTCTCTCTCCTCGTGGCCCTCACCATTTGATCGACGCGACGGCATGCTCCGCTCCCCGCCACCCTCATCTACGGTGGCGAGATGGTGGCAGCGGCAACCACCGCCTCCAAACAACCTTCCATCTTCCCCATCTCCACCCCACTCAGACCAACAAAACCATCCAACCCAACTCTCAAATCATCCATCTTACCATCTAAATCACAAAAAAAACAACCCCCAAATCCCTAATCCTCTCATCCGGAAACCTAAGCGCATTTGCAATCCTCCCAATCCGTCGAATCGAACCACCTTGAACCACCTTGGCTGAAAACCCAGCAATGAAAACAAGAACAGAGACCGAGAAGAGCACCACCAGAGAAAACCTAATCCTGAAAACCAACAATGCAGAAGCAAAGCCAAGGAAAAAGAGGGAAGCGTGCTTTCGACTATTGATTCCAATGGAGACCATGAATTTTCGCATAGGATCGAGCTGACCCCTCTCGTCAGGGAACTCGAGGTCCTCCCATCCGCCAGAGTCAGAAGAACTTGCAGACATGGAGCAGAGCACCGTGAAGGGTTTGCGTCTTCAAATCAATCTCAGAGAGGATGCAGGGAAGCGAAGGGAGTCATGGTGCAATAGGCATAGAGGGGCGAGAAGGATGGAGAGAGGATGAGAGTACTTCATGAGAGGATCTCCATTGGAGGACGAAGGCCATGATCCAACTTCGTGATGATAATATTATTAAAATATAATTATAATAGAATTAAATAGGGTTAACGAAAAATTTAGAGACTTAATCTCACAGCGTTACACCGGATGATAACAAAGGTGTCATTTTGAGATTTTGAAAAAGTTGCGGCTGTTTTTTAATAAAAAAAAAGTTGAGGTGCCGAATCGAAAAAGCAATATTGTTCAGGTGGGTAAAAAAAAATTAACCCTATCTCTTAATGAGAGTAAGACATGGCTCGTATTAGTGGTACTACTAGGTGTGGTACCACTAATACACCTACGTGGCTCTTATTTTTTTGCTAAATCACAAAAAAATTTAACCCTAAGAGATACTACTAGGTGTAGTACTTTCCTGGACGAGGCGATTAGGGTTACCCCCTCTAGCATATTTCTCCATAGGAGTATTATTCCTCCAGAGAATCTAGTAGAAATTATAGCAGTCGCAATTCCAATCTCTTCTAAAATGGTAACAAAAACAGTGCACCCTTGGTCCATTTGCTCTAGTTTCTAGTGAACACAATAGAGATAAATCGTTCGATCTAATCAACGAGATAATATGACTCACCGTATCCCTCTCAAAGACTCCTATGTAGTTTCACATCATCATCTTCATCTTTGTAGATCTTCTTTAATTGGTCTTAATCTCTTTTTTGCTCCATTCGACCTTTCTTTTTGGGTTTTTCCCTTCCCTCTTGGGGTTTTTTTTCCTCCTCAAACTCCTTTCCTATTCCAAGTCCGAATGGCCCACATCCTCCATTGTATCTTATTCCTTGGCTTCTCTTGTTTTACCATCAAAAGCCTCTATAACCTGACTAACTAGATTAATATGGGTGTTAGTATCATTAATTTGAGATAGAAAGCCATACTCCAATTGATTATACATGACAAGGAAACTATAGGATACCTCCTTATTCCCTCTAATAGATCCCATTAATCTTAGATTGCCATGTGCTTCCACCCAAGAGCAATAGTTCTCTGCAAGTCTCATCATTGCTCTAGTCCCTAGAGCAACACACCCCTATATCTATTGATGCAAGTCTCCCTGAATAGCCTTGGCAGTGACGGCCTTAAGTGTTATGACCGAAGTCGCCACCAAACCCCTAAGAGTCCACACATCTGTCTTTGGATGTCTCTTTAGAACTGTCAAGGTGCACATGTCCAACTTCCCCGTGGCACATGAATCTATCTGCCCTCTAGTCTCTCGTCGTGTTACCATTCCCAGTCGGTAATCCTACTCATCATCTCCTTTAGCAACCTCTTATGTGGAACCTCTATATTCCAAGGCAGTGAATTGGATTTGAGATGCCTTTCCCTTTTGGGTATTGCAATCTCCATCCGATTCCAGCTCCACCAGGTAGGCTCCTAGTAGGTTATACTCCACAGGTGATGGCAACGTGCCCTAACAGTCCACAAGTATAGCAAATCACCAATAGTTTTTCATAAAGAATTGCTATGAAAACTTTGTAGTAAGGCGTTCTTACCCATAATCCTCTATTCAGAGGATTTTCCACATCCACTTTGATACAAACCCATGCGTACCAGGCTCTATTCAACATCAAAGTAAACTCGGTCCAAATACTAAACGACTTACTATAGGGTCTTTGGTAAGCAATACTCCATTGGCCGGTGATAAAGTTAGACCCATAAGGTTGCTGTTAACATCGAGTTTCCGAAGGTAGGCTAGAAGTGTTCCATCTTTCGAATTATGTGAAAGACCGTTTCATAAATGGTCAAGGGCCCTTTGTGAGTAGCACCTCGACCATCGCTTTCGAGGAACAACATATTAAGGAGTTGCCATTAAGCAGGTCCATGATGGAAAACTCTCCTCGGCCAAGATAAAGCCTAGAGAAATACTCCTTTGTGAGTTCTAGGGTAGGAGGCTTACTAAATACCTTATCATATAATATGGTTCTCATAGCTTTGTGAGGTCTGGCGAGTATGTCTTTCTCCAGCGTCAGAGTGTCTACCACAGAGGCCTTTAGTTTTCCAAGATGGTCCTCATAGTTAGGATGGACACAGTTAATTAAGCTATGTTGCTTCTAGTTCATTACGACGTTCGGCCACGATCTTTCTTCAATATTTCTTCTGAGTAGAAGGTCTCCCTGGTGGATTCCTATGTGATGGGGACTAAGACAAGTTTGGTTTTACTTGCTTCATCCTTGGACCAAGGACATAGTGTTGGCCCAGTCTTTATGGATGGAGTTACTCTGCCTCCACCTACCATCGCAATTGGGGGAGTGATACCTTGGGAGTGTTGAGTTGTGTGGAGCCTGATCATACTCGACACCCAGCCATGCTTTTGGCAGGTTGAGCTCTGAGAGGAGGGGGGCGGGGTTGTAGGGACAACTCCCCCTGCTCGTAAGGCCGGGGGTTTCAGGGCGGAGCCCCCGAGGCGAGAGGGGTATTTTCGGTATTTCAACTATATTAGGGTTTTGTTTTTCCCTTTATATTGTTTTTCCCTTTATATTATAGGGTGAACCACATAAAAATCTGTGTGTTCTTTCTTTCTTGTTTTTCCTTTTGTTCTTTCTTTTGACTATCACAATCTCTAAGAATCACGTCGGATTCCTGTCAGGGTGTACGTAATCTCTAAGCAGGAGAGTACTATCTCGAAGCTAGAGCTCTCATTTTGCTAATAATTCCCGGAGGATGTAACAATGCGGTTCTTACCAAAGCACCCTATCTCTCGTGATGCTCATGCACACCCTAGTATTCTTGTTTGATTAAGAACCTTTCTAGATGAATCCTAGGACCAATGCGATATTCTAGTCATTCCTGGTCACCACACAAGCACTTGTGGTACTGGGTGCTCTAACCTACTGAGGTGATGGCTCAAGGCCAAGGCCATATCGAAATATCTAGACAGATAATAATTCTAGGCTAATGTAATACAACTCCATAACTATCCAGAAGGAATATTACCATGCCAATGCTATCAGATGATTGGGCTCATGCACAATATAACCATTAAAGAGAATTGCAAGCACAAACAATCAAGATGTGACACATGGATTATTTAATCAGCAAAACCGAATAAATATAAGAAATAAGTAACAAGTTCATTCTAGAGTTCAGGTGTCCAAGGCACTATAAAAGGTTTAGCCTCTCATGCTATGATGTATTATAACTAAGATACAAGAGGAGGGTATACAATCAGACATAGAAATCTTCCCTTGATAACGCCTATTCTGCCTTCAATTCTTCTCGTGAAACCCCAGTCGTCGCTGCGGAAATCGCCCCAAGACTGCTCCGCCAAAAGTTACTCATTAGGGTTATGTGGATGGTCTTTTATAGATTTTCAAATTAGCGAAGCACGGCTATGTTCATCTGAAGCATGGTCATGTTGACCTAAGCACGCCCATGTTGATCTTGACACGCCCGTGTACTTGGTCTGGCGACGCGGTAAACACGTTTTTCAATAAACAGAGAGTTGCACATGGTTGAAGACACCCATGCTTCATCAGCATGTCCTTGTTAAGTGAGAGAACGACCGTGCTCTTCTCTGTATGTGCTCTATTTTGCCCCTTTTTGCTCAAAAATGTCTGATTCATGTTTCTTTTGCTCCAGGGTACCTATTTACTTGGCCAATCACACAAAAATACCCAAAGTAGCAAAAAAATATAGAATTGATGCTTGGAAATGGTGCAAGTGCATGTGAATATAAGGAAAATTTATGTATAATCATGCACTTACCAATATGCGCTACGTCAACACCAGGGACTGTATTTGATGCTTGGAAATACCCGAAGTAGTACAAAAATAGAGAATTGTTGCATGAAAACGGTGCAAGTGCATGTGAATATAAGAAAAATTTATGTATAATCATGCACTTATTAATAAGCGCCACGTCAGCACCAGGGACTGCATTTGATCAAAATATGCAAAATACAGGTGCCGTATTGAATAAAATAAAAATACAAGGATAAAAGTGAACAATTGTATCATTCTCAGAGATGAAAAGTGTCTTTAACGATTTAAAGAGATGAACATGGATTAATGAAATAGGAAGCTGCCACTATTTTTGATCACACGAAATAATAGGTAATCAATGAAACAATGAACACAATGAATACTCTGAAACTTTTGTTTAAAAGCTGGCAATATGGCCATTTCTTGGACACTTGCTCTCTTTGTTTGATAGTAAGAGTATAGAGGTTTCAGGCCATCACGCGTGGCAAAGCTGGAGCTCTTCACACACGTGCAGGACCTGCGTGGCAGCTATCCAGTTTGAGGAATGTAGTTGTTGCCACACCTCCACGTACGTAATTCCGTGGCAACCGCTTCTCCTTCACTAGTTAAGGAATAGCTGAGGCTTGGCCTTACCATCTTCTGAAGAGTAGTGAGAAAGAGAGATTGTCTTAGTAGAGAGCTTCCTTTCCTTTTTCCCATGATCGATCGAACAACCCAATCTCCATTGTATAGCCATAGTTCTTATAGGGAATAAGGAGAATAAGCTCAATGACTTGCAGACCTCCTAGCCCAAGCCAGCACAGTTACTGAATAAGGATTTCTCAGGTGATTCTTAAGGGATTGCTTATAACCATCATCTAAAGGAGGCCTGCAACTCTTTGTGAAGGTTTCAGGTAGATACTAAACCATTGAATTTAACGAGTGAATGAGTTGGGTTTAATTGTTGCATGATTATCAACTGCAGTGTGGAAGTTTTTTTTCTTTGTGTATAGGATTATTATTAAGAGCCTTGTTAGTGATTAGAGATGAATGTATTTGTCTGTTACTTTCCTCCTTAAGTACTGCACGTTGATGATGGTAATCTAGGGCCCTGCAGATTAGTTTATTTGGTAGTACAAGGAACTAAAGCTTAAGTTGAGGAGAGCACAACCATATTAAGGTTGAACGGAATTCAAAACATGTTTTTTTATGTGGTAATATGAAAAGGTGCAGATATAGCCATACATGGTATCCTAGTTATAGCTAGCATCACCTGCAAAGTTTGTTAAATCTTCATAAATTAGTCTGGTGTTCCAGAAATCCAGGTAACTGAACCTGGGCGATGGACATTGTTGTAGGCATAGGGAAAGGAGTCAAGGATATGGTCAAATACGGAGATTTCCTTGTTGATTAATCACTAAGTTGTGCTTACCTTAATTAGTGTTGATGAATGTTTGTGATTAAGATGGTTGTCACTACGGGACAACCCCTGTTATCGTGTGCTGTAGTCACTCACGTTAGATGCTCGTTGTTAGACCTCTGTGAAGGCTGCTACTTTTAGTTGGTTACAAAACTGCATACATAGGCAGTGGTAAAAGGGATAGAGAATATTTCCCCAATATTCTTCTTCCTCCTCTCATCTTCTTCATTCTTCCCTTCTTTTCTCCTCTCTTTCTATTCTCTCTCTCTTTCTCATCCTATCTTATTCCCCCTATCTTCCTCTCTTCACGCTTACTGATCCGGGAAGGCATGCTACATTTGGTGCTTTCATTGACTCTCCCGACCATGGAGGAGCAACTCACCATGGAGGAGGAGGAACTCACTCCGGAGGAGGAGGAGTGAATCGCCTCAAAACTCGCCGTGATCAATGAGCGACTAGCTCAACAGACCTCTAGAATGGAAGCCATGTGTTCAACTTGGCAGCAGCGTTATGAAGCTTTGGCAAAATTCATGACAACAATAATAGAGGATAGGGTTAGGTGGACTAACAAGCTTGTTGATGCCCTTGTTATTTCTTTCCCACCATCTCTCTTGTCTCCAAGCACTCGATCTCCCATCCACTTCATCCCATCTACCTCTTCGACCCTAGTGACTTCGGTAACTCCCACCCTGGCTTCGACCGCATCGGCCCTTACCGCGACACTTCCTTGGCGAACCCCCACCAATCTCCTTCCATTAACTTCATCTCCCTTGATGAACCCCCAAAGCCTGTCAGTTCCCTCATTCTCTAACCCTCTGTTCCCCTCTCTCAAATCCCCAATCCTACCCCCTGGCGCCCTCTATTGGGCTCGAACCTCCACCGCCCATCGTCGCTCCCATTCTCTTACCCTTTGCGGCCCCCTCCCTGTTTCACACCATTCCCTCCATCCCTTTTGGTGAACCTTCGAAGCCCATCATCTCTCCCTACTCCGTCTTCTCGTCCATTTTCCTATATCCCCTCTCACTACCACCCTCTCTCCAGGTTGCCACTGTTGAAGATAAATTCAAAGGTTGATGTGGACAAATGGAGCATGAATAAAGGAGAAGAAAAAGTCATGTGACTCTTTCTTCAGTTGGCTGTTAGTTGCTTACTATAAGGAATGTTAATAGGGTAGTGGAATACCACGACAGCACGTGGAAGTTAGTTCAATTTCTGATTTCAGTTTCATAGTGTCAGTCTTTTAATGAGTCAGTATCTATCTTGTATTCAGTGTGTGCTTTTTTGCAGTTAATAACAAAAAGCTGGGTTTTGTCCTCTTCCTACATTCACAACTTCATAGCATTCTCAGTATTTTCATTCCCAGATAAACTATTCTTCTCCTTCTTTGATCCCTCCACAACTCAATTTACCAACAGATTCTGGTATCAGAACTATGGCATCCATGAATGGCGCAACAATGCAAATATCCTCACCTTCGGTGCCCATCTTCACGGGAAAGAGCTTCGAGTACTGGAGCTTGATGATAAAGACCCTGTTTCTCTCCCAGGATCTCTGGGAATTAGTGGATCTTGGTTACTCCACAGAAAGAGATGAAGCTCTCGTGAAGGAGAACAGGAAGAGGGACTCGAAAGCCCTCTTCTTCATTCAATCAGCTTTGCACATCAGCATTCTCCCTCAGATAGCAGTAGCCACTACATCACAGCAAGCCTGGTCTATTCTCCAGAATGAATACCAGGGCTCATCCAAAGTGCACACTGTCAAACTACATCACCTGAAGAGGTACGAGACGCTCCAGATGAAGACTAGTGAAGATATTCAAGCATACCTCACAAGAGTTACAGGTGTTGTCAATCAAATGCGAGTCTATGGAGACTCCATTACTGACCATGATATTGCTGCCAAAGTACTGAGAAGCTTGCACCCACGGTTCAACCATGTTGTTGCTGCAATAGAAGAGGCAAGGGACTTAACCAAGTTGTCCATTGATGAGCTCAGTGGATCACTCAAGTATCATGAAGACATGTTAACCAGAACTCCTGACACACTTTAATCAAAAGCCTTCCAGGCTGAAGGAGAGGGATCTGGTATGAAGAAATCAGACAACTATGGTGGCAGAGGCAGAGGGAGAGGCTCCTTCAGAGGTAGAGGAAGAGGAAGAGGATGAGGAAGAAGCCCAAACAAAGGCTGGCAACCAAACATTGATCACAAGCAAAACAAAGGCAACATCCAGTGCTACAACTGCAAAAGGTATGGGCATGTCAAGGCTGACTGTTGGTTCAAGGAGAAAGAAGCCAACATTGCAGAAGCTCAAAATGAAGATGCCGGTTATCTCTTCATGGTTCATGTTGATTCCAGTCAAGCTCCAAGAAGCATTTGGGTGGTGGACAGTGGTTGTTCCAACCACATGACTGGCATGAAGAAGCTCTTCAAGGATCTTGATGAAAGTCTCAAGCAAACAGTGAGACTTGGGGACACTAATGAGGTCCAAGTTGAAATCAAAGGCTCAATTGCCATCACAACAAGCAATGGCAAGGTAAAGCTTCTGAAAGATGTTCAATATGTACCCATGTTGGCTCACAATCTCTTGAGTGTTGGGCAGCTTACAGCAGGAGGGCTCACTGTTGTCTTTGATAAGGATACCTGTCAAATTTCTGATAAGCATACATGCACTACACTTGCTTGCATTCAAAAGACCAGGAACAATATGTTCCCACTTGAAGTATCAAACTTGGAGCAGCTGGGCCTAGTAGTGAATGGTTCTAGGGAGTCCAATCTGTGGCATCTCAGATATGGTCACCTTCACACTCAGGGCCTGAGAACACTGAGTCAAAGAGGATTAGTGGAAGGACTTCCTCAAATCACAGAGATGGAATTCTGTGAAAGCTGCACCTTGGGCAAACAATTCAGAAGGCCATTTCAATCTGGGAAGGCCTGGAGAGCTTCAAGGCCATTGGAGTTGGTTCATGCTGATTTATGTAGCCCAATGCAAACTGAATCTATTGGAGGTAATAGATTCTTTATCTTATTTACATATGACTTTACTAGACACAACTGGGTGTATTTCATCAAAGTATAAATCTCAAGCTCTAGAGAAGTTCAGAGTATTCAAAGCCCTGGTGGAGAATCAAATTGGGCAATCAATCAAATGTCTGCGCACTGATAGAGGAGGTGAATTCCTCTCCAAGGAGTTCATCAGCTTCTGTGAAGATCAAGGAATCAAAAGAGAGCTCACAGCTCCTTACACACCTCAGCAAAATGGAGTGGTGGAGAGAAAGAATCGAACAGTGGTGGAAGTGGCCAGAAGTCTGCTCAAAGAAGGTGAATTACCAAACAAATTCTGGGGTGAAGCAGTTGCAACTTCAGTATATCTACTGAACTTATCACCAACCAAAGCAGTGTTCAATTGCACTCCCTCTGAAGCATGGAGCAACATAAAACCCTCTGTAAGTCACTTAAGGGATTTGGATGCATTGCATACTCTTTAATCCCTTCTCAACATCATCAAAAGCTAGATAGCAAGTCTAGTAAATGCATCTTTATAGGATATAGTACTGAATCCAAGGCTTACAAGTTGTATGACCCTATATCTTGTAAAGTAATTATCAGTAGAGATGTTGTATTCAATGAGCATGCTAGGTAGGACTAGAGTCAATCTAATGAAGACTCTCAGCAGAAGGTTCCATTGTCATCAATTGAAGATACAACACTGCTAACTACCTTCACAAACAACTCCACCAATTCTGGAACCAGTACAAGAGAAGCATCAAATTCATCCAATTCTTCAAGCTCCGAAGGATCCAACTCATCAACATCACCAAATTCAGCAGATATTTATCACAATTCAGGATGTTCAAATGATCAACATTCCAGAGAGTTATTCTCCGATGAAAGACTCCAACCAAAAATTAGATCTCTGAGAGACATCTATGAAAGATGTAGCTTTGCCTTTACTGTGTGTGATCCTGTCTACTTTGAAGAAGCAGCAATGAAGCAAGAATGGAGACAAGCAATGGAGGAGGAGATGGAATCTATACAGAAGAATTACACTTGGTACCTTACTGATTTACCAAGTGACAAGCAAGCAGTGACACTGAAATGGGTTTTCAAGACCAAGTTTGGAGCAGATGGGAAGGTCCAGAGACACAAGGCCAGGTTGGTTGCAAGAGGTTTCACTCAAGAGCAGGGAGTGGATTATGAGGAAACCTTCTCTCCAGTGGCCAGATTTGAAACTGTGAGGCTTCTCATAGCACTGGCTGCACAACATCAATGGGCTATCTATCAACTTGATGTGAAATCAGCCTTTCTCAATGGGGAATTGGAGGAAGAAGTGTATGTATGTCAGCCAGAAGGGTTTGTTGCTGCAGGGAAGGAGGACAAGGTGCTGAGGCTGAACAAAGCTCTATATGGACTCAAGCAAGCTCCCAGAGCTTGGTACAAGAAGATTGATCAACACTTTATTAAGCAAGGATTTGAAAGATGTGAGTATGAAGCTACACTGTATATCAAGAGACAAAATGAGCATATGTTACTAGTGTGTCTCTATGTGGATGACATTATATACATGGGATCATCCGAAGCTATGATGAATGATTTCAAGATGCAGATGATGAATGCCTTTGAGATGTCTGATCTTGGGCTCCTACACTACTTCCTTGGATTGGAAGTTCATCAAGATGAAGAAGGAATTCATGTCTCACAGAAGAACTATGCTCAAACTCTTTTGAAGAAGCTCAACATGCTCCAATGCAAGCAAACAACCACACCAATGAATACTGGTGAAAAACTTTATCTACTTGATGGTTCAGGTGATACAGATGCAACATTGTATAGAAGACTAGTGGGAGGACTCATCTATCTCACTCACACAAGGCCTGACATCACATATTCAGTTGGCATTGTGTCAAGGTTTATGCAGAGTCCATCCAAACAGCATCTGGGAGCAGCAAGAAGAATCCTCAGATACATATCTGGAACTTTAGATGTTGGACTCCAGTACAGGAAGATACATGAATTCAAACTATATGGCTTCACTGATAGTGATTGGGTAGGTTCAATTGAAGACAGGAGAAGCACATCTGGATCTATGTTTTCACTTGGCTCAGCAGCAGTGACATGGAGTTCAAAGAAACAAGAAATTATAGCACTTTCAACTACTGAAGCTGAATACATAGCAGCCACTGCTGCAGCATGCCAAGGAATCTGGCTGAGAAGAATTTTAGCAAGCATTGGTGAAGAGCAAAAGGGAGGCACTGATCTGTTTTGTGACAATAAATCAACAATTCAGTTGTCCAAGAACCCTGTTATGCATGGAAGAACAAAGCATATTGAGATTAGATTTCATTTCATTAGAAGTCTAATTTTAGATGGCTTAATAGATGTCAAGTATTGTAGCACTGAGGAACAGACAACAAACATCCTCACAAAGCCCCTCTCAGCACAGAAGTTCAATTATTTCAGAATAAAGATGGGGATGTGCAGCTTTGAATTTAGGGAAGGTGTTGAAGATAAATTCAAAGGCTGATGTGGACAAATGGAGCATGAATAAAGGAGAAGAAAAAGTCATGTGACTCTTTCTTCAGTTGGCTGTTAGTTGCTTACTATAAGGAATGTTAATAGGGTAGTGGAATACCGCGACAGCAAGTGGAAGTTAGTTCAATTTCTGATTTTAGTTTCATAGTGTCAGTCTTTTGATGAGTCAGTATCTATCTTGTATTCAGTGTGTGCTTTTCTACAGTTAATAACAAAAAGCTGGGTTTTGTCCTCTTCCTACATTCACAACTTCATAGCATTCTCAGTATTTTCATTCCCAGATAAATCATTCTTCTCCTTCTTTGATCCCTCCACAACTCAATTTACCAACTGCTACAGCCCCCCCCCCCACCACCCCCGCCACTGGACGACCCCTTGGACGAGCTCGACGAAGATCCGTCGCCTGCTCTGGATCCCGACAATCATCAGGGGATCTATGTTACCAACCCCGTCGACCTCTTGGACGAGCTCATCGAAGATCCACCACCTGCTCTGGATTCCGACGATCACCGGGAGATCTATGACAAGATCCTCGACCCAGAGCTCTGCCACACCGAGCCCTCCAAGCTCGACCTTGCTTGTTAGCATTGGGGCCTCTTCCGGTTAATAAACCATGGTGCTCCCAAGAAGGTGATGACAAGAATGATACTTGATGTTGAGGGGTCTTCATGCTTCCATTCGAGGAGAACTGCGTGCTCAAACAGCCTACCTGGGAACTTAAAGGCTATGACCAGTTGTTTGCTCTCTCGGATGAGCAGAAGTTAGAATGGGCTGACATTCTTTACTTAAATACTTCTCCTTTGCATTCTGGCAAGCTGATAGTATGGCCTGTAGACCTACCTTCCTCTCTATCATGAATCACGGAGAAGGTTTTTGATGGGAGGCAAGCTCAAGGAGGACGATAAATCTTCTACATTCACAGTGCTACTGTCGGTTCTAAAACAAATGTGTTGATTATGGGGGCTGGGCCAATAGATTTTGTCACCTTGCTTGCAGCTCATGCATTTGGTGCTCGGAGCATTGTTATTGTAGGTATTGATGAACACCGTTGATCTATTGTGAAGGCTCTTGGTGATGATGTTATTGTTAAGATTTCTCCAAGCACTCAAGATGTGGATGAAGATGCAGTTCAGTTACAACAAGCCATGGATGCTAATATTGATGTGTGCTTTTCTTGTGCCGTGTTTAGAGAATCCATGTCACCTACTCTGAATGTTACTCATGTTGGTGGTAAAGTTTGCTTGGTTGTGATGGTTCATGCGGAAGCGATCAAACTCAGATGCAGCCCGCTCATTTTGGCGCCGAATTTTGTGGTTCGTTTGTATGTGTGTTGTGGGTTTTTGGTCTCCGCTCGGCGTTTGTTTGAGTCTAGCTCAAACAAGGATGTGATTTCTTGGACTTCTATAGTTCATGGTCATGCAAGATCTGAACGGATTAATGTTGCAAAGGAGTTGTTCGATCGAATGCTTGAACGAAATGCAGTTTCATGGAGCGCCATGATTATTGCTTATCCACAGACTGGCATGTTTAGGGACGCACTAGAGGTATTCAATGAAATACAAGTTACAGGAGTGCAACCAAATCATGCAGGATTTGTTGGTGGTTTGTTCACATGTGTTTTCCTTGGGGCTTGGGATCCAGGGAAGTGGGTACATGTCCATATGGCGAGGTATGAGATGGTACTGAATTGGATTTTAGGTACTGGATTGATGGATCTGTATGCTAAGTGTGGTTGCATTGATAATGTGCTACGAGTGTGTGTGAAGATGCCAGAGTTTCTGGTATTATTTGGTAGCATAAAAAGTGAAGGAACAGTATTTTGTGGGATATTTCTAGCGATACGCTGAACTTGGAAATCTGTTGACAATTCATGGTCTTTCTGGCATTTTGATACTTGGGATGGTGGGTGCTCTGAATATAACGATCAAGCTGTGGAGGTCATTACGAAGATGCCCGTGAAGCCTGATCGTGCTGTTTGGACAACACTTTTTAATTCTTGCAAGACCCATGGGAATAGCTTGTTAAGTGAAGTGGAAGGAAAAGAAGCTCATTGAGCTTGAGCCGAGTAACAAGGAAGGGCTGGTTGTATTTGAAAATGCAAGAGCAATCATTAAATTAAGTTTTGTCAACAATTGGCAATTGACACCTATGATTACAGTTTTGCAATTGTTGATATACTTGATACTTGTCCGAGATGTACATGATGCAAAGGGAAGAGGTCTGATGCTACATGTGAACACTTGGGTCAGTGTGATTCTGCTTTGTATGACAGGTGGAGAATTTTGTTATGGTCAATCCTTGCATGGTTTTGCTATCAAATGTGGAGTTTTGGCTGATGAAGTTATGATCCCTACTTAGGTCTCCAGGTATGCTTGTTTCAATGACTTGTATTCTACAAAGAAGCTGTCTGAAATGGTGTGGATAGGTCAGCAGTGTGCAATTCCTCATGAATTTCACAAAGGATTACTGGACTTCCACCTTGAGGACAAGGTGTTGGTTGAAGGGGGGACGAATGTTGCAGGTATAGGGAAAGGAGTCAAGGATATGGTCAAATAAAGAGATTTCCTTGTTGATTAATCACTAAGTTGTGCTTACCTTAATTAGTGTTGATGAATTTTTTAATTAAGATGGTTGTCACTACGGGACAACCCCTGTTATTATGTGTTGTAGTCACGCACGTTAGATGCTTGTTGTTGGGCCTCTGTGAAGGCTGCTACTTTTAGTTGGTTACAAAACTGCATATATAGGCAGTGGTAATGAATGGAAAAGGATAGAGAATATTTCCCCAATCTTCTTCTTCCTCTCATCTTCTTTATTCTTCCCTTCTTTTCTCCTCTCTTTCTATTCTCTCTCTCTCATCCTATCTCATTTCCCCTTTCTTCCTCTCTTCACTCTTTCTGATCTGGGTAGGCACGCTACAAACATAGTCTTAGCTTTGGATCTTGGAGTTGTGTTTGATTGTTAGGTGTGAATCATTAAGAATCACTGATTTTAGAACCGGTACAGGTCTTAGTCTTGGTTTATTTTCTCTATCCATTTGCTATTATTCTACCTTAACTATCTTCTATTAATTTGAGGTTAGGTCATGAATTGGCCTTCGATGAGTTGCTAATGCACATTTAAATGCTAGTAGAACCGTTATGGTTATATATATATAAATATGGACAAGTATAAAGGTATTGAAATGATATTTTATTTAATAGATCCAATTATAAAGCATTGAAACGCGACGAGATTTGGATAGCATTCCGATATTGCTGAAATAAAGTTAGGCACTCGCACACCCACCTCTGTGAGTATCTCTAACTCGACCACTTTGGGTCGTATCGATATTCTACTTATGTTCTTTCTTTCTAAGAATTTCTGGCCTGCTATTGTTTGTTCAAGAACTGTTTATTTTCTTGAACTTCCATATTTGATGTGTATTCCATATTTTTATGTGTCTCATTTAGTTGGCATGAAACTTATTTCTGGCCCATTCTCAAGGGGGGAAGGGAGGCTGGGGGTTATACCCTGGAACTATGTTTGGCCCATTGCAAGGGGGATCATACCTTGGAACTATTCTAGGCCCCACATGTGGAGCTGATACACTATCATGTGCACAAGTATTTTCTGATAGTAGCGCTACTAGATGTGTATGTCCATTACAGCTTAGGCTGATGACGGTATTCTCTAGACTGATCGGCACTGGCTGTGACATTATACTATGGTATCGTATTGCCTGAAAGATGTATTACTTTGTAACTTGTTCACTTATCTAATATTCTGTTTATGAATTCTGAGGTTTTGTTCCTCTGCTGATGGCCTTTCACCACATTATTCTTATTATGATCCTACTGGGCGTTTTCTTGGCTCATGCCCTTGGTTGATTTTTCCCAAGTGATAAGCAAACTTAGGATTAGGCGTAGGCGGGGATTGTCTGAGTAGTCGTTGGTTTTTGTTACGCTTATTGGAGGTTTGTGAACCGTAAGTATTGTATTCAGTGTGTATGGGAGACTTGGTTTTGTATTTTGTATCTGTGTTGAGACTCTAGGGGTGATATACTATTTTATGTAGGCCTTGACTTTGTATTTCTCTTATTGTTTGGAGTTGTGTAAACTCCTTATATTTACATGCTTATTATTTCGCTATTACTCTGATTTGTACTAGGAATCTGAGGCCTGACATTCAAGTGGGGACTTGTCCCTGTTTGGGTGTGGTCGGTCTGCCAACGTGCCCGGACAAGAGTTCGGGGCGTGATATGAATCGCTTTGATGGTAGACAAAGGTTATCATGGCTTTTGTAAACCTTACAAACTATGCTCTTTGGGACTGTTTCAATCCGTACAATGATTTTTTCAATTTGCACATCTTCAGACTTTGTTTTGCTGGTGTCATGCAACCTGATAGAAGATCCATATAAACTTCTTCAGATAATTCTCTATGAAGGCATTCTTCACATCAAATTGTTGCAATGGCTAATCTTGGTTTCCAACTAAAGACAACAACACTCGAACGGTGTTGATTTTAGCTACATGTGCAAATGTCTTTGTGCATTCGATCATATAGGTTTGGGTATACCCTTTTGCCACAAGTCTTATTTTATATCACTCAATCATGGTATATGCCTTGTACTGCATAGTATAAATCCATCAAAATCCCATTGGATTCTTCCCTGGTGGACAATGAACAAGTTTCCAAGTTTCCAAGTTTTATTTTTTTTACAAGGCATTCATCTCTTCATTCATAGCAGCTTTCCATCTTGGGTCATTTAAGGCTTCCTACACAATGTTAGGAATAGCTATAATAGATAATTGATTTGCGAATAATCGATTTGATTAAGGCAAATTTTGGTAAGACACATAATGGCTCATGGGATATTTGGCTTTACTAGAAAGTTCTGGTTCATATGTTGGTTTAGGAATACCTCTAGTTTAATGTTGTGGCAGCTATTTTATTGGAGGTTAAGATACTCTATCAGGAACATCCTCAATAGATGATTGGTGTGATATATTGATGAGGGGCTCACTCTTGAATGGAGATGGACTAATGCTTTCTGATTGTCTTACTCCTTCAGTTTCAGGCCATTCATCACCATTCAAACCCAATTCAGTAATATGTTCTGCAGTTTCTATAGCAGCACTTTCTGTTGCAAGTGTTGCAACGTCTCTTGAAACATTGTTAGTACTATTATCTCTAGCAGCAGTTTCTTCATAGATATGATATTCACATTGTAAGAAATCATAATCTAGAGTCTGAATTTCCTTCTGGTACTCCCCCCTGAAGTTCATACTTAGATAAGAAATACATTACATTTTCATGGAAAACAACATCCATTGTGATAAACATTCATCGAGTTGGAGGATGATAACAATGGTACCCCTTTTGGTGTATAGCATATCCAACAAAAATACATCGCAAAGCTTGAGGAGCTAACTTGTTGCATTGATGTTTATAGAGATGGACAAAAGCTACACAACCAAAGATATGAGGGGTAAATTAGGGATACTTGTTGCTTAAATAGCATTAGTAAGAGCTTGGAATGGTGTCCAGAAGTCAATTGAGTTAGAGGGAACTCTGTTGATCAAATATGCTGCAGAAGTAAGAGATTCTCCCCAATAGGATAATGACATATGAGTTGCAATAATGAGGCATGAACAACTTCCAACAAATGTGAATTTTTTTACTGTGCAACTCAATTTTGTTGGGGTGTATTGGAACAAGTAGTTTGATGGATAGTGTCATGAGACTGCAAAAAATGTTGAAGTTCAGAACTATGAAACCAAAGGATTTTAGGGGTTAATTTTTAATTAGTTACTTTCTTTAATTGTTTGGTTGTTTGGTTAACAAGGGAAGATTTCCAAAGTTGGACTTGTTAGATTTTTTTTAGTTATGTTGGAATAAATATTTTCTAGTTATTATTTGATTAATTAATTAGAGTTAATAGGGTTGTAAGGGACCTAATTGTAATTTGAAAGGAAAGTTGGGTTTAAATTGGAATTGTTTCTCTCTCTTATAAAGGACCTAAGATGGAAAATGAAAAATGAAGAGGACTTAGATGCAAAAAAAAGGTCATGATTTTAATCATTTGATGGTGGGTGCCCCCCATGATACCTTGCACCCCTACTTTGCCTTGCCCTACTTTGCACCCACAAACTATAGAACCCAACCCTACCTTGCACCCCTAGCCATCTCTTGTTTTGCACCCCCAAGGCAATATGCCTTGCAAGGCATTATAGAATTTACCTTTGATGGTGAGATATTATATATATATATATATATATATATATATATATATATATATATATATATATATATATATATATATATACATGGCATTCGGATAAGGTATTATAAGAAATCAAATAAAATAAAAATTAAAAATGAATGAAATGAAATGATGTGATGGATGTGATTTTTTTTTTTTTAATATAGTTAAGATGATGAGGCTAAGACATGCATGATGTGAGAAATGATCACATGCATAGCTACAATCAATGATTGGGTTTTTTTTTAAAGAAAAATGCATGAAGAGAAGCATACACGTGGGTTTTCAATTTCGTTTGAATTGGAAGGCTGAGATTCGTTGGAGGGATTTAATGAGAAGGAATCAGCGGCTAGGAATTTACTTTGGAGACAAAACCGTATTTGCGATCAGATAAGCCTCACCCAAATCTTGTTTTTCATTAAAACGAATCAAGATAAACTCAGTTTAAAGGATACCAACCTTATCTATAGATCCCCCATGATAAGAAGAGATGGACTCCCATGAGAAACCCTAGATGAAATCTTTGAGAGGCGTGAGTTTTCTTGTGAGAGAAACAGTGGAACGAGGGGTGGTGGAAAGAGAAGGAGGTTGAGGATTTTTTTGACGTTGTGGGAGCGCTGGTAGCCATCGTCATCAACAAGCGAGGTTGAGATCACGGGCTACTGTAGGCGGAGCGACACCAGAGCTCCACCACGCGATTGCCACTCGCAGTCGCCGTCTGGTAAACCTTCTCGTCCTTGGATACCATGTATAAGTTAGCATGTGTAAAGTTGTATGATGATAGGTAGCTAAGCTTGAATTTTAGGGAGTGCTCATGCATGGTTTAGTGTTGAAAGCTGTTAGTGTTGAGGCTTTTTGCTTATAGATTTCATGAGAACAATGGCATCATGATGGTATGGTTTAGTTGTGTGGGATAATAGTTATGATGTTGGGCTTTGTTTTGGTGATGTTAGTGCTGAATGAGGCATAGGTTTTAAGCTCTAATGTTGATGAAGTGAAATTGTCAAAGAGTAGCTTGGTTATTATTGGACACTTGGACTTTTCTTCAGTGAGTGGGTGTTGTGGTTTCTCTATGTGATATGAGAGATAGGATTGTTGAAATAACCATGGGTTCTTGATGTGGTTTAAAGGACTGTGAGTTTGAAGAATTCTTAATAAGGTTAAGAGTTTGGATTCTTTGATAACCAGGTGATGTACTTGGCTAACATGAATGAATATAGTTGGAGTTATTAGATAGGTTTCGGACATTGTGAGTTTGATGGTTTTGTTGACTGGTAGGGTTGGTCATGGTTGATGGATTGTTGAGAGATGGTTGTTTGTAGTGTTGCAGGCACGGAGATGAGTTTGTTAGAATCTATGAGTTGGGTTTATTTTCAAACTGGGTTGGGCTAATTAGTTAGCCAAGTTGGATTGAGTTAGGAGGGTTGATTCGGATGGGGTCTGTTTTATTTAAAACCCATACCGGATGGAACAAGTTGGGATATAGGTTAACCTGAATGAGTTTAATCGACTTGAGAGAGTTGATCAGGTTTAACCAGGTTCAAAAAAGGGATTGATTAAGTTAAACTGGTTAGAGAGATTGGGTATATAAGTGGGTCGGGCCCATTTAGTTGAGCATGCATTGTAGACATAGTTGTTCTCATACACATGTGCAGTTATTGAAATTAGATTTGTGGCTACCAGGTATCAACTTGGAGCGTTGAGCTGCTCCAGACAGACACGGATCGTTCGGTTGGATTGCACTTAAGGGTAAGTTACTCTTGCCTCGCTCCTACCCATTGTTTGGGTTTCTTGTTTTGATGAATGCTATTAGTTGTGCACATACATGTTTGTTTTTTTCTCTTTCCTCGTATGTGTATGATTGATGTGCTTGTGGTAGTGCTATTACGACTTGTTTGTTGGAATGCTCGTTGGACATGCCCTCCTGTGACCGACACTTGACTGTAGGCACTCGTGGTGCTTGTGTGCAGCTAGGTAGGTATGCGTCAGTGGAGTGAGCGGGCTCGCTGAGCATAGCCTCCTGTTGTCTGGCATAAGACCATAGAGATACGCAGTATTTGTGTGCTGGCTAGGTAGGTGTGCGCCAACTGAGTTTGTTCTTCCGCCCGGTTCAGTGGAGTGTGGGGGCTCCGATTTTGGGAACGTTCAGGGATAGGACACCCTGGCGTTTCAGCTTGCCATGCCAGAGGGACGATACTCTGGTTGTCCTGCCTGTCAGTGGGGTTGATGCACTGGCCGTGTCAACACGTGGAGAGGTGGTGCTACCAAGGTACGACCGGAGGGTCGTGTGCAGCCCGAGGATATGTTGCTGTCCGGGGGAATCGTTGCTGAGCTATTCTTGGAATTTTCTTCCAAAGCCCGAGGGCTGTAGCTGGGCCGGAGTCATATCGTTGCTGTTGTTCGTGGTAGACTCCTAGGATCTGATTGTGCGGGGTGTAGCCCCATTGTGTTGATGATTTGTTCTTGGATTTGATATCATCTTTATTGGTTTACATCTTTAAGATCCTTGCAGTGTACTTCCTGGGCTTTCCTTCCGAAAGCTCATCACGTTTTCCTTCTCTCATTTCAGGTCCTGAGGAGTAGGTGACTCGAGCTCAAGAGACGTGTGAGAGTAGGGGTGGGATTTCGCTGAGGTCAGAGGATCTCTTTACCTTGTCTTTTCTGTGTGAGGATATATTATTTAGGACCCTGGTAGGGCCTAGATTATTGTAGGGTACTTGAACCCTTAATTTATTTCCGCCGAGACTCTATTATAACATATGAGACTTTATTATCATTATGTTATTTTGTTATCTGCTATGATTCATCAGGCCTTGTATTTGTGTGAGGTGCGAGGTGAGCCTTACTTTGGTACGGCCGGTCTGTGCACGTGCCCGAGGCACTGAAAACCTGGTCGGGGCGTGACAAGAACTTTGATATTCTCCACCATTGTCACTCCGAAGAATCTTTACTTGTATATTGTACTGAGTTTTAATCATTTTATGAAACTTTTGAATTAAGGAGTTCACTTCACCTTTGGATTACATTAAATACAACCAAATCATCCTTGTACAATCATCAATAAAAGTAATAAACGAACGAGATCCTCCTAAAGTTGAGGCTTTAGATGGCCCCCAGATATCAGAATGTATCACCATAAAAGGAAGTAGACTCAATGTTAAACTCAATGGAAATGGAGTTCGATGGCTTTTCACCATTTCACAAACATCACAATGCAAACTAGAAACATCCATTTTAGCAAATAAAGTAGGAAATAATTTCCTTTGATAGCCAAATGAAGCATGCCCTAGATGTCTATGCCATAGCCATATTTCAAAAATCTTCTTCTCTCCCTCAAGACCATTCACTATGAAGACTTGTTGTAATTTTTCTGAGATTTTCTGACACCAAATCCAAGTAGTACAACTTACCTTGCCTAATACCACAACCAATCGTTTGCTTTGTTCGAATGTCCTTAAAAACACAACAACCAGGCCAAAAAATCACAACACAAGATAAGGTTGTGGTTATTTGAGAAACTAATAATAGGTTATATTCTAAAGATGGGACAGCCAAAACAGAATCAAGATTCAAAGTATTCGTGATGGTCAAGGATCCTTCCCAAATAATTGGGGTAGTGTTACCATTGGCAGTGGAAACAATTTGCTGTAAGGAGGGTTTAAGAAGGTTGACCAGTCTAGAATAAAATGTCATATGATCTGTAGAATTAGAATCAATTATCCATGCGCTATTAGAAACATGTGCAGAAATATTAAAAGCCTTATCACCATTATCTGCAATTGTTACGAACGTTAAGGTCTGTGTTGCAACATTTGTCGCAACATCTGTTGTAAGATCAACAACAGTTCCAGTCTTCTTCTTCCAGGTTGCACGACTATGATCCCAACATTATGGATATCCTACCAGTTCAAAGCATCGATCTTTGGTATACCCAATCTAATTAAAATAGGTGCATTTATATTTAGACTTATCGACCCCATTGGTGTGCTTTGGATGGGAGTCTTATTGACAATCGTCCTGGTTGTGAGTTGGGCGGTTGCGAATCACCATGGCTAAAGCATCAGAACTTTCAGATTCCCCAACCAGAGTTGCTCGACCTACCACCTTTCTTCGAATTAATACATAACATTCTTCCAAATCTAGAATAGGTTGTTTGCATAGAATCTCTCCACGAACTTGCTCAAATGTTGCATCCAATTCACTATGAAATATGTACACCCTTAGTCATTCAATGGAATTTTGGTGAGCAATGATATCATCAAGATCCTCCAGGATGACTTTATCACGATGACCCAATTCTCAGAACCCCCCGATTAACTTTCCATAATATTCTGAGAGAGACTTATCCTTTTGTGTGGTTGTGAATACCTTTTGATTTAAGGTAAACACTTGCAATTAATCACTTCTATTATAGAAGGCTTTAGATATATAGAGCCCTCCATATTTGTAGTCAGTGGGTAGGCGCAAATAACGCTTCATAATTTCTAGAGTCATGGACATTAATATCCATCGTTTCACCTTCTAATTTTCAGCCTACCATCTTTCATAGCCATCTTCAAATTTTGCAGGTGGCTTCTTCTTACAACGAATATAAGAGAGTTTCACTCTTTCAGCGGGATGCATCTCCATCAACTATGACCAAACATTATAATTTGATTAATTAAGAATAATTCCAACATTAAAAGTACCTTTAGATTGAACAACAATAGGAACCGATCTTGTTTGGGATGATTCCGGTATGTCGTTGGAGGAAGCCATCACATTTGTGTTGTTGGGCGTGATGATTCAGCAACTAGGATAGTGATATGAACCTACACTCTGATACTATGATAAGAGTTGAAACAATCCAGATATGGAGCAAAAGCTTTGCTATATTTTTTCATATATTTCATGGGAGTATTATATTACAATTTATAGGATCTCACCTAACTATGAATTAAGGAAAGGAATCACATAATTTGGAAATATTTTAAAGAAGATCTTAGAGCTGTACAATATTTCAAAGAAATCCTACAATTAAGGAATCTGTAAATCTTCAGCAAATCTTCAACAATGGGCACCCTACTCTTCACCAAGACTTCCATGGAAGTTCTATAAGATCTTTGGGGCATGCAAAATTGATTAATAATAGCACCTTGATATGTTGTGCTATGAAGAGTACAATATTAACAAATCTATACAATTTGTAACTTCGATTCAATACGGTGGAAAGATGTAATTAAATAGCAATTAATGAAATTGTATTCCTCTAGTAAAAGCTCATTATATTAGATTGGAGGTTATTAGTTTCTATAAGAGTTTATTCTTCTATTTTAGAGTTTATTTTTTCCGGATGGAGTTTTTATATATAATATTTGAAAAAATAAACTCCTTTTTTTATTTATTTTTTATTTTTTAAGGATTGGCTTATCACAGCAACCACAGATGTAACTAGGTAGGACATCCTGTGAATGTATGACCTTTAACAAATCATTACTTTATAAAACATAGTTTCTCATGATTCACACCTGCGTCACAAAGGATTAACAAGTAAATAGAAAACAGCAAAGTAGAAATACAGCCAAAATTCATCAAACATTTTTTTTATTTATTTAAATACTCATCCATTGTTGTAATGGCGACCTAACCAGAGCTTAATTCCCCATCTGAACGTTGTTTTCCTATATATCTCATCACCAGCTCCATTATTGTGATGACGACTCAACCAAAGCTTGTATTGTATTGTTGTTTTCCCATCACAGATCAACTCCTTAGTTTATAGATACATAAACGATCAATGCCGGCCTTAGCTTTGTTGGTTACCCATGGATGCATGTTAGTTATAATTCGTTTACAAACACCATTACCATCAAACTGAGAGTTTCTCCTTGTGTCTTGGAGATCATGGATTCCACTTCCAGTGCTCCACCAAACACAAAGCCTCATGTAATGTGCATACCTTTCCCTGCCCAAGGACACATAAACGCCATGCTCAAGCTTGCCAAGCTCCTCCACTCCCGTGGATTCCTCATCACCTTCGTCCATAACGAAACCACTCATTCTCGCATCCTCAACCTCCATGGCTCGCATGACTTCTTTATCCAAACTATGCAAGAAGATAAAGAACAGACAGCTGTGAACTTGTCCCTTGATTCCTATGAGAACAAGCATTTGATCGCTTTCCGATCACTCATGTCGAAGCTTAACGATCCGTCCTCCGGTGTTCCTCCGGTCACATGCATCATCTCTGATATCGTCTTCAGCTTCGCCTACCAAGCTGCAGCTGAGTTTCAACTCCCCCTTGTAACTTTCAGCCCTCTTGGTGCTTCCAGTGTCATGGGCTTCCTCTATTACAGGCAACTCATTGAAAAAGGCCTTGTACCTCTCAAAAGTAAGCTTCAGAGTTCCTTAATTTTCTCCGCTTAAATTATACATGTTATAGTCCCCATGTATTTATATGTTCATCACATGCATGAATTAATGGTGTAGGTGAGAGTGATCTCAGTAATGGATACCTCGACACAGTTATTGATTGGATACCGGGGATGAAGAACATTCAGCTGAGGGATCTACCAAGTTTTATCAGAACAACTGATCCAAATGACGTTGCTCTGAATTTCTTAAACCATGTTTTCCAGAAGGTTTTCAAGACCTCAGCCATCATCATAAACACCTTCGATGAGCTAGAGCACAATGTTTTGGATGCCATGCAAGAGATGCTTCCACCTATCTACGCAGTAGGGCCGTTGTCCTTGCTCTCTGACCATGGCTCAAGCTTGTGGGAAGAGGACATGAATTGTTTGGAGTGGTTGAATGGGAGGCAACCAAGGTCTGTCATATACGTGAACTTTGGAAGCATTGCAGTGGTAACAGAGGAGCACCTGATAGAGTTTGCATGGGGATTGGTTAACAGTGAGCATGACTTCTTGTGGATCATCAGACAAGACCTTGTGAAGGGTCATGAGAAGAGTGCTTTTGTTCTCCCTGAAGAGATCTTGAGAGAGATGAAGGGAAGAGGATTGATAACAAGTTGGTGCCCACAAGAGAAGGTGTTATCCCACCCATCAGTAGGAGGGTTCTTGACACACACTGGGTGGAATTCAACCATGGAGAGCATAAGTGTGGGGATGCCTTTGTTATGTTGGCCTTACTATGGAGATCAAACAACAAACTGTCACTATGCCTGCACGGAATGGGGGATTGGCATGGAGATTGACAATGATGTGAAGAGAGACAAGGTTGCAGCTTTGATCAAGCAGTTGATGGATGGCGAGAAGGGGAAGGAGATGAAGGAGAAGGCATTGGAGTGGAAAGAGTGTGCAATTAGGGCAACTAAAGAAGGAGGTTCATCTTTCTTAAATTTAGAGAAAGTTATCAAGGAGGTACTACAAAGAAATGCACTTTGAGGAAGGGACCCATGCTTGTGGAAATAAATTGGAAATATAGTTCCAAAATTTGAATTTATATTTATCACACTATATTAGGTTGTCATGCAAAATTTGATTTTCAAAGAGGAACATGTGTTGGAAAAATGATTAGAAGTTACGGTTAATGTGAAGTGCAAGTATGTGGAGTCAGTTGTCTTGTTTGTGTGTTAATTTAATTATAGGTTAGTACGTGTTAGTCATGGGTGTTTTTGTTTTTAAATGAGTAGTGGATAAGTTAGTTAAGATAAGATTTGATTAAGTCATGTTAGTTGCTTGCTTAACAGCAGGTAGTTTTCTTGTTATTAGCCCATAAGTTAAGCAGGTAGTTTTCTTGTTATTAGCCCCATTCTATCTTGTCAATGTAATAAGAAAATGGTCTTCTCCTGTTTAAAGTTATCTCCAGTCAATATATCTTGTTTTATCTGCATTCATATATTATCTCTAGTTTTCCCCAACATTTGGTATCCGAGCCTGGGTTTGTAGACATGGCAACTAGCGGCAGCATTGCTAGCGTCTCTCAGCCTTTTCTTCCAATCTTCAACGGGGAATGCTACGAATACTGGAGCATTAAGACCCTCTTCAAATCACAGGATCTCTGAGATCTTGTGGAACATGCATGGCTACATCGAGTCAGATGATGAAGCCAGAGTGAAGGAAAACCGGAGGAGGGACTCGAAAGCGCTGTTCTTCATCCAGCAAGCGGTGCACGAGTCCATCTTCACCCGGATAGTGGTAGCCGAAATGTCCAAAGAGACATGGATAACATTGAAGACGGAGTTCCAAGGAACTTCCAAAGTGATTGCGGTCAAGTTATAGACTCTTAGGTATGATTTCGAAACCATTTAAATGAAAGAAAATGAGTCAGTGCAGACTTTCATTTCACAAATGGTTTCTGTTGTGAATCAGATGAAGACCTATATATGGAGATCTCATCACTGATCAAACTGTTGCGGCAAAGGTGTTAAGGAGCATAACTCCAAGGTTTGATCACATTATTGTACAAGCCATAGAAGAATCAAAAGATCTAACCACCCTTACTATTGATGAGCTCTGTGGATCCTTGCAAGCGCACGAGGCAAGACTTAACCAGTATGAAGAAAAATATGAAGTACAAGTGTTTCACATGAAATGTGAAGCACTTCTTTCAAGAGAAAGTGACAAGAACTTTGGCAGAGGCCAAGGAATTAGAGGCATGTTCAGAGGTAGAGGCTGAGGGAAAAGCAATATTCAATGCTACAATTGTAACAGGTTTGAGCATGCAAAGACCGAGTGTTGGTTCAATGATGAGGGAGTGCAAATAGCTGAAGAGAATAAGGTTGAAGAGCATGAGGTCAGTCAAGAGCATGAGGTAGGTCAACTTTTCATGACATATACGAATGTGCACAGTGATTCTAAAAATGTATGGGTCTGTAATATATGTGGAGATGTTGGTCAAAAAAAGTAATATGCATTAGATGCAAGGATGGTGCTGAGCACACTTATTGCATGCCGTGATGGTGGAGAAAATTCCTAAAGCTGATTGGTTATGTGAACAATGCAAGCTCAAAGATGTCGCTGAGTGTGCCCTTTCAAATCAAGGGGATGTGCTGGAAAAATGATTAGAAGCTGCGGTTAATGTGAAGTGCAAGTATGTGGAGTCATTTGTCTTGTTCGTGTGCTAATTCAGTTAGTGGTTAGTACATGTTAGTCATGGGTCTTTGTGTTCTTAAATGAGTCGTGGATAAGTTAGTTAAGATAAGATTTAAATAAGTCATGTTAGTTGCCTGCTTATTAGTAGGTACTAAAATTATATATGAAATGATCACTCAAATAATATAAGTTTACAATGCTAGCTTGACTAAATGCATGAATGATATTTCTTGAAAAATTCCACCTTCAATACAAAACTGGTTGAACCAACAATAATAATATGGAACTTTTCTATATACTCGAGTTGGTATATCCATCAGCCTTTTTGTAGATGGTTTCCATCATACAAGCCAGATTAACAAATCGGGCAAGTAGAGGAGATGGTATGTTAATCAGAACTAGACACTCTATTTATATCCTTCCATGCATCATCTACAATATGTAAGATTCTCGTGCATGCCTCATCCGATGAGTCTCCAAACTCATTCATGCAGCAATGGATAGTTGAAACAACATGCTTTCTCCCCATCTTTTCATCAATCTTTAGAAGACACAAGAAGGATGAATTAAAGAAAAGACTAAATTTTGAGTTGATAATTTGAAAAATTCTACTTTTCAACAACTTGACATTGAGTTAATAGTACTAAGTCTTTATTAACATTTAGAAGTGGGAAGTAGAAAGCGATGTCTGTTTTATTTTTTTCTTTATCTCACTATACTAGTTAATAACTATAAAATAAACAATTTAATTATGATAGTCATTCATGATTTATCAAATTGAGTCATTCCATTGAATATTAATTTTTCAACTTTTATTCTGAGATTGAGTACTTTCATACCTCATAGTCCACACCATCATCCATGAGCCTAGAAATTATACTTATAGCTTTGCTAATTTAATTAAGGAAAGTTTGTCACCCAATCAAATGCCTGCTATTTCTCCCATACTAAGGAATGAGGCACAAGCAAGAGCATGGTAAGTAGTGGTCTTTATGGACAGATCTAAATGTTCAGCCAGTGATGGCATGTAACCCTCTTCTCTCCATTTAGATTCTTCTAGCCATACAACAACCATCTTTTCAATCTGCCAAAAGCAAAACCAAGTTAGCTCTCTGTTTGGATGGTTATAAAGCTACATTTTTCTGCTTCTAGCTTAAGTCAAAGGTCCAATTCTTGATCTAATGAAGATACATACATGTTTTAAGAGTTAGCTTGCTACAATTCTTAATTGTAGGGTTTAGATAAGTCATCCATTGAATTGATATTTGTTAGGTTCTAATATGATCATATTTACATATATCTTTACAATTACTCTTAATTATAATGAAAGTATAATGAACATCGATCTAAATAGTTTCTTGTAGTATTTGAAATAATTAAAGCTTATAAGAAATTTAGACTAGTGAACTTATGGTATATACTGTACTTCTCTTCTGAGGTAGTCGATACGGAAAAGCTTTCCATCCTTGCGTACTTCATCTTCAATTTCTCCCATTGTCCGATATAGGGAAAGGAAACTTACTTTTAGACATTCCTCGATCTGATTTGTTGCCTTTAAGTCCCACCTGAATTTTCATTCATGCAATAATGCTTGTGGGGCATTTTCATTCGTTAGGAATCAAACTGACTAAAATAATTTAAAATCAACATTTGTAACATGTTGAGTAAGTGGAAGATAAGAAAGTTTCTAGCCTTTGAATTGCATCAGTAAAAAGTTGGAGCTCACCCAATGTACCGTAGGAGTCATAAATATCATTCATAAGTGAAAACATAGCTATCACCTTAGTTATCATCATCCTGGCCCTTCAATATTCGGGTTCAAAATGTTGGAATTTGGCTGTGAAAATAGGAGAAGCAGAAGGATAATATTAGGGTTTCAAGGTGTTGGCTATTGATGCTGTAAAATCCAAGATTTTTCATGAAATAAGGATTTAAATATTTCCCCTAAATTAATTAATTAATTAATTAATTAATTAAAGTGCTAAAGGGCATTTTGGGGATTAGTATAAGCTCCAAGGGCATTTTGGTAAAATGGGCATGTGAGAGTTCAAAAAGAATAAATAAATTATTTCATAATTAATTAGTGAATGATTTAGTTTTGGAAGAATCAATTTAATTGAAAATGGAAATCCTCAAGATGGATGATGATCGGAACCTAGATGGAAGAAGGGAAATTGATTGGTTAAATCAATGATTTGATTAAATTGGGAATGTCCTAAGTTGGTATGTTTTGGTTTAATAAAGAAAGGAAAGGAAAAATTAATTTAGATTGTAAATTTAAATTATTAGGCTGGCAAGGACCTATAAGTGACATTAAAAAGATTGAGGACTGCGAAGTAAATAAACTTCTCTCTGGAGGAGGACCTAGGTATAAAAGTAGAATGAACAAGGACTTGAGGAGAATTGTGCATTCTCTCTCAACATAAGGACCTAGTAGTAATTGAGGAAAAGTAGTGGGGGGCGCCTGCAGAAGTGCGCGAGATCGCCTCAGAGTTGTTCAAAGAGCACGAACGGTCCAGATTACAAGATCGAGAGATAAAGACTAAACTCGAGGCACTAGATGGCATCTTGGCCGCTCCTTCAGAACCACTAAAACTAATGTGAGGACCTTCCTACCGTGCGTGCGACTCATAACCAATCATCTGCGGCTTGTGACACAATCCCGAGGCGGTACCACTCTTTCCCTGCCAGCGAGAGCTACCGCCTGAAGCATGTCTCCGCCGCGATCAACGATCGTCCAGAAGAGGAAAGATAGAATTTAATTGATAATTGATTTCCTCCGTCGAGGAAGTTGATTGCATCACGACCCTATAAATATCGGGTCACCTTCTGAGAACCAGCACCACCAACCAACGGCGGCGAACAGTCCTAACCCACCGTGAGAGATCGAGGGAGAGGAGCGAGGCAGGAGGCATCCTCGTAGAGACGACCAGGGACTCGAGAGCAGAGAAGAGGGATAGACTGCCACCCCCTGCTCTTCTCCGACGAGCAGTGAGGCATCGAGAGCGCGCCACCATTGTCTCCGGTGAGCTTTGTATTCTTTTTGTTTTTATTTCTCCGACTAGCATGCATGTAGGCAGTAAGATAGGAGGGTGGATGACAGAGGGGTCTCTAAACTCTTTGCCGATCTCGGCTGGAGGGCTGGACGACGGGGAAGGGAGAAGGAAGATCTCGAGGCTGCCGCCGGAGACCTAGGAAACAGAAGGGGAGGGCGACGGATTCCGGCCAGAAGGGGCCCTATTATCAGTCTCTCCGGACACGAGCCACCTAGGGGGGGGGGCTCACCGACGACCACCAGACAGGGGCAACAGCTCCACCACGGCGGCAGGTGCGGTCGTCTTCCCCGGCGAAACTCGGCCTAAGAAAAGACAGAGAGAGAGAGATTAGAAAATAGTTAGTTAATTAATTGAACTAATTAGAGAATTAGTTTAATTAAACCATGGCTTGATTAATCATCTGAGATTAATTAGAACCGGTTCGATTTAGTGGACTTTGATTTAAGTCATTTGATTTGGGTTAGCCAATTAGACTGATTGTGATTAACTAAAGTTAATGGAATTTCATAATTGGTTAATATGATAATTAAACCGGTTCAAGCTAAAAAAATCAGATCAGGATAATGGATCTAGCTAATTGGATAATTGGATGACAAATGGCTAACTAATTAATTGGTGACTAATTAGTTGGGTAATTGACTAATTGGATGATTAATTAGTTGGATGATTAATTAGTTTGCCTTTGATTAGTCAAGATTAGTTGGAATTGGGCTGAATCAAGATTTTTTTTAAAAAAAATGTCTTAAATCGAATTATAAAAATTCAAATCAGGGGCTCAAAGGGACCATTAGATCAGGTTGGGCTTGGTCAAGAAATGAATAATAAAAAAAGAAATAAAGGGTAGTAGGAGGGGGTTTGAACTAGAGACCCCCCTCATGGGCTTGGTAGGCTCTAAGCACCAGAGCCCAATTCCTCTTATGATAAAAGGAATCTGGAATATCTATATAATCTAGACTAGTCAGATTTTTTGAAATGGAAATAATAAACGTAGTCATTTAAGGTAAAATGACACGGGAACACAAGGGAAGGCTCGCGAGGAAGACTTAGGCCGTTAGAGCATGCATTTTCGATATAATGCGCATAGACATGTATATTTATTAAGAATAGAATTGTCTTTATCAGATATTGACGTGGATGCGTCGGGAAGTTCTGTGGAATACGAGACTCTGTGATTTTAGATAAGTACACTTGCCTTGGTCCACTCTTCGGAGTTTTCTTGATATGTCTTGTTCTTGACATGTTGCTTGTATTCATTCATGCTTCTTGATTTATTGACATTCTTTATTTAGCATGATTGATTGTTTTAGGATGTTGGGATCCCTACTTGTTTGTTCTTCGACACGGATTCAGTGGAGCAGGTGAGCTCCTTTGCGGACGTTTAGGGACGGGACACCCTGATGTTCCGGAATTGCCATGCCAGAGGGATCGATACTCTGGTTGTCCTGCCCATCAGTGGGAATGATTCGCTGGCCGCGTCGACACGTAGAGAGGTGCGCTACCGACATACGACCTGAGGGCCATAGCGACCGGATGGTCGTGTTTTTAGCAGGTTCGCTGATGATGCTGACCGGGGGAGACATTTGTGGAGCTTCCGTTGGAACTCATATCAGAGCCCCAGGGCTTCTGTAGCTAGGAATCTTTACATTGCTTGATTGTGGTAGACTCCTAGGGATTGTTTTTGAGGGGCGTGTCCCGAGTTTGATTCTTGATATTCTTTCTTATTGATATCATGTTTTTCTCAAACCCCGCAAGGGTACTTATTGGGCTTTCCATTTGAAAGTTCATGCACTTGTTTCTTCCTGTTTACACATCCTGAGGCGTAGGATTCTAGCACGCAGGAGCCGATCGTGGGTCGGGTGGATTGTAGAGGTCCGAGGACCTTGTTTATTTTCTTATTCTGTGTGAGACTTTTTACTTTGTAGGTCCCTTATAGGGCCTAGTATTTGTAGGGTATCTGAACCCTTTTATATTTTCCGCTGAAACTCTGTTATTTTTTAATAATTAAGTTGTTTTATCGCATTATCTGCTTTACTCACTTAGGCCTTGTATCCGAGTGGGGCCCGTCTCTACTTGGGTACAGCCGGTCTGTGAACGTGCCCGAGGTCCCGGGATCGGGTCGGGGCGTTACAGATGCACACACAACTATGCGTGACACTCTCCAGCAAATATAGTGGTCGATCTAGTAGTAAAGTACCCAAAAGTAGCGTAGTCGAATCCACAGGGACTATATCCTAGTACTTACCTAGCCTGAACTAAACTATGTGTGATGATTGGTGTAATTGGATATCTTAATTAAAAGACTAATGTGAACAGCTTGAGGATTGGGGTAAATTAGAGATGAGATACAGCACCTCATATAACAATCCTCCTAGGATTCCCTTGCTAATGATAGATTTTCTATTACTGGCTAATTACTAATAACTCTTGGACGATGTAGCAATTGGAGTTCTCAGTGCAACACTCGATCTCTCATGATGCTCATGCACACCTTAACACCTATGTCCGGCTAGAATTTACCTAGATGAATCCTTGGCTAATGCAATTTTTTAACCGTTCTGAATCATCACACAAACACTAAAGGTGCTAGATGCTCTATCCCACTAGGGTAGATGGCTTAAGGCTTATGCACAGAAAAACCACACAAGGATATCTGGAAAGGTAACAACTCCGAGCTAATGTAAAGCTAACCACATGACCACCCAACACAAACACAACCATGCTAATGCTATCCCCTGAGAAGATAGATAATCGAGCTTATACAAGTAAAACCACGCAGAGTTCCAAACACAGGCAATCAAGATGTTAACAATAATTATTAATAAAGTAAAACTGAACATATTAAGAAATCAATCAACAAGTTCATCCTAGAGTTCATGTGTTTGAGGTATCACAAACGGTTTAGCCTCTCATGTTATGGACTACCCTAACTACGATACAAGAGGAGATTATAAAAGTAGGCATAGAAATCTTCCCTGGATTCTCTCCTCTGCCTTCAACTCCTCTCTGGAACCTTAGCTGCCACAGCAAGAATCACTTGAGATTGCTCCGCCAAAAGTTGCCTTGTTAGGGTTACAAAACGGCTATTTATAGATTTTCAATCTGTAAAGCACGGTCGTGTTAATATGGAACACGCCCGTGGTGGCTTGAGCACGGCCGTGTTTAATCTAGAGCACGCCCGTGTTCTTCATAATCACGCGGTGGTTGACGTGTTTTCAATAAGAGAGTTACACGGTCTTGGGCACGCCCATGCTTGATAAACACGACCGTGCTAAATGAGAGCATGACCATGGACTTCTTTGCAAGTTGTGGTCTTTAGCTCTTTTTGCTTCGGTATGTTCCTTTTGCCTTGGTTTCCTGTGTACCTGTCCAATCACAAAGGAATACCCACAAAAGTATAAAAAATAGAGAGTTGATGCCTGAAAATGGGATAAGTGCATACAAATATGATAAGGAGAATATGTATAGTAATGCCTATCTCTCACAAAGAAAGAAGACAAAAGACCACTTTATTAACCAGCATAATATCAAAGTTCAAAGCAAGACTGAATTTAAGAAAAGACAAATCAATAAAACCCACATTGACAGCCACTACCCTAAACTTATTCTACTAGATAAGCAACTGGATAACAGAATTGAGACTAAGTCTCTTTGACTGCTAATTCATCACGTGACTTGTCCACTTCAGCAGCTATATGAATTATCTTCAACTTTAACACCTCCTCCCTTTAATTCATAGCTGCTGACTCTTAATCTCATTCGCAGGTAACTGAACTTTTGAGCAAATAACGGCTTAGTGAGGATATCTGTAAGCTGCTGATCAGTACTGCAGAACTTGAGAACAATTGTTCTATCTTCGATTAGCCCGCGGATGAAGTTGAATCTAATATCGATGTGCTTCGTCCTTCCATGGATAATTGGATTCTTAGGCAGTGCAATTATGGATTTATTATCACAGAAAAGCTATGTTGGACCCTTCTGATTAGGGATGGCAATTATACCCAAACCCGACCCGACCCGACCCGACCCGAGTTTGACGGGGAAAACCCGGTTTGACCGGGTTTCGGGTCGGGTTCGGGTAAAACCCGAATAATATAAAGCGGGTGCGGGGCGGGTATGGGAAACTTGATACCCGACCCGAACCCGAACCCGAACCCGACCCGAAATGTAAAATTATTATTCTCCATGAAAATAATGATGGTGATGAATGGGGGTTCTAAAGGGCTATGTTCCTTGGATTAAACTTTTCAATTTTTACTTTAGTATCATTTTGTATAAGTTTGAATGTGCACTTTATTATTTTGGTTTGATCTCTTTGAAGATGATGATGAATGGTGGTCATTTTATCTAAAAAACATTAAGATTTTGGATTGAAGTTTTCAATTTATACTTTATTATTGTTTTATGAGATTTTAAATGTGCATTTTTTTACTTAGGATTGAAATTTTAAATTTTTATTGTTAATGTTATGTGGGCGGGGCCTAGAGCCGGACGGGGCGGGATACTGCGGGTACCGATTCCCGTCGGGTTCGGGTATAGGGCGGGTTTTTAAAAACCCGGCTGGTATCGGGGGTGGGTCGGGGACGGGGGCGGGGGAGTCGGGTCGGGGGCGGGGTAGGCAAAACCCGCCCCCGACCTGACCCGTTGCCATCCCTACTTCTGATCTTGACCCATATTAGATAGCAGTCTTCATATTCAAACAGCTTAGCAAGCTAAGGAAGTAGCTGCTATGTACTCAACCTCAGTAGTGGATAAGGCTGTGATCTCCTGCTTCTTGGAGCTCTATATAACTGCACTTGATCCCATGATGAAGACACACCCAGAAGTACTCTTCCTATCTTCAATAGAGCCTGCCCAGTCTCTGTCAGTGAAGCCAATCAACCTGTAATCAGAGACATGAGCATAATAAAGTCCATAGTTAATTGTTCCTGCAATGTATCTCAATACTCTTCTTGTTGCACCGAGATGTTGTTTTGATGGAGATTGCATAAATCTAGAAAGAACTCTAACTGAATGGCTGAGATCTGGTCGTGTGTGTGTCAAGTATATGAGCCCTCCAATCAATCTTCTGTATGTTCTTGTATCTACTTCACCTGAGCCATCATGGAGATAGAATTTCTCACCAATATTCATTGGTATAGTTGTCTTCTTACACTCAAGCATGTTGAATTTCTTGAGGAGATTCTGAGCATAATTTCTCTAACAGACAAATATCCCTGCTTCCTCTTGCTTGATCTCTAGTCCAAGGAAGTAATGTAAGAGCCCAAGATCAGACATTTCAAAGGAGCTCATCATTGTAAGTCTGAAGTCTTTAACCATCTGTTGGGAGGATCCTATATATATAATATCATCGACGTAAAGGCAGACTAGCAGTAATCCATGTGCTCTTTCACTCTTCTTATACAAGTAGGTTCATTCTCACATTTCTCAAACCCTTGACTGATAAAGTGATGATCAATCTTGTTGTACCAAGCCCCAGAGGCTTCTTTCAACCCATACAATGCCTTGTTTAATCTGTATACTTTGCTTTCATTGCCTGAAATGATGATGAGTTCCATATACTTCTTCTTGCAATTCACCATTGAGGAACGCTGACTTCACATCTAATTGATAAACATGCCACTTCTGTTGTGTAGCCAAGGCAAGGAACAATCTCACAGTTTCAAACCTAGCCATAGGTGAGTATGTTTCATCAAAGTCCACTCCATGCTCTTGAGAGTAGCCCTTGGAAATGAGTCCTGCTTTATATCTCTGAACACTGCCATCAAATCCAAACATAGTTTTGAAGGCCCATTTAAGCCCAATTGCTTGCTTGTCTTCTGGTAGTTCAACTAAGTCCCAAGTCTTATTCCTCCTTATAGCTTCCATCTCTCTTGCATGGCTTGCTTCCATTTCACTACAGCTTCTACATAGTAGATACGGTCTAAGACAATCAAAGCAAATGTACATCTTTCATAGATTTCCTTAATGATCTGACTTTCCTGTGAGCTCTTTTATCTAAAAAAACCTGATCTTGTGGTAGAGTCTTATCATTTTCATTTGCTTCAATGCTTGGTGAATTTGAAGAATTGGCAGCATTAGATGATTCATCTGCACTTCTTGCACCATTGTTTGAGCTGCTTGTATTGCTATTAGTGGAAATTGTGGTGGTGTTTGGTAGTGGTGTAGCTTCAGTTGTGGTGAGGGGAATCTTCAGCTCTGCTTCACCATTGTTTGGGCTCTAGTTCCACCTGTTATTCTCGTTAAAGACTACATCCCTGCTAACAGTCACCTTACAAGTAATGGGGTTATATAGTTTGTAAGCTTTGGACTCATTGCTATAGCCTATGAGAATGCATTTGATAGATTTGTTGTCTAGTTTTTGATGCTGTGGAGACGGAATTAAGGTGTAAGCAATGTACCCAAATACTCATAAATGACTTACAAAAGGTCTTCTTTTGCTCCAGGCTTCAAAAGGTGTTTGGTTCTCCACTGATTTGGTGGGTGATATGTTCAGTAAGTACACTGAAGTTGCCACAGCTTCACCCCAAAATTGGTTAGGGAGTCCTCCTTCTTTGAGTAGACTTCGAGCCATCTCTACTACTGTTCTATTCTTTCTCTCCACCACTCTGTTTTGCTGAGGTGTGTAGGGAGCTGTGAGTTCTCGTTTGATTCCATGCTCTTCACAAAAGTTTGTAACCTCCATGGAGAGGAATTCTCCTCCTCTATCAGTGTGCAGGCATTTGATTGAATATGCACTTTGATTCTCCACCAAAGCTTTGAATGTCTTGAAATTCTCTAGAGCTTGAGATTTGTTCTTGATGAAGTACACCCAATTCACTCTGGTGTAGTCATCGGTAAATAAAAAAAAGAAGAGATTACCTTCAATTGATTCAGTCTACATTGGCCCACACAAGTCAGCATGGATTAATTCGAATGGAGTTGAAGCTCTCAAGGCCCTTCCAAACTGAAATGGCTTTCTGAATTTCTTTCCTAGAATGCAGCTCTCATAGAAGTCCACATCGTGATTTGAGGGAAACCTTACACCAATCTTCTTTGGCTCAATGTTCTCAAACCCTGAGTATAGAGATGCCATATCTAAGGTGCCATAAGGTTGATTCCTTGGACCTAGTCACCATTAACCCAAGATGCTCTATGCTGGACACTTCAAGGGGGAACATATTATTCTAAGTCTTCTAAATGTTAGCAAGTGTATGACCAGTATGTTGGTCTCTAATTTGACATATATCCTTGTCAAACAGCACTGAGTACCCTCCTGTTATTAACTGGCCAACACTTAAGAGATTGTCAGCCAAATGTGGTACATATTGAACATCTTGCAATCGTTTTACTTTGCCATTGCATGTTGTGATTACAACTGTGCCTCTATCTTCAACTTGGACCTCATTGTTGTCTCCAAGTCTCACAGTTTGCTTTAGAGTTTCATCTAGGTCCTCGAAGAGTTCCTTCATGCTTTTTATGTGGTTGGAGCAACCGCTGTCGACCACCCATATGCTGCTTGGAGCTTGTTCAAAATCAGCATGAGCCATGAAAACATTGCTGACCTCTTAATCTTGTTCTTCAGCTAGATTCAATGCCTTTTCTTTAAACCAACACTCTGCCTTGACATATCTATAGTTTTTGCAATTGCGGTATTGAATATGGCTTTTGTATGGCTTTGGATCAATGTTTTGTTGCCACTGTCTGTCAGTGCTTCTCTTTCAGCCTCTTCCTCGACCTCTTCCTCTGAATGAGCCTCTACCTCTGCCTCTACCAGCAGACTTGTCACTCCTCTTTGCATTAGAGGTCTCTCCTTCAACTTGGAAGGCTTTAGCTTCATACTTTTTTGTTGATCTATTGAGTCTGACTTCATGAGCTTGCAAAGAACCGATGAGCTCATCCAATGTGAGGGTAGACAGATCTTTTGCTTGCTTTATTGCAGCAACAATATGATCAAACCTTCCAGGTAAGCTTCTCAGAACTTTTGATACCACCGTCTGGTCATTGAGAGGATCACCATAAACCCTCAGCTGGTTGATCACACCCAATGCATAAGAAATATATTCCTCCACTCCTTCGTTGTTCTTCATCTGCAGGGTTTCAAACTCTTGTCACAATGTTTGCATCTTCACTGCAATAACCTTGGTGGTACCATGAAATTCAGTTTACAAAATGGACCAAGCTTGCCTTGTTGTCGTGGCTGCAGCTATGCATGAGAAGATTGTCTCATGCACAGCACTCTGGATGAAGAAAAGTGCTTTGGAGTCCCTTCTTTTATTCTCCTTTACTCGAGCTTCTTCATCATGCTCAGAATAACAAACTCCACTAGATCCCATAGATTTTGAGATCGGAAGAAGGTGCGCATCTTGATCGCCCAGTAATCATAGCAGTCACCCTTGAAGACTGGTAACGAAGGTTGGGAGAGACTCATAGAACCACCGTTGTTTGCCATGGATTTTTTGAGCCCTCAGCTCTGATACCAGATATGTTGAAATTTGGCTGTGGAAATAGGAGAAGAAGAAGGATAATATTAGGGTTTCAAGGTGTTGGCTATCTATCACAAAGAAAAAAGACAAAAAAAAAACCACTTTATTAACCAGCATAACATCAAAGTTCAAAGCAACACTGAATTTAAGTAAAGATAAATCAATGACACCCACATTAACGGCCACTACCCTAAACTTATTCAACTAGATAAGCAACTAGATAACAGAATTGAGACTAAGTCTCTTTAACTGATAATTCATCACGTGACTTGCTCTTGGTTGGTCCACGTCAGCAGCCATATGAATTATCTTCAACTTTAACACAAAATACACCCCTAGTATCCAGAAGTAGAGTTCTATCATCCTATCTCTATCTCTGGTAAATGTAAGCTTTGTTGAGAGACCTAGATCTTTCCACCACCTATATATGTAATAGAATTGGCCAATCTTGACCTGTCAAAACTTTGTTGATAGAGTTCTAAACTCAAAATTGAAGGCATAATATTGAGTCTTTATAAATTGGATCTACATTTCATGAACGACAATTTCTACAATACTTTGAAGCTAGTGTTTATATTTGTGTTGACTCTTTTTTTTCAATAGTTTAGATGAACAAGAAGGAATAAAAATAAGTTAAATAGGTTGAAATCAGTATGTACTTACATGTAAATCTTCTTGATGACTTCCTCTCAGTGAAGCAATTGCAGTATGTCGAAATCTAGTTTTGCAAGCTCTAACACAACATCATACCTTGCTTCAGCGTCGTCTTCATAAATGGAAATGTAAAGCCTGGCCTCCAAGTTTCTCATTCTTTTGATGTGAAGGTGTCTCAAAGGTATGTGCGACTTGCCTTGCTAGCCGTTGCTCTATATCCTTCACCATAGACTATAAAAGGCTTCTTGTGAAACCAATGGCTTCATCCAACACATCCTCCTCGGGGGTACAAAGATAAGCTGCTTCATATAAGCTTAACAATCGCTTCAAGTTATTACTTAATACTGTTTTGAAGTTTCCTTTATCATCCTTGAACCGGTTAAAGACATCTTCATGTATTACCAATTTACCAACCAAATAAGGGTTCATCAAAATTAAGCTAGCCATGCATTGCAGTGAAAGATACAATTAATGTCTAGTACTTTATGACTTATGCATATAAGGAAAGAAGCCTACCAGATGGTATATGATATATAGTGATGTTGTCTTAACAATCTAAACCGAAGCGCAATATTATGCAGATGATCATTGTCGTTTTGCAATGAAGCAGTGCTGAGAGTATGAGTAAGTACAAATAAAAGGAGCATATGTTAAATGGACAAGACTAAAAATTACCTACATTTTAACAAGTAAAAGTAGTTACTAGTACCACCCAACATATAGATTGTGGATCTAGGCGTGTCTAGGTAGGGATGGCAACGGGTCGAGTCGGGGGCGGGTTTTGCCTACCCCGCACCCGACCCGACTCCCCGCCACGATACCGCGGGTTTTGAAAACTCCGCCCATACCCAACCCGACGGGAATCGGGTACCCATGGTATCCTCACTCGTCCGCTCTAGGCCCTACCCACATAACATTAACAATAAAAATCTAAAATCTCAATCCTAAGTAAAAAAATGCACATTTAAAATCTCATAAAACAATAATAAAGTATAAATTGAAAACTTCAATCCAAAATCTTAATGTTTTTAGATAAAATGACCACCATTCATCATCATCTTCAAAGAGATCAAACCAAAATAATAAAGTGCACATTCAAACTTATACAAAATGATACTAAAGTAAAAATTGAAAAGTTTAATCCAAGGAACATAGCCCTTTAGAACCCCCATTCATCACCATCATTATTTTCATGGAGAATAATAATTTTACATTTCGGGTCGGGTTCGGGTTCGGGTTCGGGTCGGGTATCAAGTTTCCCATACCCGCCCCGCACCCGCTTTATATTATTCGGGTTTTACCCGAACCCGACCCGAAACCCAGTCAAACCGGGTTTTCCCCGTCAAACTCGGGTCGGGTCCGGGTCGGGTCGGGTTTGGGTATAATTGCCATCCCTATGTCTAGGTGGCCCTACGGTAAACCCATATATATTTTTCTTAACATTTATAAATTGTAAAGATTAAATTATATGTATGTATATAAACTTAATAAATAATTAAGTTAATTTAGCAAAATAATATACCTTACAAGAATACATTAATATATGGTAGGGTATATAATTCACTCAACCTTCAAATCTTAATGATCCAATTTCTAAGCATAAATATTGTACTTTAAAAAATAATGGAACCAAGGTCAAATGAATAAAAATAGACATAAAATAAAATGATTTATGGATAAAATATATAAAAAGAAAATAATTGAGAATGTAACCTACTAATATTTTACGCTAGCGGGTAACTTGCAGATATTTGTGAGTGACCCGTTACTCACAAGATTTATAACGAGTCATATTGGATACAAGTAAATTTTCACAGATTATGAAAAACTCTACATGTACTCAATCATAGTTAGTGGGTAAACGGGTCGATGTTAGGCTTTGCCATGTTTATACTATCTATTAAAATGTACAAATACCTGACCCTTTCTCTAACTCAAGATAACAAGAATAGTAGTAACCTGACATGTTGATAATAACAAATGGTTTACGATGAAGTAGTCCCCCAAAGAGAGGAATGATAGTTTGCAATGGGACGAACAACATCATCCTGATCATTCTTTGCAACATTGTAGCATGGATTCATTGTAGTAGTGTTAGAACCATTGTAGCATGGCTTACTTGTAGTGGTGCAAGAAACAACCTCCCTTTTATCTTTTTTGTTTTTTTTTTGTTTTTTTTTTAGAGAGAGAGAGAGACGCCTTTGTAGAAGTTGGAGTTGTCAAAAGCTTGCACTCTTATTTATAATATATATAAAATATAAAAAAAACAGTGTACAAGCAAAGTTTTACATTTCATCCATAGATAACAAGTTTGTGCCTTGTTATGGAGGATGGCTTGAGAAATAGTCCAAACTATGACATTTAAATATCACATTATTTTACAATGTGCCTTTTAATTAAAGGTGGAAAGGACACCTACCCTAACACAAAGGGCCCAACCTACTCAACCTGTGCTTCATGGGGAAACCTAGTACTACCTCAAATTTTGAAAATGTACAAAAAAAAAGGAGTTCTCAGAGTTTTTATATATTTTGATTGTGATTGCTGTGGAAGCCTTTCCTTTCCCATTTTTTTAATTTCGTTTGGTTTTAGATGTAAAAATGACCATCATGCTCTAGATTTTTTTACACACACCCACACACACACATATATATATATTATTCTAAATGTGTGGATGATAATGAAGAGTTTATTATAATGTAATCCCACCAAAGAGATTCTGTGAAATCTTGTATCCGGACAAACTAACTACATCCACATTCATTCTTGTACTAATGCTAGAAGGATCACAAGCCACATTCACCACTTTTGTACTAATACTAGAAACACAACAAGCTGGAATCTTATTTCTAGGAAAAAAATGAACACGTTTATGGCATGTGAATCATTTCACGTTGGATGTCATATATTTTAAAATAACTCTAGTTAATTGTCATTTGTTTGGTTGTTCGAAATTCGAGATATTGTAGTAAAGATATTGTGTTTGTTTGAATAAATATTGTCAATTTGTATTTTCACTTCCAAATGTTGCTAGGAAGCAATTCTTGAATTATAGTTTAGTTTGAACTATTGTTGAGATATATATATATATATATATATATATATATATATATATATATATATATATATATAGTTCCGTTATGATCAAAGGATCCTTTATGCGGTCCGGCCTTACTTGGAGCGTGTTTGAAGGATTTTCGGCGGTATGGATGGAAGATCGTGAAAAATAATTTAGCGTGTAATTTTATACAATTTGGTGACCGATTTGTCCTCCAACTCAACGGTTTTTGTCCTCCAACTTAACGGTTGAGAACCGTTGAGTTGGAGGACAAATCGGTCACCAAATTATATAAAAATGGACATGCTAGCGTATTTTTCGATGATCTTTCCATCCGTACGGTTGGAAAATCCTTCAAACATGCTCCAAGTGCCAAAATGGGAGGCGGCCGGATCTGCACAATGATCCGACCGACCTGATCATATCATGGTTATAAATAAATAAATAAATAAATAAATAAATAAATATATATATATAAATATATATATATATATATATATATATATATATATATATAAAATTACAATTCAGTCACTTAAGTTTAAGATATTAATTTTTGGGTCACTCATGCTCACGGTGTAAACGACAAGCAGACATGGCCCTCCACCTAGCATACATTCTCATTATAACAACATGAATAGTCACCTAACTATTAATGTGTTTCTAGTTTGGTCACTCACCTTAAAAAAGTTATGATTCAGTCATCTAAAAAAAAGGGTAAACAACATGGTTGGTCATTAAACTATACTCGAATTCCTATTTTGGTCACTCAACTAAAAAAAATTTCAATTACCTCCCTTAACTTATTATTTGCTCCCAATTAAGTCACT
Source organism: Dioscorea zingiberensis (assembly GCA_026586065.1). NCBI lineage: Eukaryota > Viridiplantae > Streptophyta > Magnoliopsida > Dioscoreales > Dioscoreaceae > Dioscorea > Dioscorea zingiberensis. The sequence goes on along the minus strand of CM048821.1, from coordinate 18,804,080 downwards.
CTCGCCTACGGCGTTAACTGCAAGTTGACGTGGGCTTCCACGTCAGCCTGCCCCAACTGCTTCTTTTAATTACAAAAAAGCAACTACCCTACTTTTGCACATCTTGCATATAACACCTTACAGTTTCTTTGATTTCAATTATTTTTAAAAACCCAACTAATTATCTTAGTTATTAAAAGTCCCTGTATTTTGCACATTTTGCACAAAAGTCCCCATATTTCTTTTAATTACAAAAAAGTTTCTGCCATATTTTAGTAAAATTTGAAAAACAGCCTACGCTTTTCTATAAAGTACAAATTTCTGATAATGAAATACATAAAACTGGGATTACAATACAGAACTAGTTAACACATAATTCACTTCAAAATCAAATAAAACTAGTTAAAATACAAAACACATGCCACTCACAATACTCAAGTATTTTTTTCCAAAATCAAACAAAACTAGTTAACATAGAAAATGGATAACACTTTGTTTACGTAATGTTCCTACAATATACACAGTCTCCACATTAGCAGTCCTCTACATGTGCACCCTTGGATAGTTCCTTCTTGTTCACATGTAGAGCAATATTGCTAGACACCTTTCTTTTTCTTTGTGCCATACTTCCAACTTGAGGTAAATCTCTCATATACCTTGAAGGCACTTGTCTCCCTTGTTGTCTCTGTTGATGTGTATGTGCATTTGCATATCTAGCTCCAGTAATGCAACTTTGTTGCGTGTTTACAACTTGAGAAGATCCCTGTAGAACAACCCCAAATAATACAATGAAAAAATTGTTTAGAATTAATAAACTTACATCCAGAATCCATCTATATGAAAGAAATATAATTTCTCCTATCCCACACATGACAAAGAACACTATGAAACAAGTGTAAGAAATTTTTTACCTCTTGTCTTGCATCCACCTGTACTCTTCCAGATCCAGCATGAGTTATATATTGAGAAGAACCCTGTACATCAGAAAAGCATCATGAGCAAGTAAAAAAATTAAGTAGTGATTGCCAAGATTAACAATGTTGAAAATCAGTGCAGGACAAAAAAAAAGAAGAAAAATGCACATGGTGAACAAACATACACCAAACATCCTGTTAGCATTCATTCCATGTGTTTGAATCAAGCTTCCTTCTCCAATTGAAGGCCCCTAAGTGGAAAAAATATATATACATTAATATATGAACCCTTTACAGCAGAAAAACATCATAAGCAAGTAAAAAAAATTAAGTTATTGATTGCCAAGATTACCAATGTTGAAAATGAGTGTAGGACAAAAAAAAGAAGGAAAATGCACATGGTGAACAAACATACACCAAACATCCTGTTAGCATTCATTCCATGTATTTGAATCAAGCTTCCTTCTCCAATTGAAGGCCCCTAAGTGGAAAAAAATATACATTAATATATGAACCCTGTATAGCAGAAAAGCATCATAAGCGAGTAAAAAAAAATAAGTTATTGATTGCCAAGATTAACAATGTTGAAAATCAGTGCAGGACAAAAAAATAAGGAAAATGCACATGGTGAACAAACTTACACCAAACATCCTGTTAGCATTCACTCCATGTGTTTGAATCGAGCTTCCTTCTCCAATTGAAGGCCCCTAAGTGGAAAAAAAAATATACATTAATATATGAACCCTGTACAGCAGAAAAGCATCATAAGCAAGTAAAAAAAAATTAAGTTCTTGATTGCCAAGATTAACAATGTTGAAAATCAGTACAAGACAACAAAAAAGAAGGAAAATGCACATGGTGAACAAACTTACACCAAACATCCTGTTAGCATTCATTCCATGTGTTTGAATCGAGCTTCCTTCTCCAATTGAAGGCCCCTAAGTGGAAAAAAAAATACATTAATATATGAACCCTGTACAACAGAAAAGCATCATAAGCAAGTAAAAAAAAATTAAGTTATTGATTGCCAATATTAACAATGTTGAAAATCATGCAGGACAATAAAAGAAGGAAAATACACATGGTGAACAAACTTACACCAAACATCCTGTTAGCATTCACTCCATGTGTTTGAATCGAGCTTCCTTCTCTAATTGAAGGCCCCTGAGTGGAAAAAAAATATACATTAATATATGAACCCTGTACAGCAGAAAAGCATCATAAGCAAGTAAAAAAAATTAAGTTATTGATTGCTAAGATTAACAATGTTGAAAATCAGTGCAGGACAAAAAAAAATAAGGAAAATGCACATGGTGAACAAACTTACACCAAACATCATGTTAGCATTCACTCCATGTGTTTGAAACAAGCTTCCTTCTCTAACTGAAGGCCCCTGAGTGAAATATATATATATATGTATATATATATATATATATATATATATATATATATATGTTGCAGAACGGAAGACCAAAATTTTCTTACATCTTGCATTACTTCCACTTGTACCCTTTCAGACCCAAAGTGTCTTATAGTTTGTGAAGAACCCTATAAACACGCCGAGAGAATATTCATGGAAAGTACTTGAAAAATAATTAAGCCTAAAAGTAAAAGGAAATTGAAGAAGAAGGTCTTGGAATAATAGACTTACATCAGGCATCCACCTGAGAGTCACTGCAAGTGGTTGACTTGTAGTGCTTCGTCTTCTTAGAGTTTGACTCTGTATCCCATAAATTTAAAAAAAAAAAGTTAGAAGAAAATGCAAGACAAAGTAATTAAAATCAGTTTTTACCTTTTTCCTTGCACCTAGACTCTCATTTACAGGTTGTTTTGCAGCTTTCCTCACAGTGTTTGCAGTAGCTCTTCTAACCTAGAAAAAGAAAAAACACAAAGTATTGGTCATTAATAATTCATAATGTACTTGGAATTAGATTGCAAAAAAGGTGCATAGAACCCATATGTAACTTAGACAGTCTACTGTAAGCACCAACTTGTCCCTTGCATGTCCTCACATTATGGCCTGTCTACCCACATTTTCTGCAAGTCATTTGCACCCCAATCTTGGTAACCTTGTATTGATTTCCACTTATTTCATATGGTTCTTTCCTTTTATTCTTGTGTGGTCTGCTAGGGGGCCTTCTCATCATGGGTGGAAGGATAGGCTCCATGTTTTCCATATGACTCCATTGCTTTGCCCCTCTGATAGGTTGAATGAAGTGAGAATAGATGTGCATCTGTGTTTCCTTGTGGTAACATTGGTGGACATATTGTTCGGGTCTTTCTTCAGTAGTAAACATCACTGCCACTGTATGGTTAGAAGGGATACCAGTGAGATCCCATTTTCTACAAGAACAACTGTGGGCATCTAAGTCAACGACATGTTGATCAACTGGCCCATAGGAAACTTGATATTTTGCACCACCGGCTTGTTTAACCCAACACCTACTAGACTCTTCAATGATCTTGTCAATTTTCCTTTGAATTTTAGGGCATAGAATTCCTATGTACTTTTCAACTGCCTCTCTTTTTAATGCAACCCTCTTCATCAACTTGGTCCTTATTGTTTCCATCATAGTTAACACAGGTCTTCCCCTTACCTCCAAAATATACTTGTTGAATGACTCACACAAATTGTTTAGCAACATGTCACACTTTGTCATTGTGGAAAAATGGGCCTTGGACCAATGTTTTGGGTCTTTATCTTCCAACCATCTTTGGGCAACCTCTGATAAATTCCTCATTTCTCTCATTGCATCATCATACTCTTTTAAGTATGTTGCTCTGGTTGCTTTCCATAGGCAATCCTTTAATGCTTTCCCTTTGTTTGCAGGTTGGGATTTGAAGTTGGTGTACAAATGCCGAACACAGTTTCTATGCTTAGCATTTGGCACCAACTCCAGCAGGGCATCAACTAGTCCCTGCCCAATTGGAGTTCAAAAAATAAAATGAGTACAAGATTGTAAGTAAAGGTTTAAATAATTAGAAAAGGTATACAAGGCATAATTGTCTACCTTCTGTTTGTCTGACATGAAGGACCCGTGATATGAATTAGCAATCTCAAAATCTTGTTTTAGCAGTTGGATGAACCAAAACCATGAGTCAAAATTTTCGCTCTCAATAGCAGCAAATACAAGGGGATACATGCAATCATTAGCATCAATTCCCACAGCCACCATTAGGTATCCCCCATAGTAACCTTTCAAGAAACATGCATCAAGGCTAATAATGGGCCTACAACCAGATTTGAACCCATTCTTGCAAGCCTGTAGTCAAACATACATCCTCAAGAATAATCTGCAATCTAAGAAACAAATTGTGGTTGTTCCTATATTGGTTTTCCTGAGTTCCTCCAAGTAGTAATAATTTTTTGCATATTGTTCTTTTGCATTACCTAGGACCATTTCTAGAGCTATTAGTTTAGCCCTATAGCACTTGCTCAAGGGGACTAGCAAATTGAAATCACTCCTTACATCTTGTTGCAATGAGTTGATCGAATAGTTTTGATCATTTGCAAACTTATGTAGGTAATGAGAAGCCATCCATTTTGATGTCACATTCTTATTCTTCATCTCCTTGGGACAGCTATGCTCATTAACATAGGTTTTAATCTGCCAAGTGCTATCCAAATCATCCCTAGGGTTCATTTTTTATCCCCAAAGCACCCATGGACAGTCCTCTCTACATATAGCTTTCAACCTATTTTTGTTATTCCTCACAAACTTCACATTATATCTGCTTCTCCTTCCATATTGCTTGACTGCTTCCTTCAATGCCTCTCTACTAGAGAACACCATCCCTAATTTAGGGTTGTCCATGTCTGTCTGATTATTAAATTCTGGCCATTTTTTTCTTGAACAGACACCTAGATCATCAGAGTCATCTACACTGTGCAAAGAATCTGAACTATCATAGACTGAGTCTTCACTTACATATTCATCCTTGTCACCCTTAGAGTCCACTACAGAACCTGTCATAAAGTTCACACCACTCATGTCACTTTCTATGCCTAAATCAACATTAATTTCAAAAACCTTGTCATCATCACCCTCCATGTCATAATCACTTTCATGAAATTCAGAGTCAGAACTATCACTAGTAAACAAGGAGTCACAACCTACAATACACTCATTACCCTCACTTAGTTCATCTTCCTCGCAGTCAAACATTCTATTCCTAAACCCTGAATCACCAGAGACTACTTCCTGGAGATGAATTGGATCAACCTGCAAAAATTTATATCAACTATTAGTAAAAACCTTGAGTACTTTTCTGGATTTTCATAACCATTTGGCATTCCTCTATTTCTATCCAATAACAGAGATACAAATAAAGGATACTTAAATAGCAAGTGATCAAGCACATGTCGATCTCCTTGTTGCCTATAATTGATTGAATATAAACACAACATTGTTCTTTGTTATTGTTCACAATCCTGCCAACAAACATCTAGCTTCTCAAACGATAGAGATTATACACCTCTTTCTACAACCACAAAAAGGAAAAGAAAAGTTGTCCAGACAAGACACATCCAAGTGATCATACTGAAGACCAAATAATGGAAAAAAAGGATAAAACAAACAAGAAAAGAATTTGAACAATTTCTAACAAAATCTCAAGATCATAACTCCCATATCAAAATAAAATCCAAAAAGAGCCTATTTTTATCCATAAATAAGCTTAAACTAATCTAAACAATCAAACCCCCAGAATTGAGACTAACCAACTCAACTCAATACCAATAACAAAACTAGCAACACTTCATAAACCAAGTAAAATGCAAAACATTCAAATCTATTTGAAAAAAATCAAACCTAAAAATAGCATCAACCACTCCATGTCATCTCAACAACAAAGAAAAGCTAAAAATTCCTAACATATTTATGAGAACATGGAGGGGAAAGAAGATACGAAGAACTAGTGGAAAGGCCATCTACCTCCACCTCCTCGCCCGCACGGCCACCATTCCGGCGATTGTGCGCTTTTCCACCTGATGTCATGAGGAACGAAGGACTAGGGCTCTGGAGTGGTGAAAAGGTGAAAAGGGTAAAGTTAAGAGTAAAAAGTAAGGGGGTAAAAGTAAAAAGTTGGCTATATTTAATTTTTAAAAAAAAACAGGTTGGGTGTGACATGGCAAGCCACGTCAGATTTCCGTTGACGCCGTAGAGCATAATGACTTAATTGGGAGCAAATAATAAGTTAAGGGAGGTAATTGAATTTTTTTTAGTTTAGTGACCAAAATAGGAATTCGAGTATAGTTTAGTGACTATTTATATCGTTTACCAAAAAAAAGTATAAAAGTGTCTATTCATGTTGTTATGTTCTATCAAGTTTTTTATAAAATTTATCATACTATCTTTGGTATACCTAGGTACAAAACATAAAGCTAAATTTTATCATGTCCTCTTGTTTTTTTCTTGAACAAAACAAACAAATTTTTTATCTATCTTCACTCATGTTAAAATTTTCTAAATACTAGATGGTTTATATATATATATTGTTAGGGTGAAAATCGGTTTTGATTCCCAACTTCACGCTCTAATGGTTGAATTTGTTTTGAGGGTGGGACTTAGAACACAATAGAAATCAAAGAGAAAACAAGCAATCAGAAAGATGAACACGGATCTAATGTGGAAAACCCTCAAATCGGGGGAAAACCATGGGCTTTAACAGTGAGAGCTGAATCCACTATTCAGTCTTCAGCACAATGGAGAAGAAGAAGGGGTGGGGGTGAAGCTTTGGAACTGTAGTACATGGAGAGGAAGAGGGGGCCTGGCTTTTCAATGTGGCAGGGCTTCGCCGTCAGGAGATAGGGTGCTTTCCTGGTTAGGTATTCCCCTTCTTTTATAGACTAGAGGAAGCTTGGGCTCCAAGTTCAAGCTGCTTGTAGCCCAATCCATCTCCCTTGGCTCAAGCCGACATTGTACTTGCGGCTTAGGCCGCTATCTCCCTTGCGGCTCAAGTTAGCTCCTCGGCTCCAAACTGGCTCTAACAGTTTATCCTTCTAGAAGTTTCTCGAAGCTTTCCTTTTGCTGTGGCTGGGTAGTGCACAGGGGGCTCTAAATCTGATGGGTAGCTGTTGGTGGGGGGGCTCTTCTGTTATTGGCTCGGTTCAGGCTAGCTTGGGTCCAAGGAGGGGAAGTGGTTCGGTGTGACTTTGCTTCATCCTTTGGTTCGATCGGCCCATGGAGGTTGGATCCCGGAAGGAGTATGGTGGTCTGAATCCGAAGAGACTAAAGGGTTAGGATTCCGAAGATGATTATACCCTGAACCTGAGGGGGAATGCCTCGAGATCTGGTACGGAGGATCGTCTATGATTTTGCAATATGTGTGTTTGGATGGACGCCACATGTCTTACCACTTTTACCCCTATCATATATATATATATATGATAGGAAAACGCAGCTGGCAAGGAACAAGAATAACCTGCTACTTGTGTCAGGAACAGGAGGAAACGGTACAACACCTACTCCTACAATGCCCATACTCTAGGAGTATCTGGCATCGCTTGATACAGTTATGTTAGCTGGGATTACCCCCCTCACAAATAAAAGATTTGTGGGGTCCAACAACACTTGCCAACAGCTTGCACAGGGATGCTAGTTTGGGATGGAACCTGCTATCAATGGCCATTATATGGATAGTGTGGATGGAGCACAATAGAAGATGCTTTCAGGATAAACACCGTGTTTTCTCGAAACCAATCCGGGACGTTGACTTCCTAACTTTGTCTTGGTTTGATGCAACTCACCCTTCCAAAAGACCGAAGCTGATTGCGATGGAGTCTGTAAGTTCTAAACGGGTAGTCTACTTGTTATAACTGGTGTTGTAACACACGTTGTAACTCTCTACTCACAGAGGTCTTTCAAGGCACTCACGCTCACAATGAAAAACAATCAAGACAATAAGAAGACAAGAGAGTTGGTTACCCAGTTCGACCACAATGCCTACATCTTGGGGGCCATGCCCGAAGAAGATAATCACTAAAGGTGTAGAGTAAACAGATACACAAGAGTCTCTCTCACACAAGTACCTCCACTCTTTGATTAACAATGTCCACTATCACCCTCCTCCACAAGGGAATACTCTAGTCAACACACCTTAATCCTTAGAGTCCTGGTCTTAAATAGAAGTCTCCCTGCCTCCATGCGACAACTACATGCTTTAGGATCTCCCAAATCTCCGCGACTTACCAAAGTGAACTCCTTCCACATTTGGTTGTTGCAACTTAGTTGTAACCGGAATTGCAACATGGCCCGGCTGATGAACTTGACCAAGGCTACAGTATCCATCGCTCTTCGATCTAGATACACCTCCAACCCTCCTGATTGAGTTCCGAGTCTACTATGTCGGATCCATCTGACCCCGACCAACGCGACTAGCCGATCCACCTATCCGTCACGTACTCAGCCCTTCATGGTCGCACCCCACCATGGCGCGAGCTCATCAATCAACCTTCATCTCTAATCATGCAAGGTTGAGCTGTTAGATTGGCTCCACTAATCTATTTCCAAGCTTGGTCTCAATTCATCCCAACTTGGCCTGTCATGCTCCATTTGTCTCCACCATCTTTGCTACCAAATATGGTCTTCAATCTTCCCTTGATTTGGCTTCAATCAACAGCTGCATCAATCACATATAGCTTGCCAAATCCATTCACCAATCAGGTCCAAATCCCTCCTTCCTATGCATGAAGAATATCAATCTTTCAGCCAATTGCATGAACCCTCCTAATCAATGTACATGCCACCTTCAATTAGCCTTAGACGTTGCTTGCATGTGCCTGCAATCTTCAATCAATTATCCTTGTTTGCATGACCTTGTTCAGCATCTACTTGGGTTGCACCTGAAATAAACTTCAAGTCAACTGAGTCACTGGCTTTAACCATGTTGACTTGTTGTGTCAAATGATGCCATCCTAGTGCAGTTGCACTAACAATCTCCCCCTTGGCATAATTTGACACAACCTCCTTCTGCCTGCCATAGTGCACACTTGGTTGTACTTTCAAGTTGTAACACCCCTACAACATCTTATGTCAACCTAAACATGAACTGACTAAATTACATATAAATGCTTACATCTCAGGACACTCCCCCTGAATATTACATCTTTGTGTAAGCAATAAAAACACAGTTATTATAACAAACAAGATAATAACATGACCAGTTCAACAAAAACACAACCTAGAGTCAGTTCAGAGGCAGTTCAGAATAAAAACATAAAGATGTTGTAACACAAACAACAACGCAGCAATAGCAACAACAAACAGGCAGAAGACCTTCTTCTCCCCCTTTGTGGCAATTTTTACCAAGTCCTGCAAAGCAAAAAGTCATGAGTTTCACTTACTCCCCCTGCAGTGACGCCCGCTGCTGTCGAATAGCTTCCAACAACTGGTTGATATGTTGCTTCTGTTGAGCAATCTGGAAGAGTTATGGAGAGTGAACTTGTTGGCGGCGTTCTAGATCAGCAAGATGATTTGTGAGATACTTTTCAAATTCCTCATCCATGGGCAGGTTGAGTTCTGCTCCTGCAACAAGTGGTGGAGATTGTCTGCCAACAGGAAGATCAACTTTCTTTCCTTGTTTGAACAGCTTGGCAGAGACAGTGATCTTCTTTACAATAGGTGTAAGTTCCCTTTTGTCCTGGGGAACACCCTTTTTCTACAGGTAGTGGCTGATCAGAGCAGAAGACCCAAGGCTGATCTTAGAATTGGTACTGGCTGCAGCTTGTGCTATGTTGTCATAAATGAATTTGCGAAGATTGAACTTTCTGCCAGTTGATACTGCAAACAGGTAGACTGCCATATCCTTAAGAATACTTGAATTGTGAGGAGTGGGAAACCAGTTGTAGACACCAATTCTGAACAAGACATTGTATTTAACTGTCAATAGAGACGCTGGAAGTCTATGTTTTGGCCTCCACTGTTACATCTGCCCCACTGAGCTCATGTAGAATTTCTTCACTATATTGCAGTCCTTCTTCAAACACCTTTGAACAGTCAGCTGAGAAATCCAAGAATTTGTTAATATCATTGGGAGTAAAACTAATCATCTTTCCTCTGACAAATACCTCGGAGGAATTTTCATCATCCACTCCTGGAATAATAGCAATGAAGTTACTGTAGAATTCCTGAACTAAGGATGCATTATAATTAGTGGCAAATGCCACTAACTTCAGTAGACCTCTGTCTGTTAACAATTTCAGCAAATCAAACCTATGGTAGGCATCTTCATCAATCTTCCTTTCAACAACAAGTCCTCGAGTGGAAACTAGATTAAACTTCTTCTTGCATACCGAGTTTACAAACTTCTAATTCTCTTTGTCACCAGACTTCTGTATCTTCTTCTTTATAGGTGCTTCTTTTGACAAAGATTTAGATGACTCCCCCTTACTTATTGAACGAGTCTTCCTCTGCGTAGTCTGTGGAGAGACAGTTGTCTTCTTTGATTTGTGAGTAGATGGCAATTTCTTCTTCTGATTATGTAACTGTGGAGAGAATTTGGCCTTTTCAGTACTGGTGTCAGAGAGAAATCCTTTCTTCTGGTTCTGAGGCTGTGACTTGGAGACACAAATCTTTCTCCTCTTGGGCAACTTGTTCAACGGAACATCTTCCTTTACGATTTCATCAGTTGCAGGCGGAGTTGTAACAGGAGGTACACCACCCTCTGAGGCTTGCTGCTGTGAGATTTCTTTTCGAACACTTGCTAAGATCTCAGTAGCCTCTATTTCTTCACTTGACGAATCTCTGTCAGATGAGGAAACTTCAGTGACGGTCTTCTCTATGTCATGCGCAGCTTGTTTCTTTTCCCTTTCATCTCCTTCAGCATCAAGTTGTTCAGAGGTTGCAACTCCTTTGCCTTTCTCAAGAAAGGAAGTGAGACTTCCCTTATCTTTATCAGCATCAGTTGTGGGTCTGATGGGTTTGTCTTTTATCTAATCAACACATGTCTCTGTTACCGGACCCTCCATGATCTTATCTGGAATTGGGGATTTGAGAGCTTCCTCTTCTTCTGGGCCCTCCCCTGTTTGATTCAAAACTGGGAAATTGGAAAATACCTCATCATTCGGATCTTCGATGGTCTGGATTGAGGGACCAGGGGACGCCGTGGGTCTTTCCTTCTTTTTAAAGAGCTTTGGCATCCTCTCTTGAAGCCATATGTATGGTGCATTGTGTGGACTTGTAGTTGCAACTGAAGAAGGACAAGATACAAGATCAAGACGTTGTGTACCTTCTGCTGCTGGGGTCTGTTCAGGAGAGTTTGATGGTGGTTGTTCGCCCATGGATGTTGCCTCCTTCCTCCCTGGCCTGGAACGCTTCCATCGAGAGGGCTGCTTTGGCCTCATATTATGTGCAGGGTTTATTTCTCAATTTGGGAATTAAGAGTTGAGAGTAAAGATTTGAAGACTAGGGTTTGCTTAAAGAGCAATAAATACACAAGTTATTTGAACAAAAATAAATAACTGTAAAAAAAACAGTTGTTTAGGAAACTAATTCCCTTCCAGCAACTAATTTCTCCCCTTTTTTGAAATTTCCCCCCTTTTTCTCCCTTTTTTATTATTATTATTATTTTTAATTGTGGAGATCTGCCTTACTTAGGGAGTTTTTGCATGTACCCAAATAGGCACCTTTCCTGCAGTTGATAAAGTCTATTGGTTGCAACTTTGGTTAACAGCATACTTCTCTATCACAGTGCTTTGCTTTGCAATCCAGATCTGGGATATAATAGTCATCTTGCCTTTAATTTTCTTCTTGAAGACTGTTTGGACATAACTAGTTATCTTCCCAGATTTTAAATCTGCCTTTAATTTTCTGCACATCAATTTGTTGTGACCTCTTCTTCCACAGTGAGTGCATGTATTAGCTTCTGTTATTTGAACCCTTCCTGCTTTGGTATTTTGAGGCTGAAGGATTTGAGCTTTGACAAACACAATTTCTTTGGGGTTCTTCTTTGTGCCTGAGGACTCTCCTACATATCCCAGTCCTTTCCTGCTTCCAGATTTTCTTCCAGTTGCAAGTATATCATCTAACTTTGCTTTTCCTCTGTTCAAGGAATCCAAAGTCTTCTCAGCTTGTTGAAGCTTGTGTTGGCATTCACTTAACTTCCTTACAGCATCATCCTTTTGCTTCAATGTGTTTTCTTTTTCTTCTACTAGGAGCTGATTCTTCTTCAGGATGGTCGCATTTTCTTCTTAGAGATGCTTGTTCTCTTGAACCACCTTGTCCAAGTTCTGCACCATGTCTTCTTTCTCCTTCAATAAGATACCTTTCTCCTCTTCTAGGGGATTGTTTTGCAGCATCATCTTGTCAAACCTTCTCAGCATGACTTCATAGGCTTTAAGCAAGTCTTGTTCAGTCACATCTTCACCGCCGCTATCACTGTCTTCAGATGTTGCAACAGATGTTGCAACATACTTTGCAACTCCCATGAATCTGCTTGAATCACCTGTTGGTTTGAATACAGAAGGAAAAGCTACATATTGACTTATCATACCTTTGTCACCTTGATCATCCTGACTCTCCTAAGATTCTCCTTCGTTCGAGGTGACGTTGAGAGATTTGCTCTTCTTCTTCATCATGTTGGCGCATTCTGCTTAGACATGACCAAAGCCTTCATATTCAAAACATTTGATCCCTTTTTTTATTTGACTTGAGTCAGCTTCTTCGGTCTTCTTTTCTTCATGCTGATAATGTTCTTTCCCGTCTTGTGTTTCTTGAACATTTTGTGTAGTTTTCGTGACAGGAAGGCAATGTCAGTTTCTTCAGCATCTTTTTCTTGAAGCTCCTTTTGCCTTGTGATTTCTGCCTTCAGACCAAAATTCTCCTCCTTCTTGCCTGGCTTCAAATTCATCTCGTATGCTTGGAGGGATCCCATCAATTCATCGAGCCTCATTTTGGTGATGTCTCGGGCTTCTTCAATGGCAACCACTTTGGCATCGAACCTTTTGGGCAAGGACCTCAAGGTCTTTCGGACCAATTTCTCATCCGAGTACTTCTCCCTAAGTTGAAAAGCTTGATTTGAGATGTCCATCATCTTTGTGTTGAAGATGGTGATGGTCTCTTCTTCTTCCATTTTGAGGCTTTCAAACTTAGAGGTTAGCATTTGGAGTCTAGACGCACGTACCAGATTTGTCCCCTCATGAATTCTCTGGAGAGTTTCCCATGCCTCCTTAGCACAGTCGCATGTGACGATGTACTTGAATTGGTTCTCGTCCACCCCTCCAAAAATAGCGTTGAGAGCCTTCCCATTTGCATTAGCGTTGTTCATCTCTTCTAGTGTCCATCTACTCTTCTTCTTCTCGACTTCATTTTTCTCAGCATCAACACATTTAGGAATTGACCATCCTTCTTCTACAATAGTCTAAGCATTTTTGTCTATTGACTTGATATACGCCCTCATTCGTGCCTTCCAGTATGCATAGTTGCTTCATTCAGAAGTGGCGGACGGCTGCTGGCTATTACCTCTCTTCCGGCCATTTTCAGAACTTCTTCCATGACTTCACCGACCTTGAAACCAAGGTGTACTCCGGCGATCCAGCTCTGATACTAATTGTAAGTTCTGAACGGGTAGTCTACTTGTTGTAACTGGTGTTGTAACACACGTTGTAACTCCCTGCTCATAGAGGTCTTTCAAGGCACTCACGCTCACAATGAAAAACAATCAAGACAACAAGAAGACAAGAGAGTTGGTTACCTAGTTCGGCAACAATGCCTACATCTGGGGGGCCATGCCCGGAGAAGATAATCACTAAAGGTGTAGAGTAAACAGATACACAAGATTCTCTCTCACACAAGTACCTCCACCCTTTGATTAACAATGTCCACTATCACCCTCCTCCACAAGGTAATACTCTAGTCGGCACACCTTAATTCTCAGAGTCCTGGTCTTAAATAGAAGTCTCCCTGCCTCCATACGACAGCTACACCCTTTAGGATCTCCCAAATCTCCGTGACTTACCAAAGTGAACTCCTTCCGCATTTGGTTGTTGCAACTTAGTTGTAACCGAAATTGCAACGTGGCCCGGCTGATGAACTTGACCAAGGCTACAGCATCCATCGCTCTTCGATCTCGACACACCTCCAACCCTCCTGGTTGAGTCCGAGTCTACTATGTCGGATCCATCTGACCCCGACCAACGCGACTAGCTGATCCACCTGTCCGTCACATACTCAGCCCTTCATGGTCGCACCCCACCATGGCGTGAGCTCATCAATCAACCTTCATCTTTGATCATGCAAGGTTAAGCTGTTAGATTGGCTCCATCCATCTCTTTTCAAGCTTGGTCTTAATTCACCCCAACTTGGCCTGTCATGCTCCATTTGTCTCCACCATCTTTGCTACCAAATATGGTCTTCAATCTTCCCTTGATTTGGCTTCAATCAACAACTGCATCAATCACATATAGCTTGCCAAATCCATTCACCAATCAGGTCCAAATCCCTCCTTCCTATCCATAAAGAATATCAATCTTTCAGCCACTTGCATGAACCCTCCTAATCAGTGTGCATGCCACATTCAATCAGCCTTAGACGTTGCTTGCATGTGCCTGTAATCTTCAATCAATTATCCTTGTTTGCATGACCTTGTTCAGCATCTACTTGGGTTGCACCTGAAAAAAAACTTCAAGTCAACTGAGTCACTAGCTTTAACCATGTTGACTTGTTGTGTCAAATGATGCCATCCTAGTGCAGTTGCACTAACAGAGTCCATTGTAAAGAGGAGCCTCACTTTCACTAGGGAGGAGGACCCGCAACACTCACCAAGGAGGGACATGAAGATACCCAATCTGACTAAAGTAGGTGCTTCTTGAATAGACAAGGCACCAAGGATATTTGGGAATTTAAGACAACCTTCTTAAAAATCCAAAGAAAAATCATAAAAATTCAAAAAATGAAAAAAGTTATCTAAATAGGAAAGAATGCTATCCACTTTTATAAAAAAAATATTCAAATAATTATAAACTATCACTTGCAATGAGATAACATAATCTTTTATAAGTGTTATAAATTTGAATTTTTTTTATCTCATTGCAAGTTGCAAGTGTTATAATTATTTAAGTTTTTTTCATTTTTTTATATGGTTTTTCCTATTTTTAGGAATTTTTTTTCATTTTTTTTTTTTGAATTTTTTATGATTTTTCTTTATTTTTAAGAAGTTTTTAAAAACCGGCATGGCATGAGCCCAGCTAAGCTATAATTCAACAATTGCTACTTTTATTCAACCAAACACTATCTTTACTTCAATAACTCGATTTTCAAACCACCAAACAAATGACAAGTAGAGTTCTTTCAAAGCATATGACATCCAACATGAAGTGATTCACATGCAATACTAATTGAACGTTAAACTATTCATAAACGTGTTCTTTTTTCATCCTAGAAA
Organism: Dioscorea zingiberensis; assembly: GCA_026586065.1. Taxonomy (NCBI): domain Eukaryota; kingdom Viridiplantae; phylum Streptophyta; class Magnoliopsida; order Dioscoreales; family Dioscoreaceae; genus Dioscorea; species Dioscorea zingiberensis. The sequence goes on along the minus strand of CM048821.1, from coordinate 18,788,808 downwards.
TAAGATTCCAAGCTTGTGGTCCTTCTAGCATTATTAGTACAAGAATGAATGTGGATGGAGTTAAGTTTGTCCGGTTGCGAACTTCCAGTTTACTACTATTCCTTTGTGCGTTGTTTAATTACATGCCAAATTTTGAAACCATTTCATGCAAAGTTGAGTATATATATTTAGAATAAAATTACATAATATATGGGTTTATATGTAAAAACTCTAGAGCAGGATGCTCATTTTGCTTCCAAAACCTAACGAATAAAAAATATATATATATATAGGGAAAGAAAGGCTTCTACAGTAACCACAGCCAAAATATTGAAACTTTGAGAAATCTATTTTTTTTAGGTCAAATACCCTATTTAGTCCCTCTATTATTATAATTTGTCCCTTTAGGTCCCTCTAATATAAAATACGTTTTTGGAATTCCCTTTAATTTTACGCCATATGCTTTTAAATCCTTCCATTTTTGGTCCCTTTATTTATGTTTTTTTTGGTCCCCTATAAACTTCGGGAGGGATTTAAAAGCACAAACATAAAATTAAAATGAATTAAAATGACGTTTTATATTGTATGATCCAGTTTTACAAATCGTAATAATAGAGGGATTAAATAGGATATTTGACCTTTTTTTTACTAGGTTTCCCCGTGTTGCACGAGTTGAGTTTGTTGGGTCCTTTGTGTCATGTTTAATTAAAAGGGACATTGCACAATAAGGTGATATGTAAATGTCATAGCTTGGACCATTCCTTGGGCCATCCTCCACCACAAGGCACAAACTTGTTTTTTTTTTTTTCAAATTTTTTCTTTTTGAAAAAAATAGATGAACAACATTGATTAATTATATATCAAAAGATAAGGGACAAACATGTTATCTATGACCGAAATGTAGAACTTTACTTGTACATTGATCTTTTTCTGGCTATAAATAAGAGTGCAAGCTTTTGACAACTCCAACTCAAACAAAGGCATCTCTCTCTCTCCCTCTCTCAAAATAAAAAATAAAGAAAAAAAGAATAAATAGAGGTTGTTTCTAGCACGACTACAATGAAGCCTTGCTACAATGGTTCTACGACTACTACAATGATGCCACGCCACAACACTGCAAAGAATGATCAGAATGATGTTGTTCGTCCCATTGTAATCTGTCATCCCTCTCTTTGGGGGGATTACTTCATCGTAAACCATTTATTATCGTCCACATATCAGGTTACTATTATTATTACTATTATTCTTGCTATTTACTCACTTGCTATGAGTGAGAGTACCTTTTAAAATTTTTCATAATTTGTGAAAATTTACTTGTATCTAATATTGACCCAGCACGAGTATATGCAAGTTACCGGCCAACAGAAAATATTAGTTGGTTACTATCTTATTTATCTTCTTTTTATATATTTTATCCAAAAGTCAATATATTTTATGACTATTTTTATTCATTTGACTTTGGTTCTATTATTTTTTAAAATGCAATATTTAGATATAGAAATTGTATCTTAAGATTTGAAGGATGTATGAATTTTATTCCCTAACTATATATATATATATATATATATTGTGGTTTGTAGGTAGAAGAGGAATGGCTAAAACAAAGGGTGGCGGAGCTCACCGGGAAGGTAAAAGTATTGTTAAAAGACGCACGTGGTTCCTTGGAAGAGATGGAGCTTATCGACGCACTCCAACGCCTTGGTGTCGCTTACCACTTTGAAGAGGAGATCAATGAAGCATTAAGCCTCATTAGCAACACTGCTCCAATATTGCACAACGACAATGATCATCTACATAATATTGCGCTTCGGTTTAGATTGCTAAGACAACATCACTATCATGTACCATCTGGTAATGAAGGCTTCTTTCCTTATATATATGCATGCTTCATATATGAAGTACTAGACATTGTAACTTAATTAACTTTGATGCATCTAGCTAGCTTTTGATGAAATCTTTTTTGGTTGGTGATACATGAAGATGTCTTTAACCGGTTCAAGGATGATGATGGAAACTTCAAAAAAGAATTATGTAATGACAAGAAGGGATTGTTAAGCTTATATGAAGCAGCTTATCTTTGCACCCCAGAGGAGGATGTGTTGGATGAAGCCATTGATTTCACAAGAAGCCATTTACAGTCTATGGTGAAGGATATAGAACCACGGCTAGCAAGGAAAGTTGCACATACGTTGGAGACGCCTTCACGTCGAAGAATGAAAAGACTGGAGGCCAGGCTTTACATTTCCATTTATGAAGAAGACGCTGAAGCAAGGAAAGATGTTGTGTTAGAGCTTGCAAAACTGGATTTCCACACACTGCAACTGCTTCATCGAGAGGAAGTCAAGGAGATCTGCATGTAAGTGTTGGAAACTAAGCATACGATGATAGATAACTAACTCACTTTTTTATAATAGAATCATACCACAAGGTAGATGAATTAATTGATATAACCTTACCTATATATGAATAATAATACGAATAAACATATCTCTAGAACTGTAACGCCCCGACCCGGATCCCGGGACCTCGGGCACGTCGACAGATCGGCCGTGTCGGAGACGGCCCAACTTTCTGATACAAGGCCTAAAATGATGCGGTAGATAACACACAATCAAAATGTTCATTAATAATAAAGAACAATATCGAGTTATACAACGGAATTAAAAAAATCACGGAAGGTTCCAAGTACCCTACAAAAGCTCTATTCAAGACCAGCCCCATCCTGGGGTCCTAATAAATCAAAATGTTGTCCTCACACAAAATCAAGATCCAAGAGGTCTTCCACCTCTACAACAAAACCTGCCCCAACTCTCGGCCAGCCCCAAAGCTCGAAGTCTACCTACCCTCGTGACCTCAAAATGAGAGAAGAGAAAGTCGCGGAGCTTCTCAAAGGAAAGCTCAAGTAGTACCCCTAGAATCACAATGGTCACCGGAGCGGATATCAAAATATAGGATCATCGAACAAAGGGGCTACACCCCATACAAACAAATCGCATCCTAACATCCAAATCTATGGCCCTCGAGTCTGGATGAGAAGTCCAAGAACCAAGAAACGCTTTCCCGACAACCAAATTTTCAGTCAGATTAAAGAAACGCTAGCCTCTGGTTGATCAACAACAAATGTTCTGCGGTGATTTAACGTGTCGTCAGAAGCGCCACCTCTACGGTATTACCTACCAAAGAATCAACCCTAATCGACAGGATACTCTGAGTCCTCGGACCTAATCGCAACCGGAAGATCGTAACTCATTTGGCACGTACCTCCCGGCCAAAGACGCATGACCATGGCCTATGATCGCTGTCTACCACCGCGGGTAAGTCCAAAAGAGTATTCAAACAAACCAGAGTGAAACTTACACTCTCGTCCTGACGGAGCACGAGCTCACGTGTTTCCACGGCCACGCGTCGATCAACTGACCTCGCGGATCAGCTAACACTACTTCTAGCTCATCAACCACACACATACCAGGAAAGATAGCAAACAAGCATATATGTGTATGTGTCAACAAAAGCAGGGACTAAACAGATCATGCCAACAAATAGCATCTAACAAGACAAGAAAACCCATACAAGGGTGGAAACGAGGCAAGAGTGACTTACCTATAATCGCAATCCAATCATCAAGCACAGACTGCACTGACGCTACCAACGCCTCCACCGATATCCGTACACATAGATCCGCACCAACTAGTCCGCATCCCCCCCGACGCAACTCAGCACCCCAAGTCAACACCTGGAAACCATGAACCTAGTCTCAAATAATATATACGCGTGCATGAAGAACTAGCACTATTCACGCTGAATCCTAAAAATAGGGCTCGGCCCAACAAATTCAACTCAAACCCTTAATTAATCTTAATTCTTTAATTATCTCGGATAAACCCTTTATCCTCAACTTTCCAAACCGGCCCAAAGGCTCAACCCACTTGATCACAACATCACTAAAATAAAAATTCTCAAGAACCTCAAAAATAATATCAATGCAGAATTTCTGAACCCCTTGCGCAGTCTCAAAGAACAATCCATAACTTTTGATCCAGGAATCCAATTGAGCTGATCTAAGGCTCATTGGAAAGATCTCTTCCTCACCTTTCCAATGACGTATTATACACCCCTATCGGGTACCCACAGACTGCCCAGCTGTCCCTAGAAGGAGACAGCCAGTCTGCAGGCCACTAGCCATTACAACCCGATCAACCCAACTTATTCTCAAACTTGACCAGACCTGAGCTGAGTTGTATCCTTTTAGTAAACTATTTCAAGATCAGCAACCCATTGCTTCACTTAACCAAACCATTATGAAACTTTATAAACACATTCACATAAATTCATGATCAAATTAAATCAACCAAGCCCACTTGTAATCTCCATGCTAACCATCTTAGCATAAATCCATTTCCTCTCATTGTTCCAATAAGACCAGTCCACAAACCCACCTCCCTCTATTTCACTGACCCAAAAAGTCCACTCACTGCTCAAATCTCAACCGCAGAGAGAGGAGACCAACTAGCAACCAATAAAATAATTATTAAAACACAAATCATAGCCTCCAAACTATGGTATTCATATGCACATATATTCCAAACTATCACCCAGATAGACTATAGTTAAAAACAATTGCTCAAATACCTGGCTGACCCAATCCATTAGCCATGTTTAGTCCACACAACTCATCTGGTAATATTCCTCAAGACCTCATAATCCGTTTACCATCCTTTAAAAGCAGTCTTATTCGACATAATATCATACTTCTCCAGGACCTTTTTATAATAAAACTTGGTGAAAATCAACTATCAATCAAGCCACCGAGAATCAACTCTAATTCATCTTACCCAATACCAACCGAATCCCCTCACATTAAACCTTTCATTAGAAGTAAGAAAACTAACAGGAAATCAAGAGCGTCTCCAAGCTTTTAAACTACATATCCCCAAACTCTTCCTTTCAAGCATCTCATGTACTGAATTCTTAGGACACAGGTTCATCTTCAAACACACCAGGGCCTTCCTCTACAGACCTTGGAATTTGCTATGATGCAATCTCTAAAACTTCACTGTTCTAACAGAAGCTTCACCAAAAACCAGAATCTCATAGATACACTCACACACCAACATGTCATATTAAAATTCAGCATGCATGCACCTCTCTTCCTCTTTAGTTTGTCAACTAGACTCTAAAGTCCCCTCCTCTGACAGCCCATCCAGTCAGAGGCTCTTTCTCTCTTTCTTAAACATAACGACGGTCATAAATAGAGAACCAAACCTCTACCTTTCATGAGCTTCAAAGCAAACAAGTAATGCAAGAGGGTAAGATGTACTTACCGAACGGAAGGTCGCACGCACTCACATGTGAGGACAAAGAGGTGGATTTGGGTGGCGCCTTCCTCCCTCTCGATCGCACCGAGGTGATGATGGTGGCATCAAAAGTTAGGGCTCGGTTTCCCCCAAGAGCCTCTTTCTCTACGGTTTTCGAGAAATGTGAGATCGCTATAACTCGGAGGCGAGAAAAATAAAGGGATGGTGGCATTAGGGTTTCCACAATACTTAGGCTCTCTCATCAAGGATTAGAAGGCGATCACGATCTCCTTATCACGCTGCGTTCTCCGACCCACTTTTAACCCATTTTAAAACTACTCCTTATCTTATCTCAGTAGTGTATGAGGACTCAAGCGGGGCGCTACACCCCTTCTCACCGCTATCTCTTAAACATATCAGATCCACGCATGCCCTCGTGGATCACGCCCACTCCTTTTAATTTTAACTTCATATTCTATCCAGGCCGTTGCTTCCAAATAAGGGTTATCTCATGCATGTTCTTTTTCTTCTTTTCACGTGCTTAATTTAAAAGCTCTACAACTTCCTTTAATGGCTGCCACTTGCCTTATTTGAATATAAAACTTTATCTTATCTTTAATTTTCAAAAACAATGAAAAGTGTTTGACCATTCTCGTGAAGTGATTGCAAATTCTTATTATTATTATATATATATATTTATATTTCTTTCTTTGGATTTTAAAACTTTAATCAAATCAATATAAGAAAATGTAATATATATATATATATATATATATATATATATATATATATATATAATCCATCAAATCAAGTCCTTTCGTTCATGTTTGCACATAGTTCCTACTTTTGACACTTTTACATGCAAGCCCTTATTTGAGAGAGGGGTATATTTCATTCAAGTCCTCAAACTTTCTAGAATTACAGATAGGTCCCCAAATTAACCACAATTAGGAGATTAACCAAATTAATCCCTCTTTTCTCGTAAGTTAAATCGGCTCCAACATTGGGGACTTTATTTTATTAACCAAAGATTTTAAAACCTAAAATCTCCGGATTTTACAAGAACACAATTATTAATGGTTACTTTGAACAGATGCACATTTTAACTTACGGTGTCTCTTAATCATGTAGAGATGATTTCACAAATGTCTCTAATATCCCACACTTTCATGCTAGAATTTGTGTGTGCATCATTCTTGAATGTTGTTTCAATAACAGCTTGATATTGAATGACGTTAATTTGTCATTCTTCCTCATTTCTTGCAACTCTTTTTGAATTACAAAATAGTTGTCTTTTATAACTCTCTTTATAACCTATCTCTATTAAAATTATTGGAAACAAGTATAACATAATAGATAACTAACTTGCTCTTTTATAATAAAATCACACTACACTTGGAATCTAGTTTACAATCATCACATGTTTCTTTTATATAGTTTCAAGGGACATGAATTAATGGATGTAACCTTACATATGAATAGACACATATCTAGGACACACATATCTCTAATGAATTGGTTATTTTGAATAGATGCACCTTTTAACTGAAGGTATCCCTTCACATATATATGTAGAGATGCCTTCATTGATGTCTTTAGCGAAGAAGTTTCATTCTACCGGTAAAATTTCGAAATTACTAAGTTTTAAGACTTACGTGTAAAATCACCAAATAGTTGATTGGCTTACATTTAATGTGTTGTGCAGATGGTGGAAAGATTTAGGCCTTACAACCATGCTTACATTTATGAGAGATAGGATTGTGGAATCATATTTTTGGATGCTTGGTGTATATTTTGAACCTCAGTATTCAAAGAACAGAATGTTGTTGGTGAAGGTGATAACTATGCTTTCACTAATGGATGATATCTATGATTCTTATGGCACACTTGCTGAGCTTCAACTATTCACTGATGCAATTCAAAGGTCTGAACATTCTCACCTTCAAGTTACCAACATAATGCATAGTCTCAAACTTCAGCGTTACTTGGATTTCAATGTAGGTGGGAGTTGAAGCAAGAGGATCAACTTGATGAAAAACTTCAACTTGGTTTTATGACCATATACAACACATTAAAACAAGTCGAGGATGACATTCTCAATGACTGGAATCGCTACCACATTGATTACCTCAAAAGAGAAGTACATTAAGTCTAGATTATATGATTCTATTGCTTGTTTGGTGTTGCCTAATCTCAAATCTCTAAAACCTAAAATCTGAAAATAAAGTAAAATATAGCTTTTATGAAAAATATCCAAATTATAGCCATCTTTTCAAATATTTTTTGTTTATGAAATGCCTTCAAAACTCAATGAAGGCTGAACTTCTGCATTATTGTGTCAGTTTGAGAAGGTTGCTTTGGCATGGTTAGAAGAAGCTAAATGGAGAGATGAGGGGTGTGTGCCATCCTCATTAGCTGAACACTTGCATATCTCACTAAAGACCTCTGGCTACCAAGTCCTTGCTTGTGCTTCATTGATTGGCATGGAAGAGGTAGACAAGGAGGTACTTGAATGGGTGACAAGCTTTCCTCAAATCAACAAGGATATAACTACAATTTCTAGGCTCATGGACGATGCTGTTGATCACACTGAGGTATGTGCAAACCAATTAACTATATATGCAAGTATTAGCAGTTATGATTTCTCTAAGCAATATAATTATCTCACAAAACATATCATGCATGAAGTCTGAGGCAACCAGCGAGCCTGTTGTTACAACCATCTCTTGCTGCATGAAAGAGTATGGAGACTCTTTAGAGGAGGCAAAACTGAGGATCTTAGGAATGGTGGAGAATGCATGGAAGGACATGAATAGAGAGTGTCTTCATCTGAAAAATATAAGATCATCTAATGTGCTTGTTCGATTTGTTAATCTTGCATGCATGATGGAAACTATTTACAGAAACTCTGATGGATACAGTGAACCGGCATCATTGAGGAAACCAATATCTTTACTGTTGGTTGAACCCGTTAAGTTCTAAAAATTTAGTGTACGTGTTCTTCAATAAACAAAAGAATAATTGCCTTTATTATACCCAATTGAGAAGAATCAATCATTGTAAATTTGATGCTTGGTTTGTAAGTGTGATTTGTAATAAATTCTGAGTTTCCTTCAAGAATTACCACTAATACTATCAATCTCATTCTTCTTTACAACTTTCTCCATTTCGTTATTGTCAATGAGCTTCTCCACTAGTTCATCCGAGGCTATTTCCTGACAAGAACTTCTACAAGAGGATGCTTCATTTTTTTTTATTTTTTTATTTTGACAAAGGCGACAAGCGCCCCCACAAGGGAATTGGACGTGTGCAGGGGTGGTAGCTCGATCCCGGGTTAGTCCACAAGAGATCATCACCCCGCCGGACCCTCACCTTGCAAGAGTGTTGGTTCGATCTTGTGTTAGTTCACAGGAGAACACACTCTTAACTAGGGACCCAAGTACCAATAGACTTGGATGTCGTTAGTAATGCTTCATTTTTTATTATACTATTGGTGGAGTTCTCCTCTGAAACTACCACAACATGAGGCTTACTATGGCAGATGCGAGCCAATCAGAAATGGGAGCAGCTGTGCATCGGAGTGAGAGCACCATCAATGGCATGAAGAATCCTAAGAAGCATGCAGACTTCATTACTTTTTGATGAATGGTTGTGATTGAATGTTAATTAAAATATCTACTGATGTAATGATTGGGTCTGTGTTGGAAGTAGGACAAGGACTACACTTACAAAGGGGAGCAAGATAAGAGATGTAGAAGACAAGTACACTTGATGGTGGAAAACATTTTGAATTATACTTGCTTACTTTGTAGCCTCCCATACATCCCTTTATATAGGTACTTACATGACCATTAACATTCTAGGAATTAAAGACAATATAGAAATTCTAGGAGACACTATTGAAACCAAGGAGACATTACAAGAAACTAAAAGACACATAGGATAATGAAGGATCACCATGCATGCACCTTGTTTTTCACACACACACACACATCAATTAAGTTTACTTTCCAACACCCCCTTGTTAACTTAATTGTCTTTCAGCTGTCTTCCATCTTTCATACCAAGTAGATCTAAAAACTTGTTAAAGAGATCAACTCCAAGTGGCTTGGTGAATATGTCCACAACTTGATCATGAGTTGTTACATAAACAAGCTCCAAATTCTTGTTCTTCACATGCTCTCGAATTGAATGAAAGCTAACATCTATATGCTTACTTCTTTGGTGATACACGGGATTCTTCCCCTATGCAATTGCTGACTTGTTATCAATACAAATCTTTGTAGGTTCAGCTTGAATAAACTTTATCTCCTCCATTAATAAACTTCTTAGCCATATTGCATGACTAACACAAGTTGATGCCGCAACATATTGTGCTTCACAAGTTGAGAGGGTAACAATAGGTTGCTTCTTTGACATCCAGGAAAATGTTGTGTCTCCAATAAAAAATGCAAAACCAGTAGTACTTTTCCTTTCATCAAGGTCTTTACCCCAATAGCTATCCGAGTAGCCAACAAGTTGGAAATTATTAGAGTGTGAATAGAGTAAACCAAAGCTTATAGTACCTTTGATGTAGCGAAGGATCCTCTTAGCTGCCTTCCAATGTGTTCCTTTTGGCTCCTCCATAAAACGATATAGTAATCCAACATCATAAAGAATGTCCGGCCTTGTACAAGTCAAGTACCTTAAGCATCCCACCAAACTCTTGTAGAGAGTAGGATCCAATACCTTGCCTTCATCATGTTTTGATAACTTCACTCCAAGATCTACCGGTGTGCTGATTGGGTTGCATTCTTCCATCTTGAATCTTCTCAGAACCTCCCTTGCATAGTATTCTTGTGTAACAAAAATCCCATCTTTAAGTTGCTTGACCTCCAGTCCAAGAAAGTAGGACATAACTCCCATGTCCGTCATTTCAAACTCCTTGGCCATAGCATATTTGAAGTCTTTAATCATTTGTGGAGAATTTCCTGTAAAAATCAAATCATCTACATATAAAGTGACATATAAGATATTGTCATCTTTTTTCTTCACATACAGAGCATGTTCATAAGGACACTGTATAAAGCCATCATCCTTGAAGTATGCATCAATTCTTGAATTCCAAGCTCTAGGTGCTTGCTTCAACCCATAAAGAGCTTTTCTCAACTTCAACACTTTCTTTCTTGCCTTTTTTGACATACCCAATGGGTTGTTCAACATAAACTTCCTCCTCCAAGAAGCCATTGAGAAACGCCGACTTAACATCAAGTTGAAAAACTTGGCACTTGAATTGTGCGGCTAATGATATCATCAATCTAACGGTCTCCATTTGAGCAACGGGAGCAAATACCTCCTCGTAGTCGATGTCGGCTTGTTGCTTGTAACCTTTAGCGACAAGTCTTGCTTTGTACTTTTCTATTTCTCCTTGAGCATTCTTCTTGATTTTATAAACCCACTTCACGCCAATTGCTTTGTGCCCCTTTGGTAGAGAAAGGTAAGCTCCCAAGTCCTATTTTTTTCAATAGATTTGATCTCTTCATCCATTGCCTCTCTCCACTTCTCATTTTTTATAGCATCTTCAAAGGAAATAACATCCTCATTAGCATAAGACATATGAGATTAAGGGGACTTGTCACCTCATATAAGTCTTGGATACTCCTAGTCCTTTGTGTTGTTGGACTATCTTCTTCCGATGTTGATGATGACGACGATGATGTTGGAGAAGATAGTGGTGTAGAGTCTCCATCATGCATATTGAGTTGCTCTTCTTCTTGCATCACCACCATATTTGTGCTCCAATCCCAAACACCATCTTCTGGAAACTCCACATCTCGGCTTATAATAATTCTCTTATCCTTTGGTTCATAAAGTTTATAGGCCTTGGATCTTGCATCATAGCCAATAAAAATGCATGGAATGCTCTTGTCTTCCAACTTGGTTCTTCTTTGATCCGGTACATGTGCATATGCTACACAACCAAAAACTTTCAAGTGAGAAACATTCGGCTTGAAAGTACTCCATGCTTCTTGAGGTGTAAGCCCTTCCAAATTCTTTGTGGGACATCGATCTATTGAGCAAATAGACCGCACAATTGACAGCCTCCGCCCAAAATTCCTTTGGCATTTGTTTTGTTTTCATCATGCTTCGAACCATGTCAAGTATGGTACGGTTTTTCCTCTCTGCGAGGCCATTTTGTTGAGGGGAATAAGGTGCCGTCAATGACCTCCATATGCCATGAAATTTGCAATACTCTTTGAACTCCTTTGATGTGAATTCTCCTCCACGATCGGATCGCAAACCCTTGATTTTATAGCCACTTTGGTTCTCCACCAAAACCTTGAACTCCTTAAATTTTTGAAAAGCCTCTGACTTCTCTTTCAAGAGGTACACCCATTTTTTCCTGCTAAAATCATCAATAAAAGTTAGAAAATAACGACGACCCCCAAATGAGGTCGGAGTGATTGGTCCGCATATGTCGGTGTGGATCAGTTGAAGGACCTTCTTTGCTTTATTGAAAGACTCCTTTGGAAAGCTTTTTCTTGAGTCTTTTCCAAGAACACATTCTTTACATATTTCACTTGGCACATCGATGTTGGGTAGTCCCTTCACCATCTTCTTGCTAGATAGAAGCTTGAGAGCACCAAAATTTACATGCCCAAACCTTGCATGCCAAAGCCAAGAGCCATCTTTTATGCAAGCACTTAAACATCTAGTAGCCACATGGTTGATATTTAGTACAAACATGCGATTCTTCCCCATAGGAACTTGTGCAATCAATTTGTTTTGCTTCCTTAGATATAGACTTTCATCTTTCATTTGTATGTCAAATCCTTTCTCCAAAATTTGCCCAAGACTTAGAATGTTTGTCTTCATGTCGGGCACATAATAGACATTAAAAATAAGTTGTTGACTTCCATCTTTGAGTTGGATGAGAATCTTACCAATACCCTTCACCTTTACTTTGGAATCATCTCCAAAAGATACATCACCATCCACCGATTCATCAAGCTCCATGAAGAGGTCTTTGTCACCACACATATGGTTGCTTTCGCTTTTGAGTCTAAGTACCACATGTTTTGATTTGTAAGTTCTTCATTTTTTCTTGCTAACAAAAGCACATCATCTCCTTCATCTTCCTTCTTTGCATAAATGGCTTTCCCTTGCACTTGATTAGTTTGAAAACACTCTGAAGAGTAATGGCCATATTTGTTACAATTGTAACATTGAATATTACTTTTGTCATACCTTTGGCCTCTACTTCTTTGTCCTTTCCCACCATTATATTTGTTGTTGTTCTCATTTTTGTGGTAACCACGTCCTTGATCACGACCAAAAGCTCCACCATGTCCTCAACCACGACCACGTCCATAGCCACGACCACGGCCTCCTTGGCTTGGTTCACCTTTAGATTCTTCCTTCATGTCATTGATATTGGAGAGCTTGCTTTGTAGAACTTGCTCCAAAGGCTTTTTACTTCTCCTTTGAATTCTATACTCATGGGCTTGAAGTGATCCCATGAGCTCTTCCCCCTTCATAGTGTTTATGTCCTTTGACTCTTCAATGGTGGCCACTACATAATCAAACCTGCAATCCAAAGATCGAAGGATTTTCTCCACCACCCAAACGTCTTCAAGTGTATCGCCATTTCTTCTTAATTGATTCACAATGGTCAACACCCTTGTGAAATATTCGGATATGCCTTCTGATTCCTTCATATGTAAAGATTCAAACTCACCTCTAAATGTTTAAAGGCGAACTCTCTTCACCTTGTCATCTCCTTTGTATGCTTTGTGTAAGATCTCCCATGCTTGCTTAGAAGTGGTGGCGCTGGCAACCTCTTGAAACTGGCCTCATCCGGGCCTTGGTAGATGAGGAAAAGTGCCTTCTTGTCTTTCCTCCTTGACTCGGTAATTACTGTCCTTTGTGCAGGGGTAAGAGTACGATCATCTTGAGACTCCTCATAGCCTCTATCAACAACTTCCCAACATCTTGACATCCAAGGAGTGCTTTCATTTGGATGCTCCAATTTTCAAAGTTGTTGGCAAGATGAGGGATGGGAAGCATACCTTTTGGTAGCCATCTCCAGAAGGATCTTTCTAACTCACGATACCACTTTGTTGGAAGTAGGAAAAGGACTACACTTACAAAGGGGAGGAAGATAAGAGATGTAGAAGACAAAGTACACTTGATGGTGGAAAAACATTTTTGAATTATACTTGCTTACTTTGTAGCCTCCCATACATCCCTTTATATAGGTACTTACATGACCATTAACATTCTAGGAATTAAAGACAATATAGAAATCCTAGGAGACACTATTGAAACCAAGGAGACATTACAAGAAACTAAAAGACACATAGGATCATGAAGGATCACCATGCATGCACCTTGTTTTTAACACACACACATCAATTAAGTTTACTTTCCAACAGTCTGGTGGTATAGAGGGAAGTCTGTTGTTGGTAATGGCATGCCTGCACAGCAAGCGCTTGTGGTAATGCCTCTGAGAAGGTTGTTGAGGAGCAGTAAGTTGTTAGAATGGAATCTTTAGTATGTTAGAATAGGATTATAAATACAATGAAATGCCATAGAGAAGGTAGGCAATTATCTCAAATCTTCATCTTTTTTCTCTCTTCTATCCCCTATTGTCTCATCTCTTCCCCTCCTCTACCTCTATCTATCTCCTCTTCTTCATATCCCCTGCTACACTTACTCAAGCCCACTGCCTTCTTCATTGCAAGATAATGTTCTTCTTCAAAACTCTGGTTTCTATTCATTCTTTGATGCATGGGAGAAGTTGTCTCCTCATTTTCTTCATCCTTTGAAAGTAGAAGAACTTCTTAGAACATATCATAATAATTGATTTATATATTGCACTTACATCTAAAGCCTTTTGTGCTTCTCTCTCTATCAAAATAATTTGATGGTCTGATGTAGTAATTACTGCATGATAGAACAGTGTGTTCAAATCTACCTTCCACTAACATAGCAGTTCTCACCTCAGGAGGAAACCTTCCACATCTGCACGGATTAAACAAAATCTATAGATAACTATGCAAGCAATATTTTTTACATTAGAAGGAAAAGGTTTTAAAGTTAAATGAGCTTGAATATTTATGTACCTGCAAAATTTTCTCTCAAAAATATAAAACATTCTTCGAGGAGCATAGAGTCTTCTGTGATCTTTGAGCTGTTTTTCTTCAGAAGTAAATATTGTTATTGATGAAGTCCAAGACGAAGGAAGACCTCCTAAGAGTTGAGGTCAGGTTCTAGAGAGTCAAGGCCGACCTTCACAGTGTTGAAGCCAAATTGTAGCTCCTAGCATGCTATGTGGACTTGGGCTAGTTGAGGTGCAGTGAAGTAGGGAGCCGAGTTCGAGCTCTTGAATCTTGTCGTGCCACGAACCCGAGATCCACGGGCCCTTCAAGCATGTGACATCTGAGACCACACCTCGGACCAGGGCCGGGCCACGGCCCCAGTCGAGCCTAAAAAGTATAATCAACACGATTACAATTCACACAATACAATAATAATACTAATAACCACTCATATAATAAGGGGAAGAATAAAAGGGTTCTACATAACTCTACAACAAACCATGATACATATCGTGTCTCAAATACAACCTACAAATTCAAACAATCCTACAAGGTTCATAAACCTCACACACAAAGAAAGATAACATAACCCCCTACGGCGCTACCAACCTTGCCGGGGTATCAACAAAGTCCTAAAGCCCGCACGCGACTCACTCCTAGTCCGCGCCTGGCTCTCCTCTACTCCTCGTCACCTGTAGCGAAGAATAAAAAACACAAAGGGGCACTGATCACACCAAATAGGCTCAGTGGGTACAACATACAAAACATGTGCATACAAGAAACATAATTACAGTAAGCAATTTGCAAATATGAACATAGGGCCCACGCCCGGAAACATCATCAATATAGATATACATCTACGCGTGCTCGCGGCCCAAAATATCTATAAGCACTGAACCTGCGGCCCAAATCATAAAACACTATCGATCCCCGAGTGGCTACTCGGTTCATGGCCCTTTTCGTCCCCCGCGAAGCTTGCTTAAGCCCCTGTGTAATCCCCGGTCAATCACCCCGTCAGATAGAGCATTCAAGGTCGTGCCATCACAATCCTAACTCAGATCCCGTAGAAGGCCGAGTCTACCTGACTACCTGCTCTCACTACGAATCGAGTCAACCCTCGAATCCCGATCCCGGGTAGAAAGAGTCTATACAACTACAAATCCACTCCCTGTATTGAGTCGAGCCTCAAAACATGAATATACATATAAAACGTCGTACAATGAAAATAATCATACCTTTACTATGAAACAAGTTTTCATGCAAAGTTTATATAAAACACATACCGTGCGTTTTTCCGTACGATTACCTACCTGATATTAAAGTCCTGCACTAGTCCTCGACGCGCTTTAATACTCCACGCTGGGATCTAGATAACATAGTACATAATCATCAATACCTATATATTCATAACATCGAAATACACTACTTGTATTAATTGAAATCCCAAACACAAATAAGAATTTATGTCGGTTATGCGCAGTCGGATAGAACTGTCTATATCTTCTAATATGGACATTGGATTTCATTGATCTAGGATTCGTTAGAAATTTAGTTTCATAAACTTTCTAATTACATGCTATGCGTCCCAATCATGATAATATAATTGACCAAACTGCCCCTCAAAAGTGGCAGCTTGGAAAACTATAACTTTAGCAATGTATTGTGCGCAGTCCAAAAGGACTATTCATATCTCTTAATTCACAAGTTGGATTTTGTTAATCGGATTAAGTTAGAAAAGATATCTTCATAAAGTTTTTAATGATCTACTAAACAACCCGATCAGGCGTGTATAAATAACTAAAATGCCCTCAAAGGGACAACATGTAATTGTATTTTAATAAAATTTTGGATTAATTACACTTTTAGGTCCCCTCGAAAATGAATTGTCATTGATCACTTTTATCCTTGTATTTTAAAAATGTTCAATACAGTCCTTGTGTATTGCGTATTCTGTTCTATTTTGGATTAAGTACAACTTTTTATTTTATTTTTCTTTTTTTCCAGATGCTGACGTTAGCATTTTTTAATTTTAAATAAAAAATGGAATTTTGTATTTAAATGAGAAATCCATTTTTTCAAAAAAAAACAAAAAAACTGACGTGGCATGCTGACATGGCATGCCACGTCAACATTTTTTTTAATATATATAAAAAATGGATTTTTAAAAATGCAAAAATAAATTTTTTTTAAAAAAACTGACGTGGCATGCCACGTCAGCATTTATATATATAAAAATGGATTTAAAAAAAGAAACAAAAATCCATTTTGACAAAAAAAATGACGTAGCATGCTGACATGGCATGCCACATCAGCATTTTTATATATATAAAAAAATGGATTTAAAAAAATACAAAAATCCATTTTAAAAAAATTGCTTATGTCGCATGCCACGTTAGCATTTTTTATATATATTTAAAAAAATACTAAAATCCATTTTTTCAAAAAAAAAAAAAATTGACGTGGCATGCTGACATGGCATGTATATATATATATAATGGATTTAAAAAAATGCAAAAATCTATTTTTTTTAAAAAAAAATGCTGACATGGCTCATAGTAATGCCACGTCATCATATACAGGTAGCTATCATGACACACAAGCAAAAATATGTCCACGAAAAGCGTATTTGATTTGTATGCACATCGGATCGGGGACCAAAATAGAAATGTAGAATCGCAATGATACCTGCGGTATTGAACATTTTTAAAATACAAGGATAAAAGTGAACAATGACACCATTTTCAGGGACAAAAAGTGTAATTAATCCTAAAATTTTTGACAGCACCTCCTCTATTTCTAGGTTTTAACTTTATATACAAACATACACCATGAATACTACAATCCATACATACAAGCTTTCCTTAACCATGGCGTTCCCTCTAAAATTCATTTCTATAATTAACATCATACATTCATACTTAAGTCCCTCATCGAATCACAGGCAGCATCTCCACAGGAAAATTAGGGATTTAAACTATAATCCTCCAACACCCTAATTCATGTATTCAATTAGTCCATACTTTTGGTGGTTTACAAAATTAAAGCTCAGAAGGCTTACTTAAGTCTCCCGGTGTTCTTGCACGAGTGTTTCTCACGGTTGGAGTCACGAGCAGTTGAAGACGGCTGCATTACCTTCTCCTTGTCGCGTCAAAGCCCAAATCATCGATGGAGGTAAATGCGGAGTTCCACCGGGCCATGATCCTCCTCGAATATCTCACGGTTAGAGAAAGAAGGGAGGAAGAAGCTTACGCCACAATAGCGAGGAGAGGCCTGACTAGATCTCATCGAGAAAAGGAGATGGGGTTCACGGGCGTGGAGGCGGGGTAGCATTGGGAGGCAATCACACGGGGCACTGGCAGGAAGGGAGGAAAGGAGAAAGGAGGAGGAAGGGGGGTTGGGTCTCCGGTGGTTGCTTGTGGGCGGTCAGGCACGCCGGTTCCTTGCTGGGGTTCACCGAATCCGGCGAAGATGGAGAGGAGGCGCGGTTTAGGGAGAGAATGGCGAGAGAGAGAAAGAGAGAAAGAGAGAGAAATCTCTCTATCCAGCTCATCTCATTCATATATATAAAGAAACACAGTAATATAATAAACCATTATATTTATTGTACCTTCACATGTGTGATTATGGAATCACGGGATTTAAAATCTAAAACCGACCGAGATCCACCAATTCCGGGTCTCGGTTGGCTTGACCCGTATTACCTTTGTCCTTTAATTAATTAGTTGATTAACAATTAGTTAGTTTAATCAACTCAATTAATGTTTAACCATATAATCAATCTTATTAATGATTTTTACACTTTATCCCTCCCCTTTTTCTTAATTCCAATTCCAAATTTCCCGAAATACTAATGCTTTGAAATTAATTTCTCACTTAGAGCATTATCCATCTCAAGCCCGTTGGTCATTCACTTAAGATGACGGTAAATTATATTTAAACATAAAATTCCAAACAGGAACAGTACTTAGAAGGGGTGGCTTTTACAATCCCCCCCCCCCTTCTTATACGTGTTTAGTCCCCTAAACTGACATCAAGCATCACCAAACAGGTCTGGGTAACACTCTCTTATATCAGCTTCGCGTTCCCAAGTGGCTTCACTGCCGGTATGGTTGTTTCATCTCACATTGACCAAAGGAATCGCTCGGCTCCTCAGTCTCCTCAGTTGTTGTTCCTTATAATCAAGGATCTCTACGGGCCGCTCCTCATATAAGACAAGTTCTGTCGGAGCTCCATTGGTTCATACTCTATGATGTGAGACAAATCATGCACGTATTTCCTCAGCATAAAGACATGAAATACGTTGTGGACCTGAGCCAAGTCTGGAGGTAGGGCCAATCGGTACGCCACAACTCCAACTCGTTCTAGTATCTTGTACGGTCGAACATAGCGTGGGCTGACCTTCCCACGCTTCCCAAAGCTCATCACACCCTTCATAGGCGATATTTTCAGGAATACTTGGTATCCTTACATGAAACTCTAGCTTAGAGTGACATTTGTCAACATAGTTCTTCTGACAGCTCTGAGTTATCTTCAACCTTTCCCTGATTACCTTGACCTTCTCTATGTCCACCAATAGGGTGTCTGGACCTGTAAATTTCTCCCGCACATCCTCCTAATGGATAGGGGATCTTCACTTGTGCCCCTACAGAGCCTGGTATAGCGCCATTTGGATGCTCGCCTGGGAACTATTATTATAGGCGAACTATGCTAAGGATAGACAATCATCCGACAAGTCAGTGAAATTGAGGGCACATGCCTGCAACATGTCCTCCAAAATCTGGATCGTCCTCTCCAATTGACCATTCATCTAAGGATGAAACGCTATGCTAAAGGTTAGTCGAGTGCCCTATGCTGTCTGTAGACTCCTCCGAAATCAAGAGACGAATCTAGAGTCTCGATCAGATATGATCGACGTTGGTATGGCGTGCAGTCGAACAATCTCCTTCAAGTATAACCTGGCCAACCACTCTAGGTCCATGCCGGTCCTCAAAGGCAAGAAATGAGCTGACTTGGTCAGTCGATCAACGATCACCCATACAGACTCATGTTTCTGTTGAGTCCGAGGTCAACTGGTCACGAAATCAATCGTGATGTGTTCCTACTTCCATTCTGGTATTGTTAAGAGATGTAGAGGTCCTGCTGGCGTCTTGTGCTCTGCCTTCAACCGCTGACAAGTGCTAAAAACTAGGCAATTTCGCGCATCATGTGACCCCCCCAGAAGTGGTTCTTTAAGTCTCTGTATATTTTGGTGCCTCCAAGGTGGATAGTGTAGCTCGAATAGTGAGCTTCCTCCATGATGTTGTTCTTTAGATCCGGGTCATTGGGCACATAGACCAGATCTTTATACCTTAGGGTACCATCTTCATCTACTCGGAAGTCTGTTGGTATTCCCTGTTGGATTTTGTTCTAGATCTTCATCAAATCATCATCCTGTACTTGGTTTCCTTTGACCCTGTACAGTAAAGTCGGTCGTATATACAAGCTCGCTAGACTCACCTTCGCATCTGACAAGACGACCTCTACTTCAAGTCTCCTCATCTCATCCAAAAGAGACTTCTGGTCAGTAAGCTCTACGGCGGCTCCATAGTTGACGTTTTGACTCAATGCGTCAGCCACCATGTTAGCCTTGCATGGGTTGTAATGAATGTTGAGATCGTAGTCCTTGATCAACTCTAGCCACTGTCTCTGTCTCATGTTGAGCTCCTTCTGAGTGAAGATATATTTCAAACATTTATGGTCAGTATACACTTCACATGGTACACCATATAAGAAGTGGCGTAATATCTTCAAAGCAAAGATCACTGCCGCCAGTTCCAAGTCATAGGTAAGGTAGTTCTCTCCTTATAAGGCTTCAACTGTCATGAAGTATATGCTATCACCCACCCATTCTGCATCAGTACACGTCTTAGACATGTTCCACAGGCATCGTTGAAGACGGTGTATCCGCACCTGCTTTCTGGTAAGGCCAGAATAGGTACTGTCACCAGCCTTTGCTTCAACTCTAAGAAACTCTGCTTACAAGAATCAGTCCAGAGTAAGCCTGGTCAGGGGTGCTGTCAGCCGCAAAAACCCCTCCACAAATCTCCTATAGTAGCCCGCCAATCTAAGAAAGCTCATGATCTCTCTGACTGTAGTAGGCCTCCTCCAGTCTACTATGGTTCAATCTTCTTAGGGTCCACTGAGACTCCGTCTTTGATGATAACGTGTCCCAAGAAAGCCACGCGGTCAAGCTAGAAGTTACACTTAAAGAATTTGGCAAACAACTCATGTTGCCTCAGAACCTCAAATACTCTCCTCAAGTGCTTTAGGTGCAATTTCTTGCTGCGTGAGTAGATCAGTATGTCGTTGATGAATGTCCAAGTAGGCTCAGAACACTCTATTTATCAAGTCCATGAATACCGTTCGAGCATTGGTAAGCCCAAACGACATCACCATGAACTCGTAGTGCCCATACCGTGTGCGAAAAGCACCCTTTGGGATATCCTCAACCATGATCCTCACATGATGATAGCCAAATCTCAAGTCGATCTTGGAGAACACTTGAGCACCCTGCAGCTGATCCATCAAATCACTAATCCTCGGTAGAGGATATTTGTTCTTGATCGTCACCTTATTAACCTCCTGGTAGTCGATGCAGAGTCTAAAGGACCCATTTTTCTTCTTGACAAACAGCACTGGGGCTCCCCAAGGTGACATAATGGGCCGAATAAAGCCCTTCTCCAGAAGTTCCTCTAATTGTTGCTTCAGTTCCTTCATTTCAGCAGGCGCCATCTGATACGGCGCCCTGGATACTGGTGTAGTGCCTGGAGCCAACTCTATCTCAAACTCTATCTCTCTCTCAGGGGGTAGACCCGGTAGTTCCTTCGGGAATACATCTGGGAATTCATCCACTATAAGAATATCAACAACTGTGAGCACGTTTTGCTTAACCTCCATAACTAAGGCTAGAAATCCTATGCATCCACTATCTATTAGCTTCCGAGCGTGCATAGCCGAGACTTCCCTAACTAGAGCGTAACTCTTACTGCCGAGGAAGACAAACTCCTCGAACAGGGAATCTGAAATGTACCTTCTTCTGTTTGTAATCCACCACAGCGTAAGCTGAGGTGAACCAATCCATCCCCAGGATGACGTCATAGTCTTTCATCTTTATTACATATAGGCTGGCAATTAGCTCACTTTCCTTAATGGACACTAAGCAAGTAGGTGCCAACCAACCAACTAATCTCGTTGCCCCAATTGGGGTATCGACACATAAATCATATGGTAACTCTACAATGGGCAATGCATGTTTCCAAGCAAACAAGGCAGAAATAAAAGAATGGGTTTCCCCGGGATCAAACAATGTGTAAGCATATAATGAGTTTATGGATAGGGTACCTGCTACCACCGCATAGGAGGCCTAAGCATCCTCCTGTGTCAATGAGTACACACGCCCCTAGGTCATGGGTTTACTCGGCGCTGCGGTTGATAAAGAAGGCTGCATGCTTGCCTTTTCTTTCTTGTCCCTCTATCCTGAGTATTGTCCTCGGCCTGACCCTCCAGAATGCCCTGAGGCACCCAGAGATACATATGACATGGGCGGAGATTCTCTAGTCTTTCCCTACTAACGAATAGGGTACTGAGTCTTCCGATGCTCTAGACTGCCACATACGAAACAACCACCAGTGAGCTGAAGGCAATTCTTTCGTATGTGTAGCCCTCCGCACTGATAGCAACTGACCGGTTGGCCGCACCACCTGAGGATCCTCTGCTCCCGGACTCCAATAATGATGAGGGTGTACCATAGGGTTGTTTCCTATGTGATGAATTCGGCTTCCCAAAACTACCCCCAGATGACTGACTCGGTCCCCTAGTCCGTCCCTGTGTTGTATGGCTGACAAGAACCTCTGTCTCCTGCCAAACAATATCCGTGTACTTGGCTCTACCCACAACCTCTGAGTAACTAATACACCTAAATAGCGCTATCGCCTGTCGTATGTCATTGCGTAAGCCTACCTGAAAACTGCAACATCTGCGGGGGTCAGTCATCACTAAATCAAGGGCGTAGCGAGAGAGGCGGTCAAACTCCACTTCATACTGGTCTACTTTCATGCTACCCTTGGTCAATTGGATGAAATGTCTCTTAACTACTCTACTTTGCTATACTTGGTATGAAACACCGTCTTGAACTCCTCCCAAGTCGGGAAGGTTACACCCAACGCTACCTTGGATCATGAACAAGGTGATCCTCACCTTGTCTGCCTCTGTGCACTGCATCACTACGAAGGTCATCTCTATCTATCTGACCCAAAGGTTTTTCACGTCAGGTTCTATCGCCGTCTCGTCGAAAGGAAGGGGTCCCATCCTCTGAAACTCAACAAAGAATACACTGCCTCTGGATGGTAGAGGCTACCACTGATGCTGCCTCTACTAATGAAAGAACCTTGTTATCTCGCGCATCATGTGCATCATCGCGGTAGGGTGGTCGTAACCCTGCTAATCTTTATCTTCCATCTGAGGTCCGGCGGCCTTAGAGTGGTCATGCTCCCCCCTGCTCAAATTCCATACCAGAAGGTGGGGTATGCTCCTCCTACTCAAACTCCGTAGAAGCGGAGGTCGGGTATCACTTCCGTGGTCATCCGGGCCCCCTCTTCATGATAGTTGTTACAGCACAATTCAAAACAATTGATTGTTTAGTCAAACTGTGCAAAGGTAACACTACCCATACCAACACTCTCAGCCTACTAAGTCCCCTAAGTCATCAAGGCAACTAGGGTGACTCTAACATAATCATTGCTTTGATACCACTTTAATCTGTCACGCCCCGAACCCGATCCCAGGCCCCTCAAGCACGTGACAGACCGGCCGCACCCAAACCAAGGACGGGCCCTGGCCCGAATGCAAGGCCTGAAAGTATATCAACTTGATTACAATTCATACAGTATAATAATAATATATTGTGTATTGTGACGGTAGAGTGAACTTAGCGGTGGAGGATTGTCGATCCGGTGGTCAAGGTGCTCATTGAGGATGGATTTTCATTTCTCATTATCATATTATTTTATTGAAGAATAAACAATTGACTCCATAGAATTTTTAAGAGCATTTGATGCATCAAAGATGAGCGATTGAAGTGGGTCATGGCCCATGCTCTTCATTGGTTCTTGTTGGCTTGTGACATGTGACTGTTCACTATTGAAAAGATACATAGATGAGTTTCTTGCATTGAGGTTGGATTTTTTTATAGGAAATCTTGCTCTATTATTTTGATTTTGATCCTATTGTTGCATTTTTTGAAGATTCTCTTATTATTTGATCAAATCGGTCCGAGAAGTCATTGATTGTTACAGTTAATTGGGTTTTTGTACATTTCCCTTTGAAACTCAGTAGTACACTATCTTTTAGCTGAACAAATTAAGTGGACCAGTTGCTATGCTTGGAGGTTTGATAGCATCTTCCTCTTCTCATACTCCGAGATTTCTCACCCCAATTGATGCCAAGTTGAATGAAGCCAACTACAAAGAGTGGTTTACCACCGTCAAAGTCACTCTTCTTGGACTAGATTTGTTTCGGCATGTTGATGGTATATCTCCCCCACCTCCAAGTATTCTACTTTCAGTTATGATGGCTTTGTATATGATATTTTTGTTTCTTCTTATCATCATGCTTGGTATGTAGCTGATCATTGAGATATGACCGTCATCTATCAGTCGTGTGAGGTTGATGTTCATATGGAGATTAGACATCTTGCCACGACTCGTGAGATATAGGATTACCTACACCACATATATATTTGAGTAGTCTAATTCTGCTCGATAGTATACTGTTTTGAAAGATATTGCTCACATTCGGCAGTATATGAGATCAGTCTGGGAGTATGCCACTGAGCTATATTCTCTTTGGTGTCAGCTTGACTCTTTGGAGCTTCCCAAATTTTGAGTCAATTCGCAGTCAGCTGCTTAATCGGGAGACTGTACCTTTATTTGATGATTTGATTCATAGTGACATTTCTACGGAGACCATTATGAGTATTATTTCTAAATCTAGATCTTCTTTAGTTGACACAATTCTTGTTGTGTTTGTATTGAGTGTGTACACACAGTAACGCAAGTGCACGTGTCGTCCAAGTAATAAAATAACCGGTAAGTATCGGGTTGAATCCACGAGGAATAGGATGCTAATTAAACAACAACCTACTAAGGTACTTTGCAACTTTAGTGAATAAGATCAAGGGTTGGTTGAACTAAGTTCCAAGAAATCAAGTAAAATGACGGAGAGAGTAGGGAAGACTAATAGTGATAAGAGTCTAGGGTTGCATGAAATTTAGACATGATTGAGATCTTTCTCTTGTGATTAGATATGGTTTGTTGAAGTGGTCAACAAGGGTTATTCAATGACACATTAGGGACTTCATACGCCGGAGGCACATATGCTAATTCCATATTCCTAACAATATGCCTACAGTCTCCACCTCATATCCCTATAGAGTGGAGTGAGACAATATTGGATCTAGACGATGTCGTGACCATGGATGACCCACGACATATTCCTATGCCTCGAAAAATGTCAGTCACTAAAACCAACCTTCCACCTTTTGACGCATAGTCCGTCTATCCTAACATTCATATGACCTTAAGCCTAAGATATGTCATTACTTTCCGGATCGATGATTAATTAATTTCGTACAAATATTCAAGTAGCTGACTGTTTCTTGCCTTTCGACTAATGGTTTATTGAAGGACTATATATGTCACAAGCACATTATGCTCAATTAACAAACCACATAATCATAAGATAGTTTGGATATTCATGTCTAAATTGTCATACAACTCTAGAACAATGTTCTAGCCCAAAAATATGATGTTCATAACATAAAAACCAAAGTATATTCATACAAGCAAACATCCATGTTTACAAATTAGGGAGAAAGATTAAAGACACAAAGCAATGATGCGAATCTTTGTCCTTATTGAAGTCTCCCTTCTTCAAGGCATGCTCAAAACTCTCTGGATCGTCGACAATGCTCTCTATAAGCCATTCCCATGCCATCATTGCTGCGCTAGCAAGGACTCATGCCTCAAAGCCAAGATTGGAAGAAAAGTTGTGGAATACCGAGATGAGGTAAACCCTAAAAAGCAGATTTTTTTATATAGTCACAATCTGTGACGTGTCGCCCAAGGGTAAGAGACACATCATATGACACCATCTTTAAAGCTGATGTATGCGCAGTGACGCATCGCATGACCGTGAGCGACGTGTCGCCAAATCTCAGTTCTGCCAGTCGCCTGCAGCACAATTGGAGACGTATCGACCCTGAGGTATGACAAGTCGTGCCCTGCCAAATCTGCTCTTCAACGACTCGTTCCAACCGTGGCTTATTCTATATTGCTCCTAGGTTTTCTCCTCCTTCTGTGGCTTTTGTGATCAACCGAAAATCGGCCTTTCCTATGACAATAATGAAAATCTCATAACAATGCTTGTAATTATCAAAATCTTACTAAACATGCATAATCAGAGTGGCCAACACAATATTTCCAATTTATAAGAATTATAACTAAACAGGCATAGAATTCAACTATTACTTCACACATTCGACTCTAAACAATATGCTCATGGCCCATAACTTAGCTCTCCTTCGAGAGCTAACAGGTTGTACCACATCACTCTAGGACACCTACACCTATTGCTTCATGAGTGCCTCCTATGTTATCCACTCAATAGATCTCGTCTATTGGTCCTCAGTTTTCTTGCAGTTACTACAAGTAGCCAAGGCATATGAAGGCTTAGTGTCCAAAGCTTTATAAGCTATAACCCCAACAGTAGTCTCAGTAGCCTCCTCCTGGGCCTTCACATTCTTCTCATGCAGCTTCTTCCAAGTCTTCACCTCAGGTCTCCATTCCATACCTTGCTTCTTACGTGGCTCAGCACACTATGCAGCGAGCTTTGCAGTCAGGTTCCTCGTCTGCTATGTTTGTTGTCTTTGGTATGGCTTCCTCCTCATGGATCTTGGATTCTAGTGCTGCCCATCATATGACATCCAATGGCATCAACCTAGTTGACCTTTCTCCTATCCACCCCTCATCTAGTGTTCATATTGCTGCTGGGACACTTTTGCCTGTCACGTAGTGTGGATATTTTCCACTACAAGAAAACAGGTAATTCGCGGGGAGCATTTCACGATTGTTCAATTAAACTGCCAGAAAATGCAGAATTAGCGGCAATTTTCTAAAAACCATCGCAAAATGTATTAAACTTGCGACGGTTGTTTGAGAACCGCCGCAAACTAATGCATTTAAGCCGCGGTTTTCTAAAAACTATCGTGAATTACATGCATTTAGGCCTTGTTTGGATGAGTTTTTTTGCCCCAGTAGCACTTCTAGAGTAAGTTAAGCGCTTCTAGGAAAAAATAATCTATTTGGATGGGCTTTTTCAGTTAAGTAGAAGCTATAAAAAATTTGAAAAACATCTTTCTTCAGAAGCTAGTGAATTGTAGATTTTGAAAAAAACTGTTATGTAGAAGCTGTTTTAGAAAATGACAATTACCAAAAGACCCCTCTCAAATCTTTTCAAAGCTACTTTGAAAAGTGTCAATTACCAAAACACCCATTAGTATTATTATACTTATTTATTTTATTATTACTATTATAAAACTACTTCTGTATTAACTTATCCAAACACAAATTAACAGAAGCGCTTAACTTACTTTGAAAAACACTTTTTTCAGAAGTCCTATCAAACTTATAAAAATCATTTTTTTCCAAAGACAACCGAAACAATCCCTAAGTTGTGGTTTTCAGAAAATCGCTGCGAATTCATGCATTTCACGGTGGTTTTTAAACTACCACAAATGACAGTTTCTCACAATAATCTTTAATCGGTTTTTATAAAACCCTAGCCGCTGATTTACTCCTAACTGTGCCCAAGCTCCAACGAAATTGGTCCTACATGTTTGGTTGGGGGTTATCCCTTGGGGGATAACCCCAACACAGTTTTCAATGAAAAAGTTTTTCCCACCAAAATCTTTAATTAAGATTTAAAAATATAACCCACCAATATATAGTCAACACATCACTATCTTATCATTAATACTTTTACTTTAAAATTTCCCTCCAAAAATTTCAAAACATTTCAAAACTTATTCCTAATCCCAAGTGGGGATAACTCCCAACCAAACGTAATAACTGAGCTTGCTCAAACCCTAGATCGCCGTTAGAGAAGCCGGGTGACGCGGTTAGATAATAGTCTCGAACGGTTGACTGTTGTAAGAGAATATGGAGAACCTCCATATGTACGTGGTGTCGATAAACTCAGGGAGAGTGGAGACGAAGGGCAAAAGCCTCCAGATCACCACCTTCAAGCACAAGAGGTGAGTGCCGTCATTTCTAGGTTTTTTTATCCTTTATGTTTCACATTATTTTCACTAATTTTGATCTGTTTAGCAATCCTTGATGTATTTTATTTTGATTCTTTGTGAACCCTCACCAATTTGACGATGAATCGCCCGTCGTGGATGCAAATGGTGATCGTTGGCATTGGCAATGTCTCTAGGACCTCTCTTCCTGTAACGCCCCGACCCGATCCCGGGACCTCGGGCACGTGTGCAGACCGGCCGTAGCCGTGTAGAGACAGGCCCCACACGGATACAAGGCCTAAGTGAATAAAGCAGATAATGCAAATAAAACAACTTAATTTATTCCAAATAAACAGAGTTTCAGCAGAAAATAAATAACAAGGGTTCAAATACCCTACAAATACCAGGCCCTAAGGGGTCCTACAAAATAAAATATCTCACTCAAACAAGAAAGATAACCAAGGTCCTCGGACCTCTGCAAATCACCCGACCCACGATCGGCTCGGCTCACCTACTAGAGTCCTACGCCTCGTGATGCAGAAGCGGAAAGAAAACAAGTGCATGAGCTTTCAAATGGAAAGCCCAGTAAGTACCCCTGCGGGGTTCAAGAAACATGATATCAACAAAAATGAACATCAAGATCAAGCTCGGGGCACGCCCCTCAAAACAAAAACCCTAGGAGTCTATCACAAAAAAAATAAACAAGAAATCGACTCCTAGCGATGAGTTCCAAAGAAGCTCCACAAACGTCTCCCCCGGTTAGTACCATCAGCGAACCTGCTGAGAAAACGACCATCCGGTCGCTACGGCCCTCAGGTCGTATGTCGGTAGCGCCACCTCTCTCTCATGTCGACATGGTCAGTGATCGACCCCACTGACTGGCAGGGACAACCAGAGTATCGATCCCTCTGGCATGGCAATGCCGGAGCACCAGGGTGTCCCGTCCCTGAATGTCCGCAAAAAGGAGCTCACCTGCTCCACTGAATCCGGGACGAAGAACAGAACAAATAGGGATTCCAACATCCCAAAACAATCAAACATGCTAAAGATAGATCTCAACAAATCATGGAAGCATGTATGAATATAAAGCAATATGTCACAACCAAGACATGTCAATAAAATCTCCGAAGAGAGGAACAAGGCATGCTCAAACATGCAAATCAAAAGTCAAGAAACCAATCAATAAATGACTGGGAGGTACAAGACAGAAGTACTTACTTAAAGTCACAAAGTCTCGTGCTCCACGGGACTTCTCGACGCATCCAAGTCAAAATCTGATAAAAATAAATCTTATCTCAATAAAGTGCTTATCTATAAATACTACGTTTACAATGCATGCACTAACGGGCCCTAGTCCGACTTGTGGGCCTTCTCTCGCGTTTCCTTGTCATTCCACCTCGACTCAATCTCTTGGGAAATGATCCGAACCAATCTTGAGCTCATCTTCTTATCCATCTCGACAAATTGATTTATCGAATCAATTCATCTACTTGACTAACTTAATTAAACTATTAATTGATTATTAAATTGATCATTTAATAAATTAACTAAATAACTAATCTCCTATATAGTCATCCATTTACCAACCACAGATTTGGTTGGTCTCAACCTACCTTAACTAGTTGGCTCCACCGACTTATTAATTAATTATTCAAATAATTAATTATTTTCCCATAAGTTATCCAACTAGGTAGTTATTAGTTAATCTCATTAACTAATCCGATTATTCTAAGGAATACTTTATTAATTCCTTAATTATTTATTCAAATCCCTTGATTAATTGTTCTAATGTCATCCTTACCTCACTTAGACCATCCAGATTAGATAGATCTAACTAATTGATCACCTTTAATTCATTACTAACAATTAATCAAAACTAGTCAATCAAGTCAACTGGTTATCAACGACTTCCTCATTTGGTTATTCGACTAATTTACCAATTAATTAATTATTCAAAATTAATTAATCTCGAATTAATTTACTAACCATTTAGTCACTAATTAAACCAATTAATTAGTGAAATCTAATGATTTGATTATCAACCAACTAACCAGTTAGTTGACTAATTAATAATTAATCACTAACCACCCCCTTTTAATTAACTAAATCTAATTAATTAGAACCGGTGAATCAACTAACTGTCAGCCAATTTATCTAATTAGTTGCTCTCCAAGTATCCAACTAATTAATTATCATAATTAATTAATTATCCAATGAGTTATTAGAGAAAATAACTAATTAGTACCCTCAATGATATAACTTAATTTATTTTATCCCTTTCAAATGTCTCTCTCTCTTCCCTCTATCTCTCTTCTTCTCAGGCCGAGACTTCACCGGACAGCAACCGAGGTGCTCCGATGAAGCTGCAGCCATCCCGTCCCTCCTGTGTCGAGCTTCTTTCAGACATGGAGAATTTCAGTGCACCGGAGCTACCCCCCTCTCCCCGAAGGCCTACCAACTCGCTTCCTTTGCTTCCGCCGGAGCTCCAACCCCTCTCTCATCACGGCGAGCTCATGGGTGATCCTATATGCTTCTAAAATACCGAATACTAACAGAAGTGGTCATACCTTCAAGTACGCGCGCCCCGCGGTCTCACAGCCGTGAAGGTCCTTGCACTTCTCTCCTCTCTTCTCCGGTCACCGCCGTTGAAGGTGGTGCCGCCTTCTCTCTTCGCTCGAGCGCGAATGTAATGGAAGCCCCCCCTGCTCGGAGTACGGCGAAGTCCTCCTGCTCCTTCTAGCTCCTCCGCCGCCTGAGAGCGTTCCCTTCTCTCTCTCTCAGTGTTTCACCGCCGATGTTGGTGGTGCTGTGCTTCGAGGCCTTTACAGCTCCTCCCCCGTTGCCTTTTCTGGCGGCCTCTGATCGCGGAATCAGAGGATACGGTGGTGGTGCGCGTGGAGACGAAGTTGGCGTTGCCTCGTGATCGGATCGCCGTTGATTAAGTCATCGGATCAACGGCTGTAGATTTGACCCTACGGTGGAGACGCGTCCATCTTAACCTTTGCCAAAGGAATGAATGGCCAGATCAGTGCCTTGAGATCTGATCACCTTAGATCTCCAAATCACATCCGTTTATTCCATCTAATAAAATCTTCAATTGATTTGCTCGTGGCATTTTGCAGATTGACCCCTGGACTTTTCCAATTTATTCTCAAGGCCTCCCTCTGAGAGATGATGGCAAACTTTGAGCAAGTCCTCCTTCCTTTTACTTTCACATCCAGGTCCTTCGTGCAGAGAGAGCCATAATTACTCTCCAGTTCTCAATCTTTACAAAATCACCAATAAGTCCTTGGTAGGCCAAACACTAATCAAATTCATAATTCAAATTATTCACCCCCTTTCCTTATTGATTAATTCAATCATGCCATTCTTCAGACTTTCTAGATTTAATTAAATCAATCTTAATTTAACCTTAGTCCAATCATGATCCATTTAGAGAACTTTCCAAGTTTAATCATTCATTAATTAAAAGAAAATAATTTATGAAATAATATCCTCTCTAAACTTCCTCATATCCATTTACCATAATACCCTTGGAGTTTTATCTAAATCCCCAAAATACCCTTTGGCAAATTTTAATTAAATAAGCAATAACTTAGGGAAAATTTAAATCCTTTATTTTACTACTAAAATCTTGGATTTTACGCTTCCCTTCCGCCCTCCTTTTGTTTTTACCACCCATCAGGTTGTATTAAATCTCTAATGATCTCTAAGATATCCTCCATTTTTTTTCTAATTTTGGTGTTGGATTTACAATTCCATCGTTGTTTCAATTACTTCTTATCAGACCCGCGACAAGAGCTCTGTCACAGCCGTCGAGACCCTACAGGAAACCACCCATCATCCTATCGATAATGCCCATCAAGAACCCGCAATTCTTCCCCTCCTCCAAATGCTAAAGGTGAGGACTTAAATTATTATTTTTTTTTTTTGAACTTTTGAGGATTTTCTTTTTTATTGGTATTGTGACTGAAATGGTTACTTTATATATAATCTTTGAAGTTTTGGAGGGACCCGGTTGGCCGGAATGGAAAATGATGACCTCCAAGGACCTTGGGATCAAGGGTTCCAAGATCACTAAGCCATCAAAGTTGGTTCTCAATGAGCTTAAAAATAAAGTTGGGATATTTTCATCCTAATTTTGGTAGATCATAACATTATGTTTTATTTATCATGTGATGGATGTTATCCCGTTAGATGGTTTTCAAGATGTGCATTGGGTTTGCTTCTTTTTTTTTTTGGTTTTGACAAAGGCGACAAACACTCCCTCCCTTTGAGGTAATTGTGGTCGTGGGGATTTGATCCTGGATTTGTCCAAACCATCTATGCCCTACACAAAAGACCCAATACCAATAGGCCAAGAGGCCATTGTTTGCACTGTGTTTGCTGTTGTGCAGGGTATGAAGTATATCTGATTGGAGGTTGTGTGTGGGATCTCATTATGAAGACGGCCCCCAAAGACTTTGATATCATACCTTCAGCTAACCTTGCAGAGGTTTTGGTTATTTGCGCTTCTTTCTGGCATGATGGATTTATAGTTCGATAAAACATTGTGTATGCATAGTCGTTAATTGTCAACATCAAATTTTATTTTTGTATGAAAGTTTGTATTCATTTGGTATTTTGTATGAACTCAACGGCACACAGAATTTGTGTGGTAGTGTATCTATGTCATGTATTTAGCTTCTTAATTTCTTTCAATTATATTGCAATGACCTAATATGTTCCTATACTGAATATGTTTACATTAATTTTCTGCAGGTTAAAAAGACCTTTTCATGGTGTGGAATAGTCGGATCCATTGTTGAGGTTTGTTTACCTAATGTGTATAATAACAGACTTAGGTTGATGAATGGGCATGATATGGGATTAAATGTGAATTGTTTGTGCTAAAGAAAGTGTCCCTTTTATTATACCAAAAGATCTTGGGCCTTATATCTTCTTTACTCAATTTACTAGAACAAAAGATTCTTCACTATCTACTGAAGTTGTAAATTTAGCTACGGAATCAAATCAACGTAGCAGCGAGAAGGTATAACACTTACACTATTAATGGGTTTAGGTTCCTTAACAAGGCCTGGGAGTGGAAAAGAGAAACTCAGAATAGTAAAGTGGTTGTTGTAGCATCAACTATAAGTTTTGCAAGTGTTAGCGAGAAAACCCATATTCAAATTGAAAAAAATATTTTTGGGTGTTAAATAATATCATTGAACTAAGTTATACCATGGATGGAAACATTTACTATTGTTGAAGTGTGATTGGATTGATGTTGCAAAAGGGAAAAAAGATGATTTAGAGTTATGAATTTAAATCAATTATCTAATATTAGGGCAAATGAGTATGATGAGCCATCTCAACATTTCATGCTTTCTATGTTGAAGACCTATAGATCCAAATTGAAATGGATAATTTTGCTACTATAATGTGTAGTTAGATTCTACAATGGAGGATAGATTTACTGTTATAGGGTGTGGTGAAACCATATAGTGGTGGATTTATCTGGCGTTATAGGTTTTCCTATCCACCTCTAAACATGTTGGAGGTTGTGTGTGGGATCTCATTATGAAGACGGCCCCCAAAGACTTTGATATCATACCTTCAGCTAACCTTAGAGAGGTTTTGGTTATTTGCGCTTCTTTCTGGCATGATGGATATATAGTTCGATAAAACATTGTGTATGCATAGTCGTTAATTGTCAACATCAAATTTTATTTCTGTATGAAAGTTTGTATTCATTTGGTATTTTGTATGAACTCAACGGCACACAGAATTTGTGTGGTAGTGTATCTATGTCATGTATTTAGCTTCTTAATTTCTTTCAATTATATTACAATGACCTAATATGTTCCTATACTGAATATGTTTACATTAATTTTCTGCAGGTTAAAAAGACCTTTTCATGGTGTGGAATAGTCGGATCCATTGTTTAGGTTTGTTTACCTAATGTGTATAATAACAGACTTAGGTTGATGAATGGGCATGATATGGGATTAAATGTGAATTGTTTGTGATAAAGAAAGTGTCCCTCTTATTAAGTTATTCCTAATCTTTTGATGATGTACATGTATCGACAGAGGATTTAGCGGCGGATTTTCTATCCCCCGCTAAATCCCTATGGCGGTGAAAATATTCGTTGATATTGATATGCTTTTTGTAGTGACATATAACGCTAAAATTTGTAAATTTGGATTATATTCATGAGTATACATCAATTAATTAAGAATAATATACATGTTTAGTTATTTATTTTATATATTTTTCAAAACTAAAATAAATAAATAAAAACAGATAAACAACCACACTTCATAGTTTTGGTGATATTGGAGTCCTATACATATTAGCCTCTATTTTTTATTTTATTTTTTTATTTTTGTGATGTAGGGAATAAACCCCTCCACAGAGGAACGTCAAGAGGTGTGGTCTTAGGTGACGAGCACCCTTAACCCTTCACCGTGGGCGTATAGATGTGGGGATTCGAACCTAGGAGCTTTGTGCTCATCAAGTAAATTACCCAAATTGCTCCCCACATTTATGGGAGCACGGACTCGAACATGAGAGCATGTTCAATCAAGTGAATTACCCAACATACGGGACCCGAAATACCGCCAAACCAACGGTCCTTTGTTTAGCCTCTGTTTTACCCCTCTTTGTTAAGTGAGCTCAAAAGGAGATATTCAATACTAAGAATTTGGTCTTGTTTATACCAATGCAAGGTTAAAACTAGGTGTCGGAAAAACAAAGTCAAATCTTTCTCAAGGAATATCATTCAACAAGTCCAATTACCAAAAACTTGGTCAATAGTTCATGGGGAGAGAAAATCACGTCTTGATAGACAAGCATAATAGTCGTTTTATTGATCGTCGTTAAGATTTTTTAATTTTTATCAAAACTTTTCCACTCTGTATTAGTTTGACTATCTCTCAAAACCACACACACACACACATATATATATATATATAAACAATCAGTAGTGTTAGGATCAAGCCGGCTGCAAGTGCGGCCGCCTGATCCTAATACTACTTTTATATATATATATATATATATATATATATATATATATATATATAAAGCGATAGAATCGGCCGCAAGTGCGGCCGGCCTATACCTATCACCCTCCTATAAACAATAGTTCAAACTGAACTATAATTCAAGAATTGCTTCCTAGCAACATTTGGAAGTGAATAGAAATGGACTTTTATTCAACCAAAGGCAATATCATTACTACAATAAGTCGAATTTCAAACAACCGAATATATATCTTAATGACAAGTGTCTGAGGTTAAATATATGCCACCGAAGTGATTCACATGCAACAAACGTGTTCAGTTTTTCCCTAGGAAATAAGATTCCAAGCATGTGGTCGTTCTAGCATTAGTACAAGAGTGAAAGTGGCTTGTGGCCCTCTAGAATTAGTAGGTTGGGCCCTTTGTCTCAGGCAGGTGTCCTTTCCAAGTTTGGACCATTGCTCAAGCCATCCTCCACCACAAGGCACAGCCTTGTTATCTATGGATCAAATGTAAAACTTTGTTTGTACACTGATATTTTTCTTACTATAAATAAAGGTGCAAGCTTGTGACAACTCCAACCCCAACAAAGGCATCTATTAAATGGAGGGCTCTAACACTACTACAATGAAGCCATGCTACAACATTGCAAAGAATGTCATTCAACATGATGTTGTTCGCCCCATTTCGAACAATCATCCCT
This sequence comes from Dioscorea zingiberensis, assembly GCA_026586065.1. Taxonomy (NCBI): domain Eukaryota; kingdom Viridiplantae; phylum Streptophyta; class Magnoliopsida; order Dioscoreales; family Dioscoreaceae; genus Dioscorea; species Dioscorea zingiberensis. Next base: position 18,753,415 of record CM048821.1, on the reverse strand, counting down.
CTCTTTGGGGGGACTACTTCATCGAAAACCCTTTGTTATCATCCACACGTCAGGTTATTACTATGATCTTATTATTTGGTGTTATAGAAAAGATGAAGTATTTGTATATTTTAATAGATAGTATATATAGACATTTCAATACCCAACATGTACCCGTTTACCCACTCAGTGCCTGTAAAGTTTTTCATAATATATCAAAATTTATTAGTATCTAATATGATCTATTATAAATCTGGTGAATAACGGGTCACTCAAGAGTATCTGCAAGTTACCTGCTAACAGAAAATATTAATAGGCTACTTTCTCAATTATCTTCTTTTTATATATTTTATACAAAACTCATTTTATTTTATGTCTATTTTTATTCATTTGACATTAATCATTTTGCAAAGTTTTAATACTCTAATTAGTATTGTATATATTATAATTTAATCTATATAATTTATAAATATTAAAAAAATATATATAGGTTAACCCGTGGGTCCACCTAGACCCATAATCCATATGTTGGTCGGTGCGAGTGACTACTATATGCAAGTTTCCCTGTTTTAATGAAAAGGAAACCAAGAAAATATTTCTCAATTAGTTTGATTTTTTTAAAAATAAAAATAAAAATAAAATAACAAATCTAAGTACTTCTTAAACGGTACTGGTAACTGCTTCTTTTACTTGTTAAATGTAGGTAATTTTAATTCTAGATTTATAGAGGTAAATAAGTTAAAATTCGGTCTAGGTACAGCCGTGTATATATATATATATTTTTTTTTTAAATACAAACAACAGAAAGATAAATGATGGTAAATTGATATTCTTAGAAATAAAAAGATTGATATTTGGCCGCAAAAGAAGATATGTTCATATTGGTGTTATGAAGGAATAATAAACAAATATAATTTGTATTGTCCTTCACACACAATTATACATTTTACAGGGTTAAAGTTCCATATTATATTAATGAAAAGGAAACCAAGAAAATATTTTTCAATTTGTTTGATTTAAAAAAAATAAAATAAAATAACATGACCATCCATTGTTAGCTAAAACTGAATTTAGTATAAATAAAAACTTGGATTCTTTTGGTATTGTGGTTTGTTGTAGGTAGAAGAGCAACGTATAAAGCTAAGGGTCGCCGAGCTCACCGGAAAGGTAAAAGTATTGTTAAAAGATGCACGTGGTTCCTTGGAAGAGTTGGAGCTCATCGACGCACTCCAACGCCTTGGTGTCGCTTACCACTTTGAAGAGGAGATCAATGAAGCATTAAGCCTCATTAGCAACACTGCTCCAATATTGCACAACGACAATGATCATCTACATAATATTGCGCTTCGGTTTAGATTGCTAAGACAACATCACTATCATGTACCATCTGGTAATGAAGGCTTCTTTCCTTATATATATGCATGCTTCATATATGAAGTACTAGACATTGTAACTTAATTAACTTTGATGCATCTAGCTAGCTTTTGATGAACACTTTTTTGGTTGGTGATACATGAAGATGTCTTTAACCGGTTCAAGGATGATGGTGGAAACTTCAAAGCAGAATTAAGTAGTGACTTGAAGGGATTGTTAAGCCTTTATGAAGCAGCTTATCTTTGTACCCCTGAGGAGGATGTTTTGGATGAAGCCATTGATTTCACAAGAAGGCATTTACAGTCTATGGTGAAGGATATAGAACCACGGCTAGCAAGGCAAGTTGCACATGCCTTGGAGACGCCTTCACGTCGAAGAATGAGAAGACTGGAGGCCCGGCTTTACATTTCCATTTATGAAGAAGACGCTGAAGCAAGGAACGATGTTGTGTTAGAGCTTGCAAAACTGGATTTCCACATATTACAATTGCTTCATCGAGAGGAAGTCAAGAAGATTTGCATGTAAGTATTCATGCTGATTTCAAACTATTTAACTTATTTTCACGGCTTCTTGAACATCTAACCTATAGAAAAAAATAAAATAAAAGAGACAACACAGATACGAACACTAGCTTCATGAAATGTAGATTCAAGACTAAACGATCACCAAATTATATGAATATGTATATACTAAATTTTATTTTCTTTGGATCTGCAAGACAAATGTCCGTACCGACCTTTATCACCATTATGTATATATATATATATATATATATATATATATATATATATATATATATATATTTTGTCAACAGGGGCGGCTCAAGAGAATTGGAGGCCTAAAGCGAGATTTTAAAATGAGGCCTTTAATTATTTAATATAAATTAAATTTTATTTATTTTTTTAACAACCACTTATATGAGATATTTTTTTAGTTATTTTATATATTAACATGATAACTCTTATGGGTTTTGATAGGAAAGTAATTCTATAACTACTCAAAAAAAAAAATCTAAACAAACAAACAAAAATTTAAACAATAGATTAAAAATAGATTATTTTATAAAAAGAGATTTTTTTTGGAAAATATATAAAAAAAACTAATTACTACAAAAAATTATTTAAAATTTATTTTTCTTACTTTTTTATGCGAAGTTATTAATTAAATTTTTATAATCAATTTGTTATAATATTCATTTTTCAATTGATAATGTGGTTAATCCATTTAATATTTCTTGAGACATTCACTGATCGATGAGTATTGCAAACAAGAACTCAAAAGCAAAGATTAAAAAGAGTAAAGATAAAAAAAAATTAAAAACAATCTCAATTTATAATAGAGAGAATGACCGTTACTTACTAAATTACAAACGGCTACATATTTAATAATTCTTGGGATTAGATTTTTAACAACTAGTAAGGTAGATGGGAGAAGATATAAATTTAATTATATATTAAACTAAAAAAAATTAAAACTTTAGTTTATTATCTTTTATTTTTAAAAGTTAGATGATAAAAGATATATAATTGACTAGATATTAAATTAAAAAATATTAAATAACCGTAAATTTCAGGTTCAAATGTAGTAGGAGGTCTCCAATAGATATTAAATTAAAATTTTTAAATATTAATTTATCATACAAGTAATTATTATAACTACAATAATAAGCTTTTAAAAAAATTTAAGGTTTAAATTTTATAAGAGGCCTCCAATAGATATTAAATTTTAAATTAAAAATTTTTAAATATCAATATATTATAATAATCTATTATTATAGTTATTATTATAAGAGGCTTTCAATAAATAAGCTTTTAAAAAAAATTTAAGGTTTAAATTTTATATGAGGCCTCCAATAGATATTAAAATTAAAATTAAAATTTTTTAAATATCAATATATTATAATAATGTATTATCATAGTTATTATTATAAGAGGCCTGCTTTTAAAAAATTTTAAGGTTTAAATTTTATATGAGGCCTCCAATAGATATTAAAATTTAAATTAAAAAATTTTAAATATCAATATATTATAATAATCTATTATTATAGTTATTATTATAAGATTTAAAAAAAAAATCTTAAAAGATAACAAAAGAAATATGAGACCTTCCAAATTTGGAGGCCTAAAGCAATCGCTTCACACACTTTACCCTTGAGCCGCCCCTGATTGTCAATATCATGCCTGCTTTTTTAAGTTAAGAACTCTATCAAGAAAGTTTTGAGAGGTCTGATTTGGCAAATTCTATTACACAGGTGGTGGAAAGATCTAGATCTCTCAACAAAGCTTACATTTGCCAGAGATAGGATAGTAGAACTATACTTCTGGATACTAGGGGTGTATTTTGAACCAGAATATTCAAGGGCCAGGATGATGATGACCAAGGTGATAGCTATGTTTTCTCTTATGGATGATATTTATGACTGTTATGGCACACTGGTTGAGCTCCAACTTTTTACTGATGTAATTCAAAGGTTAGAAACTTTCTCCTCTCTCACTTACTAAACATATTTCAAACATTGATTACAAATGAATGAAAATACCCCACAAGCATTATTGCATGAATTAATGTAAATTCAGGTGGGACTTAAAGGCAGCAGATCAGATGGAGGAATGCCTTAAAGTAAGTTTCCTTGCCCTACATCGAACAATGGAAGAAATTGAAGATGAAGTACGCAAGGATGGAAAGCTCTACCGCATCGACTACCTCAGAAGAGAAGTACAGTACCATAAGTTCACTAGTCTAAATTTCTTATAAGTTTTAATCATTCAAATACTACAAGAAACTCTTTAGATGTTCAATATGCTTTCATTACAATTAAGAGTAATTGCAAAGATATATGTAAAGATGATAAAATCAGAAAATAACAAATAAAAATTCAATGGATGCATTATCTAAGCACTACAATTAAAAATTGTAGCTAACTAATTAACTCTTTAAGCATGTAATTTATCTTCATTATCTTTAACCATGTAATTTATAACCATCCAAACTTGGAGAGCTAACTTCGCTTTGCTTTTGGCAGATTGAAAAGATGGCCATTATATGGCTAGAAGAATCTAAATGGAAAGATGAGGGTTACATGCCATCACTAGTTGAACTTTTAGATTTGTCAATGAAGACCACTGCTTACCATGCCCTTGCTTGTGCCTCCTTCCTTGGTATGGGAGAAATAGCAGACAAGCAGTCATTTGATTGGGCGACGAGTTTTCCTCAAATTAGCAAAGCTATAAGTACAATTTGTAGGCTCATGGATGATCTTATGGACTATGAGGTATGAAAGGACTCAATCTCAGAATAAAAGTTGAAAAAATTAATATCCAATGGAATGACTCAATTTGATATATCAAGGAATGACAATCATAAATTGTTTATCTTTAAGTTTTCTTTTTTTTAGAAAAGTTGATAAACCACAATTTTTTATGATGAGGAACATATATATAGCATTAACATAGTTCGACCTGTACTGGGTTCAAAAGCTACAAAGATTGAGCCCCCATTGGGTTTGGTTTATTTTTTAATCATTAACTAGTATAGTCAGATAAAGAAAAATAAAATAAAATAGACATCACTTTCTACTTCCCACTTCTAAATGATAATAAAAACATCATACTGTTAACTCAATGTTAAGCAGTTGAAAAGTATAAATTTTCAAAGAATCAACTCAAAATTTAGTCTTTTCTTTAATTCATCCTCTTTGTGTCTTCTAAAGTTTGATGCAAAGATGGGGAGAAAGCATGTTTCAACGGTCCATTGCCGCATGAATGAGTTTGGAGACTCGATGGATGAGGCATTCACAAGAACCTTACATATGGTAGAGGATGCATGGAAGGATATAAATAGAGAGTGTCTACTTCTGATTAACATACCATCTCCTCTGCTAGCTCGATTTGTTAATCTTGCTTGTATGATGGAAACCATATACCGAAAGGCTGATGGATATACCAACTCGAGTATATTGAAAAATTTCATATCATTATTGTTGGTTCAACCAATTTTGCATTGAAGGTGAAATTTTTCAAAAAATATCATTGGCGTCTTTAGTCAAGCATTGTAAACTTATATTATTTGAGTGATCATTTCATATACAGTTTTAGTACATATGTTCCTTTATTGGTCAAGTTTTGCTCATATTTTCTATGCAACTTGTATCATGTTGAAGATAACTAATATTTTGTTAGAGAAATTAGAGTCATGAGTGAGAAAAGAGAAACTAATCTTACAATAAAACCAAACAGTATGAATCAGCTTTTCCAACATAACACCCCCTGTTATCAACCTCGGGCTTTAAAAAATCAATTATTCCAAATCTAATCTTCAAAGCTCCAATTTATACTTAAATTGATAGGATGCAATTCTTAGAACCGAAAAAGGTTTACACTTTCCTCTTGGTCACTCTTCCTATAATAATAAAACACAGACCTGCCTCATTCATTCAATATATATACTCCATTTACACCAAAAATATCATTTTTTTTATAAAATATTATTATTAAAACAAATTTATAAAAAATATAATTTAGTACGAAGAATGATTTTATATCTTAATCCCAACCGTCTCTACCATGATAGAAAATCATGAACTTGCCATTGCTTATCACCATAAATTCACTTTGTACTGATTCCTAGAGTAGTGACGACGCACCACTACTCCAACTTCTTTAGATCCACAATCTTGGTTAACATGTCAACTAAGTTTTTTTTGTTCCAACTTTTAACTGAATGATCCTTGCCATCTTCAATCATTTCCCAAATAAACAAATTAAATAATAGTGGACTTGAATATGCTATGTTCTCTTGTGATATATTGGATTTTTTTGCCAAACAAATAGCATTCATTCTATCACAATGAAACACTATGGATGTTGATTTTATACCAAACTCCCCCATCAACCCATGAAGCCAAAAACTTCTTTATATGTTTTGCTCATTGCCATGTACTCAACCTCCATAATAGATAATGCCACCTTCAGTTAAAATCTTGGCATCCAACTAATCGGATCATTTTCAAACCAAAATACATATCCATGTAGATTTCATTTTATCCAAGTCACTGACAAAATTTGCATAAAAATAACCCATGATTAATGGGTCTTTCTCCTTTGTTGTATGTAATCATATAATCACTAGTGCCTCTAAGATATCGAAGCAGCCACTTGGAGGCTTCCTAATGTTCTTTTTTTGAGTTAACAATATACCGACTAAGTACTCCAACTATATATGCAATTGTAGGGTTTTGTAGAAAATCAAAAATATGTATTATATATATGACACAGCGGAAAAATTAAAATTTTCTAAACCCAAGCCCAAACGGATCTCCCTACGTTTATCAAAACACAAGCAAGTAAAGTTGAAGGGTATGTACCTTTTGAAATATGTACCAAATTCCTTTCTCTGAGTTGGAGAAGATGTTGTGTCAACCATAGCAGTCCGTAGACGGAGTGCCTCTAACGGTGATCCACGCGAAAATCCGCAAAAGCAACCTCAAAGGTGACGGGGTGATCTTCCATGCAAGGTACTAGCTATGGTGGAAGTTCTTGAGAGGATTTGGGAGAGAAGAGAAAAGGCTATTGATCTCAATCAATTGCTAAGAAGTTGTATGTCTTTATGGGCTAGAATATCACATATTTATAGGCATCCCTAATCAGATTAAGTTTTGTTTCGGATTGAGACTTTAATTGAAGCCTAAATCAAATTTGGCTTACAATCTGATCAAATTTGACATATAATCTAATTCGACTTCCAAGCAAATTTGACTTATAATTAAATTCAACATATAACAAAATTTGTCTTATAATCTAATTCGACTTACAATCAAATTTGACTTATAATCAAACTCGACTTACAATCTTTCTCTTCCCTTTAATTCTCTCGTTTGAGGATTTATTCCTAAAAACCCGTTTTATACCTCATTGATATATTTTATGTGTGTGACCCATTAGGTTCCTGGTTATGTTGGCCATTCATTATAATCAACCATTGATTACAAATTGATCATGAGTGGTATCTAGCAATACATCATGACCCCCAATTGACCGGAAAGTCAGGTGGTCTAACTTGGAACCTTTCAGTAGCCAATGTTAGTATGCAATTTGTCCTTTACCATCTTATACCAACTTGGTTCGAAGTATGGCCTATGTGTCAACTCCCACTAGACTGACTATGTCACACCTAGCCCAAGTATTAGTTCCTCGTCCTATGGGATCCATTACTCAAAACTTATGTTATCGAAGACCATCTTCATGACAAGTTACTCTGGCAAGAGATTCCTATGTAATGACCCGACAAGTGGCCATGGGTATACTCTCCTTCTATCAGGAGTGGTAAATCCTCTGTTAGCTACCCAAATACATTTGAATACTTCAAAGCTGTACCCAATCACCACCCTGTAAGTAACCCCTAAAAGGAAGCGTAGGAATGGCAGCAAAGCACAGGTTCCATATCCAAGATAACTTGTGTACCTCAAGTCTAAGGATATTTGCACCATTGCTGCGATGAGATCTTCACTGATATTTTAATAGCTAGGATAACCATGTGAAGACTCATGGTAGGTCATCCAATGAAATTGCTACCCTTAGCAAGCAGCCACATATTCACTCAAAACATCTTCATACTTATAGCTTGTGAGAACAACTGCTTGATCGGATCAAGGAGCATAACATGTGCTAGTCTTGATGGATTAATAATGTCCCGTCTCATTGATCCTTCGACTAGGGATATTTAGATACGTACATAATTACACATGATAGGAATCCCACATTATGATCTCTATCATAATTTTCTTCATGCTATGTGTTGTATCATGAACTTCATTAATTAGATTTAAGATCTCATATCATATTCATAGTAGTGAACATCTAAATAATGAAGAAGTTTTTTATTAAATAAATAAATAAATTTGTACATAAAGTGCCAAAGGTGATTGTCTTTAGAGCACTTCTCCAATAGTAACATTAATCCATGGCTCACCATTGCAAACATCAAGCTTCCACCTAGACTTGCATATGGAACAACATCCATTTTCCTTTTTTCTTCCTTCAACTTTGGGGAAAAAAAAATGGAAGATAACTTGAAGTGAAATACCAATGTTGATCTTACCGGCTTTACTTGCTCATGCCAAAGTTATCAAGCACCTTCTCAACAAAATGACTTTTGGAGAGTGTAAAGAGTTCCAAGAATATGATATGCCCGAACAAGATCTTTTATTTCAAACGACTTGCTACAATCAATATTTCATATAGAGAGAACCACATTTTGCTAGATAAGCATAATAGTAGTCTAATTTGATGGTTGTTAAGAATTTTATTAATACTTATAATATCTATCAGAAGATTCAGAACTCTTCCATTCTTCGTTAGTTTGACTATCTGATACGTCTATGGATCGGAGACGCACCCACAGTACCGGCTTCGAGTGGGTACTTACTCCTTAACAAAAGATCAGGGAAGGAAGTAGAGAAGAAGAAGAAAGGAAGAAGAGATAATATTATTTCAGAAACTGAGAAGAACTTCAATACTAAGCATGCATCCCATAGAAACCCTAATGACTCATATATATAGACACGAATAGACACAAATAACCCTAAGATCCCTTCCAGCTGTTATTAACCAATCCAGCCGCATTTATTGAGATTGACCACCAATCATTTTGATATGATCCCCTATAATATCTCAGCTCCAATCTACGATCGCCTTGTTGCCACGTGTCCGGTCACGAAATCTTGCATCCAGGCTGGCTGTTTGCGAGAGCGTTGTGCTCGTCCCTCATTGGGGTTCACCACTTCTGTTGACTCCTCGAGGCCGTGTGATGTTTCAGCCTCATGGACGTTCTCCACCATTGTAAGCTCATCACCCAACCTTGGACTTAACTCATCTTGTTGGCTGTTCTCCAGGTTGAAAGGTAAGATCGTATCATCTCCCCCGTCTGAAACAACACCTTGTCCTCAAGGTGGTACTGGGGATACGATCGTGCCATCTTTAAATATGTTTTTTTTAATAAATTTTTATTAATGATTTTATTCTCTCAGGGCGTATTTAGTACACCGGATTACATGAAATTTGGGGAAATCATTATCTCATTGCAAGTTTGAAGTAATTATAAATCTGGATTTTATCCCAAACATAATCTTTTATAAGTGTTATAAATCTGGATTTGGGGAATCATTATCTCATTGCAAGTTCCAAGTAATTATTTTTTAAGTTTTTTGAATTTTTATATGGTTTTTTCTATTTTTAAGTATTTTTTTCATTTTTTTATTTATTTTACAAATTTCCTTTATTTTTTAGAAGTTTTTAAAAACCGGTTGGCATGACATGAGCCCAGCCGAGCTATAATTTAAGAATTGCTACCTTTTATTCAACCGAACACAATATTTTTACTACAATAACTTGATTTTCAAACGACCAAACGAATGACAAGTAGAGTTATTTTAAAGTATTTGACATCCAACATGAAGGATTCACATGCAATACTAATTATAGAAATAAGATTCCAAGCTTGTATTCCTTCTAGCATTATTAGTACAAGAATGAATGTGGATGGCGTTAGTTTGTCCCGTTGCGAACTTCCATAAAAGCTCTGTCGCGAACTACATTATGATAAAAACCCTTCATTATCATCCACACACAAGTTTACTATTATTCCTTTGTGCTTTGTTTAATTACATGCCAAATTTTGAAACCATATCATGCAAAGTTGAGTATATATATTTAGAATAAAATTACATAATATATAGGTTTATATGTAAAAACTCTAGAGCAGGATGCTCATTTTGCATCCAAAACCTACCGAAAAAAAAATGGGTAAAGAAAGGCTTCTACAGTAACCACAGCCAAAATATTGAAACTTTGAGAAATCTATTTTTTTTTACTAGGTTTCCCCGTGTTGCACGAGTTGAGTTTGTTGGGTCCTTTGTGTCATGTTTAATTAAAAGGGACATTGCACAATAAGGTGATATGTAAATGTCATAGCTTGGACCATTCCTTGGGCCATCCTCCACCACAAGGCACAAACATGTTTTATTTTATTATTTTTGAAAAAAATAGATGAACCACATTGATTAATTATATATCAAAAGATTGTTGAAATTTGAGAAGGAAGATGGAAGAAGAAAGATGAAGAGAAAAATAACTCAAAATATCAGAAATTTTATTCCATAGAAATTCATCCAAGTAACCTACTTATATAGGCTTACAAAAATATATAGATAAGATCAGATAAGATCTCCCAAATTAATAAACTAAATAACAAATTAACTAATATATAAAATTCTACTAAAAGATAAAATCTTAAAAACTAAATCTAGTTTTGAATTAATCTCCAACACACCCCCTTAATTCAAAACCCATAAAAAAATAATTCTTATTTGATAGAGCACTTCTCTCTAACATGAAACTTTTTGGAGCACCTCTCTCCAAAAACTTTATGGAGCACCTCTCTCCAAAAAAAATTTGTGAAGCACTTCTCTACACTAATGATGCACTTCTCATCACACTCACTACTTTCTAACTTCAAAAAGGAGATTCTTCTTCGATCACCAAATTTGTACGTTCTGCATTTATAAACCTCGCAATTCTTTTGTAGATGCCCAAATCTTTTGCACTTGAAACATTGAGGTTTTCCCTTGTGCCAACAATCTTCCTCTCTTCATGACACGGCTTCTTGCAATGGTTGCATTGAGGAATTCTTCTTTTCCTTTTGAGGGATGAATTCTTTGCTAGAAAAGCTTCCATATTTATCCTGCTCTCGCCCTTCCTTTCTCATAGATCTTCTTTGCTCTTCGAGCTTGCAAAGCATTAATCAATTCCCAGAAAGTAATTTTACTAATGTCTCTTGAATCTTCCAAAGATGAAATTTTTGCCTCAAATCGCTCGTAAACTTACAAATACTTTTTCAACAATCCTACTATCGTAGCTCTTCCATCAGCCTAATTTTGTTTACCACTCGCCGCCTTATCAAAATACTCTTGTATGCTTTCTTGTTCTTCATGCTTAGAATCTCAAGATCTCTTTGAGATTTAGTATTTGCATTCGCCGTGTTCTTTCATTGCCTTGATATAATTCCTTCAAAGATATTCCAAGCTTCCTTCACGTTTCACAAGTCATAATTCTCGTGAAGATTGATTCGAGATAGCGGCATGAATAAAGGATAAAGTTCTAGAGGCTTTTGCTTCTTCTTCTGCGTGAGCCTTGATTTGATTGATTGTCGGATTGTCTCCTAGAGGTTGTATGCCCTTTTCATCTTCAATGGATTGCCATAAGCCATGACCTTTTAGATAAGCTTTCATCTTGACAGCCCAAACTTGGTAGTTTTCTGCATTGAAAATTGGTGGTGAGATAGCGGATGCATTGCTAGACGCCATGATGAATAAAACCTTGCACTCACAGGTCCTTCAAGATCTATATGGCTCTGATACCATGTTGAAATTTGAGAAGGAAGATGGAAGAAGAAAGATGAAGAGAAAAATAACTCAAAATATCAGAAATTTTATTCCATAGAAATTCATCCAAGTAACCTACTTATATAGGCTTACAAAAATATATAGATAAGATCAGATAAGATCTCCCTAATTAATAAACTAAATAACAAATTAACTAATAGATAAAATTCTACTAAAAGATAAAATCTTAAAAACTAAATCTAGTTTTGAATTAATCTCCAACAAAGATAAGAGACAAACATGTTATCTATGAACGAAATGTAGAACTTTACTTGTACATTTATCTTTTTCTCGCTATAAATAAGAGTGCAAGCTTTTGACAACTCCAACTCAAACTGACAGAGGCATCTCTCTTTTTCCCTCTCTCAATAAAAACATAAAAAAGAAAAAAAAAAAGAATAAATGGAGGTTGTTTCTAGCACGACTACAATGAAGCCATGCTACAATGGTTCTAAAACTACTACAATGATGCCATGCCACAATACTGCAAAGAATGATCAGAATGATGTTGTTCGTCCCATTGCAATCTGTCATCCCTCTCTTTGGGGGGACTACTTTATCGTAAACCATTTATTATCGTCCACATGTCAGGTTACTATTATTATTACTATTATTCTTGCTATTATTGTTGTTTCGTAGGGGTATGCAAGCAATTGTCACTTTTGTAAGGGTAAATAAGCAATTTTGATGTTTTGTAGGGACATGTAAACAAAAAACCCAAAGAATTAAGTAATGACTTGAAGGGATTGTTAAGCTTATATGAAGCAGCTTACCTTTGCACCCCAGAGGAGGATGTCTTGGATGAAGCCATTGATTTCACAAGAAGGCATTTACAGGCTATGGTGAAGGATATAGAACCACAACTAGCAAGGAAAGTTGCACATGCGTTGGAGACGCCTTCACGTCGAAGAATGAGAAGATTGGAGGCCCGGCTTTACATTTCCATTTATGAAGAAGACAGTGAAGTAAAGAAGGATGTTGTGTTAGAGCTTGCAAAACTCGATTTCCACATATTACAAGTACTTCACCAAGAGGAAGTCAAGAAGATTTGCATGTAAGTGTTGGAAACTAAGCATACGATGATAGATAACTAACTCACTTTTTTATAATAGAATCATACCACAAGGTAGATGAATTAATTGATATAACTTTACCTATATATGAATAATTATATGAATAACCATATCTCTAGAACACAATTATTAATGGTTACTTTGAATAGAAGCACATTCTAACTTATGGTGTCTCTTAATCATGTAGAGATGATTTCACAAATGTCTCTAATGAAAAAGTTTAATTTCCATTATTCTCCCTTGAAGCTATTCACCAAAGAAAATTCCATGCTTTTCCATTGTCAATTATGTTTTACTTTTCGACTAGAATCACCATATTGATTATTTTCTTTGCAAACATGTAGGAGGGTATCATGTTCTTCTTTGACATAACCTTCCGCAAAATTATTCTCTCATCTTTTCTAAACCAACAATCTTTTCAAGAGGTCCAAACTTCTTGCAATTATAACAAAGTTGCACACTTGCTCAAATTGTTTAAACGATGTCCTTCGTTCTTGAAGGAGTTCTAGTACTTCTCACGTGACCAATTACATGTTGTCATGTAAAACATTTTTATTACTACCAACTAGCTTTCTGTGCATATACTTTAGGGAAAATGATCAAAAGGTCCATGGAACTATCTCGGCACTGTTTCTAGGGACCCCAACACACACTATAACCCAAACAGTACACACCCCAAGGACTAAAAAGTAATTGCCAAACAGTCAAGGGACTTTTTGGCAATTACTGGTATACTTATCTTATTCAACTTCAATTTTGAATCCAAGACTTGTTGGATTGGCTCTTCTTCAATCTTTTTCTTTATTGTTTGTTCATGTATCAAAGTAACCCAAGTAATTGTTATCTTGGTCCCTGTAAGAATTCAAACGACCAAGAGGTCTCAGATTCGATTCGTGGGTGATGACACATTTCTGGGAGTGTAAGCAGTGATTGTGGCGGGTGGTCCCAAAGCCCATATGTGTGCGGTCCCTGCTCCCATGTCTTCTCTGCTGAGGCATGTGCACGCCCTTGCTTTCTTAGCGGCTTGCAACTCATATTAACAAAAAAAAAATGTTAAACCAAGTAATTGGTCAATTAATAAAAGCTGATATTCTTGGCTTGGTCTATAACAACCACCATATGGTCAAAACTAAAAGCTTGTGAACTTCAATCTCCTTTGAAAATACTAGCAAGAATGTCCCACACTTTCGTGCTCGAATTTTTGTGTGCATCATTCTTGAATGTTGTTTCAACAACAGCTTGATATTGAATGAACGTTATCATTTTGTCATTCTTCCTCATTTCTTGCAACTCCTTTTGAATTACAAAATAAACCTATCTCTAATAAAATTATTGGAAACAAGTATAGCATTATAGATAACTGACTTGCTCTTTTATAATAAAATCACACTACACTTGGAATCTAGTTTACAATCATCACATGTTTCTTTTATATAGTTTCAAGGGACATGAATTAATGGATGTAATCTTACATATGAATAGACACATATCTAGGACACACATATCTCTAATGAATTGGTTATTTTGAATAGATGCACCTTTTATCTGAAGGTATCCCTTCACATATATATGTAGCGATGCCTTCATTGATGCCTTTAGCAAAGAAGTTTCATTTCTACCGGTAAAATTTCGAAATTACTAAGTTTTAAGACTTACGTGTAAAATCACCAAATCGTTGATTGGCTTACATTTAATGTGTTGTGCAAATGGTGGAAAGATTTAGGCCATACAACCATGCTTACATTTATGAGAGATAGGATTGTGGAATCATATTTTTGGATGCTTGGTGTATATTTTGAACCTCAGTATTCAAAGAGCAGAATGATGTTGGTGAAGGTGATAACTATGCTTTCACCAATGGATGATATCTATGATTCTTATGGCACATTTGTTGAGCTTCAACTATTCACTGATGCAATTCAAAGGTGTGAACTTTCTCACCTTCAAGTTATCAACATAATGCATAGTCTCAAACTTCAGCGTTGGATTTCAATGTAGGTGGGAGTTGAAGCAAAGGGATCAACTTGATGAAAATCTTCAACTTGGTTTTATGACCATATACAACACATTAAAAGAAATTGAGGATGACACTCTCAATGACTGGAATCGCTACCACATTGATTACCTCAAAAGAGAAGTACAATAAATCTAGATCATATGATTCTATTGCTTGTTTGGTGTTGCATAATCTCAAATTAAATCTCTAAAACCTAAAATCTGAAATGAGGTACTAGAATATAAATTTTAAAAAAAAAGATCCAAATTATTGCCATCTTTTCAAATACTTTTTGTCTAAGAGATGCCTTCAAAACTCAATGAGAGACTGAAGTTCCGCATTATTGTGGCAGTTTAAGAAGGTTGCTTTGAAATGGTTAGAAGAAGCTAAATGGAGAGATGAGGGGTATGCACCATCCTCTTTAGCTGAACACTTAAATATCTCACTAAAGACCACTGGCTACCAAGTGCTTGCTTGTGCTTCATTGATTGGCATTGAAGCGGTAGACAAGGAGATACTTGAATGGGTGACAAGCTTTCCTCAAATCAACAAGGATATAACAACAATTTGTAGGCTCATGGATGATGCTGTTGATCACACTGAGGTATGTGCAAACCAATTAACTATATATGCAAGTATTAGCAATTATTATTTCTCGAAGAAATTTAATTATCTCTCAAAACATATCATGCATGAAGTCTGAGGCAACCAGTGAGCCTGCTGTTACAACCATATCTTGCTGCATGAAAGAATATGGAGACTCTTTAGAGGAGGCAAAACTGAGGATCTTAGGAATGGTGGAGAATGCATGGAAGGACATGAATAGAGAGTGTCTTCATCTGAAAAATATAAGATCATCTAATGTGCTTGTTCGATTTGTTAATCTTGCATGCATGATGGAAACTATTTACAGAAACTCTGATGGATACAGTGAACCCGCATCATTGAGGAAACCAATATCTTTACTGTTGGTTGAACCCGTTTTCAGTTATGAAAATTTACAGTGTACGTGCTCTTGAAGAAACAAAAGAATAATTGGACCCATTTGAGAAGAATCAATCATTGTAAATTTGATGCTTGGTTTGTAAGTGTGATTTGTAATAAATTCTGAGTTTCCTTTAAGAATTACCACTAATACTATCAATCTCATTCTTCTTTACAACTTTCTCCATTTTGTTACTGTCAATGAGCTTCTCCACTAGTTCATCTGAGTCTATTTCCTGACAAGAACTTCTACAAGAGGACGCTTCATTTTTTTATTTTTTTTATTTTGACAAAGGTAACAAGTGCCCCCACAAGTGAATTGGACATGTGCCGGGGTGGTAGCTCGATCCCGGGTTAGTCCACAAGAGAATATCACCCCGCCTGATCCTCACCTTGCAAGAGTGTAGGTTCGATCCTGGGTTAGTTTACAAGAGAACACACTCTTAACAAGGGACCCAGTACCAATAGACTTGGATGTCGTTGGTAATGCTTCATTTTTTATTATAGCATTGGTGGAATTCTCCTCTGAAACTGCCACAACATGAGGCTTACTCAAGCCCACTGCCTTCTTCATTGCAAGCTAATGTTCTTCTTCAAACTCTGGTTTCTATTCATTCTTTGATGCAAGGGAGGAGAAGTTGTCTCCTCATTTTCTTCATCCTCTGAAAGTAGAAGAAAAACTTTAACACCGCACATTCTTAATTAAGTTCTTAACAACCTACCATAATAATTGATTTATATATTGCACTTACATCTAAAGCCTTTTGTGCTTCTCTCTCTATCAAAATAATTTGATGGTCTGATGTAGTACTTACTGCATGATAGAACAATGTGCTCAAATCTGCCTTCCATTGACATAGCAGTTCCCACCTCAGGAGGAAACCTCCCACATCTGCACGGATTAAACAAAATCTATAGATAAATATGCAAGCAATATTTTTTATATTAGAAGGAAAAAGTTTGAAAGTTTAAGTGAGCTTGAATATTTATGTAGCTGCAAAATTTTCTCTCAAAATTGTAAAACATTCTTCCAGGAGCATAGAGTCTGCTGGGATCTTTGAGCTGTTTTTCTTTAGAAGTAAATATTGTTATTGATGAACTCCAAGACGAAGGAAAACCTCCTGAGAAATGAGGTCAGGTTCCAGAGAGTCAAGGCCGACCTTCAGAGTGTTGAAAACAAGTTATAGTTCCTAGCATGCTATGTGGACTTGGACTAGTTGAGGTGAGTGAAGTAGGGAGCCGAGTTTGAGCTCCCCGACATGTCGATGTCACGCCTCAACTGCATCCCGCCCTTCGAAAGCGGTGTGATGACCGGCCAGACTTTCGGACCAAGGACGGGCCCTGGCCCGAATGCATTGCCTAAAAGTATATCAACCTAATTATAATTCATACAATACAATAATAATACCAACACTCACCTTGCAAGAGTGTTGGTTCAATCTTGTGTTAGTTCACAGGAGAACACACTCTTAACTAGGGACACAAGTACCAATAGACTTGGATGTCGTTAGTAATGCTTCATTTTTTATTATACTATTGGTGGAGTTCTCCTCTGAAACTGCCACAACATGAGGCTTACTATGGCAGATGCGAGCCAATCAGAAATGGGAGCAGCTGTGCATCGGAGTGAGAGCACCATCAATGGCATGAAGAATCCTAAGAAGCATGCAGACTTCATTACTTTTTGATGAATGGTTGTGATTGAATGTTAATTAAAATATCTACTGATGTAATGATTGGGTCTGTGTTGGAAGTAGGACAAGGACTACACTTACAAAGGGGAGCAAGATAAGAGATGTAGAAGACAAGTACACTTGATGGTGGAAAACATTTTGAATTATACTTGCTTACTTTGTAGCCTCCCATACATCCCTTTATATAGGTACTTACATGACCATTAACATTCTAGGAATTAAAGACAATATAGAAATTCTAGGAGACACTATTGAAACCAAGGAGACATTACAAGAAACTAAAAGACACATAGGATAATGAAGGATCACCATGCATGCACCTTGTTTTTCACACACACACACACATCAATTAAGTTTACTTTCCAACACCCCCTTGTTAACTTAATTGTCTTTCAGCTGTCTTCCATCTTTCATACCAAGTAGATCTAAAAACTTGTTAAAGAGATCAACTCCAAGTGGCTTGGTGAATATGTCCACAACTTGATCATGAGTTGTTACATAAACAAGCTCCAAATTCTTGTTCTTCACATGCTCTCGAATTGAATGAAAGCTAACATCTATATGCTTACTTCTTTGGTGATACACGGGATTCTTCCCCAATGCAATTGCTGACTTGTTATCAATGCAAATCTTTGTAGGTTCAGCTTGAATAAACTTTATCTCCTCCATTAATAAACTTCTTAGCCATATTGCATGACTAACACAAGTTGATGCCGCAACATATTCTGCTTCACAAGTTGAGAGGGTAACAATAGGTTGCTTCTTTGACATCCAGGAAAATGTTGTGTCTCCAATAAAAAATGCAAAACCAGTAGTACTTTTCCTTTCATCAAGGTCTTTACCCCAATAGCTATCCGAGTAGCCAACAAGTTGGAAATTATTAGAGTGTGAATAGAGTAAACCAAAGCTTATAGTACCTTTGATGTAGCGAAGGATCCTCTTAGCTGCCTTCCAATGTGTTCCTTTTGGCTCCTCCATAAAACGATATAGTAATCCAACATCATAAAGAATGTCCGGCCTTGTACAAGTCAAGTACCTTAAGCATCCCACCAAACTCTTGTAGAGAGTAGGATCCAATACCTTGCCTTCATCATGTTTTGATAACTTCACTCCAAGATCTACCGGCAGGTCATTGGGTTGCATTCTTCCATCTTGAATCTTCTCAGAACCTCCCTTGCATAGTATTCTTGTGTAACAAAAATCCCATCTTTAAGTTGCTTGACCTCCAGTCCAAGAAAGTAGGACATAACTCCCATGTCCGTCATTTCAAACTCCTTGGCCATAGCATATTTGAAGTCTTTAATCATTTGTGGAGAATTTCCTGTAAAAATCAAATCATCTACATATAAAGTGACATATAAGATATTGTCATCTTTTTCTTCACATACAGAGCATGTTCATAAGGACACTGTATAAAGCCATCATCCTTGAAGTATGCATCAATTCTTGAATTCCAAGCTCTAGGTGCTTGCTTCAACCCATAAAGAGCTTTTCTCAACTTCAACACTTTCTTTCTTGCCTTTTTTGACATACCCAATGGGTTGTTCAACATAAACTTCCTCCTCCAAGAAGCCATTGAGAAACGCCGACTTAACATCAAGTTGAAAAACTTGGCACTTGAATTGTGCAGCTAATGATATCATCAATCTAACGGTCTCCATTTGAGCAACGGGAGCAAATACCTCCTCGTAGTCGATGTCGGCTTGTTGCTTGTAACCTTTAGCGACAAGTCTTGCTTTGTACTTTTCTATTTCTCCTTGAGCATTCTTCTTGATTTTATAAACCCACTTCACGCCAATTGCTTTGTGCCCCTTTGGTAGAGAAAGTAAGCCCCCAAGTCCTATTTTTTTCAATAGATTTGATCTCTTCATCCATTGCCTCTCTCCACTTCTCATTTTTTATAGCATCTTCAAAGGAAATAACTTCTTCATTAGCATAAGACATATGAGATTAAGGGGACTTGTCACCTCATATAAGTCTTGGATACTCCTAGTCCTTTGTGTTGTTGGACTATCTTCTTCCGATGTTGATGATGACGACGATGATGTTGGAGAAGATAGTGGTGTAGAGTCTCCATCATGCACATTGAGTTGCTCTTCTTCTTGCATCACCACCATATTTGTGCTCCAATCCCAAACACCATCTTCTTGAAACTCCACATCTCGGCTTATAATAATTCTCTTATCCTTTTGTTCATAAAGTTTATAGGCCTTGGATCTTGCATCATAGCCAATAAAAATGCATGGAATGCTCTTGTCTTCCAACTTGGTTCTTCTTTGATCCGGTACATGTGCATATGCTACACAACCAAAAACTTTCAAGTGAGAAACATTCGGCTTGAAAGTACTTCATGCTTCTTGAGGTGTAAGCCCTTCCAAATTCTTTGTGGGACATCGATCTATTGAGCAAATAGACCGCACAATTGATGTACCTCACCCAAAGTTCCTTTGGCATTTGTTTTGTTTTCATCATGCTTCGAACCATGTCAAGTATGGTACGGTTTTTCCTCTCTGCGAGGCCATTTTGTTGAGGGGAATAAGGTGCCGTCAATGACCTCCATATGCCATGAAATTTGCAATACTCTTTGAACTCCTTTGATGTGAATTCTCCTCCACGATCGGATCGCAAACCCTTGATTTTATAGCCACTTTGGTTCTCCACCAAAACCTTGACTCGTTAAATTTTTGAAAAGCCTCTGACTTCTCTTTCAAGAGGTACACCCATTTTTTCCTGCTAAAATCATCAATAAAAGTTAGAAAATAACGACAACCCCCAAATGAGGTCGGAGTGATTGGCCCGCATATGTCGGTGTGGATCAATTGAAGGACCTTCTTTGCTTTATTGAAAGACTCCTTTGGAAAGCTTTTTCTTGAGTCTTTTCCAAGAACACATTCTTTACATATTTCACTTGGCACATCGATGTTGGGTAGTCCCTTCACCATCTTCTTGCTAGATAGAAGCTTGAGAGCACCAAAATTTACATGCCCAAACCTTGCATACCAAAGCCAAGAGCCATCTTTTATGCAAGCACTTAAACATCTAGTAGCCACATGGTTGATATTTAGTACAAACATGCGATTCTTCCCCATAGGAACTTGTGCAATCAATTTGTTTTGCTTCCTTAGATATAGACTTTCTCTTTCATTTGTATGTCAAATCCTTTCTCCAAAATTTGCCCAAGACTTAGAATGTTTGTCTTCATGTCGGGCACATAATAGACATTAAAAATAAGTTGTTGACTTCCATCTTTGAGTTGGATGAGAATCTTACCAATACCCTTCACCTTTACTTTGGAATCATCTCCAAAAGATACATCACCATCCACCGATTCATCAAGCTCCATGAAGAGGTCTTTGTCACCACACATATGGTTGCTCGCACCAGAGTCTAAGTACCACATGTTTTGATTTGTAAGTTCTTCATTTTTTCTTGCTAACAAAAGCACATCATCTCCTTCATCTTCCTTCTTTGCATAAATGGTTTTCCCTTGCACTTGATTAGTTTGAAAACACTCTGAAGAGAGGCCATATTTGTCACAGTTGTAACATTGAATATTACTTTTGTCATACCTTTGACCTCTACCTCTTTGTCCTTTCCTACCATTATATTTGTTGTTGTTTTCATTTTTGTGGTAACCACGTCCTTGACCACGACCAAAAGCTCCACCATGGCCTCGACCACGACCACGTCCATAGCCACGACCACGGCCTCCTTGGCTTGGTTCACCTTTAGATTCTTCCTTCTTGTCATTGATGGAGAGCTTGCTTTGTAGAACTTGCTCCAAAGGCTCTTTACTTCTCCTTTGAATTCTATACTCATGGGCTTGAAGTGATCCCATGAGCTCTTCCCCCTTCATAGTGTTTATGTCCTTTGACTCTTCAATGGTGGCCACTACATAATCAAACCTGCAATCCAAAGATCGAAGGATTTTCTCCACCACCCGAACGTCTTCAAGTGTATCGCTATTTCTTCTTAATTGATTCACAATGGTCAACACCCTTGTAAAATATTTGGATATGCCTTCTGATTCCTTCATATGTAAAGATTCAAACTCACATCTAAATGTTTGAAGGCAAACTCTCTTCACCTTGTCATCTCCTTTGTATGCTTTGTGTAGATCTCCTATGTTTGCTTAAAGGTGGTGGCACTGGCAACATTCTCGAAACTGGCCTCATCCAGGCCTTGGTAGATGAGGAAAAGTGCCTTCTTGTCTTTCCTCCTTGACTCGGTAATTACTGTCCTTTGTGCAGGGGTAAGACTACGATCATCTTGAGACTCCTCATAGCCTCTATCAACAACTTCCCAACATCTTGACATCCAAGGAGTGCTTTCATTTGGATGCTCCAATTTTCAAAGTTGTTGGCAAGATGAGGGATGGGAAGCATACTGGTGGCCATCTCCGAAGGATCTTTCTAGCTCTGATACCACTTTGTTGGAAGTAGGAAAAGGACTACACTTACAAAGGGGAGGAAGATAAGAGATGTAGAAGACAAGTACACTTGATGGTGGAAAACATTTTGAATTATACTTGCTTACTTTGTAGCCTCCCATACATCCCTTTATATAGGTACTTACATGACCATTAACATTCTAGGAATTAAAGACAATATAGAAATCCTAGGAGACACTATTGAAACCAAGGAGACATTACAAGAAACTAAAAGACACATAGGATAATGAAGGATCACCATGCATGCACCTTGTTTTTCACGCACACACATCAATTAAGTTTACTTTCCAACAGTCTGGTGGTATAGAGGGAAGTCTGTTGTTGGTAGTGGCATGCCTGCACAGCAAGCGTTTGTGGTAATGCCTCTGAGAAGGTTGTTGAGGAGCAGTAAGTTGTTAGAATGGAATCTTCAGTATGTTAGAAAAGGATTATAAATACAATGAAATGCCATAGAGAAGGTAGGCAATTATCTCAAATCTTCATCCTTTTTCTCTCTTCTATCCCCTATTGTCTCATCTCTTCCCCTCCTCTACCTCTATCTATCTCCTCTTCTTCATATCCCCTGCTACACTTACTCAAGCCCACTGCCTTCTTCATTGCAAGCTAATGTTCTTCTTCAAAACTCTGGTTTCTATTCATTCTTTGATGCATGGGAGAAGTTGTCTCCTCATTTTCTTCATCCTTTGAAAGTAGAAGAACTTCTTAACAACATATCATAATAATTGATTTATATATTGCACTTACATCTAAAGCCTTTTGTGCTTCTCTCTCTATCAAAATAATTTGATGGTCTGATGTAGTAATTACTGCATGATAGAACAGTGTGTTCAAATCTACCTTCCACTAACATAGCAGTTCTCACCTCAGGAGGAAACCTTCCACATCTGCACGGAGTAAACAAAATCTATAGATAACTATGCAAGCAATATTTTTTACATTAGAAGGAAAAGGTTTTAAAGTTAAATGAGCTTGAATATTTATGTACCTGCAAAATTTTCTCTCAAAAATATAAAACATTCTTCGAGGAGCATAGAGTCTTCTGTGATCTTTGAGCTGTTTTTCTTCAGAAGTAAATATTGTTATTGATGAAGTCCAAGACGAAGGAAGACCTCCTAAGAGTTGAGGTCAGGTTCTAGAGAGTCAAGGCCGACCTTCACAGTGTTGAAGCCAAATTGTAGCTCCTAGCATGCTATGTGGACTTGGGCTAGTTGAGGTGCAGTGAAGTAGGGAGCTGAGTTCAAGCTCCTGAATGCTGATGTCAGGCCCTGAACCAGATCACGGGCCCTTCAAGCATGTGACATACAGACCACACCCGGACCAAGGACGGGCCCTGGCCCGAATGCAAGGCCTAAAAGTATAATCAACCTGATTACAATTCACACAATACAATAATAATACTAATAACCACTCATATAATAAGGGGAAGAATAAAAGGGTTCTACATAACTCTACAACAAACCATGATACATATCGTGTCTCAAATACAACCTCAAATTCAAACAATCCTACAAGGTTCATAAACCTCACACACAAAGAAAGATAACATAACCCCCTACGGCGCTACCAACCTTGCCGGGGTATCAACAAAGTCCTAAAGCCCGCACGCGACTCACTCCTAGTCCGCACCTGGCGCTCCTCTACTCCTCGTCACCTGTAGCGAAGAATAAAAAACACAAAGGGGCACTGATCACACCAAATAGGCTCAGTGGGTACCATATGCAAAACATATGCATACAAGAAACATAATTACAGTAAGCAATTTGCAAATATGAACATAGGGCCTACGCCCCGAAACATCATCAATATAGATATACATCTACGGGTGCCCGCGGCCCAAAATACCTATAAGCACTAAGCCTACGGCCCAAATCATAAAACACTGTTGATCCCTGAGTGGCTACTCGGTTCATGGCCCTTTTCGTCCCCCGCGAAGCTTACTCAAGCCCTTGTGCAATCCCCGGTCAATCACCCCGTCGGATAGAGCATTCAGGATCGTGCCATCACAATCCTAACTCAGATCCCATAGAAGGCCGAGTCTACCCGACTACCTGCTCTCACTACGAATCGAGTCAACCCTCGAATCCCGATCCCGGGTAGAAAGAGTCTATACAACTACAAATCCACTCCCCGTATTGAGTCGAGCCTCAAAATATGAATATGCATATAAAACGCCGTACAATGAAAATAATCATACCTTTACTATGAAACAAGTTTTCATGCAAAGTTTATATAAAACACATACCGTGCGTTTTTCCGTACGATTACCTACCTGATATTAAAGTCCTGCACTAGTCCTCGACGCGCTTTAATACTCCACGCTGGGATCTAGATAACATAGTACATAATCATCAATATCTATATATTCATAACATCGAAATACACTACTTGTATTAATTGAAATCCCAAACACAAATAAGAATTTATGTCGGTTATGCGCAGTCGGATAGAACTGTCTATATCTTCTAATATGGACATTGGATTTCATTGATCTAGGATTCATTAGAAATTTAGTTTCATAAACTTTCTAATGACATGCTATGCGTCCCAATCATGATAATATAATTGACCAAACTGCCCCTCAAAAGTGGCAGCTTGGAAAACTATAACTTTAGCAATGTATTGTGCGCAGTCCAAAAGGACTATTCATATCTCTTAATTCACAAGTTGGATTTTGTTAATCCAGATTCGTTAGAAAGATATCTTCATAAAGTTTTTAATGATCTACTAAACAACCCGATCAGACGTGTATAAATAACTAAAATGCCCCTCAAAAGGGACAACATGTAATTGTATTTTAATAAAATTTTGGATTAATTACACTTTTCGTCCCTGAAAATGGTGTCATTGATCACTTTTATCCTTGTATTTTAAAAATGTTCAATACAGTCCTTGTGTATTGCGTATTCTGTTCTATTTTGGTCCCTGACGCTGATGTGGCAGCCAAGTGGCATACCAATGAAGTACAGTTTTTTATTTTATTTTTCTTTTTTTCCAGATGCTGACGTCAGCATTTTTTAATTTTAAATAAAAAATGGAATTTTGTATTTAAATGCAAAATCTATTTTTCAAAAAAAAACTGATGTGGCATGCTGACATGGCATGCCACGTCAACATTTTTTAATATATATAAAAAATCAATTTTTAAAGTATACAAAAATAAATTTCAAAAAACTGATGTGGCATGCCACGTCAGCATTTATATATATAAAAATGGATTAAAAAAAAACAAAAATCCATTTTGACAAAAAAAAATGACGTAGCATGCTGACATGGCATGCCACGCCAGCATTTTTATATATATAAAAAAATGGATTTAAAAAAATACAAAAATCCATTTAAAAAAAATGCTTATGTCGCATGCCACGTTAGCATTTTTTATATATATTTAAAAAAATACTAAAATCCATTTTTTCAAAAAAAAAAAAAAAATTGACGTGGCATGCTGACATGGCATGTATATATATATAATGGATTTAAAAAAAATGCAAAAATCTATTTTTTTTTAAAAAAAAATGCTGACATGGCTCATAGTAATGCCACGTCATCATATACAGGTAGCTATCATGACACACAAGCAAAAATATGTCCACCTGAAAAAAAACTGTATTTGATTTGTTTGCCACTTGGCCGCCACATCAGCATCAGGGACCAAAATAGAACAGAATACGCAATGCACACGGACTGTATTGAACATTTTTAAAATACAAGGATAAAAGTGAACAATGACACCATTTTCAGGGACAAAAAGTGTAATTAATCCTAAAATTTTTGACAGCACCTCCTCTATTTCTAGGTTTTAACTTTATATACAAACATACACCATGAATACTACAATCCATACATACAAGCTTTCCTTAACCATGGCGTTTCCTCTAAAATTCATTTCTATAATTAACATCATACATTCATACTTAAGTCCCTCATCGAATCACAGGCAGCATCTCCACAAAAAATTAGGGATTTAAACTATAATCCTCCAACACCCTAATTCATGTATTCAATTAGTCCATACTTTTGGTGGTTTACAAAATTAAAGCTCAGAAGGCTTACTTAAGTCTCCCGGTGTTCTTGCACGAGTGTTTCTCACGGTTGGGTCTGAACGGCTGCAGAAGATCGGTCTGTTACCTTCTCCTTGTCGTCAAAGCCCAAATCATCGATGGAGGTACGTCGGAGTTCCACCGGACTGATCCTCATCGAATATCTCACAGTTCGAGAAGAGAGAAGAAGGGGAGGAGAAGCTCGTATTCGCCACAATAACGGAGGAGAGGCCGGCAGCCTGGATCTCACCGAGAAAAGGAGATGGGGTTCGCGCACGTGGAGGCAGGGTAGCGTTGGGAGGCAATCACACAAGGCTCTGGCCGGAAGGGAGGAAAGGAGAAAGGAGGAGGAAGGGGGGTTGGGTCGCCGGTGGTTGCTTGTGGGCGGTCAGGCACGCCGGTTCCTTGCTAGGGTTCACCAAATCGGGCGAAGGTGGAGGGGAGGCGTGGTTTGGGGAGAGAATGACGAGAGAGAGAGAGAGAGAGAGAGAGAGAGAGAGAGAGAGAGAGAGAGAGAGAGAGAGAGATCCATCTCATCTCATTCATATATATAAAGAAAAACAGTAATATAATAAACCATTATATTTTAATGTACCTTCACATGTGTGATTGTGGAATCACGGGATTTAAAATCTAAAACCGACAGAGATCCACCAATTCCGGGTCTCGATTGGCTTGACCCGTATTACCTTTGTCCTTTAATTAATTAGTTGATTAACAATTAGTTAGTTTAATCAACTCAATTAATGTTTAACCATATAATCAATCTTATTAATGATTTTTACACTTTATCCCTCCCCTTTTTCTTAATTCCAATTCCAAATTTCCCGAAATACTAATGCTTTGAAATTAATTTCTCACTTAGAGCATTATCCATCTCAAGCCCGTTGGTCATTCACTTAAGATGATGGTAAATTATATTTAAATATAAAATTCCAAACAGGAACAGTACCTAGAAGGGGTGGCTTTTACAATCCCCCCCCCCCTTTTTATATGTGTTTAGTCCCCTAAACTGACATCAAGCATCACCAAACAGGTCTGGGTAACACTCTCTTATATCAGCTTCGCGTTCCCAAGTGGCTTCACTACCGGTATGGTTGTTTCATCTCACATTGACCAAAGGAATCGCTCGGCTCCTCAGTCTCCTCAGTTGTTGTTCCTTATAATCAAGGATCTCTACGGGCCGCTCCTCATATAAGACAAGTTCTGTCGGAGCTCCATTGGTTCATACTCTATGATGTGAGACAAATCATGCACGTATTTCCTCAGCATAAAGACATGAAATACGTTGTGGACCTGAGCCAAGTCTGGAGGTAGGGCCAATCGGTACGCCACAACTCCAACTCGTTCTAGTATCTTGTACGGTCGAACATAGCGTGGGCTGACCTTCCCACGCTTCCCAAAGCTCATCACACCCTTCATAGGCGATATTTTCAGGAATACTTGGTATCCTTACATGAAACTCTAGCTTAGAGTGACATTTGTCAACATAGTTCTTCTGACGGCTCTGAGCTATCTTCAACCTTTCCCTGATTACCTTGACCTTCTCTATGTCCACCAATAGGGTGTCTGGACCTGTAAATTTCTCCTGCACATCCTCCTAATGGATAGGGGATCTTCACTTGTGCCCCTACAGAGCCTGGTATAGCGCCATTTGGATGCTCGCCTGGGAACTATTATTATAGGCAAACTATGCTAAGGATAGACAATCATCCAACAAGTCAGTGAAATTGAGGCCACATGCCTGCAACATGTCCTCCAAAATCTGGATCGTCCTCTCCAATTGACCATTCATCTAAGGATGAAACGCTATGCTAAAGGTTAGTCAAGTGCCCTATGTCAACGTCTCAGTAGACTCCTCTGAAATCAAGAGACGAATCTAGAGTCTCGATCAGATATGATCGACGTTGGTATGGCGTGCAGTCGAACAATCTCCTTCAAGTATAACCTGGCCAACCACTCTAGGTCCATGCCGGTCCTCAAAGGCAAGAAATGAGCTGACTTGGTTAGTCGATCAACGATCACCCATACAGACTCATGTTTCTGTTGAGTCCGAGGTAAATTGGTCACGAAATCCATCGTGATGTTTTCCTAATTCCATTCTGGTATTGGTAAGGGATGTAGAGGTCTTGCTGGCGTCTTGTGCTCCGCCTTCAACCGCTGACAAGTGAGGCAGTGTACTACAAACTGGGCAATTTCGCTCTTCATGTGACCCCCCCAGAAGTGGTTTTTTAAGTCTTTGTATATTTTGGTGCCTCCAAGGTGGATAGTGTAGCTCGAATAGTGAGCTTCCTCCATGATGTTGTTCTTTAGATCTGGGTCATTGGGCACACAGACCAGATCTCTATACCTTAGGGTACCATCTTTATCTACTCGGAAGTCTGTTGGTATTCCCTGTTGGATTTTGTTCCAGATCTTCATCAAATCATCATCCTGTACTTGGTTTCCTTTGATCTTGTATAGTAAAGTCGGTCGTATATACAAGCTCGCTAGACTCACCTTCGCATCTGACAAGACGACCTCTACTTCAAGTCTCCTCATCTCATCCAAAAGAGACTTCTAGTCAGTAAGCTCTACGGCGGCTCCATAGTTGACGTTTTGACTCAATGCGTCAGCCACTATGTTAGCCTTGCATGGGTTGTAATGAATGTTGAGATCGTAGTCCTTGATCAACTCTAGCCACTGTCTCTGTCTCATGTTGAGCTCCTTCTGAGTGAAGATATATTTCAAACATTTATGGTCAGTATACACTTCACATGGTACACCATATAAGAAGTGGCGTAATATCTTCAAAGCAAAGATCACTGCCGCCAGTTCCAAGTCATAGGTAAGGTAGTTCTCTCCTTATAAGGCTTCAACTGTCATGAAGTATATGCTATCACCCACCCATTCTGCATCAGTACACGTCTTAGACATGTTCCACAGGCATCGTTGAAGACGGTGTATCCGCACCTGCTTTCTGGTAAGGCCAGAATAGGTACTGTCACCAGCCTTTGCTTCAACTCTAAGAAACTCTGCTTACAAGAATCAGTCCAAAGTAAGCACAGTCGTGTCTTTGTCGACCACAAACCCCTCCACAAATCTCCTATAGTAGCCCGCCAATCTAAGAAAGCTCATGATCTCTCTGACTGTAGTAGGCCTCCTCCAGTCTACTATGGTTCAATCTTCTTAGGGTCCACTGAGACTCCGTCTTTGATGATAACGTGTCCCAAGAAAGCCACGCGGTCAAGCTAGAAGTTACACTTAAAGAATTTGGCAAACAACTCATGTTGCCTCAGAACCTCAAATACTCTCCTCAAGTGCTTTAGGTGCAATTTCTTGCTGCGTGAGTAGATTAGTATGACGTCATAGATGAATGTCCAAGTAGGCTCAGAACACTCTATTTATCAAGTCCATGAATACCGTTCGAGCATTGGTAAGCCCAAACGACATCACCATGAACTCGTAGTGCCCATACCGTGTGCGAAAAGCACTCTTCAGGATATCCTCAACCCTGATCCTCACCTGATGATAGCCAGATCTCAAGTCGATCTTGGAGAACACTTGAGCACCCTGCAACTAATCCATCAAATCATCAATCCTCGGTAAAGAATATTTGTTCTTGATCGTCACCTTATTAACCTCCCGGTAGTCGATGCAGAGTCTAAATTAAGGACCCATTTTTCTTCTTGACAAACAGCACTGGGGCTCCCCAAGGTGACATAATGGGCCGAATAAAGCCCTTCTCCAGAAGTTCCTCTAATTGTTGCTTCAGTTCCTTCATTTCAGCAGGCGCCATCTGATACGGCGCCCTGGATATTGGTGTAGTGCCTGGAGCCAACTCTATCTCAAACTCTATCTCTCTCTCAGGGGGTAGACCCGGTATTTCCTTTGGGAATACATCTGGGAATTCATCCACTATAAGAATATCAGCAACTGTGAGCACGTTTTGCTTAACCTCCATAACTAAGGCTAGAAATCCTATGCATCCACTATCTATTAGCTTCCGAGCGTGCATAGCCGAGACTTCCCTAACTAGAGCGTAACTCTTACTGCCGAGGAAGACAAACTCCTCGAACAGGGAATCTGAAATGTACCTTCTTCTGTTTGTAATCCACCACAGCGTAAGCTGAGGTGAACCAATCCATCCCCAGGATGACGTCATAGTCTTTCATCTTTATTACATATAGGCTGGCAATTAGCTCACTTTCCTTAATGGACACTAAGCAAGTAGGTGCCAACCAACCAACTAATCTCGTTGCCCCAATTGGGGTATCGACACATAAATCATATGGTAACTCTACAATGGGCAATGCATGTTTCCAAGCAAACAAGGCAGAAATAAAAGAATGGGTTTCCCCGGGATCAAACAATATGTAAGCATATAATGAGTTTATGGATAGGGTACCTGCTACCACCGCATAGGAGGCCTAAGCATCCTCCTGTGTCAATGAGTACACACGCCCCTAGGTCATGGGTTTACTCGGCGCTGCGGTTGATAAAGAAGGCTGCATGCTTGCCTTTTCTTTCTTGTCCCTCTATCCTGAGTATTGTCCTCGGCCTGACCCTCCAGAATGCCCTGAGGCACCCAGAGATACATATGACATGGGTGGAGATTCTCTAGTCTTTCCCTACTAACGAATAGGGTACTGAGTCTTCCGATGCTCTAGGCGCCACATACCTAAACAACCACCCGGTGAGTCAAGGCAATTCTTTCGTATGTGTAGCCCTCCTCAGACCGATAGCAATCAATCGGCTGGCCGCACCACCTGAGGATCCTTTGCTCCCGGACCCCAATAATGATGAGGGTGTACCATAGGGTTGTTTCCTATGTGATGAATTCGGCTTCCCAAAACTACCCCCAGATGACTGACTCGGTCCCCTAGTCCGTCCCTGTGTTGTATGGCTGACAAGAACCTCTGTCTCCTGCCAAACAATATCCGTGTACTTGGCTCTACCCACAACCTCTGAGTAACTAATACACCTAAATAGCGCTATCGCCTGTCGTATGTCATTGCGTAAGCCTACCTGAAAACTGCACCACCTGCGGGGGTCAGTCATCACTAAATCAAGGGCGTAGCGAGAGAGGCGGTCAAACTCCACTTCATACTGGTCTACTTTCATGCTACCCTTGGTCAATTGGATGAAATGTCTCTTAACTACTCTACTTTGCTATACTTGGTATGAAACACCGTCTTGAACTCCTCCCAAGTCTGGAAGGTTACACCCAACGCTACCTTGGATCATGAACAAGGTGATCCTCACCTTGTCTGCCTCTGTGCACTGCATCACTACGAAGGTCATCTCTATCTATCTGACCCAAAGGTTTTTCACGTCAGGTTCTATCGCCGTCTCGTCGAAAGGAAGGGGTCCCATCCTCTGAAACTCAACAAAGAATACACTGCCTCTGGATGGTAGAGGCTACCACTGATGCTGCCTCTACTAATGAAAGAACCTCGTTATCTCGCGCATCATGTGCATCATCGCAGTAGGGTGGTCGTAACCCTGCTAATCTTTATCTTCCATCTGAGGTCCGGCGGCCTTAGAGTGGTCATGCTCCCCCCTGCTCAAATTCCATACCAGAAGGTGGGGTATGCTCCTCCTACTCAAACTCCGTAGCAGCGGAGGTCGGGTATCACTTCCGTGGTCATCCGGGCCCCCTCTTCATGATAGTTGTTACAGCACAATTCAAAACAATTGATTGTTTAGTCAAACTGTGCAAAGGTAACACTACCCATACCAACACTCTCAGCCTACTAAGTCCCTTAAGTCATCAAGGCAACTAGGGTGACTCTAACATAATCATTGCTTTGATACCACTTTAATCTGTCACGCCCCGAACCCGGTCCCAGGCCCCTCAAGCACGTGACAGACCGGCCGCACCCAAACCAAGGACGGGCCCTGGCCCGAATGCAAGGCCTGAAAGTATATCAACTTGATTACAATTCATACAGTATAATAATAATATATTGTGTATTGTGACGGTAGAGTGAACTTAGCGGTGGAGGATTGTCGATCCGGTGGTCAAGGTGCTCATTGAGGATGGATTTTCATTTCTCATTATCATATTATTCTATTGAAGAATAAACAATTGACTCCATAGAATTTTTAAGAGCATTTGATGCATCAAAGATGAGCGATTGAAGTGGGTCATGGCCCATGCTCTTCATTGGTTCTTGTTGGCTTGTGACATGTGACTGTTCACTATTGAAAAGATACATAGATGAGTTTCTTGCATTGAGGTTGGATTTTTTTATAGGAAATCTTGCTCTATTATTTTGATTTTGATCCTATTGTTGCATTTTTTGAAGATTCTCTTATTATTTGATCAAATCGGTCCGAGAAGTCATTGATTGTTACAGTTAATTGGGTTTTTGTACATTTCCCTTTGAAACTCAGTAGTACACTATCTTTTAGCTGAACAAATTAAGTGGACCAGTTGCTATGCTTGGATTTTTGATAGCATCTTCCTCTTCTCATACTCCGAGATTTCTCACCCCAATTGATGCCAAGTTGAATGAAGCCAACTACAAAGAGTGGTTTACCACCGTCAAAGTCACTCTTCTTGGACTAGATTTGTTTCGGCATGTTGATGGTATATCTCCCCCACCTCCAAGTATTCTACTTTCAGTTATGATGGCTTTGTATATGATATTTTTGTTTCTTCTTATCATCATGCTTGGTATGTAGCTGATCATTGAGATATGACCGTCATCTATCAGTCGTGTGAGGTTGATGTTCATATGGAGATTAGACATCTTGCCACGACTCGTGAGATATAGGATTACCTACACCACATATATATTTGAGTAGTCTAATTCTGCTCGATAGTATACTGTTTTGAAAGATATTGCTCACATTCGGCAGTATATGAGATCAGTCTGGGAGTATGCCACTGAGCTATATTCTCTTTGGTGTCAGCTTGACTCTTTGGAGCTTCCCAAATTTTGAGTCAATTCGCAGTCAGCTGCTTAATCGGGAGACTGTACCTTTATTTGATGATTTGATTCATAGTGACATTTCTACGGAGACCATTATGAGTATTATTTCTAAATCTAGATCTTCTTTAGTTGACACAATTCTTGTTGTGTTTGTATTGAGCTTGTACACACAGTAACGCAAGTGCACGTGTCGTCCAAGTAATAAAATAGCCGGTAAGTATCGGGTTGAATCCACGAGGAATAGGATGCTAATTAAACAACAACCTACTAAGGTACTTTGCAACTTTAGTGAATAAGATCAAGGGTTGGTTGAACTAAGTTCCAAGAAATCAAGTAAAATGACGGAGAGAGTAGGGAAGACTAATAGTGATAAGAGTCTAGGGTTGCATGAAATTTAGACATGATTGAGATCTTTCTCTTGTGATTAGATATGGTTTGTTGAAGTGGTCAACAAGGGTTATTCAAAGACACATTAGGGACTTCATATGCCGGAGGCACATATGCTAATTCCATATTCCTAACAATATGCCTACAGTCTCCACCTCATATCCCTATAGAGTGGAGTGAGACAATATTGGACCTAGACGATGTCCTGACCATGGATAACCCACAACATATTCCTATGCCTCGAAAAATGTCGATCGGTAACACCCATCTTCCACCTTTTGACGCATAGTCCGTCTATCCTAACATTCATATGACCTTAAGCCTAAGATATGTCATTGCTTTCCAGATCGATGATTAATTAATTTCGTACAAATATTCAAGTAGCTGACTGTTTCTTGCCTTTCGACTAATGGTTTATTGAAGGACTATATATGTCACAAGCACATTATGCTCAATTAACAAACCACATAATCATAAGATAGTTTGGATATTCATGTCTAAATTGTCATACAACTCTAGAACAATGTTCTAGCCCAAAAATATGATGTTCATAACATAAAAACCAGAGTATATTCATACAAGCAAACATCCATGTTTACAAATTAGGGAGAAAGATTAAAGACACAAAGCAATGATGCGAATCTTTGTCCTTATTGAAGTCTACCTTCTTCAAGGCATGCTCAAAACTCTCTGGATAGTCGATAATGCTCTCTATAAGCCATTCCCATGCCATCATTGCTGCGCTAGCAAGGACTCATGCCTCAAAGCCAAGATTGGAAGAAAAGTTGTGGAATACCGAGATGAGGTAAACCCTAAAAAGCAGATTTTTTTATATAGTCACAATCTGTGACGTGTCGCCCAAGGGTAAGAGACACATCATATGATACCATCTTTAAAGATGATGTATGCGCAGTGACGCATCGCATGACCGTGAGCGACGTGTCGCCAAATCTCGATTCACGCCGTCGCTGCGGCCAATTGGCTAATGATCGACCACGAGGTATGACAAGTCGTGCCCTGCCAAATCTGCTCTTCAACGACTCGTTCCTATGACTTTTGTGATCAATCGAAAATCGGCCTTTCCTATATTGCTCCTAGGTTTTCTCCTCCTTCTGTGGCTTTTGTGATCAATCGAAAATCGGCCTTTCCTATGACAATAATGAAAATCTCATACTTGATTTCTTGTAATTATCAAAATCTTACTAAACATGCATAATCAGAGTGGCCAACACAATATTTCCAATTTATAAGAATTATAACTAAACAGGCATAGAATTCAACTATTACTTCACACATTCGACTCTAAACAATATGCTCATGGCCCATAACTTAGCTCTCCTTCGAGAGCTAACAGGTTGTACCACATCACTCTAGGACACCTACACCTATTGCTTCATGAGTGCCTCCTATGTTATCCACTCAATAGATCTCGTCTATTGGTCCTCAGTTTTCTTGCAGTTACTACAAGTAGCCAAGGCATATGAAGGCTTAGTGTCCAAAGCTTTATAACCTATAACCCCAACAGTAGTCTCAGTAGCCTCCTCCTGGGCCTTCACATTCTTCTTATGCAGCTTCTTCCAAGTCTTCACCTCAGGTCTCCATTCCATACCTTGCTTCTTACGTGGCTCAGCACACTATACAGCGAGCTTTGCAATCAGGTTCCTCGTCTGCTATGTTTGTTGTCTTTCGTATGGCTTCCTCCTCATGGATCTTGGATTCTAGTGCTGCCCATCATATGACATCCAATGGCATCAACCTAGTTGACCTTTCTCCTATCCACCCCTCATCTAGTGTTCATATTGCTGCTGGGACACTTTTGCCTGTCACGTAGTGTGGATATTTTCCACTACAAGAAAACAGGTAATTCGCGGGGAGCATTTCACGATTGTTCAATTAAACTGCCAGAAAATGCAGAATTAGCGGCAATTTTCTAAAAACCATCACAAAATGTATTAAACTTGCGACGGTTGTTTGAGAACTGCCGCAAACTAAGGCATTTCAGCCGCGATTTTCTAAAAACTATCGTGAATTACATGCATTTAGGCCTTGTTTGGATGAGTTTTTTTGCCCCAGTAGCACTTCTAGAGTAAGTTAAGCGCTTCTAGGAAAAAATAATCTATTTGGATGGGCTTTTTCAGTTAAGTAGAAGCTATAAAAAATTTGAAAAACATCTTTCTTCAGAAGCTAGTGAATTGTAGATTTTGAAAAAAACTGTTATGTAGAAGCTGTTTTAGAAAATGACAATTACCAAAAGACCCCTCTCAAATCTTTTCAAAGCTACTTTGAAAAGTATCAATTACCAAAACACCCATTAGTATTATTATACTTATTTATTTTATTATTACTATTATAAAACTACTTCTGTATTAACTTATCCAAACACAAATTAACAGAAGCGCTTAACTTACTTTGAAAAACACTTTTTTCAGAAGTCCTATCAAACTTATAAAAATCATTTTTTTCCAAAGACAACCGAAACAATCCCTAAGTTGTGGTTTTCAGAAAATCGCTGCGAATTCATGCATTTCACGGTGGTTTTTAAGCTACCACAAATGACAGTTTCTCACAATAATGTTTAATCGGTTTTTATAAAACCTTAGCCGCTGATTTACTCCTAACTGTGCCCAAGCTCCAACGAAATTGGTCCTACATGTTTGGTTGGG
This sequence comes from Dioscorea zingiberensis, assembly GCA_026586065.1. Lineage (NCBI taxonomy): Eukaryota > Viridiplantae > Streptophyta > Magnoliopsida > Dioscoreales > Dioscoreaceae > Dioscorea > Dioscorea zingiberensis. The sequence goes on along the minus strand of CM048821.1, from coordinate 18,717,423 downwards.
GGTTATCCCTTGGGGGATAACCCCAACACAGTTTTCAATGAAAAAGTTTTTCCCACCAAAATCTTTAATTAAGATTTAAAAATATAACCCACCAATATAATTAAGATTTAAAAATATAACCCACCAATATATAGTCAACACATCACTATCTTATCATTAATACCTTTACTTTAAAATTTCCCTCCAAAAATTTCAAAACATTTCAAAACTTATTCCTAATCCCAAGTGGGGATAACTCCCAACCAAACACAATAACTGAGCTTGGTCAAACCCTAGATCGCGGTCAGAGAAGCCGGGTGACGCGGTTAGATAATAGTCTCGAACGGTTGACTGTTGTAAGAGAATATGGAGAACCTCCATATGTACGTGGTGTCGATAAACTCAGGGAGAGTGGAGACGAAGGGCAAAAGCCTCCAGATCACCACCTTCAAGCACAAGAGGTGAGTGCCGTCATTTCTAGGTTTTTTGATCCTTTATGTTTCACATTATTTTCACTAATTTTGATCTGTTTAGCAATCCTTGATGTATTTTATTTTGATTCTTTGTGAATCCTCACCAATTTGACGATGAATCGCCCGTCGTGGATGCAAATGGTGATCGTTGGCATTGGCAATGTCTCTAGGACCTCTCTTCCTGTAACGCCCCGACCCGATCCCGGGACCTCGGGCACGTGTGCAGACCGGCCGTAGCCGTGTAGAGACGGGCCCCACACGGATACAAGGCCTAAGTGAATAAAGCAGATAATGCAAATAAAACAACTTAATTTATTCCAAATAAACAGAGTTTCAGCGGAAAATAAATAACAAGGGTTCAAATACCCTACAAATACCAGGCCCTAAGGGGTCCTACAAAATAAAATATCTCACTCAAACAAGAAAGATAACCAAGGTCCTCGGACCTCTGCAAATCACCCGACCCACGATCGGCTCAGCTCCTGTGTACTAGAGTCCTACGCCTCAGGATCTGTAAACGGAAAGAAAACAAGTGCATGAGCTTTCAAATGGAAAGCCCAGTAAGTACCCCTGCGGGGTTCAAGAAACATGATATCAACAAAAATGAACATCAAGATCAAGCTCGGGGCACGCCCCTCAAAACAAAAACCCTAGGAGTCTATCACAAAAAAATAAACAAGAAATCGACTCCTAGCGATGAGTTGCAAAGAAGCTCCACAAACGTCTCCCCCGGTTAGTACCATCAGCGAACCTGCTGAGAAAACGACCATCCCGTCGCTACGGCCCTCGGGTCCTATGTCGGTAGCGCCACATGTCTCTCATGTCGACATAGTCATGCGACCCCACCTAACGCTGTGGACAACCAGAGTATCGATCCCTCTAGCATGGTAATGCCGGAGCATCAGGGTGTCCCGTCCCTGAATGTCCGCAAAAAGGAGCTCACCTGCTCCACTGAATCCGGGATGAAGAACAGAACAAATAGGGATTCCAACATCCCAAAACAATCAAACATGCTAAAGATAGATCTCAACAAATCATGGAAGCATGTATGAATATAAAGCAATATGTCACAACCAAGACATGTCAATAAAATCTCCGAAGAGAGGAACAAGGCATGCTCAAACATGCAAATCAAAAGTCAAGAAACCAATCAATAAATGACTGGGAGGTACAAGGCTGAAGTACTTACTTAAAGTCACAAAGTCTCGTGCTCCACGGGACTTCTCGACGCATCCAAGTCAAAATCTGATAAAAATAAATCTTATCTCAATAAAGTGCTTATCTATAAATACTACGTTTACAATGCATGCACTAACGGGCCCTAGTCCGACTTGTGGGCCTTCTCTCGCGTTTCCTTGTCATTCCACCTCGACTCAATCTCTTGGGAAATGATCCGAACCAATCTTGAGCTCATCTTCTTATCCATCTCGACAAATTGATTTATCGAATCAATTCATCTACTTGACTAACTTAATTAAACTATTAATTGATTATTAAATTGATCATTTAATAAATTAACTAAATAACTAATCTCCTATATAGTCATCCATTTACCATTTTGCCAGCTCTGGACCCAACCACAGATTTGGTTGGTCTCAACCTACCTTAACTAGTTGGCTCCACCGACTTATTAATTAATTATTCAAATAATTAATTATTTTCCCATAAGTTATCCAACTAGGTAGTTATTAGTTAATCTCATTAACTAATCCGATTACTCTAAGGAATACTTTATTAATTCCTTAATTATTTATTCAAATCCCTTGATTAATTGTTCTAATGTCATCCTTACCTCACTTAGACCATCCAGATTAGATAGATCTAACTAATTGATCACCTTTAATTCATTACTAACAATTAATCAAAACTAGTCAATCAAGTCAACTGGTTATCAACGACTTCCTCATTTGGTTATTCGACTAATTTACCAATTAATTAATTATTCAAAATTAATTAATCTCGAATTAATTTACTAACCATTTAGTCACTAATTAAACCAATTAATTAGTGAAATCTAATGATTTGATTATCAACCAACTAACCAGTTAGTTGACTAATTAATAATTAATCACTAACCACCCCCTTTTAATTAACTAAATCTAATTAATTAGAACCGGTGAATCAACTAACTGTCAGCCAATTTATCTAATTAGTTGCTCTCCAAGTATCCAACTAATTAATTATCATAATTAATTAATTATCCAATGAGTTATTAGAGAAAATAACTAATTAGTACCCTCAATGATATAACTTAATTTATTTTATCCCTTTCAAATGTCTCTCTCTCTTCCCTCTATCTCTCTTCTTCTCAGGCCGAGACTTCACCGGACAGCAACCGAGGTGCTCCGATGAAGCTGCAGCCATCCCGTCCCTCCTGTGTCGAGCTTCTCTCAGACATGGAGAATTTCAGTGCACCGGAGCTACCCCCCTCTCCCCGAAGGCCTACCAACTCGCTTCCTTTGCTTCCGCCGGAGCTCCAACCCCTCTCTCTTCACGGCGAGCTCATGGGCGATCCTATATGCTTCTAAAATACCGAATACTAACAGAAGTGGTCATACCTTCAAGTACGCTACGCCCAAGTACTCACGGTAGTGAAGGTCCTTGCACTTCTCTCCTCTCTTCTCCGGTCACCGCCGTTGAAGGTGGTGCCGCTTCTTCGCCGAAGCGCGCATGTAATGGGAGCCCCCCCCCTGCTCGGAGTACGGCGAAGTCCTCCTGCTCCTTCTAGCTCCTCCGCCGCCTGAGAGCGTTCCCTTCTCTCTCTCTCAGTGTTTCACCGCCGATGTTGGTGGTGCTGTGCTTCGAGGCCTTTACAGCTCCTCCCCCGTTGCCTTTTCTGGCGGCCTCTGATCGCGGAATCAGAGGATACGGTGGTGGTGCGCGTGGAGACGAAGTTGGCGTTGCCTCGTGATCGGATCGCCGTTGATTAAGTCATCGGATCAACGGCTGTAGATTTGACCCTACGGTGGAGACGCGTCCATCTTAACCTTTGCCAAAGGAATGAACAGCCAGATCAGTGCCTTGAGATCTGATCGCCTTAGATCTCCAAATCACATCCGTTTATTCCATCTAATAAAATCTTCAATTGATTTGCTTGTGGCATTTTGCAGATTGATCCCTGGACTTTTCCAATTTATTCTCAAGGCCTCCCTCTGAGAGATGATGGCAAACTTTGAGCAAGTCCTCCTTCCTTTTACTTTCACATCCAGGTCCTTCGTGCAGAGAGAGCCATAATTACTCTCCAGTTCTCAATCTTTACAAAATCACCAATAAGTCCTTGGTAGGCCAAACACTAATCAAATTCATAATTCAAATTATTCACCCCCTTTCCTTATTGATTAATTCAATCATGTCATTCTTAAGACTTTCCAGATTTAATTAAATCAATCTTAATTTAACCTTAGTCCAATCATGATCCATTTAGAGAACTTTCCAAGTTTAATCATTCATTAATTAAAAAAAATAATTTATGAAATAATATCCTCTCTAAACTTCCTCATATCCATTTACCATAATACCCTTGGAGTTTTATCTAAATCCCCAAAATACCCTTTGGCAAAAATTTTAATTAAATAAGCAATAACTTAGGGAAAATTTAAATCCTTTATTTTACTACTAAAATCTTGGATTTTACGCTTCCCTTCCGCCCTCCTTTTGTTTTTACCACCCATCAGGTTGTATTAAATCTCTAATGATCTCTAAGATATCCTCCATTTTTTTTCTAATTTTGGTGTTGGATTTACAATTCCATCGTTGTTTCAATTACTTCTTATCAGACCCGCGACAAGAGCTCTGTCACAGCCGTCGAGACCCTACAGGAAATCACCCATCATCCTATCGATAATGCCCATCAAGAACCCGCAATTCTTCCCCTCCTCCAAATGCTAAAGGTGAGGACTTAAATTATTATTATTTTTTTTTTGAACTTTTGAGGATTTTCTTTTTTATTGGTATTGTGACTGAAATGGTTACTTTATATATAATCTTTGAAGTTTTGGAGGGACCCGGTTGGCCGGAATGGAAAATGATGACCTCCAAGGAGCTTGGGATCAAGGGTTCCAAGATCACTAAGCCATCAAAGTTGGTTCTCAATGAGCTTAAAAATAAAGTTGGGATATTTTCATCCTAATTTTGGTAGATCATAACATTATGTTTTATTTATCATGTGATAGATGTTATCCCGTTAGATGGTTTTCAAGATGTGCACTGGGTTTGCTTCTTTTTTTTTTTCTTTTTTTTTTTGACATAGGCGACAAACACTCCCTCCCTTTGAAGTAATTGTGGTCGTGGGGGTTTGATCGTGGATTTGTCCAAACCATCTATGCCCTACACAAAAGACCCGATACCAATAGGCCAAGAGGCCATTGTTTGCACTGTGTTTGCTGTTGTGCAGGGTATGAAGTATATCTGATATATTACCAAAACATCTTGGGCCTTATATCTTCTTTACTCAATTTACTAGAACAAAAGATTCTTCACTATCTACTGAAGTTGTAAATTTAGCTACGGAATCAAATCAACGTAGCAGCGAGAAGGTATAACACTTACACTATTAATGGGTTTAGGTTCCATATCAAGGCCCGGGAGTGGAAAAGAGAAACTCATAATAGTAAAGTGGTTGTTGTAGCATCAATTATAAGTTTTGCAAGTGTTAGTGAGAAAACCCCTATTCAAATTGACAAAAATATTTTTGGGTGTTAAATAATATCATTGAACTAAGTTATACCATGGATGGAAACATTTACTATTGTTGAAGTGTGATTGGATTGATGTTGCAAAAAGGTGAAAAAAGATGATTTAGAGTTATGAATTTTAATCAATAATCTAATATTAGGGCAAATGAGTATGATGAGCCATCTCAACATTTCATGCTTTCTATGTTGAAGACCTATAGATCCAAATTGAAATGGATAATTTTGCTACTATAATGTGTAGTTAGATTCTACAATGGAGGATAGTTTTACTGTTATAGGGTGTGGTGAAACCATATAGTGGTGGATTTATCTGGCGTTATAGGTTTTCCTATCCACCTCTAAACATGTTGGAGGTTGTGTGTGGGATCTCATTATGAAGACGGCCCCCAAAGACTTTGATATCATACCTTCAGCTAACCTTAGAGAGGTTTTTGTTATTTGCGCTTCTTTCTGGCATGATGGATATTTTGGTTCAAGGATGATGGTGGAAACTTCAAAGCAGAATTAAGTAGTGACTTGAAGGGATTGTTAAGCCTTTATGAAGCAGCTTATCTTTGTACCCCTGAGGAGGATGTTTTGGATGAAGCCATTGATTTCACAAGAAGGCATTTACAGTCTATGGTGAAGGATATAGAACCACGGCTAGCAAGGCAAGTTGCACATGCCTTGGAGACACCTTCACGTCGAAGAATGAAAAGATTGGAGGCCAAGCTTTACATTTCCATTTATGAAGAAGACGCTAAAGTAAGGAAGGATGTTGTGTTAGAGCTTGCAAAACTCGATTTCCACATATTACAATTACTTCACCAAGAGGAAGTCAAGAAGATTTGCATGTAAGTATTCATGCTGATTTCAAACTGTTTAACATATTTTCACGGCTTCTTGAACATCTAACCTATAGAGAAAAAAAAATAAAAGAGACAACACAGATATGAACACTAGCTTCATGAAATGTAGATTCAAGACCAAACGGTCACCAAATTATATGAATATAGACATACTAGCTTATTTTGCTGGATCTGCACAGTGTCCGACTGGCCTGACCTTATCACCATTATATATATATATATATATATATATATATATATATATATATATATATATTGTCAATATCATGCCTGCTATTTTGAGTTAAGAACTCTATCAAGAAAGTTTGGAGAGGTCTGAATTGGCAAATTCTATTACATAGATGGTGGAAAGATCTAGGTCTCTCAACAAAGCTTACATTTGCCAGAGATAGGATAGTAGAACTATACTTCTGGATATTAGGGGTGTATTTTGAACCCGAATATTCAAGGGCCAGGATGATGATGACCAAGGTGATAGCTATGTTTTCTCTTATGGATGATATTTATGACTCTTACGGCACACTGGTTGAGCTCCAACTTTTTACTGATGTAATTCAAAGGTTAGAAACTTTCTCCTCTCCCACTTACTAAACATATTTCAAACATTGATTACAAATGAATGAAAATACCCCACAAGCATTATTGCATGAATGTAAATTCAGGTGGGACTTAAAGGCAGCAAATCAGATGGAGGAATGTCTTAAAGTAAGTTTCCTTGCCCTACATCGAACAATGGAAGAAATTGAAGATGAAGTACGCAACGATGGAAAGCTCTACCGCATCGACTACCTCAGAAGAGAAGTACAGTACCATAAGTTCACTAGTCTAAATTTCTTATAAGTTTTAATCATTCAAATACTACAAGAAACTCTTTAGACGTTCAATATGCTTTCATTACAATTAAGAGTAATTGCAAAGATATAAGTAAAGATGATCAAATCAGAAAATAACAAATAAAAATTCAATGGATGCCTTATCTAAGCCCTACAATTAAAAATTGTAGCTAACTAACTCTTTAAGCATGTAATTTATCTTCATTATCTTTAACCATGTAATTTATAACCATCCAAACTTGGACAGCTAACTTCGTTTTGATTTTGGCAGATTGAAAAGATGGCCATTATATGGCTAGAAGAATCTAAATGGAAAGATGAGGGTTACATGCCATCACTAGTTGAACTTTTAGATTTGTCAATGAAGACCACTGCTTACCATGCCCTTGCTTGTGCCTCCTTCCTTGGTATGGGAGAAATAGCAGACAAGCAGTCATTTGATTGGGCGACGAGTTTTCCTCAAATTAGCAAAGCTATAAGTACAATTTGTAGGATCATGGATGATCTTATGGACTATGAGGTATGAAAGGACTCAATCTCAGAATAAAAGTTGAAAAAATTAATATCCAATGGAATGACTCAATTTGATATATCAAGGAATGACAATCATAAATTGTTTATTTTTAAGTTTTCTTTTTTTTTAGAAAAGTTGATAAACCACAATTTTTTATGATGAGGAACATATATATAGCATTAAGATAGTTCGACCTGTACTGGGTTCAAAAGCTACATAGATTGATCCCCCAATGGGTTTGGTTTATTTTTTAATCATTAACTAGTATAGTCAGATAAAGAAAAATAAAATAAAATAGACATCACTTTCTACTTCCCACTTCTAAATGATAATAAAGACATTTAGTCTTTTCTTTAATTCATCCTCTTTGTGTCTTCAAAAGTTTGATGCAAAGATGGGGAGAAAGCATGTTTCAACGGTCCATTGCCGCATGAATGAGTTTGGAGACTCGATGGATGAGGCATTCACAAGAACCTTATATATGGTAGAGGATGCATGGAAGGATATAAATAGAGAGTGTCTACTTCTGATTAACATACCATCTCCTCTGCTAGCTCGATTTGTTAATCTTGCTTGTATGATGGAAACCATATACCGAAAGGCTGATGGATATACCAACTCGAGTATATTGAAAAATTTCATATCATTATTGTTGGTTCAACCAATTTTGCATTGAAGGTGAAATTTTTCAAAAAATATCATTGACGCCTTTAGTCAAGCATTGTAAACTTATATTATTTGAGTGATCATTTCATATACGGTTTTAGTACATATGTTCCTTTATTGGTCAAGTTTTGCTCATATTTTCTATGCAACTTGTATCATGTTGAAGATAACTAATATTTTGTTAGAGAAATTAGAGTCATGAGTGAGAAAAGAGAAACTAATCTTACAATAAAACCAAACAATATGAATCAGCTTTTCCAACATAACAACCCCTGTTATCAACCTCGGGCTTTAAAAAATCCATTATTCCAAATCTAATCTTCAAAGCTCCAATTTATACTTAAATTGATAGGATGCAATTCTTAGAACCGAAAAAGGTTTACACTTTCCTCTTGGTCACTCTTCCTATAATAATAAAACACAGACCTGCCTCATTCATTCAATATATATACTCCATTTACACCAAAAATATCATTTTTTTTTATAAAATATTATTATTAAAACAAATTTATAAAAAATATAATTTAGTACTAAGAATGATTTTATATCTTAATCCCAACCGTCTCTACCATGATAGAAAATCATGAACTTGCCATTGCTTATCACCATAAATTCACTTTGTACTGATTCCTAGAGTAGTGACGACGGACCACTACTCCAACTTCTTTAGATCCACAATCTTGGTTAACATGTCAACTAAGTTTTTTTGTTCCAACTTTAACTAAATGATCCTTGCCATCTTCAATCATTTCCCAAATAAACAAATTAAATAATAGTGGACTTGAATATGCTATGTTCTCTTGTGATGTATTGGATTTTTTGCCAAACAAATAGCACTCATTCTATCAAAATGAAACACTACGGAAGTTGATTTTATACCAAACTCCCCCCATCAACCCATGAAGCCTAAAAACTTCTTTATATGTTTTGGTCATTGCCATGTACTCAACCTCCATGATAGATAATGCCACCTTCAGTTAAAATCTTGGCATCAAACCAAAATACAAGGATATTTCATTTAATCCAAGTCACTGACAAAATTTGCGTAAAAATAACCCATGATTAATGGGTCTTCTCCTTTGTTGTTAATGTTTTTAATACACCAGGTTTACTATTCACATGCACTTAATGTGAGCTGACCACCACCACAAAAGACCCAAGCCCTTAGGCCAATGGGTGGTGGCCCACTCCTATATTTATGCAAGTGTCTTTCATCAATTTACCTGATGTGGGACTATCTCACTTCTCACTCCAACATTTGTTGTATGTAATCATATAATCACTAGTGCCTCTAAGATATCGAAAGCAGCCACTTGGAGGCTTCCTAATGTTCTTTTCTTGAGTTAGCGATATACCGACTAAGTACTCCAACTGTATATGCAATATCATTAATTTATGGCTCACCATTGCAAACATCAAGCTTCCACCTAGACTTTGCATATGGAACATCATCCATCTTCCTTTTTCTTGATCCAGGCCGGATTAAGGGACCCCGATTACGTGGCGGAGGCCGTAACCAAGTAAGGCGCACCTCACTCGGCTACAAGGCCTCAGTAAGTAACAACAGTTAACATAAAATCAAGATAAATATTTCAAATAACTAAATAAAAGAGTTTCAGCAGAAACAAGATAAAACAAATGGGTCCAAATGCCCAACAAAAGCCAGGCCCTATATGGGTCCTACAAAATAAAAAGTCTCTCACACTAAGAAATAGAAAGAGATCCTCGGACTTCAGCAAAATACCCCGACCCTCGATCAGCTCCTGAGCTCAAGTCTCCTACTCCTCAGGATCTGAAAAAGAAAGAACAAATGCTTAAGCTTTTGAATGGAAAGCCTAGTAAGTACCCCTTGCAGGGTTCAAAAATCTTGATATCAACAGAAATGATAAGTCAAGTCAAACAGCGGGGACACGCCGCACAAAACCATTCCTAGGAGTCTACCACAAACAATCACAACGGTACGACCCCTATCTACAACAGCTCTCAAGCTCTGCAACGAGTTCCAAAGGAAAGCTCCTCAAGACGTCTCCCCCGGCCAGTATCATCAGCAACTTGTTGGATCTCGACCCTAAAGTCGTGCTGTCCTCAGATCGCATGTCGATAGCACCACCTCTCGTATGTGTCGATACGGTCAGCGAATCATCCCCACTGATGGATAGGACAACCAGAGTATCATCCCTCTAACATGGCAAGCCGAAACGCCAGGGTGTCCCGTCCCTGAACATTTCCCGAACAGAGCCCCAACGCTCCACTGAATCCTGGCGGAAGACCAAACAACAAAGCAGGGATACCAACATCCCGAAACAACCAAACATGCCCAAAAGAAATCCAAGCAAATAAAGGAAAGCATGCATGGTCTTAAAAAAGCAATCATATTAACACCATGATATAAGCAAAGCCAAAGAAAACTCCGAAGAGTGGGTACGAGGCAAGTGTACTTACCTTAATAAAGTCGACCGGGATTACTCAGAAAAATCCCGCCTGCACAACTCTATCTCACAACCTGATAATAAAGCTTAATTCAGTGTCGGCAAAACTTAAAATTTCTAGTTACACATGCACGATGCACTAATCAGTCCCATTGGAGCCAACCTGGCCTAACTTTATTTATTTTTAAAATACCAAAAATCATCATTGTAGCTTTCCATGTCCTAGTGGTTAAGGTTCTATTGTATAATTGAGAGGTTATGGGTTCCAATCTCACTTCCTTCCATTTTTGGTCTTTTATTCATAAATCTAGTAAGACAGCCTTAATTAAATAATCCAGGTCCATTCTATCACAAAAGTAATAGGGCCTTGGTGGTTAAGGCCCACCAAACCATGTGAGTAGTTTCAAGTTCAAATCCCTCCTCTCACACCCTTTCTTTTTAATTATTTCTTTTATTTAACTTGATCTAGTCAACTTGAATACAAATTAGATCAAAACCCAATCTAATTTAACAGTCCTGATCTACTGACTTGTCTCAACCCTTCAGAATTCTGATTCGACCAAACCGGTTCAACTTGAATTCAAACCCGAACCGAATTCCAAATAGCTAGCCGGTTTAATTTTTTAAAATCAACTCAAACCCAATCTTACTTGATTAAACACAACCATGTTTAATTGATTAAATAAAACCAATCTACTTTAAGCTGGATAAACCCAACCAAACTTAATTGATCAGACCAAACTAACTTGATTAGACTAAATCATTTGTTACCATACTTGATTTAATTAAACCAATCAATTAAAACAATTAAAGTTTAATTATTAACTAATTAACTAACTAACTAACTGTCTAAATAACTAACAGTCCCTCTCTCTTCTCTTTCTCTTGAGCAGGACCTCGCCGGTGGCTGGGAGGCTCTAGCTCCTTGCGGCAACCACCAGCGACTCACGGGTGGCCGGCGCCGCTCCCGAAGCGACGGCCTCACCGGCCAATGATGACCTGCACCCTGAGATCATCTCCTGGACGGTGGTCCCTACGTCCACCACCTCCCTGAGCACCGTTGACGGCTAGAAAAATAAAAGAAGAAAACCTCTCCCTCTTCATCATTCCTCTAATCTAACATGCATGTATGACCTCGAACAGAAGACCAGTAAGAGAAAAGAACTTACCGGTATATTTCTGTCCGTTGCTGTCCCTCCAGAAAAAAATCGCCGTCGTCGCCTGAGTTCCCTGAAGATGATCACCACCCCCTGAACTGACAGGTGGAGGCCCCTTTCAAATGCTCAGCTCCCTCTTTCCCTCCCCTCCTCAGAGGAGTCACCGTCGGCCTTGGAAAAACCCTCTCTTCCCCCTGGTTTCTCTCTCTTAGAGGAACTGAAACCCGCCGCTTCTTGGATGGTGTCTCTCGGGTTTCTCCACGCCTATTTTTATAGAGGGTTGAGGTGCATGTCAAGGATTCGCGATCTCTTGATTGAAATCCTTCATGCAAAATCATCCACAACCTTCCATATCTGGCATTTTCCATAAACGGTGGAGCCAGGGTTTCTCTCTCGCGGCGGCGCGCGTTGGCAGCGATGGAGAAGGGAGACGACTGCCCCGGGATCGAGCTTCTGATCAAATGGACGGTGACCATCCCATCATGCCTCGGATCTGTGTTTTGTTCAGATGAAAGGATACCATCGCTCCACAACGGACGGCGGGATTCAATGCTCCTGCCTCGAACTTACGTGCTGGGCAGAGATCAACGGCATGGATTAAATCACCCTAACGAACAGATGTAGAGCTGAGATTTAATTCTATGCCTCGGACTTACTCACTCTCCACAATCAACGGTGGAGATCATCGCACCCTTTGAAAAGAGATGGAGGGCTGGGATTCCCAGTTACGCCTCGAACTTATATTCGATCTCATGATCTTATAATCCTAGTTGTCAGTTCTCTTAACTATTTCTCTCTCTGCGTGGTTTCCATAGCTTTTGACAAATAACCCCCTGTACTTTCATACTTTTCCATGCAGGTCCCTCCCCATGAGAGAGAGAAAATATCATTCCAGTCCTTAGACTCCCTTGATATTACAATCTAGTCCTTTTCTCAGAGAAACAACAATTCCCTTTTAAGTCCCTAGTTTCTTCTGGTTTACCAAATAGTCCTCTGGCTGTGAGAAGAGTGCAATTTCATTCTAGTCCCCCAATGTTTATAAAATTGCGAATTCATCCTTAACAGACACAACTAACTCCAAGTTTGGGAATTTATCAAATTATTCTTTCTCTTCCAATCAAGCCCAAGTAATTTCCAAATTTGAAAATTTTCTTTAATTGATTAAATCAATCACCAACCTATCATCATGAGCTTATTCCAAAAAAATTATTTATTCCTTTCTAAGCTTCCCAATCACATTTAATTACCAAAAAGCCCTTGGTAAACCCAATTAAAACCAAAAAGGGTTTCAAGTAAATCAATTTATTTCAATTATCAAAATATTAAAAATCCTTTTATTCAAGATAATAAAAATCCTGGATTTCACATCGTCCTTCAACTTTGGAAAAAAAAAGGACGATAACTTGAAGTGAAATGCCAATGTTGTTCTTACCGGCTTTATTTGCTCATGCCAAAGTTATCAAGCACCTTCTCAACGAAATGACTTTCGGAGAGTGTAAGAGTTCCAAGAATATGACATGCCCGAACAAGATCTTTTATTTCAAACGACTTGCTACAATCAATATTTCATATAGAGAGAACCACATTTTGCTAGACAAGCATAATAGTAGTTTAATTTGATGGTTGTTAAGAATTTTCTTAATACTTAATTTTTATCAGAAGATTCACAACTCTTCCACTCTTCATTAGTTTGACTATCTTCCAAAATAAATAAAAGATAGAGTATTGGGTCAAAGTTCTGGAGATCGCGCTGGGGCTCATACAGTAATGAATGTGGATGGAGTTAGTTTGTCCGGTAGCAAACTTCCATAAAATCTGTTTGTGGGGACTACACTATGATAAACACACACCAGTTTACTACTGTTCCTTTGGCCCACGTGCCAACCAAGGCACAGGCATGTCTGCAACATGGCCATGTCTGGTATGGCGACGGCGTGCCATCTTTAAATATTATTTTATATAAATTTTTATTAATGATTTTATTCTCTCAGGGAGTGTTTGGTACACCGGATTACATAAAATTATGGAAAATCATTATCTCATTGCAAGTTCCAAGTAATTATAAATCTGGATTTTATCCCAACATAATCTTTTATAAGTGTTATAAATCTGGATTTGGGGAAATCATTATCTCATTGCAATTTCCAAGTAATTATTTTTTAAGTTTTTTGAATTTTTTATATGGTTTTTTCTATTTTTAGGAAAAAAATTTTCATTATTTTTGATTTTTTTTTTCAAATTTCCTTTATTTTATAGAAGTTATTAAAAACTGGCTGGCACGACATGAGCCTAGTTGAGCTATAATTTAAGAATTGCTACTTTTATTCAACCAAACACAATATTATTACTACAATAACTCGATTTTCAAACGACCAAACAAATTTCAAGTAAGTAGAGTTATTTTAAAGTATATGACATCCAACATGAAGGATTCACATGCAATACTAATTGAACGTGAAATTATTCATGCTAGAAATAAGATTCCAAGCTTGTGGTCCTTCTAGCATTATTAGTACAAGAATGAATGTGGATGGAGTTAGTTTGTCTGGTTGCAAACTTCCATAAAATCTCTTTGTGGGGACTACACTATGATAAACCCTTCATGCACACACCAGTTTACTACCGGTCCTTTGTGCATTGTTTAATTACATGCCAAATTTTGAAATCATATTATGCAAAGTTGAGTCTATATATTTAGAATAAATTAAATTACAAAATATATGGGTTTATATGTAAAATCTCTAGAGCTGGATGTTCATTTTACATCCAAAACCAAACGAAAAAAAAAAAAGGAAAAGAAACGCTTCTACAGTAACGTCAGCCAAGATATTGAAACTTTGAGAACTCTATATATATATATATTTTTTTTTCTAATAGTTCATTTTCACAATTTGAGGTAGTACTAGGTTTCGCCATGTTGCACAAGTTGAGTAGGTTGGGCCCTTTGTGTCACATTTAATTAAAAGGGACAATGCACAATAAGGTGATATGTAAATGTCATAGCTTGGATCATTCCTCAGGCCATCCTCTACCACAAGGAACTTTTTTTTTTTTTTTTCTGAAAAAATGGATGAACCACATTAATTAATTATATATCAAAAGATAAGGCACAAACATGTTATTTATGGACGAAATGTAGAACTTTACTTGTACATTGTTCTTTTTCTCGCTATAAATAAGAGTGCAAGCTTTTGACAACTCCAACTCAAACAAAGGCATCTCTCTCTCTCTCTCTCAAAAAAAAAAAAAAAGAAAAAGAAAAAAAGAATAAATGGAGGTTGTTTCTAGCACGACTACAATGAAGCCATGCTACAATGGTTCTAAGACTACTACAATGAAGCCACGCCACAATGCTGCAAAGAATGATCAGAATGATGTTGTTCGACCCATTGCGATCCATCATCCCTCTCTTTGGGGGGACTACTTCATCGTAAACCATTTATTATCGTCCACATGTCAGGTTACTATTATTCTTACTATTATTCTTGCTATTTACTCACTTGCTATGGGCGAGAGTATCTGTAAAGTTTTGTGAAAATTTACTTGTATCTAATACTAACCCAACACGAGTATATGCAAGTTACCGGCCAGCGGAAAATATTAGTGGGTTACTATCTTATTTATCTTCTTTTTATATATTTTATCCAAAAATCAATATATTTTATGACTATTTTTATTCATTTGACTTTGGTTCTATTATTTTTTAAAGTACAATATTTAGGTATAGAAATTGTATCTTAAGATTTGAAGGATGTATGAATTATATACCCTACTATATATTTATGTATTCTTGGTTTGGGAAAAGTATAATATAATAGTTTGATAAATTAATTTATTTATCAACTTTAGTGTTTCATTTACAAAGTTTTAATACTCTAATTAAAAAGAATATATATATATATATATATATATATATATATATATATAATTTGCACTTTGCAGGTAGAAGAGGAATGGCAAAAACAAAGGGTGGCGGAGCTCATCGGGCAAGTAAAAGTATTGTTAAAAGATGCACGGGGTTCCTTGGAAGAGATGGAGCTCATCGACGCACTCCAACGCCTTGGTGTCGCTTACCATTTTGAAGAGGAGATCAATGAAGCATTAAGCCTCATTAACAGCACTGCTCCATTGCATAGCGACAATGATCATCTACATAATATTGCGCTTCGGTTTAGATTGCTAAGACAACATCACTATCATGTACCATCTGGTAATGAAGGCTTCTTTCCTTATATATATGCATGCTTCATATATGAAGTACTAGACATTGTAACTTAATTAACTTTGATGCATCTAGCTAGCTTTTGATGAAATCTTTTTTGGTTGGTGATACATGAAGATGTCTTTAACCGGTTCAAGGATGATGATGGAAACTTCAAAAAAGAATTAAGTAATGACTTGAAGGGATTGTTAAGCTTATATATGAAGCAGCTTACCTTTGCACCCCATAGGAGGATGTGTTGGATGAAGCTATTGATTTCACAAGAAGGCATTTACAGTCTATGGTGAAAGATATAGAACCACGGCTAGCAAGGCAAGTTACACATGCCTTGGGGACGCCTTCACGTCGAAGAATGAAAAAACTGGAGGCCAGGCTTTTCATTTCCATTTATGAAGAAGACGTTGATGCAAGGAATGATGTTGTGTTAGAGCTTGCAAAACTGGATTTCCATATACTGCAATTGCTACACCAAGAGGAAGTCAAGAAGATCAGCATGTAAGTGATGGATGACTAAACATACGATGATAGATAACTAACTTTTAATAATAGAATCATACCACATGGTAGATGAATTAATTGATATAACCTTACCTATATATGAATAATAATATGAATAAACATATCTCTAGAACACAATTATTAATGGTTACTTTGAATAGATATGCACATTTTAACTTATGGTGTCTCTTAATCATGTAGAGATGATTTCACAAATGTCTCTAATGAAAAGGTTTCATTTTGGATAATTTTGGTAGCTTTGGATGATTAGGATTTGAACGGCAATAACTTGACAAAAGAGATGATTTCTCTTAGAAATTGACAAAAATATCTTTGATTTTAGTATTCTAGACCTTTCAATACCTTTGACTCTAGGGCTAGTATATATGTAGTCCATTAATTGCGCAAGCTATTATTCACTTCTTGAGCTGTTTTTGAAGTATTGGGTTCATGGATTTTTTTTTCCCCTTAGAACTATAAATGGATGATATCTCTAACCTTAAGTCTAATGGCCAAAAACTTAATAGAGACCCTCAATTCTATTTATTTCTTATAAGCTCACATAACCAACTCATGATTCTCCTTAGGCAATGCTTTGTAAAGTGGGCCTAGAGATCTAGACTTGGATGTAATTAAAATGATGATATAAACTCTCTCTACTTTCGTAAGGCAACTTATCTTCATAAAAATAGGATTTTATATATGTATTAAGGATTTGGTGGTTCTTATTTAACTCACGTTTTCATATTTCGGTTCATGCATCTTATCTTATTCAACTTCAATTTTGACTCCAAGACTTGTTCGATTGGCTCTTCTACAATCTTTTTCTTAATTCTTTGTTCATGTATTCAAAGTAACCCAAGTAATTGGTCAATTGATAAAGAGGTTATTTTCTTGGCTTGGTCTATAACAACCACTATATAGTCAAATCAAAAAGACGGTGAACTTCAATCTCCTTTGAAAATACTAGCAAGAATATCCCACACTTTTTCTTGCTAGAATTTGTGTGCAGCATTCTTGAGTGTTGTTTCAACAACAGCTTGATATTGAATGAAAGGTATCATTTTGTCATTCTTCCTCGTTTCTCAAAACTCCTTAATTACAGAATAGCTGTCTTTTATAACTCTCTTTATAACCTAGCTCTAATACCATTATTGGAAACAAGTATTCATAATCGATAACTAACTTGCTCTTTTATAATAAAATCACATTGCACTTGGAAACTAGTTTACAATCATCACATGTTTCTTTTATAATGTTTCAAGGGACATGAATGAATGGATGTAACCTTACATATGAATAGA
Organism: Dioscorea zingiberensis; assembly: GCA_026586065.1. Taxonomy (NCBI): domain Eukaryota; kingdom Viridiplantae; phylum Streptophyta; class Magnoliopsida; order Dioscoreales; family Dioscoreaceae; genus Dioscorea; species Dioscorea zingiberensis. The sequence goes on along the minus strand of CM048821.1, from coordinate 18,699,806 downwards.
CACATATATCTAAGACACACATACCTCTAATGAATTACTTATTTTGAATAGATGCACCTTTTAACTTAAGGTGTCCCTTCGCTTATATATGTAGAGATGCCTTTATTGATGTCTTTCGCGAAGGAGTTTCATTTCGACCGGTAAAACTTCAAAATTACTAAGTTTAAGACTTAGGTGTAAAATCACCAAATGGTTGATTGGCTTACATTTAATGTGTTGTGCAGATGGTGGAAAGATTTAGGCCTTACACCCAAGCTTACATTTATGAGAGATAGAATTGTGGAATCATATTTTTGGATGCTTGGTGTATATTTTGAACCTCAATATTCAAAGAATAGAATGTTGTTGGTGAAGGTGATAACTATGCTTTCACTAATGGATGATATTTATGATTCTTATGGCACACTTGCTGAGCTTCAACTATTCACGGATGCAATTCAAAGGTCTGAACTTTCTCACCTTCAAAATACCAACATAATGCATAGTCTCAACTTCAGCGTTACTTGGATTTCAATGTAGGTGGGAATTGAAGCAAGAGGATCAACTTGATGAAAAACTTCAACTTGGTTTTATGACCATATACAACACATTAAAACAAGTCGAGGATGACATTCTTAATGACTGGAATCGCTACCACATTGATTACTTCAAAAGAGAAGTACATTAAGTCTAGATTATATGATTCTATTGCTTGTTTGGTGTTGCCTAATCTCAAATCTCTAAAACCTAAAATCTGAAAATGAAGTACTCGAATATAAATTGTATGAAAAAGATCCAAATTATTGCCATCTTTTCCAATACTTTTTGTCTAAGAAATGCCTTCGAAACTCAATGAAAGACTGAAGTTCTGCATTATTTTGTCAGTTTGAGAAGGTTGCTTTGGCATGGTTAGAAGAAGCTAAATGGAGAGATGAGGGGTGTTTGCCATCCTCATTAGCTGAACACTTACATATATATCTCACTAAAGACCTCTGGCTACCAAGTCCTTGCTTGTGCTTCATTGATTGGCATCGAAGAGGTAGACAAGGAGGTACTTGAATGGGTGACAAGCTTTCCTCAAATCAACAAGGATATAACTACAATTTCTAGGCTCATGGACGATGCTGTTGATCACACTGAGGTATGTGCATACCAATTAACTATATATGCAAGTATTAGCAGTTATGATTTCTCTAAGCAATATAATTATCTCACAAAACATATCATGCATGAAGTCTGAGGCAACCAGCGAGCCTGCTGTTACAACCATCTCTTGCTGCATGAAAGAGTATGGAGACTCTTTAGAGGAGGCAAAACTGAGGATCTTAGGAATGGTGGAGAATGCATGGAAGGACATGAATAGAGAGTGTCTTCATTTGAAAAATATAAGATCATCTAATGTGCTTGTTAGATTTGTTAATCTTGCATGCATGATGGAAACTATTTACAGAAACTCTGATGGATACAGTGAACCCGCATCATTGAGGAAACCAATATCTCTACTGTTGGTTGAACCCGTTAAGTTCTAAAAATTTAGTATACGTGTTCTTCAATAAACAAAAGAATAATTGCCTTTATTATACCCAATTGAGAAGAATCGGTCATTGTAAATTTGATGCTTGGTTTGTAAGGGTGATTAATTTGTAATAAATTCTAAGTTTCCTTCAAGAATTACCACTAATATTATCAAGCTCATTCTTCTTTACAACTTTCTCCATTTCGTTACTGTCAATGAGCCTCTCCACTAGTTCATCCGAGGCTATTTCTTGAGAAGAACTTCTACAAGAGGATGCTTCATTTTTTTTATTTTTTTTATTTTGACAAAGGCGACAAGCGCCCCCACAAGGGAATTGGATGTGTGTAGGGGTGGTACCTCGATCCCAGGTTAGTCCACAAGAGATGATCACCCCGCTTGACCCTCACCTTGCAAGAGTGTTGGTTCGATCTTGGGTTAGTTCACAGGAGAACACACTCTTAACAAGGGACCCGACTACTAATAAACTTGGATGTCGTTAGTAATGCTTCATTTTTTATTATAGCATTGGTGGAGTTCTCCTCTGAAACTTTCACAACATGAGGCTTACTATGGCGGGATCTCAGCCAATCGAGAAATGGGAGGCATTGACATGCGTCGAGTGAGCGCACCACCAAGGGCATGACGAATCCTAAGAAGCATGCAGACTTCATTACTTTTTGATGAATGGTTGTGATTGAATGTTAATTAAAATGTCTACTGATGTAATGACTGGTCTAGTGGTATAGAGGGAAGTCTGTTGTTGGTAGTGGCGTGCCTGCACAGTAGGCATTTATGGTAATGCCTCTGAGAAGGTTGTTGAGCAGCAGTAAGTTGTTAGAATGGAATCTTCAGTATGTTAGAAGAGGATTATAAATACAATGAAATGCCATAGAGAAGGCAGGCAATTATCTCAAATCTTCTCTCTTCTTCTCTCTTCTATTCCCTATTGTCTCATCTCTTCCCCTCCTCTACCTCTATCTATCTCCTCTTCTTCATATCCCCTACTACACTTACTTAAGCCCACTGCCTTCTTCATTGCAAGTCAATGTTCTTCTTCAAAACTCTGTTTTCTATTCATTCTTTGATGCATGGGAGGAGAAGTTGTCTCCTCATTTTCTTCATCCTCTGAAAGTAGAAGAACTTCTTAACAACATATCATAATAATTGATTTATATATTGCACTCACATCTAAAGCCTTTTGTGCTTCTCTCTCTATCAAAATAATTTGATGGTCTGATGTAGTACTTACTACATGATAGAACAGTGTGCTCAAATCTACCTTCCACTGACATAGCAGTTCTCACCTTAGGAGGAAACCTCTCACATTTGCACGGATTAAACAAAATTTATAGATAACTATGCAAGCAATATTTTTTACATTAGAAGGAAAAGGTTTTAAAGTTAAATGAGCTTGAATATTCATGTACCTGCAAAATTTTCTCTTAAAAATATAAAACATTCTTCGAGGAGCCTAGAGTCTTCTGTGATCTTTGAGCTGCTTTTCTTCAGAAGTAAATATTGTTATTGATGAAGTCCAAGATGAAGGAAGACCTCCTAAGAGTTGAGGTCAGGTTCCAGAGTCAAGGCCGACCTTCAGAGTGTTGAAGCCAAGTTGTAGCTCCTAGCATGCTATGTGGACTTAGACTAGTTGAGGTGCAGTGAAGTAGGGAGCTGAGTTCAAGCTCCTGACATGCTGATGTCAGGCCCTGAACCCGATCACGGGCCCTTCGAGCATGTAACAGACCGGCCACACCCAAACCAAGGATGGGCCCTGGCCCGAATGCAAGGCCTAAAAGTATAATCAACCTGATTACAATTCACACAATACAATAATAATACTGACAACCACTCATATAATAAGGGGAAGAATAAAAGGGTTCTACATAACTCTACAACAAACCACGATACATATCGTGTCTCAAATACAACCTCAAATACAAACAATCCTACAAGGTTCATAAACCTCACACACAAAGAAAGATAACATAACCCCCTACGGTGCTACCAACCTCGCCGGGGTATCAACAAAGTCCCAAAGCCCGCACACGACTCACTCCTAGTCCGAGCCTGGTGCTCCTCTACTCCTCGTCACCTGTAGCGAAGAATAAAAAACACAAAAGGGAACTGATCACACCAAATAAGCTTAGTGGGTACCACATACAAAACATGTGCATACAAGAAACATAATTGCAGTAAGCAATCCGCAAATATGAACATAGGGCCTACGCCCCAAAACATCATCAATATAGATATACATCTACGGGGGCCCGCGGCCCAAAATATCTATAAGCACTGAGCCTGTGGCCTAAATCATAAAACACTGTCGATCCCCGAGTGGCTACTCGGTTCATGGCCCTTTTCATCCCCCGCGAAGCTTGCTCAAGCCCCTGTGCAATCCCAGGTCAATCACCCACTCGGATAAAAAATTCAAGGCCGTGCTATCACAATCCTAACTCAGATCCCGTAGAAGGCCGAGTCTACCCGACTACCTGCGCTCACTACGAATCGAGTCAACCCTCGAATCCCGATCCCGGGTAGAAAGAGTCTATACAACTACAGATCCACTCCCCGTATTGAGTCGAGCCTCAAAACACGAATATGCATATAAAACCTCGTACAATGAAAATACATTTCCATACATACAAACATGAAAATAATCATACCTTTACTATGAAACAAGTTTTCATGCAAAGTTTATAAAAAACACATACTGTGCGTTTTTCCGTATGATTACCTACCTGATATTAAAGTCCTGCACTAGTCCTAGACGTGCTTCAATACTCCACGCTGGGATCTAGATAACATAGTACATAATCATCAATACCTATATATTCATAACATCGAAATACACTACTTGTATTAATTGAAATCCCAAACACAAATAAGAATTTATGTCGATTATGCGCAGTCGGAAAGAAATGTTTATATCTTCTAATCTGGACATCGGATTTCATTGATCTAGGATTCGTTAGAAATTTAGTTTCATAACCTTTCTAATGACATACTATACGTCCCAATCACGATAATATAATTGACAAAACTGCCCCTCAAAAGTCGCAGCTTGGAAAACTATAACTTTAGCAATGTATTGTGCGCAGTCCGAAAGGACTATTCATATCTCTTAATCCGCAAGTCGGATTTTGTTAATCCAGGATTCTTTAGAAAGATATCTTCATAAAGTTTTTAATGATCTACTAAACAACCCGATCAGAGGTGTATAAATAACTAAAATGCCCCTCAAAAGGGACAACCTGTAATTGTATTTTAATAAAATTTTTGACAGCACCTCCTCTATTTCTAGGTTTTAACTTTATATAAAAACATACACCATGAATTCTACAATCCATACATACAAGCTTTCCTTAACCATGGCGTTCCCTCTAAAATTCATTTCTATAATTAACATCATACATTCATACTTAAGTCCCTCATCGAATCACAGGCAGCATCTCCACAGGAAAATTAGGGATTTAAACTATAATCCTCCAACACCCTAATTCATGTATTCAATTAGTCCATACTTTTGGTGGTTTACAAAATTAAAGCTCAGAAGGCTTACTTGAGTCTCTCGGTGTTCTTGCGTGGGTGTTTCTCATGATTAGGTCCGAACGGCTGCAGAAGGTCGGTGTGTTGCCTTCTCCTTGTCGTCAAAGCCCAGATCATCGATGGAGGTACATCGGAGTTCCACCGGACTCGATCCTCACCTGAGATCTCACAGTTCAAGAATAGGGAAGAAGGGGAGGAGAAGCTCGTATTCGCAACAGTAACAGAGGAGAGGCTAGCAGCCTTGATCTCACCGAGAAAAGGAGATGGGGTTCGCGCGCGTGGAGGCAGGGTGGCGTCGGGAGGCAATCACACGGGGCACTGGCCGGAAGGGAGGAAAGGAGAACGGAGGAGGAAGGGGGGTTGGGTCACCAGTGGTTGCTTGTGGGCGGTCGAGCACGCCAGTTCCTTGCTGGGGTTTAGGGAGAAAGAGAGAGAGAGATCTATCCATCTCATCTCATTCATATATATAAAGAAAAACAGTAATATAGTAAACCATTATATTTTACTGTACCTTCACATGAGTGATTGTGGAATCACGGGATTTAAAATCTAAAACCGACAGAGATCTACCAATTCCGGGTCTCGGTTGGCTTGACTGGAATTACCTTTGTCCTTTAATTAATTAGTTGATTAAAAATTAGTTAGTTTAATCAACTCAATTAATGTTTAACCATATAATCAATCTTATTAATGATTTTTACACTTTATCCCTCCCCTTTTTCTTAATTCCAATTCCAAATTTCTTGAAATACTAATGCTTTGAAATTAATTTCTCACTTAGAGCATTATCTATCTCAAGCCCGTCAGTCATTCACTTAAGACGATGGTAAATTATATTTAAACATAAAATTCCAAACAGGAACAGTACCTAGAAGGGGTGGCTTTTACAATCCCCCCTTATAAGAGTTAGTCCCCTAAACTCATATCAAGCATCACCAAACAGGTCTGGGTAACGCTCTCTCATATCAGCTTCGCGTTCCCAGGTGGCTTCACTGCTGGTATGGTTGTTCCATATCACCTTGACCAAAGGAGTCGCTTGGCTCCTCAGTCTCCTCAGTTGTTGTTCCTTATAGTCAAGGATCTCTACGGGCCGCTCCTCATAAGACAAGTTCTGTCGGAGCTCCATTGGTTCATACTCTATGATGTGAGACAAATCATGCACGTATTTCCTCAGCATAAAGACATGAAATACATTGTGGACCTGAGCCAAGTCTGGAGGTAGGGCCAATCGGTACGCCACAGCTCCAACTCCTTCCAGTATCTCGTACAGTCCAACATAGCGTGGGCTGACCTTCCCACGCTTCCCAAAGCTCATCACACCCTTCATAGGCAATATTCTCAGGAATACTCGGTAGCCTACATGAAACTCTAGCTTCGAGTGACATTTGTCAACATAGTTCTTCTGACGGCTCTGAGCTATCTTCGACCTTTCCCTGATTACCTTGACCTTCTCTATGTCCACCAGTAGGGTGTTTGGACCTGTAAATTTCTCCTGTACATCATCCTAATGGATAGGGGATCTTAACTTGCGCCCATACAGAGCTTGGTATGGCGCCATTTGGATGCTCGCCTGGGAACTATTATTATAGGAGAACTCTGCTAAGTATAGACAATCATCCGACAAGTCGGTAAAATTGAGGGCACATACCCGCAACATGTCCTCCAAAATCTTGATAACTGACCATCCATCTGAGGATGAAACGCTATGCTGAAGGTTAGTCGAGTGCCCTATGCTGTCTGTAGACTCCTCCAAAATCTCGAGACGAATCTAGAGTCTCGATCAGATGTGATCTACGTTGGTATGGCGTGCAGTCGAACAATCTCCTTCAAGTATAACCTGGCCAACCACTCTAGGCCCATGCCGGTCATCAAAGGCAAGAAATGAGCTGACTTGGTCAGTCGATCAATGATCACCCATACAGACTCATGTTTCTATTGAGTCCGAGGCAAATTGATCATGAAATCCATCGTGATGTGTTCCCACTTCTATTCTGGTATTGGTAAGGGATGTAGAGGTCCTGCTGGCGTCTTGTGCTCCGCCTTCAACCGGTGAAAAGTGAGGCAGTGTGCTACAAATTGGGCAATTTCACGCTTCATGTGACCCCCCAGAAGTGGTTCTTTAAGTCTCTATATATTTTGGTGCCTCCAAGGTGGATAGTGTAGCTCGAATAGTGAGCTTCCTCCATAATGTCGTTCTTTAGATCCGGGTCATTGGGCACACAGAACCGATATCTATACCTCAGGGTACCATCTTCATCTACTCGTAAGTCTGTTGGTATTCCCTGTTGGATTTTGTTCTAGATCTTCATCAAATCATCATCCTGTACTTGTTTTCCTTTGATCCTGTCCAGTAAAGTTGGTCGTACATATAGGCTCGCTAGACTCACCTTCACGTCTAACAAGACGACCTCTACTTCAAGTTTCCTCAGCTCATCCAAAAGAGACTTCTGGTCAGTAAGCTCTACAGCGGTTCCATAGTTGACCTTTTGACTCAATGCGTAAGCCACCATGTTAGCCTTGCATGGGCGATAATGAATGCTGAGATCGTAGTCCTTGATCAACTCTAGCCAATGTCTCTGTCTCATGTTGAGCTCCTTCTGAGTGAAGATATATTTCAGACTTTTATGGTCTGTATACACTTCATATGGTACACCATATAAGAAGTGGCGCAATATCTTCAATGCAAAGATCATTGCCGCCAGTTCCAAGTCATGGGTAAGGTAGTTCTCCTCATAAGGCTTCAACTACCATGAAGTATATGCTATCACTCACCCATTCTGCATTAGTACACATCTTAGACATGTTCCACAAGAATCGTTGAAGACAGTGTATCCGCACCCGCTTTCTGGTAAGGCTAGAACAGGTACTGTCACCAGCCTTTGCTTCAACTCTAAGAAACTCTGCTCACAAGAATCAGTCCAGAGTAAGCCTGGTCAGGGGTGTCTTTAGCCGCAAAAACCCCTCCACAAATCTCTTATAGCAGCCCGCCAATCTAAGAAAGCTCCTGATCTCTCTGACTGTATAGGCCTCCTCCAGTCTACTACTGCTTCAATCTTCTTAGGGTCCACCGAGACTCCGTCTTTGATGATAACGTGTCCCAAGAAAGCCACGCGGTCAAGCTAGAAGTTACACATAAAGAATTTGGCAAACAACTCATGTTGCCTCAGAACCGCCAATACTCTCCTCAAGTGCTTCAGGTGCAACTTCTTGCTGCGTGAGTAGATCAGTATGTCGTCGATGAAAATGACCACAAATTTGTCCAAGTAGGGTCAGAACACTCTATTCATCAAGTCCATGAATACCGTTGGGGTATTGGTAAGCCCAAATAACATCACCATGAACTCGTAGTGCCCATACCGTGTTGGAAAAGAACTCTTTGGGATATCCTCAACCCTGATCCTCACATGCTGATAGCCAGATCTCAAGTCGATCTTGGAGAGCACTTGAGCACCCTGCAGCTGATCCATCAAATCACAAATCCTCAGTAGAGGCTATTTGTTCTTGATCGTCACCTTATTAACCACCCGGTAGTCGATGCAGAGTCTAAAAGACCCATTTTTCTTCTTGACAAATAGCACTGGGAGCCTCAAGGTGACATAATGGGTCGAATAAAGCCCTTCTCAAGAAGTTCCTCTAATTTTTGCTTCAATTCCTTCAGTTCAGCAGGCGCCATGACGCCCTGGATACTGTGCAGTGCCTGGAGCAAACTCTATCTCAAACTCTATCTATCTCTCTCTCACGGGGTAGACCTTGTAGTTCCTTTGGGAATACATCTAAGAATTCATCCACTATAGGAATATCAGCAACTGTGAGCACGATTTTCTTAACCTCCATAACTTAGGCTAGAAATCCTATGCATCCACTATCTATTAGCTTCCGAGCGTGCATAGCCGAGACTTCTCTAACTAGAGCGTAACTCTTATTGTCGAGGAAGACAAACTCCTCGAACAGGGAATCTGAAATATACCTTCTTTTGTCTGTAATCCACCACAGCGTAAGCTGAGGAGAACCAATCCATCCTCAGGATGACGTCATAGTCTTTCATCTCTATTACATATAGGCTGGCAATTAGCTCACTTCCTTAATGGACACTAAGCAGGTAGGTGCCAACCAACTAACTAATCTCGTCGCCCTAATTGGGGTATCGACACATAAATCATGTTGTAACTCTACAATGGGCAATGCTTGTTTCCAAGCAAACAAGGCGGAAACAAAAGAATGGGTTGCCCTGGGATCAAACAATGTGTAAGCATAGAATGAGTTTATGGATAGGGTACCTGCTACCACCGCATAGGAGGCCTAAGCATCCTCCTGTGTTAATGAGTACATATGCCCCTCGGCCATGGGTTTACTCGGCGCTGCGGTTGATAAAGAAGGTTGCATGCTTGCCTTTTCTTTCTTGCCCCTCTGTCCTGAGTGTTGTCCTCGGCCTGACCCTCCAGAATGCCCTGAGGCACCCGGAGATACATATGACATGGGCAGAGATTCTCTAGTCTTTCCCTACTAACGAATAGGGTACTGAGTCTTCCGATGCTCTAGACTGCCACATACGAAACAACCACCAGTGAGCTGAAGGCAATTCTTTCGTATGTGTAGCCCTCTGCACTAATAGCAACTGACCGGCTGGCCCCACCGCCTGAGGATCCTCTGCTCCTAGACCCCAATGATGGTGAGGGTGTATCATAGGGTTATTTCCTATGTGATGACTTCGGCTTCCCAGAACTGCCCCAGATGACTGACTCGGTCCCCTAGTCCGTCTCTATGTTGTATAGCTGACCGGAACCTCTGTCTCCTGCCCGAAAATATCCATGTACTTGGCTCTACCCACAGCCTCTGAGTAACTAGTACACCTAAATGGCACTATAGCCTGTCGTATGTCACTGCGTAAGCCTACCTGAAAACTGCGACATCTGCGGGCATCAATCATCACTAAATCAAGGGCATAGCGAGAGAGGCGGTCAAACTCCACTTCATACTGATCTACTTTCATGCTGCCCTTGGTCAGTTGGATGAAATGTCTCTTAACTACTCTACTCTGCTATACTTGGTATGAAACACCATCTTGAACTCCTCCCAAGTAGTGAAGTTTACACCCCTCCTAACCTGTATCTCTCCAAGTGGCCAGTCCACAATGCTACCTTGGAGCATGAACAAGGTGATCCTCACCTTGTCTGCCTCTGTGCACTAAATCACTGCGAAGGTCATCTCTATCTATCTGAAACAATGGTTTGTCACGTCAAGTTCTACCTCCGTCCCGTCGAAAGGAGGGGATCCCATCCTCTGAAACTCAACAAAGAATGCACTGCCTTTGGATGGTGGAGTCTACCACTGATGCTGCCTCTGCTCATGAAAGAACCCCATTATCTCGCGCATCATGTACATTATCGCTGTAGGGTGGTCGTAGCCCTGTTAATCAGTATCTGTCATCTGAGGTCCGGCAGCCTTAGACTGGTCATGCTCCCCCCTGCTCAAATTCCATACCAGAAGGTGAGGTATGCTCCTCCTACTCAAACTCTGTAGCAGCGGAGGTCGGGTACCTCTTCCGTGGTCATCCGGGTCCCGTCTTCATGATAGTTGTTATAGCACAATTCAAAACAATTGATTGTTTAGTCAAACTATGCAAAGGTAATACTACCCATACCAACACTCTCAGCATACTAAATCCCCTAAGTCATCAAGGCAACTAGGGTGACTCTAACATAATCATTGTTTTGACACCACTTTAATCTGTCACTCCCTGAACCCGATCCCTGGACCCTCAAGCACGTAACAGACCGGTCGTACCCAAACCAAGGACGGGACCTGGCCCGAATGCAAGGCCTGAAAGTATATCAACCTGATTACAATTCACACAGTATAATAATAATATATTGTGTATTGTGACGGTGGAGTGAGCTTAGCGGTGGAGGATTGCTGATCCGGTGGTCAAGGTGCTCGTTGAGGATGGATTTTCATTTCTCATGATCATATTCTTCTATGAAGAATAAACAATTGACTCCATAGAATTTTTAAGAGCATTTGATGCATCAAAGATGAGCGATTGAAGATCATTGGTTCTTGTTGGCTTGTGACATGTGACTGTTCACTATTGAAAAGATTCATAGATGAGTTTCTTGCATTGAGGTTGGATTTTTTTATAGTAAATCTTGCTCTATTATTTTGATTTTGATCCTATTGTTGCATGCTTTGAAGATTCTCTTGTTATTTGATCAGATCGGTCCGAGAAGTCATTGATTGTTATAGTTAATTGGGTTTTTGTACATTTCCCTTTGAAACTCAGTAGTACACTATCTTTTAGCTGAACAAAGTGGACCAGTTGCTATGTATGGAGGTTTGATGGCATCTTCCTCTTCTAATACTCTGAAATTTCTTACCAAAATTGATGCCAAGTTGAATGAAGCCAACTACAAAGAGTGGTTTACCACCGTCAAAGTCACTCTTCTTGGACTAGATTTGTTTCGGCATGTTGATGGTATATCTCCGCCACCCTCTAAGTCTTCTACTTTCAGTTATGATGGCTTTGTATATGATATTTTGGTTTCTTCTTATCATCATGCTTGGTATGCAGCTGATCATTGAGATATGACCGTCATCTATAAGTCGTGTGAGGTTGATGTTCGTATGGAGATTGGACATCTTGCTACGACTCGTGAGATATGGGAGTACCTACACCACATATTTGAGTAGTCTAATTCTGCTTATAATATACTGTTTTGCAAGATATTGCTCACATTTGGCAGTGTAAGGGATCAGTTTGGGAGTATGTCACCGAGCTACGTTCTCTTTGGTATCAGCTTGACTCTTTGGAGCTTCCATGATTTTGAGTCAATTCGTAGTCAGTTGCTTAATCAGGAGACTATACCTTTATTTGATGATCTGATTCATAGTGACATTTCTACGGAGACCATTATGAGTATTCTTTCTAAATCTAGATCTTCTTTAGTTGACACAATTCTTGTTGTGTTTGTATTGAGCTTGTACACACACTAACGCAAGTGCATGTGTCGTCCAAGTAATAAAATAACCAGTAAGTATCGGGTTGAATCCACAAGGAATAAGATGCTAATTAAACAACAACCTACTAAGGTACTTTGCAACTTTAGTGAATAAGATCAAGGGTTGGTTGAACTAAGTTCCAAGAAATCAAGTAAAATGATGGAGAGAGTAGGGAAGACTAATAGTGATAAGAGTCTAGGGTTGCATGAAATCTAGACATGATTGAGATGTTTCTTTTGTGATTAGATATGGTTTGTTGAAGTGGTCAACAAGGGTTATTCAATGACACATTAGGGACTTCATACGCCGGAGGCACATATGCTAATTCCATATTCCTAACAATATGCCTACAGTCTCCACCTCATATCCCTATAGAGTGGAGTGAGACAATATTGGACCTAGACGATGTCCTGACCATGGATCGATGACCCACGATATATTCCTATGCCTCAAAAAATGTCGGCTGGTAACACCCATCTTCCAGCTTTTGACACATAGTCCGTCTATCCTAACATTCATATGACCTTATGCCTAAGATATGTCATTACTTTTCAGATCGATGATTAATTAATTTCGTACAAATATTCAAGTAGCTGAATGTTTCTTGCCTTTCGACTAATGGTTTATTGAAGGACTATATATGTCACAAGCACATTATGCTCAATTAACAAACCACATAATCACAAGATAGTTTGGATATTCATGTCTAAATTGTCATACAACTCTAGAACAATGTTCTAGCCCAAAAACATGATGTTCATAACATAACAATCAAAGTATTCATACAAGAAAACATCCATGTTCACAAATCAGGGAGAAAGATTAAAGATACTAAGCAATGATGTGGATCTTTGTCCTTATTGAAGTCTCCCTTCTTCAAGGCATGCTCAAAACTCTCTGGATCGTCGACAATGCTCTCTATAAGCCATTCCCATGCCCTCATTGCTGCGCTAGCAAGGACTCATGCCTCAAAGCCAAGATTGGAAGAAAAGTTGTGGAATACCGAGATGAGGTAAACCCTAAAAAGCAGATTTTTTTATATAGTCACAATATGTGACGTGTCGCCCAAGGGTGAGAGACATGTCACATGACACCATCTTTAAAGGTGATGCATGCGCAGTGACGCATCGCATGACCGTGAGCGACGTGTCGCCAAATCTCAGTTTTGCCAGTCGCCTACAGCACCATTGGCGATGTATCGACCATGAGGTATGATAAGTCGTGCCCTGCCAAATCTGCTCTTCAATGACTCGTTCCGACTGCAGCTTATTCTAGATTGCTCCTAGGTTTTCTCATCCTTCTGTGGCTCTTGTGATCAACCAAAAATCGGCCTTTCCTATAACAATAATGAAAATCTCATAATAGTGCTTGTGATTATCAAAATCTTACTAAACATGCATAATCCGAGTAGCCAACACAATATTTCCAATTTATAAGAATTATAACTAAACAAGCATAGAATTCAACTATTACTTCACACATTCGACTCTTAACAATATTCTTATGGCCCATAACTTAGCTCTCCTTCGAGAGCTAACAGGTTGTACCACATCACTCTAGGACACCTACACCTATTGCTTCACGAGTGCCTCCTATGTTATCCACTCAATAGATTTCGTCTATTGGTCCTCAGTTTTCTTGCAGTTACTACAAGTAGCCAAGGCATATGAAGGCTTAGTGCCCCAAGCTTTATAAGCTATAACCTCAACAGTAGTCTCAGTAGCCTCCTCCTGGTACTTCACATTCTTCCCATGCAGCTTCTTCCAAGTCTTCACCTCACGTCTCCATTCCATACCTTGCTTCTTACATTGCTCTGTACGCTATGCAGCGAGCTTTGCAGACAGGTTCCTCATCTGCTATGTTTGTTGTCTTTGGTATGGCTTCCTCCTCATGGATCTTGGATTTTAGTGCTACCCATCATATGACATCCAACGGCATCAACCTAGTTGACCATTAATTCTCCTATCCACCCCTCATCTAGTGTTCATATTGCTGCTGGGACACTTTTGCCTGTCACGTAGTGTGGTTATTTTCCACTACAAGAAAATAGGTAATTCGCGAGGAGCATTTCACGATGATTCAATTAAACTGCCACAAAATGTAGAATTAGCGGCAATTTTCTAAAAACCATCGCTACATGTATTAAAATTGCTACGGTTGTTTGAGAACCCCCGCAAACTGATGCATTTTAGCAGCGGTTTTCTAAAAACTATCGTGAATTACATGCATTTAGGCCTTGTTTGGATGAGTTTTTTTGCCCCAGTAGTGCTTCTAGAGTAAGTTAAGCGCTTCTGGGACAAAATAATCTATTTGGATGGGCTTTTTCAGTAAAGTAGAAGCTATAAAAAATCTGAAAAACATCTTTCTTCAGAAGCTAGTGAATTGTAGATTTTGAAAAAAACTGTTATGTAGAAGCTGTTTTAGAAAATGACAATTACTAAAAGACCCCTCTCAAATCTTTTCAAAGCTACTTTGAAAAGTGTCAATTACCAAAACACCCATTAGCATTATTATACTTATTTATTTTATTATTGTTGTTATAAAACTACTTATGTACTAATCTATCCAAATACAAAAATAACAGAAGCGCTTAACTTACTTTAAAAAGCACTTTTTCATAAGTCCTTCTATCAAACTTATAAAAATCATTTTTTTCAAAAGACAACCGAAACAATCCCTAAGTTGTGGTTTTTAGAAAATCGCTGTGAATTCATGCATTTCACGGTGGTTTTTAAACTACTACAAATGACAGTTTCTCACAATAATGTTTAATCGGTTTTTATAAAACCGTAGCTGCTGATTTACTCATAACTGTGCCCAAGCTCCAACGAAATTGGTAGTCTTCTAGAGCTTTGTGAGCTTGCTCAAACCCTAGATCGCGGTCAGAGAAGCAGGGTGATGCGGTTAGATAATAGTCTCGAACGGTTGACTGTTGTAAGAGAATTTGGAGAACCTCCATATGTACGTGGTGCCGGTGAACTAAGGGAAAGTGGAGACGAAGGGCAAGAGCCTCCAGATCACCACCTTCAAGCACAAGAGGTGAGTGCCGCCATTTCTAGGTTTTTTTATCCTTTATGTTTCACCTTATTTTCACTAATTTTGATCTGTTTAGCAATCCTTGATGTATTTTATTTTGATTCTTTGTGAATCCTCACCAATGTAACGATGAATCGCCCGTCGTGGATGCAAATGGTGATCGTTGGCATTGGCAATGTCTCCAGGACCTCTCTTCCCTTCCGCCCTCCTTTTGTTTTTACCACCCGTCGGGTTGCTATTAAATCTCTAATGATCTCTAAGATATCCTCCATTTTTTTTCTATTTTGGTGTTGGATTAATTACAATTCCATCATTGTTTCAATTACTTCTTATCAGACCAGGCACAAAAGCTCTGTCACAGTCGTCGAGACCCTACAGGAAACCACCCATCATCCTATCGATAATGCCCGTCAGGAACCCGCAATTCTTCCCCTCCTCCAAATGCTAAAGGTGAGGACTTAAATTTTTTTTTTTTTTTTTAACTTTTGTGGATTTTCTTTTTTATTGGTATTGTGACTGGAATGGTTACTTTATATATAATCTCTGAAGTTTTGGAGGGACCCGGTTGGCTGGAATGGAAAATGATGACCTCCAAGGAGCTTGGGATCAAGGGTTCCAAGATCACTAAGCCAACAAAGTTGGTTCTCAATGAGCTTAAAAATAAAGTTGGGATATTTTCATCCTAATTTTGGTAGATCATAACATTATGTTTTATTTATCATGTGATAGATGTTATCCCGTTAGATAGTTTTAAAGATGTGCATTGGGTTTGCTCTTTTTTTTTTTTTTTTTTTTTTGACAAAGGCGACAAACACTCCCTCCCCTTGAGGTAATTGTGGTCGTGGGGGTTTGATCCTGGATTTGTCCAAACCATCTATGCCCTACACAAAAGACCCGATACCAATAGGCCAAGAGGCCATTGTTTGCACTGTGTTTGCTGTTGTGCAGGGTATGAAGTATATCTGGTTGGAGGTTGTGTGTGGGATCTCATTATGAAGACGGCCCCCAAAGACTTTGATATCATACCTTCAGCTAACCTTGCAGAGGTTTTGGTTATTTGCCCTTCTTTCTGGCATGATGGATTTATTTGTTTGATTAGTTCGATAAAACAGTGTGTATGCAAAGTCGTTAATTGTCAACATCAAATTTTATTTCTGTATGAAAGTTTGTATTCATTTGGTATTTTGTATGAACTCAACGGCACACAGAATTTGTGTGGATAGTGTATCTATGTCATGTATTTAGCTTCTTAATTTCTTTCAATTATATTGCAATGACCTAATATGTTCCTATACTGAATATGTTTACATTAATTTTCTGCAGGTTAAAAAGACCTTTTCATGGTGTGGAATAGTCGGATCCATTGTTGAGGTTTGTTTACCTAATGTGTATAATAACAGACTTAGGTTGATGAATGGGCATGATATGGGATTAAATGTGAATTGTTTGTGCTAAAGAAAGTGTCCCTTTTATTAAGTTATTCCTAATCTTTTGATGATATTACCAAAACATCTTGGGCCTTATATCTTCTTTACTCAATTTACTAGAACAAAAGATTCTTCACTATCTACTGAAGTTGTAAATTTAGCTACGGAATCAGATCAACATAGTAGCGAGAAGGTATAACACTTACACTATTAATAGGTTTAGGTTCCATAACAAGGCCTGGGAGTGGAAAAGAGAAACTCAGAATAGTAAAGTGGTTGTTGTAGCATCAACTATAAGTTTTGCAAGTGTTACTGAGAAAACCCCTATTCAAATTGAAAACAATATTTTTGGGTGTTAAATAATATCATTGAACTAAGTTATACCATGGATGGAAACATTTACTATTGTTGAAGTGTGATTGGATTGATGTTGCAAAAGGGTGAAAAAAGATGATTTAGAGTTATGAATTTAAATCAATTATCTAATATTAGGGCAAATGAGTATGATGAGCCATCTCAACATTTCATGCTTTCTATGTTGAAGACCTATAGATCCAAATTGAAATGGATAATTTTGCTACTATAATGTGTAGTCAGATTCTACAATGGAGGATAGATTTACTGTTATAGGGTGTGGTGAAACCATATAGTGGTGGATTTATCTGGCGTTATAGGTTTCCCTATCCACCTCTAAACATATATCGACAGAGGATTTAGCGGCGGATTTTCTATCCCCCGCTAAATCCCTATGGCGGTGGAAATATTCGTTGATATTGATATGCTTTTTGTAGTGACATATAACACTAAAATTTGTAAATTTGGATTATATTCATGAGTATACATCAATTAATTAAGAATAATATACATGTTTAGTTATTTATTTTATATATTTTTCAAAACTAAAATAAATAAATAAAAACAGATAAACAACCACACTTCATAGTTTTGGTGATATTGGAGTCCTATACATATTAGCCTCTATTTTTTTTTTTGTGATATAGGGGATAAACCCCTCAACAGAGGAACGTCAAGGGGTGTGGCTGCCAAGTGTGAAAGACTCCTTAACCTCTTCACCGCAGGTACAGTATAGATGTGGGGATTTCTGTGAGAACTTTGTCTTTCATCCAAGTAAATTACCAAATCTTTCCCCTACATTTATGGGCCTGACTAACAGCAGTTGAAGGCGTATTGATCAGTGAATTCACGGCTAATATACGGGACCCGAGATACCGCTAGACCAATGGTCCTTTGTTTAGCCTCTATTTTACCCCTCTTTATTAAGTGAGCTCAAAAGGAGATATTCAATACCGAGTATTTGGTCTTGTTTATACTAATGCAAGGTTAAAACTAGGTGTCAGAAAAACAAAGTCAAATCTTTCTTAAGGAATACCATTCAACAAGTTCACCAATTACCAAAAATTTGGTCAATAGTTCATGGGGAGAGAAAATCACGTCTTGATAGACAAGCATAATAGTCGTTTTATTGATCGTCGTTAAGATTTTTTAATTTTTATCGAAACTTTTCAACTTTGTATTAGTTTGACTATCTCTCAAAATCATATCATATATATATATATATATATATATATATATATATATATATATATATATATACAATCCCTCTACAATAAGTCAATATTGTATTAGTGAATACAAATGGACTTTTATTCAACCGAAGGCAATATCATTACTACAATAAGTCGAATTTCAAGCAACCGAATATATATCTTAATGACAAGTGTCTGAGGTTAAATATATGACACCGAAGTGATTCACATGCAACAAACGTGTTCATTTTTTCCCTAGCAAATAAGATTCCAAGCATGTGGTCGTTCTAGCATTAGTACAAGAGTGAATGTGGCTTGTGGCCCTCTAGAATTAGTAGGTTGGGCCCTTTGTCTCAGGCAGGGTCCTTTCCACGTTTGGACCTTTCCTCAAGCCATCCTCCACCACAAGGCACAACCTTGTTATCTATGGATCAAATGTAAAAGTTTGTTTGTACAATGTTATTTTTCTTACTATAAATAAAGGTGCAAGCTTGTGACAACTCCAACCCCAACAAAGGCATCTATTAAATGGAGGGCTCTGACACTACTACAATGAAGCCATGCTACAACATTGCAAAGAATGTTCAACATGATGTTGTTCGCCCCATTTCGAACAATCATCCCTCTCTTTGGGGGGACTACTTCATCGAAAACCCTTTGTTATCAGCCACACGTCAGGTTATTACTATTCTTATTATTTGGTGTTATAGAAAAGATGAAGTATTTGTATATTTTAATAGATAGTATATATAGACATTTCAAAACCCAACATGTACCCGTTTACCCACTCGATGTGAGCGAGTACCTTTAAAGTTTTTCATAATATATCAAAATTTATTAGTATCCAATATGATCTATTATAAATCTGGTGAATAACGGGTCACTCAAGAGTATCTGCAAGTTACCCGTTAACGGAAAATATTAATGGGCTACTTTCTCAATTATCTTCTTTTTATATATTTTATGTCCACCTAGACCCATAATCCATATGTTGGTCCGTGCGAGTGACTACTATATGCAAGTTTCCCTGTTTTAATGAAAAAGAAACCAAGAAAATATTTCTCAATTAGTTTGATTTTTAAAAAAAATAAAAAAAAATAAAATAACAAATCTAAGTACTTCTTAAACGGTACTGGTAACTACTTCTTTTACTTGTTAAATGTAGGTAATTTTAATTCTAGATTTATAGAGGTAAATAAGTTAAAATTAGGTCTAGGTACAGCCGTGTGTGTATATATATATATATATATATATATATATATTACTGCGGTGATCACTTAGTAGGATCGGCTGCGGGATCCGACCGGCCGTTATTTTTGGTCTTGAAGAGGAACTGGTTTGAAGGATTTCAACCCATTTACTGGATGAAGAAGATTATGGGATAAAAATTTAGAGCATGGAATTTTAAAGTATAATTTGGTGGCCAGATCTTTGATCATAAACGCGTTTAGTTTAAGAAAATTTTAAGCGTGCAATTTATTTATTAACTATTAAAGGGGGATCGAAACCCGGTCATTTTACGAAAATTATACTTGAAAATTGGATATCTTGGACTTTTATTTCTACGATATCTCCTATCCTGCGGTATTTGGTCAAAATCTTTCAAACATCTTTCCAAAGCGTCGACAGTAGTCAGGCGGATCTACACAATGTCAAAGCTAGGCCGATCCTACATATAGATCGGAACTAATACATATATATATATATATATATATATATATACAAACAACAGAAAGATAAATGATGGTAAATTAATATTCTTAGAAATAAAAAGATTGATATTTGGCCGCAAAAGAAGATATGTACATATTGGTGTTATGAAGGAATAATACACAAATATAATTTGTATTGTCCTTCACACACAATTATACATTTTACAGGGTTAAAGTTCCATATTTTAATGAAAAGGAAACCAAGAAAATATTTTTCAATTTGTTTGATTTAAAAAAATAAAATAAAATAACAAATCCAAGTACTTCAACTAACAAATCCAAAGACACATGACATGACCTTCCATTGTTAGCAAAAATGAATTAAGTACAAATAAAAACTTTGATACTTTTGGTGTTGTGGCTTGTTGTAGGTAGAAGAGGAATGGATAAAACAAAGGGTGGCGGAGCTCACCGGGCAAGTAAAAGTATTGTTAAAAGACGCACGTGGTTCCTTGGAAGAGATGGAGCTTATCGACGCACTCCAACGCCTTGGTGTCGCTTACCACTTTGAAGAGGAGATCAATGAAGCATTAAGCCTCATTAGCAGCACTGCTCCATTGCACAGCGACAATGATCATCTACATAATATTGCGCTTCGGTTTAGATTGCTAAGACAACATCACTATCATGTACCATCTGGTAATGAAGGCTTCTTTCCTTATATATATGCATGCTTCATAAAGTACTAGACATTGTAACTTAATTCACTGCGATGCATGTCTAGTTTTTGATGAACTCGTTTTTGGTTGGTGATACATGAAGATGTCTTTAACCGGTTCAAGGATGATGGTGGAAACTTCAAAGCAGAATTAAGTAGTGACTTGAAGGGATTGTTAAGCCTTTATGAAGCAGCTTATCTTTGTACCCCTGAGGAGGATGTTTTGGATGAAGCCATTGATTTCACAAGAAGGCATTTACAGTCTATGGTGAAGGATATAGAACCACGGCTAGCAAGGCAAGTTGCACATGCCTTGGAGACGCCTTCACGTCGAAGAATGAAAAGACTGGAGGCCAGGCTTTACATTTCCATTTATGAAGAAGATGCTGAAGTAAGGAACGATGTTGTGTTAGAGCTTGCAAAACTCGATTTCCACATATTACAATTACTTCACCAAGAGGAAGTCAAGAAGATTTGCATGTAAGTATTCATGCTGATTTCAAACTGTTTAACTTATTTTCACGGCTTCTTGAACATCTAACCTATAGAAAAAAAAAAAAGAGACAACACAGATATGAACACTAGCTTCATGAAATGTAGATTCAAGACCAAACGGTCACCAAATTATATGAATATAGACATATACTAAATTATTTTCTTTGGATTCCGACAAATATCTAATCTACCGACCTTATCCCCATTATATATATATATATATATATATATATATATATATATATATATATATATATATATTGTCAATATCATGCCTGCTTTTTTAAGTTAAGAACTCTATCAAGAAAGTTTTGAGAGGTCTGATTTGGCAAATTCTATTACATAGGTGGTGGAAAGATCTAGATCTCTCAACAAAGCTTACATTTGCCAGAGATAGGATAGTAGAACTATACTTCTGGATACTAGGGGTGTATTTTGAACCAGAATATTCAAGGGCCAGGATGATGATGACCAAGGTGATAGCTATGTTTTCTCTTATGGATGATATTTATGACTGTTATGGCACACTGGTTGAGCTCCAACTTTTTACTGATGTAATTCAAAGGTTAGAAACTTTCTCCTCTCTCACTTACTAAACATATTTCAAACATTGATTACAAATGAATGAAAATACCCCACAAGCATTATTGCATGAATTAATGTAAATTCAGGTGGGACTTAAAGGCAGCAGATCAGATGGAGGAATGCCTTAAAGTAAGTTTCCTTGCCCTACATCGAACAATGGAAGAAATTGAAGATGAAGTACGCAAGGATGGAAAGCTCTACCGCATCGACTACCTCAGAAGAGAAGTACAGTACCATAAGTTCACTAGTCTAAATTTCTTATAAGTTTTAATCATTCAAATACTACAAGAAACTCTTTAGATGTTCAATATGCTTTCATTACAATTAAGAGTAATTGCAAAGATATATGTAAAGATGATCAAATCAGAAAATAACAAATAAAAATTCAATGGATGCATTATCTAAGCCCTACAATTAAAAATTGTAGCTAACTAACTCTTTAAGCATGTAATTTATCTTCATTATCTTTAACCATGTAATTTATAACCATCCAAACTTGGACAGCTAACTTCGTTTTGATTTTGGCAGATTGAAAAGATGGCCATTATATGGCTAGAAGAATCTAAATGGAAAGATGAGGGTTACATGCCATCACTAGTTGAACTTTTCGATTTGTCAATGAAGACCACTGCTTACCATGCCCTTGCTTGTGCCTCCTTCCTTGGTATGGGAGAAATAGCAGACAAGCAGTCATTTGATTGGGCTTAATGAGTTTTCCTCAAATTAGCAAAGCTATAAGTACAATTTGTAGGCTCATGGATGATCTTATGGACTATGAGGTATGAAAGGACTCAATCTCAGAATAAAAGTTGAAAAAATTAATATTCAATGGAATGACTCAATTTGATATATCAAGGAATGACAATCATAAATTGTTTATTTTTAAGTTTTCTTTTTTTTTATAGAAAAGTTGATAAACCACAATTTTTTATGATGAGGAACATATATATAGCATTAACATAGTTCGACCTGTACTGGGTTCAAAAGCTACATAGATTGAGCCCCCATTGGGTTTGGTTTATTTTTTAATCATTAACTAGTATAGTCAGATAAAGAAAAATTAAATAAAAGTAGACGTCACTTTCTACTTCCCACTTCTAAATGATAATAAAAACATCATACTGTTAACTCAATGTTAAGCAGTTGAAAAGTATAAATTTTCAAAGAATCAACTCAAAATTTAGTCTTTTCTTTAATTCATCCTCTTTGTGTCTTCTAAAGTTTGATGCAAAGATGGGGAGAAAGCATGTTTCAACGGTCCATTGCCGCATGAATGAGTTTGGAGACTCGATGGATGAGGCATTCACAAGAACCTTACATATGGTAGAGGATGCATGGAAGGATATAAATAGAGAGTGTCTACTTCTGATTAACATACCATCTCCTCTACTAGCCCGATTTGTTAATCTTGCTTGTATGATGGAAACCATATACCGAAAGGCTGATGGATATACCAACTCGAGTATATTGAAAAATTTCATATCATTATTGTTGGTTCAACCAATTTTGCATTGAAGGTGAAATTTTTCAAAAAATATCATTGGCGCCTTTAGTCAAGCATTGTAAACTTATATTATTTGAGTGATCATTTCATATACAGTTTTAGTACATATCTATGTTCCTTTATTGGTCAAGTTTTGCTCATATTTTCTATGCAACTTGTATCATGTTGAAGATAACTAATATTTTGTTAGAGAAATTAGAGTCATGAGTGAGAAAAGAGAAACTAATCTTACAATAAAACCAAACAGTATGAATCAGCTTTTCCAACATAACACCCCCTGTTATCAACCTCGGGCTTTAAAAAATCCATTATTCCAAATCAAATCTTCAAAGCTCCAATTTATACTTAAATTGAAAGATGCAATTCTTAGAACCGAAAAAGGTTTACACTTTCCTCTTGGTCACTCTTCCTATAATAATAAAACACAGACCTGCCTCATTCATTCAATATATATACTCCATTTACACCAAAAATATCATTTTTTTATAAAATATTATTATTAAAACAAATTTATAAAAAATATAATTTAGTACGAAGAATGATTTTATATCTTAATCCCAACCGTCTCTACCATGATAGAAAATCATAAACTTGCCATTGCTTATCACCATAAATTCACTTTGTATTGATTCCTAGAGTAGTGACGACGCACCACTACTCCAACTTCTTTAGATCCACAATCTTGGTTAACATGTCAACTAAGTTTTTTTTGTTCCAACTTTAACTAAATGATCCTTGCCATCTTCAATCATTTCCCAAATAAACAAATTAAATAATAGTGGACTTGAATATGCTATGTTCTCTTGTGATATATTGGATTTTTTGCCAAACAAATAGCATTCATTCTATCACAATGAAACACTATGGATGTTGATTTTATACCAAACTCCCCCATCAACCCATGAAGCCAAAAAACTTCTTTATATGTTTTGCTCATTGCCATGTACTCAACCTCCATAATAGATAATGCCACCTTCAGTTAAAATCTTGGCATCCAACTAATCAGATCATTTTCAAACCAAAATACATATCCATGTAGATTTCATTTTATTCAAGTCACTGACAAAATTTGCATAAAAATAACCCATGATTAATGGGTCTTCTCCTTTGTTGTATGTAATCATATAATCACTAGTGCCTCTAAGATATCGAAGCAACCACTTGGAGACTTCCTAATGTTCTTTATCTGAGTTAACAATATACTGACTAAGTACTCCAACTGTATATGTAATTGTAGGGTTTTGTAGAAAATCAAAAGTATGTATTATATACATGACACAGCAGAAAGATTAAAATTTTCTAAACCCAAGCCCAAACGGATCTCCCTACGTTTATCAAAACACAAGCAAGCAAAGTTGAAGGGTATGTACCTTTGGAAATATGTACCAAGTTCCTTTCTGTGAGTCGGAGAAGATGTTGCGTCAACCACAGCAGTCCGTAGATGGAGTGCCTCTAACTGTGATCCACGCGAAAATCCGCAAAAGCAACCTCAAAGGCGACGGGGTGATCTTCCATGCAAGGTGCTAGCTATGGTGGAAGTTCTTGAGAGGATTTGGGAGAGAAGAGAAAAGGCTATTGATCTCAATCAATTGCTAAGAAGTTGTATATCTTTATGGCCTAGAATATCATATATTTATAGGCCTCCCTAATCAGATTAAGGTTTGTTTCGGATTGAGACTTTAATTGAAGCCCAAATCAAATTTGGCTTACAATCTGATCAAATTTGACATATAATCTAATTCGACTTCCAAGCAAATTTGACTTATAATCAAATTCAACATATAACCAAATTTGTCTTATAATCTAATTCGACTTATAATCAAATTTGACTTATAATCAAATTCGACTTACAATCTTTCTCTTCCCTTTAATTCTCTCGTTTGAGGATCTATTCCTAAAAACCCGTTTTATACCTCATTGATATCTTTTATGCATGTGACCCATTAGGTTCCTGGTTATGTTGGCCATTCATTATAATCAACTATTGATTACAAATTGATCATGAGTGGTATCTAACAAGACCCCCAATTGACCGGAAAGTCAGGTGGTCTAACTTGGAACCTTTCAGTAGCCAATGTTAGTATGCAATTTGTCCTTTACCATCTTATACCAACTTGGTTCGGAGTATGGCCTATGTGTCAACTCCCACTAGACTGACTTTGTCACACCTAGCCCAAGTATTACTTCCTCATCATATGGGATCCATTACTCAAAACTTATGTCATCGAAGACCATCTTCATGACAAGTTACTCTGGCAAGAGATTCCTAAGTAACGACCCGACAAGTGGCCATGGGTATACTCTCCTTCTATCAGGAGTGGTAAATCCTCTGTTAGCTACCCAAATACATTCGAATACTTCAAAGCTGTACCCAATCACCACCCTGTAAGTAACCCCTAAAAGGAAGCGTAGGAATGGCAGCAAAGCACAGGTTCCATATCCAAGATAACTTGTGTACCTCAAGTCTAAGGATATTTGCACCATTGCTGCAATGAGATCTTCACTAACATTTTAATAGCTAGGATAACCATGTGAAGACTCATGGTAGGTCATCCAATGAACTTGCTACCCTTCGCAAGCATCCACATATTCACTCAAAACATCTTCATGCTTACAGCTTGTGAGAACAACTGCTTGATCGGATCAAGGAGCATAACATGTACTAGTCTTGATGGATCAATAATGTCCCGTCTCATTGATCCTTCGACTAGGGATATTTAGATACGTACATAATTACACATGATAGGAATCCCACATTATGATCTCTATCATAATTTTCTTCATCCTATGTGTTGTATCATGAACTTCATTAATTAGATTTAAGATCTCATATCATATTCATAGTAGTGAACATCTAAATAATGAAGAAGTTTTTTATTAAATAAATAAATTTGTACATAAAGTGCCAACATTAATCCATGGCTCACCATTTCAAACATCAAGCTTCCACCTAGACTTGCATATAGAATAACATCCATTTTCCTTTTTTCTTCCTTCAACTTTGGGGAAAAAAAAGGGAAGATAACTTGAAGTGAAATGCCAATGTTGTTCTTACCGGCTTTACTTGCTCATGCCAAAGTTATCAAGCACCTTCTCAACAAAATGACTTTTGGAGAGTATAAAGAGTTCGAAGAATATGATATGCCCGAACAAGATCTTTTATTTCAAATGACTTGCTACAATCAATATTTTCATATAGAGAGAAACACATTTTGTCAGATAAGCATAATAGTAGCCTAATTTGATGGTTGTTAAGAATTTTATTAATACTTAATGCGTTTGGATGGGGGGATTCATTCCTTTACAAAGGGGAATGAATCCCCCCAAAGATGGATACCCATGTTTGGGTATCTATTGAGGGGAATGAATCCTTTTTGTAAGGGATTGGGAATCCCTTCATGAGGGGAGGGGGGGAATGGCCAATCCCCTCATGAGGGGAATGGACAAATTACCCATTTGTCCCCTTAATTAACTCTAATAATTAATTATTATAAGCAACAACTAATCATAATAATTAATTATTATAAATAAATATTAATTATAATAATTAATTAATTATTATTATTAACAAATTTAAATATAATAATTGATTATTAAAATTATTTGTTAATTTAATACTTAAATTAAAAAATTGTTCTTAATTAAATAATTAGGTGAATTATAATCATTTTTGCATAACAAATTGTCCTTAATTATATTAATCAAATAAAAGATAATTAAATATCAATATTTATATTTAATTATAATGGTTTATTTAATTAAAATAAATTAATTATAATAATTAAATCGGAGGAGGAAAATGGACAAATGACCCATTTGCCACCTCAATTTACTATAATAATTAATTATTATATTTAACAACTAATTATAATAATTAATTGTTATAATTAACAATTTAAATATAATAATTGATTATTAAAATTATTTTTTTAATTTAATAATTAAATTAAAAAATGTTCTTAATTAAATGATTATGTGAATTATAATCGTTTTTGCATAACAAATTGTTCTTAATTATATTAATTAAATAAAAAATTATTAAATTGGGATATTTATATTTAATTAAAAATTTTAATTATAAGAATTAAATCGAAGTATGTTAATCAAAGTATTTTATAAAGAAATAAATCCATTTTTATATCAAGGGTATAAAAGTAATTATATCATAGCCTTTTTTTTTTCCCATTTCCAATACATTACTTTCTTATTACCTCCCATTCAAACAAGGTAATCATTCTCCTTCCTATTCCTTTCCTTTCTATTCTCTTCTCCTTTCCATTCCCATGCCCACTCCTTTCCTTTCCATTCCCCTTACCCAAATGCAACCTTAATATCTATCAGAAGATTCAGAACTCTTCCACTCTTCATTAGTTTGACTATCATCCAAAATAAATAAAAGATAAGAGTATTGGGTCAAAGTTATGGAGATTGCGCTGGGGCTCATGCACTACATGCCTTAGTGCTTCCCGACCTCCTCGAGGTATGATCCTTCGGTCGTCGCTTCTAACCTTGAAGCTCCGGCTATCCTATCTCCTGAATCACTTGAATAAAAATCCAGCACATGTAACAAGGTAGAGGTGTCAAATAGGTTGAGTTTCGGCGCACAACCTCGAAAGTGTGGGCCTGCTAGGTAATCACCGCCCGCGCAGCAAGAGGCACGCTGCCACTGCGCACGCCGTCTTGGCCCGAGCATGCGGGCTGGCATTGCCCGGCCTGCCTGCTAGCCGAGGCACAGGCATGCCTGCCACGTGGCCATGTCTGGCATGGCCACGTCATGCCATCTTTAAATATGTTTTTTTTTAATAAATTTTTATTAATGATTTTATTCTCTCAGGGCGTGTTTAGTACACCGGATTACATGAAATTTGGGGAAATCATTATCTCATTGCAAGTTTGAAGAATTATAAATCTGGATTTTATCCCAAACATAATCTTTTATAAGTGTTATAAATCTGGATTCGGGGGATCATTATCTCATTGCAAGTTCCAAGTAATTATTTTTTAAGTTTTTTGAATTTTTATATGTTATTTCTATTTTTAAGTTTTTTTTTTCATTTTTTTTATTTATTTTACAAATTTCCTTTATTTTTTAGAAGGTTTTAAAAACTGGTTGGCATGACATGAGCCCAGCTGAGCTATAATTTAAGAATTGCTACCTTTTATTCAACCAAACACAATATTTTTAGGGTTAAAGCCATTTTTGGTCCCTGAAAAAGGGACCAATGTTCATTTCCATCCCAAAATTCAAAATTTGTTCAATATGGTCCCTATGTATTGCATATTTTAAGTTTTTTGAATTTTTATATGGTTTTTTCTATTTTTAAGTTTTTTTTTTCAGTTTTTTATTTATTTTACAAATTTCCTTTATTTTTTAGAAGTTTTTAAAAACTGGTTGGCATGACATGAGCCCAGCTGAGCTATAATTTAAGAATTGCTACCTTTTATTCAACCAAACACAATATTTTTAGGGTTAAAGCCATTTTTGGTCCCTGAAAAAGGGACCAATGTTCATTTCCATCCCAAAATTCAAAATTTGTTCAATATGGTCCCTATGTATTGCTGACATGGCAGTCATGTGGAACACTAATGAAATGCATATAATCTTTTTATTATTATGTTTAGGTCGTTATTTTGCTGATGTGGAGTGATAAGTGACAGTCTATGCTGATATGGACCGTATTGAATAAATTTAAAATTTTTGGGATGGAAATGAACATTGACCCTGTTTTCAAGGACCAAAAATGGCTTTAACCCATATTTTTACTACAATAACTTGATTTTCAAACGACCAAACTAATGACAAGTTAGTAGAGTTATTTTAAAGTATATGACATCCAACATGAAGGATTCACATGCAATACTAATTATAGAAATAAGATTCCAAGCTTGTATTCCTTCTAGCATTATTAGTACAAGAATGAATGTGGATGGAGTTAGTTTGTCCCGTTGCGAACTTCCATAAAATCTCCGTCGGGGACTACACTATGATAAAAACCCTTCATTATCATCCACACACAAGTTTACTACTATTCCTTTGTGCTTTGTTTAATTACATGCCAAATTTTGAAACCATATCATGCAAAGTTGAGTATATATATTTAGAATAAAATTACATAATGTTACCGAAATATTTGGCAAAACACGTGTCACCTACCCAAATGGCCACGTGTTAAGCACGGGGCCACATCCCTCTGGCCACGTGGCGATACCACCTAATATCAAATCTTCTGTTACGGCTTTTCTAGCGAAATTCCGCTCGATAATTGAGAATGAGGCATTTGCTATCTTTCAACTCTACAAACAAATCATGTCGGAATTAAGCAAACCCAAAACCTTCTTATCTAAAACTTGAGGTACTCATGGCCACGTAATTTCCTAAGGAAGAAAATATCTAACGCCTCTACAATAAGTAGATATTATCCACTTTCCTCTACAGTAGGCAGATATTTTCTACTTTCCTACACAGTAGGCAGATATTTTCTTACCGCCTCACGAGATATTTTCTCACCGCCTCATGAAATATTTCCACAACCGCCTTCATCCAGATATTTTCCTAAACCGCCTTCAACTTTTCTATAAAAGAAGAACAACTATAGTAAGAAAAGGGGACTTGAACAATCAATTAACCTATACCCAAGAAGTCTAAAAATTCACCAAACCCTCTTTTTTCTCACAAGATTTCTGACTTAATCATCGGAGTTAAATCCGGGCAGAAAGGCCCAATTCCGATCGCTCCCCTCTCCTTTTTACAGACTCGTCCAGATATCCAGAAACAAAAAGGGGACAATTCCGATCATCCTCATCGATCCGATCGCCTCCCCAAAATTCCTCCAGAGCACCCGGCATTCCAAGGCATCTAATATTCAAAACCTGAAGTAAGCGTCCACATCAATTACAAATTTCAGTTTGTGAAGGCCGAGACGGATCACGAGGCAACAAAGAACCAAAGCGTGAGAGACGGACCCGGTTTTTGGCATCAGCTTGATTGGCGTCGTAGGGACCCTTACGAAAAGCTAAATGATTACTACCAGAAAATCTAAACGAATCCAAGAACAAGGAGTGCCTGGCAATATTGAAATACCCAGTGAAGTCCGGAGGACTGGGGGGAATTCACCAGAAAATCCAACCCCATCGGAAAATCCACCGATGGTACCCCAGGGACCCGTCCCAGATTTTTATCTCAATATGTAGAAACAATTAGAGCAGTTGGCTCAAGCTGTTCCCACTTTGGCCCATCCACCACTCCCACCCACACAAATTCCATCAAAGATGCCGACAACCCCATTAGCTAATTCCGAAAGCAGAGGGAGGACAAGGACCTGCACCCATAAAGAAAGAAGAGAGGGGACCGCCTTCTCTCGCTAGCTGAACCTCCCTCCGGCCGACGCCGAGAGCAAGTTACCACAAGAATGAGCGGAATAGTCCGCCCTGCTCCAACCGCTATCTGTAAGAACACAGATGTGGCCCTCTCGAGGAAACCCTAAGTCCTCAGCGCGTATGTTCTCACTATACGCTCTCCTTTTATTAAGGAAATACTGGATGAGCAAGTTCCTGACAGTTTTCAACCACCTGCTATGACTGCATATGAGGCAAAACCGATCCGTCCTGTCACCTGAAGTCTTTTCGATCAAAGATGCTGCTCTCTGGAATCACTGATGCCCGTATGTGCCGAGCTTTTCCCGCCACCTTAGAGGGAAAAGCGTAAGACTGGTTTGTTGATCTTCCGTCTAGCACAATTTCTTCTTTTCAAGTTTTAGCAGACCGCTTTCTAGCTTATTTTGCTAATTATTCAAAGCAAAAGAAAACCCCATCTACCCTTCTGCGCGTTAAGCAACGAGGGGGTGAAAACTCCAAGCCTACCTCAATCGTTTCATAGATGAAGCGGCAAATGTTGCGGACCTTGTTCCACGAATGGCCGTAACCTTCTTGATGGAGGGTTTGCTAGACTCTCCTTTCCGTTTTCCCCTCACTTTGGATCCACCAAAAACCATCCCTACCCTCATGATCCACGCCCAAAAGTACATCAATTCTGTCGAAATTTATACGGGTTGGGATGAAGAGGCTCACCGCATCCCTACGGAAATCCAGAAAGAAAGAAAACATCAGAGTTTCAACAGGAGGCCCACAGAAATCCGAAGGGAAGGAGGATCACATAGGGACAATAAAAGTGAAAATAAAGGTCTGGAATCTTTAACACGTCCTCAACGACACATGCTACAGCCTAGAGAATCCCCAAAAGAAGGGAAAATAGTCAGATATGATCACCATACCCCACTAAACCAAACCAGAAGTCATATCCTTATGCAAATCCAGGATCAAAAAATTTTGACGTGGCCAGAACCTGCAAAAAATCCCGAACGACAAAAGAATAGTAAGAGATATTGCAAGTTTCATCAAGCTAGAGGACATGACACAGAAAAGTGTACTCATTTGATGAACGCTATAGAAGATGTCGTTAGAAGAGGATAACTGAAGCAATACATTAACCTTGATATTCAAGAGGGACCTGAAACTTCACAACCTGAAGGATAAAAAGGGGAGATGGTCGGATTTATTAGTAGTGGTCCTGGTTGTGGTGGTGAAAGTTCCACCTCTCGGAAAAGCTATGCCCGAATGGTAGGAGTTGCACAAGAGACAAGAGTCTCACAAAGAAGGTCTCGGCCTATGGCTCCTATCATTTTTTATGATAACGATGTCAGCAGGGTTCGCCACCCTCATGACGACGCCTTAGTCATTGTCATCATGGTCTCCAGCTTCCAAATGAAAAGAGTTCTGATAGATAGTGGAAGTTCAGTGGATATACTCTTTTGGAGTGCCTTTGAAAAAATGAGGTACGATGCGGACAACTTACTCCCCATAAAATCATCTTTAGTGGGATTTTCTGGAGGAGTTGTACAACCAGAAGGAATGATCTCTTTAACAGTTACGGTAGGAAATTCGCCAAGATCATCAATAGTGACAACAAATTTTTTGGTCGTACGCTGTGCATCAAGTTACAATGTGATTCTTGGTAGGCCAACCCTCAACGCCTTAAAAGCAGTAATTTCTACTTATCATCTTCTCCTAAAATTTCCGACCGAGAGTGGCAGTGGAGAAGTAAGAAGGGATCAACCCTTGGCACGACAATGTTACGCCTCAACCCTCAAAGGAACAACTCAAAATAAAGGCAAAAACAAGAGCTTCAGAGGCCATGTTGGTTAACAGAATAGCAGAACAAGAAGATAAAGAACTCCGACCAACCCTAGTTGAGGAGTTGCTTGTCATTCCTCTAGATACAACTAGATTGGAGCGTACCGTGCGGATTGGTGCGGATTTGACAACAGTACAGCAAAAGAACCTCATGGCAATACTAAGGATGAATTCTGATCTTTTGCACGGTCCTCGTGAGGACATCTTAGGGCGTAAAACGTAATGTAATTGAACACCACCTCAGCATAGATCAGTCGTTCAAACCTGTTAAACAAAAAATGAGAAATTCCTCCCCAGAAAGGCAGAAGGCTGCAGAAGAAGAAGTGTCAACCCTTTTGAAGGCAGGATTTGAGGTGAACTATCCAGACTGGTTGGCTAATGTGGTTCTGGTCAAAAAGCCGTCCGGGAAATGGAGAATGTGCGTGGATTTTACGGACCTAAATAAAGCTTGTCCGAAAGATTCGTTTCCTCTACCTTCAATTGATGACTTGGTTGACTCTACGGCAGGGCATGAAATGCTTAGTTTTTTAGATGCCTTCTCAGGCTACAATCAAATCCGAATGGTCAAAGGCGACGAAGAAAAAAACATCCTTGATTACTAACAAGGGAACTTACTGCTATAAGGTGATGCCGTTTGGTCTAAAGAATGCCGGAGCCACTTTCCAAAGGCTCATAAGTACAGTATTCAAAGAACAAATTGGCAGAAATGTTGAAGCCTATGTAGATGACATCTTGGTAAAGTGTTGAAAAACCGAAGATCATCTATCGGATTTACAGGAAGCCTTTTAGTCACTTCGGACGTACAATATGCGCCTAAATCCGAACAAGTGTGCATTTGGTGTCCGATCAGGAAAATTTCTAGGATTTATACTGACTCAAAGAGGAATAGAAGCAAATCTAGAAAAGATCAAAGCCATTCTTGACATGGGATCACCCAAAACCCTTAAAGAAGTACAACGGCTTAATGGAGGCCTAGCAGCTCTCGGAAGATTTATCTCTAAAGCCGGAGAGAAAAACCTTCCACTCTTCCAAGCCTTGCGTAAAGCGCCAAAGATGGAGTCGACAGAAGAATGTGAAAAAGCCTTCCAGGGGCTTAAAGATTATCTCCGATCGCCCCAGTTGCTAACAAAACTGTAAGCAGGAGAGGAGCTTTATATCTATTTAGCCGCTGCTCCTCGAG
Source organism: Dioscorea zingiberensis (assembly GCA_026586065.1). NCBI lineage: Eukaryota > Viridiplantae > Streptophyta > Magnoliopsida > Dioscoreales > Dioscoreaceae > Dioscorea > Dioscorea zingiberensis. The sequence goes on along the minus strand of CM048821.1, from coordinate 18,666,436 downwards.
CGGTCAGTGCAGTTCTGTTAAGAGAAGATAAGGGAATTCAGAAGCCTGTCTATTATACAAGTAAGATCCTTAACGACGCCGAGTCAAGGTATCTGCCACTCGAAAAGTTAGCTTTCACCCTTATTATATCCGCACGAAGATTAAGGCCTTATTTTCAAGCTCAGAAAGTTATTGTGTTGACTGACCAGCCCCTAAAACAAGTTCTTCATAAACCTGAAAATTCCGGACGCTTAGCCAAGTGGGTAATAGAATTGGGTGAGTTTGATCTCACTTATAAACCACGAACGGCGATCAAGGCTCAAGTACTAGCAGATTTCATCGCGGAACTAACCATTCCCATGAATGGAGATGTAATCCCGGCACAGGATCCAGAAGAAAGCTCTATTGCCCCATGGTCTTTATATGTCGACGGATCAGCAACAGAAGAAAAATCAGGGGCAGGTTTCGTCCTTTATTCTCCCTCCAAGTGGAAAATTTCAACAGTTCTTAAGTTCCAATTCCGAGCGACTAACAATGAGGCCGAATATGAAGCCCTCATCGCAGGGTTACATTTGGCCCGGGGGCTCGGAATTCAGCATCTACATGTATATTCCGACTCAAAACTAGTCGTTGGCCATACACTGGGCAGTTTTGAAGCAAAGGAGTAGAATATGGTCAAGTATCAGACAGTAGTGAAGAGAATAGTCCATACTTCACTCATTTCCAGATTGAAAAAATCCGTCGGGCACAAAATGAAGAGGCAGACGCTTTATCTAAGAAAGCCACCATACTTAATGGAGATACAAAACTTTTTTTCAATCTACAGTACCTTCCAGCAAAAACTATTGAAGGGCTGGAGGGATTTCTTACAAAGCCGCTCAGTACAATATGATTGGCGAACATCTGTATAAAAGGTCCTATACACAACCCTTTTTGCGATGCTTACGCCCCACAAAAGCCAATTATATCCTTCAAGAAATTCATGAAGGCATTGGAGGAAATCATATTGGAGGCAAGGCCTTGAGTTATAAAGTCCTTCGACAAGGCTATTATTGGCCAACCTTAACTCAAGATGCGGTGGCGTTCGCTAGAAAATGTGATGCCTGCCAACGACATTCCAAGATTCAAAAACGACCGCCAACACTACTTACGCCAATTGTCAGTCCTCGACCGTTTGCTATTTAGGGAGTTGATCTTCTAGGGCCATTTCCTACTTCCACTCGACAAATGAAATTTTTGATAGTTGCTATCTATTATTTCACTAAATGGGTAGAAGTTGAGCCCTTGGCCATGATCACGGAGAAGGCTTGTCAAGGATTCTTATGGCGAACTGTTATCTGCCGATTCGGAATTCCGGTCGCCTTCATTACTAATAATGGGCGACAATTTGATAACAAGGCTTTCAAAAGTTTTTGTTCTGAGCTCGGAATTGAATCCAGACTAACTTCTGTGACGTATCCTCAAGCCAACGGCCAAGTAGAATTAACGAATCGCACCTTGCTCCAAGCTCTCAAAACCCGGGTGTCCAAAAATGGAACTAATTGGGTTGAGGAAATTCCGAGCGCTCTTTGGGCTTATCGAACAACTACAGGAACCCCCACAGGGGAAACTCCATTCTCTCTTACTTATGGGGCAGAAGCAGTCATCCCTTGAGAAATAGGAATGCCTATCTTACGAACACAACAAACTTTTTTATCAAAAGAAAATGAGAAGAATCTCCGAGCGGAACTTGACCTACTGGAAGAGCGAAGAGAAGTTGCAGAAACAAAGGCAGCAATCTATCGCTAAAGAGTAAAAAGGTTCTACGACACAAGGGTAAAAAGAGTCTTCTCCAAATAGGCGATCTGGTCTTAAGAGAAAACGAATTCCAAGGAAACAAAAGCCGAAAGCTAACTCGTAACTGGGAAGGCCCTTACGTCATATAGAAGATTGTCCGAGCGGGCACTTATTATCTCATCAATATGGAAGGAAAAATTTCTCAAACGTCCATTTCATGCTGAACACCTGCGACGCTACTATCAATGAATTCTATAGCAGTCTCCTAAATGTTTCATGAAATAAATCCTAAATTTCTGTTCAGAAATTCCAAATGAAGATGAGGTGAAAATCTCATCCCCAAAAGATGAGACAAAAAATCTCTCGTCCTTATAAGATGAGGCAAAAAATTATCCTACAAGGATAAGAGACAATTTTCATCCAGAGTATGGGGCAAAAATCCCAATCGAAATATGAGGCAACAATCTCATTTACAAAAACAAGGCTCTTATTCGGCAAATTAAAGTCCCACGGTTGGACTAAGAAGAGAAGAACTCGCCACGAAGCTTAACTTATAAGCCAAATGCAAAAAGAAGAAAGACTTTGCGAAGGATTTCTTAAATGGTTACAAGTAACCATGACTAGGAAATAAATCTTCACCAAAATAAAGGTTTGTATTTCATTCCCATGAATAAAAGCTACATTCAAAACACTTGAATATCTACAAAAACATCTTATTAAAATCCCTAAATACTAGGGCCTTCCTGGTGTTCAACTGCTTCCTGGGAAGCTTGAGCTCCAAGATTTCAAGATAGGTGAGGCGTGGGGCCTCTGGAGACTTTATAATTTGCTGCTCCTTCAGTTCTGTAAACTTCTTTAAGACTCCAGCAAGCCCCATCGATAAAACTTCCACAGGAGGAACATGGTGACCCACCTGTTGCACTAACGAATATATGCGTGTGGCCCCCTCTTTCGCTCGCGCCCTAAGCCGAGTGACCTCCTTCTCCAACTTTTCCGCTCGTTCTCTTAAATCTTTCATTTCTTGCGAGTCGGATTTAGGAGCCTTTTGTCTGGAAGTTAGATCTTCCTTTAGCGCGTCACGCTCCCCTTTAACTTCCTCCAACTCGGTCTGGACGGCAGCCAGCTCAGCAACCTTCAACTTTAACTCCCATCGGGCTTCAGCTCGCTCAGCTTGAGCGGATTTTAGTTCCTCTTTCAAACTGCTGGATTCATCTTGTAATTTCTTGATGTTCCCTTCAGCAGTAAGAAGAGAGCCCTCGGAATTAACAAGCTTGGCTGCCAAATCATTCTTCTTTCTCCATAGCAGCCAACTGTTGAAGTCGCTCGGCCTTATCATGCTCATGGGCATGAATAACGACAAGCTGTTTCTTCTCTTTTTCCTCTAATGTCGCCACCCAAGAGCTTAGCTGGGCAATCTCCGCCCTACTCGCCTCCATCTTTGTCAAGTCTTCTTGACAAAGATTGGTAACTCGATCTGCCCATTGAGCAGTCTACGGAAATAAAAAATGAATTATAAGCGATAATACCGAACGATGGGGTAAAAGAAGCACAAGTATAGTTTTTACCATCATAGCCGAACGGAAAAGCTGGAGAGTAGCCTTTTCCCTTACAGCCTCTCGAAGTTTGATAGATAGTTGTTCGGGCCTCATGGCTATCAAAACGTTCTTCACGGACGCGACATCTCGAAAAGGGATATCCTCTGAAGGCAATTCCTTTCGTTGAATTGCCGGTCCTTTAAGAACTAAGTGTACCTCCCTTAGCTTATCCAGGAGAACCGCTTCTCCTACCTCCACCTATAAAATAAACCTAAGTAAAAAAATTTTAGTGGAACAATATATAACCTTCAGAAGTATACTCTTACCTCCCTAAGGAGGATATCCTCTGGCCGACTAGGGGAGGGGCCCTCTGGAATTGGAGCTAAAGCCGGGAGAATCTTTGGCTAAGGCGAATTCGCCTGTTCTCCCATAATTCCGGGACCTGACGTGTCTCGGAATTCTTTTTCTTCGTCCTCCTCTCCTGGGAGGACCCTACGACGAGGTCGCTTTTGGCCTTCTTCTTAGGAGAAGTGACGTTTTTTCTTTTCCTCTTCTTCTTTTCTTCCTTGGAAGTATCAGCACCTTTGCTGGATGTCACTTCCTTTTTCTTTCGCCCACGAGGCAGGGGCGGATGAACTTCACCCTCGAAGGAGGGCAAGATGCCCCTAGCAAGATCCAAATCATCATCCCATCGGATTTCCTACAAGGATAAATTCTGAAGCATGTTAGATATCGCGGCTCACAACTAAACTAAGTTAGATGCATAAATAAACCCTACCAGTAGCTACTATTAAACGACACTTAATAAGATTTTCCTTGGTCAAGAAAGTATCCATATAAACCTCAGAAATCCCCTCCATTGACTTAAAGAGAACTCCTTCTTCCTCTGTCATCTCCTCACAAGAGATATCCGTTCGGGGAACCTCCCACTTGGTTCGGACATCCCACTCGGATTTACTTTTGACAAAGAAGAACTTACTCTTCCATCGTTTAATGGAAGTAGGGACTTTACCTAGAAACTTCCTCCCGGAACGAGCCGAGAAGTAATACCAGTCGGCATTAGACTCTAGGTGTAAACTATTTTTTACACAAGAACATAATGGATAAGGAACACTATCCATACAAGCTCCTTAAATAGAGAAACCTATTGACACTATAGGCGAAAATTCCGGAGAAAGATTCAGTGTATTCATACCTCGATTCAAAACAACGAAAAGACAACACAAAGAATTAGCTAAAAGAAACAAGTGTCAGTCGCCTATTAAAAGCATGTGCGCCTTACCATCCTAGAGACAGATATCTACACCTATATAGACTTGCCAACAAAGGAAAATACTTGTTCTCGAACCAAGCAAAAAGTGCGCCTAGCTCACTCCTCACTCAGATTTTTAGAACAAATACACTTTGGGGGGGGACTAATGTTACGGAAATATTTGACAAAACACGTGTCACCTACCCAAATGGCCACATGTTAAGAACGGGGCCACATCCCTCTGGCCACATGGCGATACCACCTAATATCAAATCTTTTGTTACTGCTTTTCTAGCGAAATTCTACTCGATAATTGAGAATGAGGCATTTGCTATCTTTCAACTCTACAAACAAATCCGGTCGGAATTAAGCAAACCCAAAACCTTCTTATCCAAAACTTGAGGTGCTCATGGCCACGTAATTTCCTAAGGAAGAAAATATCTAACGCCTCTACAGTAAGTAGATATTATCCACTTGCCTCTACAGTAGGCAGATATTTTCTACTTACCTACACAGTAGGCAGATATTTTCTCACCGCCTCACGAGATATTTCCACAACCGCCTTCATCCAGATATTTTCCTAAACCGCCTTCAACTTTTCTATAAAAGAAGAACAACTATAGTAAGAAAAGGGGACTTGAACAATCAATTAACCTGTACCCAAGAAGTCTAAAAATTCACCAAACCCGCTTTTTCTCACAAGATTTCTGACTTAATCATCGGAGTTAAATATGGGCAGAAAGGCCCAATTCCGATCGCTCCCCTCTCCTTTTTACAGACTCGTCCAGATATCCAGAAACAAAAAAGGGACAATTCCGATCATCCTCATCGATCCGATCGCCTCCCCAAAATTCCTCCAGAGCACCCAGCATTCCAAGGTATCCAATATTCAAAACTTGAAGTAAGCGCCCACATCAATTACAAATTTCAACCGTTTGTCGAAAGGTCGGTAATCGTGATCACGCAGGCAACTAGAAGAACCAAAGCGTGAGACGGACCAGTTTTTGGCATCAACACATAATATATAGGTTTATATGTAAAAACTCTAGAGCAAGATGCTCATTTTGCTTCCAAAACCTAACGAAAAAAAAAGGGTAAAGAAAGGCTTCTACAGTAACCACAACCAAAATATTAAAACTTTGAGAACTCTATTTTTTTACTAGGTTTCCCCGTGTTGCACGAGTTGAGTTGGTTGGGTCCTTTGTGTCACGTTTAATTAAAAGGGACATTGCACAATAAGGTGATATGTAAATGTCATAGCTTGGACCATTTCTCGGGCCATCCTCCACCACAAGGCACAAACATGTTTTTTTCTTTTTGAAAAAAAATAGATGAACCACATTGATTAATTATATATCAAAAGATAAGGGACAAACATGTTATCTATGGACGAAATGTAGAACTTTACTTGTACATTGATCTTTTTCTCGCTATAAATAAGAGTGCAAGCTTTTGACAACTCCAACTCAAACAAAGGCATCTCTCTCACTCCCTCTCTCAATAAAAACATAAAAAAGAAAGAAAAAAAAAGAATAAATGGAGGTTGTTTCTAGCACGACTACAATGAAGCCATGCTACAATGGTTCTAAGACTACTACAATGATGCCATGCCACAATACTACAAAGAATGATCAGAATGATGTTGTTCGTCCCATTGCAATCTGTCATCCCTCTCTTTGGGGGGACTACTTCATAGTAAACCATTTATTATCGTCCACATGTCAGGTTGTTATCATTATTACTATTATTCTTACTAATATTCTTGCTATTTACTCACTCGCTATGAGCGAGAGTACAAAGTTTTTCATAATTTGTGAAAATTTACTTGTATCTAATATTGTCCCAACACGAGTATATGCAAGTTGCCGGCCAGCGGAAAATATTAGTTGGTTACTATCTTATTTATCTTCTTTTTATATATTTTTATCCAAAAATCAATATATTTTATGACTATTTTTATTCATTTGACTTTGGTTCTATTATTTTTTAAAGTACAATATTTAGGTATAGAAATTGTATCTTAAGATTTGAATGATGTATGAATTATATACCCTACTATATATAAATATATATATATACACACGGTTATTTTAACATCAGGCCGGTCGAATCACTATGCTGATCCAACCGTCTCCCATTTTAACCCCTGGGGTATGTTTGAAGGATTTCCAATCATACAGATGGGAAGATCATCGAAAAATAAGCTAATCGGTCAATTTTCATATAATTTAGTGATCGTTTGGTCCTCCCACTTAATGGTTCTTATTTTAGAAAAATTTTAACGGTTCAGAATTTCAATCATTAAGTGGGAGGACAAAACGGTCACCAAATTGTATGAAAATTGACAGGCTAGCTTATTTTTCGATGATCTTCCCATCCGTATGGTTGGAAATCCTTCAAACATGCTCCAAGGGCCGAAATGGATGGCGGTCGGATCTGCACAATGATCCGGCCGGCTATACAGTAGTACGACCCCCTCTCTCTCTCTCTCTCTATATATATATATATATATATATATATATATATATATATATATATATAAATTAAAAATATTAAGAAATTATTTGGGTTTACTGTGGTCCACTTAGACCCACAATCCATATGTTGGTCGCTACTAGTAACTACTTTTACCTATTAAAATCTAGGTAATTTTTAGTCTCGTCCATTTAACATATTTCAATTTTACTTCTACCCATACAAGCTACGGTACAATCGCATATTTTTTAGGTCTGATATATATATTGTAAAACCCATGGTTTTTAGTATGAATAATGGAGTTTATTTATTTTTATTTATTTTAATAAATGGGAACAATTCTCTAAATTTGGTTTAATTGAAGAAAGAGATGATTAAATGGAAATTTCGTTTTTAGAGAATTAATGGGGATTTATTTGGTTTAATCTCATTTGATAATTTTTTTTAATTGTTGGTTATCCAGGGAATTAATTTTTGGTTATTATAAAAGATATAATAAAGAGTATATGTTATAATATATGTTACAATATAATATATAGAATAATGAGTATATATTATATTATATGTCATATAATGATATTATATGTATATTATAAGGGAGCAGCCATGCACGTGGTTTTGAACGTGCATGGTTGTAGTTGTGATTCGTGAACACTAAATATTAAATAAAATATAGGGTATATATATATATATATATATATATATATATATATATATGTAGAGAGAGAAAAGGAGAGTTGTAGAGAGAGAGAAGTATATATCTTCAACCGAACCCTTGTTTTAAAAAAGAAAAGGATAAGAACGGTTCGAGGAGGTGGTTATGGATCGCGTGATCAAGGGGCGGGGCTGCGATCATCTATAAAGGAAAGCAACTCGGGAGAAAACCTAAGCGCCGATCCATCATTGTGTTCCTTCCTCCTTCCTCATTCACCCTCCGATCTGGGCGCCTCTGCTCACGGTGTGGATCAAAGGTGGTGTGTCGGTCGTTTTGGAGTCAGCAGGCGTGGAGGAACGATCGAGAGATAAACCGATCTCCGACCGGTACATGCGTGGATCCACTTCTGTCTCGGTGAGCATTTTAACACCTAATTTCCTGTGGGTTAGAATAAAAAAAGAAAATTTTTTTTGTTAACAGCATGCTAAAGATTAAGAGTTTTGTTAACAACATGCTAGAGATCTTCTTGAACCAATACATGATCAGAAGCTAGCTTTAAATCATGAGAAGACAGTGAGAGGAAGCAAGGCTGGGGTTTATGTTAAAAGCATTCATAGTTTATAGGAGAGTCTTTTTGTTTCTATGAAGTTGCATAGTAAGATGGTCTCCAGGTTTGGGTAGATTTTGAGTAAGTGATGATTGAATTTATGGATGGGATCTCTAAGTGTTGGTTCTATTTGAAGGTTTTCATGGTCAGTATATGATGGCATGCTAGACTTCCATGTGTGGTGATTTATTGAAGACATTGTGATAAGGTTTAAAAGGATGAAAGTTGTGAGGGTATTAAGTTAGAGAGGAAAAGAGAAAGAGATGTTTGGTCTGCAGGTGTAGTAATCCTGGATATGGTTAGGGAATGAGAGTTGTTTTCCAATAGGGTTTGGGGAGCTCCTTTCACTGGCTTTCATTGATGATTGTGTGAAAGTTTTCAAGGATTGTTAGATGAGCATGCAAGCCAGATGATAATCAAGTGTAGGAGTCTTGGGTTGAATCATAGATGGAGGTAGAAAGTATATGATCTGTCTGTGAAAGTGAGGGTCTATCTCTTAATAGATCTAATGAGGATATTATTTAGGAGATATATTTTTTATGTATGAAACTTGAGTTGATAGTTATTAGTGGACATGTTCTCAATTGGGTGGTAAGAAAGACAGTGAGTTGAGTTTGTAGTATTTCATGTGGAAATGATGATAAATGTTTGATTGAAGTCCTTGGCTTGTGATATACAATATAGAATTGCTCATCCTTGTGTGAATGAAAAGTATAGTAGTTAAATCTTTGAGATAGTGGGTTTAATTGAAGTGACACCTGATGTAAACCAATATATATTCATGGGACTTGACTTTATCTTGCAAAGTTATCATGGTGGACCGGTGGACTAGGGATCTAGGTGCCAAGCTTGTCTTGAGAATTTAGCTTGTTAAAGGCACTAAGTATTCACGCGGGGTGAATGGGTTTGATAAGGGTCGAGCCCATTTAGTAGGGTCATGAGTTATGAAAGTAGATGTTCTTAAACGCTTGTACGCATGTTGAGTGTGGACCCGTGTTTACCAGATATTGACGAGGAGCGTCGAGCTTCGTCGGACGGATACGGTGCAGCGGTTGGATTGCGTTAGAGGTAAGTCACTCTTGCCTTGTTTCCACCCTTGCATGGGTTTTCTTGCTTTGTTGGATGCTATCTGTTAGCATGATCTTGTTTTGTATTTACTCTTGTGATACATGCACATAGATAATTTAATTGATATCTTTCCTATTATGTGCATGGTTGAATTGCTTGTGGTAGTTTAGGACTACCGTTTGTTGATATACTTAGTTGGACTACCCACCCGTGGGCCGACACTTGATCATGGGCATATGGTCTTGTGTGCTGACCGGGAGGTATGTATAGCGAAGTTCGATCTTCCGCCGGTTGCTGGAGTCCAGACTCCGTATCCCCTGTCGATTGGAGTTGATTTGCTGGCCGTGTCGACACGTAGAGGTGGCGCTACCGACCGCGACAGGTTCGGCCGCTTCACGGCTCGAAAATGTTGTTGCGATCCGAGATCGCTTTTATTACGACTGAGGTCGGCCGTCCGGGAAGTGTTTGCTGAGCTGTTCTTGGACTTCTCATCCAGGGCTCTGAGGGCCGTAGCTGGATGTTAGGATCTGTTGTTTGTATGGGGTGTAGCCCCTTTGTTTGATGATCCTATATTATGATATCTGTTTCAGCTGACTATTGTAATTCCCCGCAGGGGTACTTACCGGGCTTTCCTTGAGCTCACGACTTTTCTCTTCTCTCATTTCAGGTAATGAGGAGTAGATAGACTCGAGCTCGGGGACGGTGAGAGTTGGGGCGGGATATTGCTGAGGTTGGAGGACCTCCCTAAGTTATTTATTTCTTGTGTGTGAGGACACTGTCTCTATTTTGGTAGGACCCTGGTAGGGCCTGGATTGTGTATAGGGCATGGACCCTTATTTGATTTCATATTGTTTCCGCTGAGATTTTTATGGATTATTTATTGGTTATTTTCTGATTAAAGTATTATCTGCATATCATTATTAGGCCTTGTATCTGATTGGGGCTTGCCTCCTTTCGGGTACGGTCGATCTGTCGACGTTCCCGAGGTCCCTAGAACCGGGTCGGGGCGTTACAGATTAATATGGTATCAAAGCAATGCAGATAACGGCCACCCTAGTTGCCCTAGTGACTTAGTCAATTAAATTTGATTGAGTGTTGGGTCGGGTAGATCAGGATTTGAATCAAGTAACTGACATGTGATTTACTTGGCAGGCATTATGGTGGGTTGGGGAGGCAGGCGGGGACGACCCAGACATGAGTATGTGCTTCAGCCTCCAGTGCGGGACATGCCCCAGGCAGAGGAGGTTCCCCCACCTCCAGCAGATATAGAGGTTGAGCAGGAGCAGCCTGCTCAATCAGGGAATGCAGGGCCACAGGCTGCGGGCCCGGACACGAGGGGGGAGGTACCCCCTAGTACTATGTTGGGGCTGATCCGAGAGATGGCGGAGTACATACAGGAGCAGCGACAGCAGCATCAAGCACCACCACCGCCACCTCCGCCTACTGCACCGCCTGCAGCACCATCCACTAGAGGTATACTGGGTGAGATTAGGAGGCCTGCTCCTAGATCATTTGAGGGTACTCCAGACCCTCAGCGGCCAGAGACTTGGCTCGTGGGAGCTTGAGAAAGCCTTTGAGGTGCATCGGGCAGAGATGATGAGGAGGATCAGGGGCCCGGGCTTATTTGATGCTAGGTGCCGCAGAGGATTGGTACCATGGAGAGATACGGGCCAGGGATGGAGCACCTTTCCATACCTGGGTTGAGTTCAAGAAGGCCTTCCTGGCGAAGTATTTCTCACGAGGCAGGATTGTACAGATGGAGAGGCAGCTTATGTTTCTTACTCAGGGCACCGGGACAGTAGAGCATTACGAGGCTGAGTTTGATAGGCTTGCCAGATTTGCACCTTGTCTCCACCCAGGAGAGTAAGGTTCAGAGATTCATTGAGGGACTGCATCCATCACTCAGGGACCATGTTGCTGGGCATATGTGCACTACTTCACGAATCTAGGGCCAAGTTTATTGAGGCCACCAGACTGGGGAGTACCTTTGTGCCACCACAGTTGAAGCAGGAGAAGAGCCAGAACAGTCAAGGGCAGTTCTCCGGCAAGAGTTCAGGTAGCAAGAAGTCGGGGAACAGGTACAGGCCGTATGGTAGACCATCTGGGTCTTCAGCCTCATCTGGAGGCGGTGGTTCATCTACTGGGGGTTCACAGACTTTGAGATGCTATGAGTGCGAGTGGGTCCGCGACAAGAGATCTCGGTGTCCAAGATCACTTTGGAGGTGCTTCACCTGGCGACTTAGAACCACGTGGAGGAAGCGGTGTCCCAGAGACAAAGGCGGTGGCGGGGGTGACAGCAGTGGGCACGGGCCCAGAAAGAAGCGGATCTTATAGGGCCTCTAGTCAGTCTGTTGGATTTCCGCCGAGGCCACAGGGGGGTGACAAGAAGGGGAAGGGCATTGCTGGACAGCCTTCTACTTCTGGTCAGCCACAGCAGCAGCAGCAGAGGCCCATGACTCAGGGGCGAGTTTACCACCTCACTACCGAGGAGGCACAGGCATCGGCTGATGTAGTCGCAGGTACCATTTCAGTCAGCTCCTTTTATGCTTGTACCTTATTTGACCCGGGTGCCACGCATTCTTTTGTTTCTTCTTTATTTGCTCGACGCCATTCTTTGCCTGTTGTGGAGTTGTCATGTGACTTGAGGGTAGATACCCCGGTGGGAGCTGCCAGGGTAGTGGCGAGGATGTCGCGGCATGCCCGATGATGATTGAGGCGGGGCTGCCCGCCGATTTGCATGTGATGGACACCTGAGGGATTACGACGCGTGATCCTCGGATGGATTGGCTCTCTTCGCATATGCGGTGAGTGGATTGCCGTGGGAAGAGAGCGATTCGAGGTGCCAGTGGCGAGGAGTTCACCTTCCATGGTAGCAAGGATTGCTCGTTGAGTACGAGAGATCTCGACTCTTGAGCCGCGGAGGTTCTTGGGCCGGAGGGTGTATTGGGTATCTGGCCTCGATTTCGGAGGCTAAGCAGGGGAGTGGACCCGTGGTGGCGGATGTGCCGGTAGTGAGGGAATTTCCAGATGTATTTCCGGATGATTTGCCAGGACTACCTCCGGAGCGAGAGGTGGAGTTCTTTATTGACTTGGTTCCAGGTACGGCCCCAGTATCTAGAGCTCCTTACAGGATGGCGCCAGCTGAGTTGAAGGAGCTGAAGGCACAGTTGGAGGAGTTATTGGAGAAGGGGTTCATTAGGCCCAGTATGTCACCTTGGGGGGCACCGGTGTTGTTTGTGAAGAAGAAAGATGGGTCGATGAGGCTGTGCATCGACTATAGAGAGTTGAACAAGGTGACAGTGAAGAACAAGTATCCTCTGCCCAGGATTGATGATTTGTTGGATCGATTCTGGGGAGCCCGTGTGTTCTCGAAGGTAGACTTGAGGTCCGGATACCACCAGTGCGGATCGTGGAGGAGGATATCCCAAGAGTGCCTTTCGGACCGTGATATGGACATTATGAGTTCAGGTGATGCCTTTCGGGTTGACTAATGCCCTGCGCAGTTGTTTATGGATATGATGAACCGGGTCTTTAGGCAATACTTGGACCGGTTCGTGGTGGTCTTCATTGACGACATACTGATTTATTCCAGGAGCCGCCAGGCACACGAGGAGCACTTGAGGACAGTGTTGGGGATCTTGAGGCAGCATCAGCTGTATGCCAAGTTCTCCAAGTGTGAGTTCTGGCTGGATAGTGTTGCATTCTTGGGGCATGTGATCAGCGGTGCTGGAGTTTCTGTGGACCCCAAGAAGATTGAGGCCGTCGTCGACTGGAGGAGACCGACCACAGTCAGGGAGATCCGGAGTTTCTTGGGATTGGCTGGGTACTACAGGAGGTTTGTTGAGGGTTTTTCCCGGCTGGCAGGTCCCTTGACTAGATTGACCAGGAAGGGCACCAAGTTTGTGTGGTCAGAGGCATGTGAGAAGAGCTTCCTGGAATTGAAGCAGAGATTGGTGTCCGCACCTATTCTGGCACTACCACAGAGTGGACGTGGTTACACAGTATATAGTGATGCTTGCAAGACTGGCCTGGGGTGTGTGTTGATGCAGGACGGGCGAGTGATTGCTTATGCTTCCCGTCAGTTGAAACCCTATGAGGAGAACTATCCCACACACGATCTGGAGCTTGCAGCGATCGTGTTTGCTTTAAAGATATGGCGGCATTTCCTCTATGGTGTACCATGTGAGATTTATACAGACCACAAGAGCCTCAAGTACATTTTTACACAGAAGGAGCTGAATATGAGACAGCGGCGGTGGTTGGAGTTGATCAAGGACTATGATTTGAGTGTTCACTACCACCCGGGGAAGGCTAATGTGGTGGCAGATGCCCTGAGTAGGAAGTCCAACTATGGAGTTGCCGCATTATTGACATCTGAGAGGCCCTTGTTGGAGGAGATGAGGAGACTGGAGTTAGAGGTGATTTTGCCGCACATGGAGGTTAGTTTGGCCAGCTTGCATGTTCGACCCTCAGTGTTGAGCAGGATCAGAGATGCTCAGAGACAGGATCCGTGATCTGAGGAGATCGAGGGGTCGTTTGGTGGGTGAACCCGTCACGGTTCGTGGATTCATGAGGATGGTACACCGAGGTTCGATGGCCAGGACTTTGTGTGCCTAGTGTCCCAATTGAGGGAGGAGATCCTTGAAGAGGCACATTATTGAGCTATGCGATTCATCCCGAGGTACCAAGATGTACAAGGGTTTGAAGGACCATTTTTGGTGGAAGGGTATGAAGCGGGATGTTGCGGAGTTAGGTAGCCGGCGCATCACTTGCCACCGGTGGTGAAGGCGAGCATCGTGAAGCCGGCTAGGACTTTCTGTTCTTACCCATTCCGGAGTGGAAGTGGGAGCATATTAATGTGGACTTTGTATGTGGGGCTGCCCATTTTCGAGAGGGTAAAGAGTCAATCTGGGTCATTGTGGACCGGTTGACTAAGTCGGCACACTTCTTACCGTTGAGGACGGGCGCTTCATTGGAGCAGTTGGCTCAGTTATATATTGATGAGATTGTGAGACTGCATGGAGTACCGGTGTCGATCACTTCTGATCGGGATTCGAGATTTGTGTCGAGATTTTGGGAGAGTCTGCATGAGGCTCTGGGCACAGGTTTGGCTTTCAGTACAGCTTTCCACCCACAGACAGATGGACAGTCTGAGAGGACCATTCAGGTTTTGGAGGACATGCTCAGGGCATGTGCACTGGATTTCTCAGGATCTTGGGATGAGCGTCTGAGCTTGGTGGAGTTCGCCTACAACAGCACCAAAGTAGCATTGGGATGGCTCCTTATGAGGCACTTTATGGGAGAAAGTGCCGGACACCGATTTGTTGGGGAGATGTAGGTGAGAGGAAGCTGGTAGTTGAGAGTACACATGAGCATCCAGATTTTGTCAGGCAGACAGAGGAGCATGTTAGGATGATTAGAGAGAGGTTGAAGGCTGCCCAGAGTAGACAGAAGACTTATGCTGACAAGAAGAGATCTGATCAGGAGTTTCAGGTGGGTGACGAAGTGTTCCTGAAGGTATCGCCTATGAAGGGTGTTGTGAGGTTTGGGAGGCGTGGGAAGCTTGCTCCACGCTACATTGGACCATTTGAGGTTCTTGGACGAGTTGGGACCGTGGCTTATAGGTTGGCATTACCCTCGAACCTGGCACAGGTCCATGATGTATTCCACATTTCTATGCTGAAGAAATGTGTTCGGGATCCATCTCGGGTGATTCCACAGGTTCCAGTGGAAATCGAGGAGGACATGTCCTATGAGGAACGCCCGGTGGAGATTTTGGGCAGGGAGGAGAAGCAGTTAAGGAACCGGGCCATTCCTTTTGTGAAGGTGAGATGGAACCATCATTCTGATCGTGAGGCAACATGGGAGCCTTGAAAAGACTTGAGGGAGCGCTACCCGGAGTTATTTGATTGAGGTTTATTTTGGGGGTTTGATTTCAAATTTCGAGGACGAAATTTTTGTAAGGGGGGAGGATTGTAAAACCCATGGTTTTTAGTATGAATAATGGAGTTTATTTATTTTTATTTATTTTAATAAATGGGAACAATTCTCTAAATTTGGTTTAATTGAAGAAAGAGATGATTAAATGGAAATTTCGTTTTTAGAGAATTAATGGGGATTTATTTGGTTTAATCTCATTTGATAATTTTTTTAATTGTTGGTTATCCAGGGAATTAATTTTTGGTTATTATATAAGATATAATAAAGAGTATATGTTATAATATATGTTATAATATAATATATAGAATAATGAGTATATATTATATTATATGTTATATAATGATATTATATGTATATTATAAGGGAGCAGCCATGCACGTGGTTTTGAACGTGCATGGCTGTAGTTGTGATTCGTGAACACTAAATATTAAATAAAATATAGGGTATATATATATATATGTAGAGAGAGAAAAGGAGAGTTGTAGAGAGAGAGAAGTATATATCTTCAACCGAACCCTTGTTTTAAAAAGGAAAAGGATAAGAACGGTTCGAGGAGGTGGTTATGGATCGCGTGATCAAGGGGCGGGGCTGCGATCATCTATAAAGGAAAGCAACTCGGGAGAAAACCCTAGCGCCGATCCATCATTGTGTTCCTTCCTCCTTCCTCATTCACCCTCCGATCTGGGCGTCTGTCTGGCCAGTGTGGACTGTCAAGGTGGTGTCAGTCGTTTTGGAGTGCAGCAGCCGCGTGGAGGGGGAGCGATCAGAGAGACAGCTGACCGATCTCCGACGACAGGCGGTCGTGGATCCACTTCTGTCTCGGTGAGCATTTTAACACCTAATTTCCTGTGGGTTAGAATAAAAAAAGAAAATTTTTTTTGTTAACAGCATGCTAAAGATTAAGAGTTTTGTTAACAACATGCTAGAGATCTTCTTGAACCAATACATGATCAGAAGCTAGCTTTAAATCATGAGAAGACAAAGGAGAGGAAGCAAGGTCGGGTTTATGTTAAAAGCATTCATAGTTTATAGGAGAGTCTTTTTGTTTCTATGAAGTTGCATAGTAAGATGGTCTCCGTGTTTGGGTAGATTTTGAGTAAGTGATGATTGAATTTATGGATGGGATCTCTAAGTGTTGGTTCTATTTGAAGGTTTTCATGGTCGTAAGATATGATGGCATGCTAGACTTCCATGTGTGGTGATTTATTGAAGACATTGCGATAAGGTTTAAAAGGATGAAAGTTGTGAGGGTATTAAGTTAGAAAGGAAAAGAGAAAGAGATGTTTGGTCTGCAGGTGTAGTAATCCTGGATATGGTTAGGGAATGAGAGTTGTTTTCCAATAGGGTTTGGGGAGCTCCTTTCACTGGCTTTCATTGATGATTGTGTGAAAGTTTTCAAGGATTGTTAGATGAGCATGCAAGCCAGATGATAATCAAGTGTAGGAGTCTTGGGTTGAATCATAGATGGAGGTAGAAAGTATATGATCTGTCTGTGAAAGTGAGGGTCTATCTCTTAATAGATCTAATGAGGATATTATTTAGGAGAGATCTATTATATGGATGAAACTTGAGTTGCTAGTTATTAGTGGACATGTTCTCAATTGGGTGGTAAGAAAGACAGTGAGTTGAGTTTGTAGTATTTCATGTGGAAATGATGATAAATGTTTGATTGAAGTCCTTGGCTTGTGATATACAATATAGAATTGCTCATCCTTGTGTGAATGAAAAGTATAGTAGTTAAATCTTTGAGATAGTGGGTTTAATTGAAGTGACACCTGATGTAAACCAATATATATTCATGGGACTTGACTTTATCTTGCAAAGTTATCATGGTGGACCGGTGGACTAGGGATCTAGGTGCCAAGCTTGTCTTGAGAATTTAACTTGTTAAGGCACTAAGTATTCACGGGGTGAATGGGTTTGATAAGGGGTCGAGCCCATTTAGTAGGGTCATGAGTTATGAAAGTAGATGTTCTTAAACGCTTGTACGCATGTTGAGTGTGGACCCGTGTTTACCAGATATTGACGAGGAGCGTCGAGCTCATTTCGGACGGATACGGTGCAGCGGTTGGATTGCGTTAGAGGTAAGTCACTCTTGCCTTGTTTCCACCCTTGCATGGGTTTTCTTGCTTTGTTGGATGCTATCTGTTAGCATGATCTTGTTTTGTATTTACTCTTGTGATACATGCACATAGATAATTTAATTGATATCTTTCCTATTATGTGCATGGTTGAATTGCTTGTGGTAGTTTAGGACTACCGTTTGTTGATATACTTAGTTGGACTACCCACCCGTGGGCCGACACTTGATCATGGGCACATGGTCTTATGGCCAGCCGGAGGTATGTGCCAACCGAAGTTCGATCTTCCGCCGGTTGCGGTGGAGTCCGAGACTCCGTATCCCCGCCGCTGGGGTTGATTTCTTTGCCGCGGTCGCATTAACGTGAGATGGCGCTACCGACCGCGACAGTTCGCCGCCACGTCGAGGCTGTTGTTGCACCGAGGACCGCTGCTTTTATTACGTACCGAGGTCGGGCCGTCCGGGAAGTGTTTGGCCGAGCTATTCTTGGACTTCTCATCCAGGTGGCCTCGAGGTCAGAAATGGATGTTAGGATCTGCTTGTTTGTATGGGGTGTAGCCCCTTTGTTTGATGATCCTATATTGTGATATATCTGCTTCACCGACCATTGTGATTCCTCGGGCAGTGGTACTTACATCGGGCTTCCCTTCGAAGCTCACGACTTTTCTCTTCTCTCATTTCAGGTCCTGAGGAGTAGATAGACTCGAGCTCAGGGACGGCGAGAGTTGGGGCGGGATATTGCTGAGGTTGGAGGACCTCCCTAAGTTATTTATTTCTTGTGTGTGAGGACACTGTCTCTATTTTGGTAGGACCCTGGTAGGGCCTGGATTGTGTATAGGGCATGGACCCTTATTTGATTTCATATTGTTTCCGCTGAGATTTTTATGGATTATTTATTGGTTATTTTCTGATTAAAGTATTATCTGCATATCATTATTAGGCCTTGTATCTGATTGGGGCTTGCCTCCTTTTCGGTACCTGGCCGATCTGTCGGCGTTCAGGGTTCCTAGAACCGAGATTGAGGCGTTACATATATATATATATATATATATATATATATATATATATATATATGGGTCAGGATCATGAGACATACTATTCTGACACACTATTTGACATCCTTTTTCATTTTGGCCCCTGAAGCATGTTTGAAAGATTTCCAGCCGTACAGATGGGAAGATCATCGAAAAATAAGCTAGTATATCAATTTTCATACAATTTGGTGACTGTTTGGTCCTCCCACTTAACAATTTTTATTTTATAGAAATTTGACCACAAAATTAAGAAGATATATACATATTGGTGTTTAAATGAATAATACACAAATATAATTTGTATGGTCATTTACACAAAATTTTATTATACATTTTATAGAGTTATATATGCTAATTTCCCTATTTTAATGAAAAAAAACAAGAAAATATTTTTTCAATTAGTTTGATTTAAAAAATAAAATAAAATAACAAATCTAAGTATTTCTACTAACAAATCCAAAGATGCATGATATGAACTTCCATTGTTAGCAAAACTGAATTTAGTATAAATAAGAACTTGGATACTTTTGGTGTTGTGGCTTGCAGATAGAATTCTATGTTCGAAGAGGAATGGCTAAAACAAAGGGTGGCGGAGCTCACCGGGCAAGTAAAAGTATTGTTAAAAGCATTAAGCCTCATTAGCAGCACTGTTCCATTGCACAGCGACAATGATCATCTACATAATATTGCGCTTCGGTTTAGATTGCTAAGACAACATCACTATCATGTATCATCTGGTAATTAAGGCTTCTATCATGTCCCGCCCCCAAAATCTCGGGCCCACGGGCACGTGGCAGACTGGCCATACCCGAGCAGGGATGGGCCCCACCCGAATACGAAGCCTCGATGATCATCAATCATGCACATGAAACATGCACAACGGAATATATCCAATCTAAAGACATAATATAAATATGTCTATACATCGGAAACAAAAGTCTAAGGGTATATAGTCCCTCGAAACTTAACATCATAAAGGCCCTACAAAGGTCCTATAACAAATGTGTCCTCACACACAACACAAAACTGGAGGTTGACCAACCTCAATAGTAAATCCGAGTAGTCCCACACCGCGCTCTTATGTCTCGCGTTCTACTCCTCGGGATCTGAAAAAAGGAATCAACAAGTGGATGAGCTTTCGAAATGAAAGCTCAGTAAGTACCCCTCAGGGAATAAAACAGGTCATGTCACAAATATCATATGATAAGCTAAGCAAAATCAAATCAAAGAAATACATGACAATCAGACCCGGCATGGGAAGCACAAACTTTACCGGCCAAACAACCTGGAGTCTCAGACCTACCCCAATGAATACTATTTAATGGTAGGGACTCCGTAACCATAATCATGTCATCTCAAGACAAGAAACTCACGCGAAGCTTGCAAACCATCCCCCGGGTAGTCATCAGCCTCCGCCGATGTCGACCTACTCGGTCCTCACGAACCCGAAAGTCCGGTAGCTCTACAACTCATACATGTACATACACGGCCAGCGTATCGTCCCACAGACGGGCATACAGGACAGCCAGAGTATCGTCCCCCTGACAGGAAAGCACGAATGTCCATCGACCGTGATCACCAAACAGGAGCCACACGCTCCACTGCACCGAGCGGAAGAATCCACAAACAAGACAACTGACGCACACCTACCTGACCAGCGCACGAGCACAAGGTGTCTCCACGGTCAGGTGCCGGTCAACAGGTAGGCATACCCAGCGAACACAATCACACATCGGATGGAAGTAAACAGTATCCATCAATCAAATGCACATGCACTAGCATGGAATCAATGCAGTAGTACTCCAACAAGTCAAGTAAACATGCAATCATCAACTAGAAGGGAGAGATGCGAAAGTACTTACAAAAACATGGCAACAACAAATCCAATAAACACTCCGTAGAGTGGGTACTAGGCAGAAGTAACTTACAGAGAGGCGAAGGTACTTACCTATATTCTCAAGGATGTCTACAACTTGTGCTCTCCTTTGATGTGGCTCTCCACTCTAACCCGAGATCTGTGAATAGAGATAGATTTTTAGTATATGGCAACCAATTCGTTGTGTTGGGCGGGGACCCACTAACCACTAATCCCCAGATTTACTAGCTAGCCACGTATTTATTTAAATATTCTATTCCCACTCTAAACCCCATTAGAGTGTAATTATACACAATGGTTTCTTACTTTATGTTTAACACCTTTTAAACCCCTCCTTTTCATGGGTCTTACTAATAATTTTGCTTTATATATATGGACACCCAAGTACCCATATAAACTAATTAAAGGAGGTTGTTCACCATATTCAAACTGCAGACCCAATCCACCAGCCTTTTAACCACAAAAATCTAGTTGTGCATATGAGTATACCTTCAAATAATTGCCATTCCCTGTACAGCTGTCCGTGTGTGTCCAATGAATGCTGAGAATAGTTTAAACCACGACTCACTTTCCTCTAGCTTGCGGTTGTAATAGAGTGCAGTCCCAATGGCTTCCCCAATTAAGAAGCTTGAAACCTAAACCAATCTCCAACCTGAGACTGAAATGGCAGCCAACTCCAACTCCAGTTTGTGCTTAAACAGTAAATAAGTTCAGAACTCACTAACAAAGAGGAGATGGTGAGGGAACCAGAGAGGAAGAAGGTGTGGATATGCTAGATTTTTCAAAGGGTTCCTTCCCCCATGAGCATGCTCTCCTTTACTGAGAAATAAAGGCTTTGTCTTCAGTTTCCCTCGAGTCATGCATGTCCTCCACCTCCTCCTACTCAACAGACCTTCTTTCCACCTGTTGAATGACCATCTCTCCACGTCCCCAACTCACATGCAAATCTTTGGACTGAGTTAACTACGCTTTAGTTGTTGCTAGTGTAACATTAACCACCGTTAATCTCCATTATCTCAGCTCCTATAATGATGCTCAAACAACTTTCACTCCTGTGTTAACTCACCACCAGATTTTGGGTTGAATTCAAACGTCTGTGGATACATAGAGCACTTACAAGGCACCCTCAACTTATAATATTAGCCATGTTTTAACTATATAGGACACTTGCACTTATTTTTCACTTGAGGACTACTATGTTCATACCTTTTCCAACTTCCAGAAGACATATTGTAACATTAGTTTAGTTTAAAGTTTGACCATCTAATAATAATATAATAATACATTTATGAAAGAAATGCTTCAATAGAGTGGATATGTGCTGGTTTTGCTATTCAAGCCTCCAAATCCTTAGTAGCTCATGGCATCCCATCATTATTTAATTTAATCCCCCAAGCTCAACCTTCTAAATTCTTATTTTTAGAATTAATGGCTCTTATGTCATCCACTTGTAGTGGAGTATAATGATGACTATGAAGTCATCCAATCCATTAATATTTTAGCCAAGCTTTATGAGATTTCATTAAAGCTTCTACAAGGTTTTGGGGTAGTTACACATGGCAACTATGGAATTTCAAATTACTTAAAACCATGGAGAATAACCACCATTGTTGACCATTTTATCATCTTTGACTAGCTTCACCGCCCCTACATATGATATGAATATGTAAACCCTTACTATTATGAGTTATTGAAAAGAGAATCCTCTTTAAATCCATATTATCATAATTATTTCATCATTCCATGGGCCTTGACTTAATCAACCGATGTGATGGCTCACATTACCTCCAACCACCTCACTAAACCCAAAACCTTAAATTTAAACCCTAACAAATATTATGGAAATGGCCCAATACATCATGAGTAATAATATAAACTTAAACTTGGTGGGAGATGATGTAATTGCTTGAATGCCCTTGCAAAACATCAAAATTGCTTATTTATCATTATAAAAGTGACAATTGCTTGCATACCCCTATGAAACAACAATAATTACTTATATGCCCCTTCTGTTACTTATTGTTAGTCGTTGTTAGTGGTTTTGTAGGGGTATGCAAGCAATTATAAGGGGCATATAAGCTATTATTGTTGTTTCGTAGGGGTATACAAGCAGTTGTCACTTTTGTAAGGGTAAATAAGCAATTTTGATGTTTTGTAGGGGCATGCAAGCAAAAAACCCAAAGAATTAAGTAATGACTTGAAGGGATTGTTAAGCTTATATGAAGCATCTTACCTTTGCACCCAGAAGAGGATGTGTTGGATGAAGCCATTGATGTCACAAGAAGGCATTTACAGTCTATATGAAGGATATAGAACCACAACTAGCAAGGAGAGTCAGACATGCCTTGGAGACGCCTTCACGTCGAAGAATGAGAAGAGTGGAGGCTCGGCTTTACATTTCCATTTATGAAGAAGACGCTGAAGTGAAGAAGGATGTTGTGTTAGAGCTTGCAAAACTCGATTTCCACATATTACAAGTACTTCACCAAGAGGAAGTCAAGAAGATTTGCATGTAAGTGTTGGAAACTAAGCATACGATGATAGATAACTAACTCACTTTTTTATAATAGAATCATACCACAAGGTAGATGAATTAATTGATATAACCTTACCTATATATGAATAATAATATGAATAAACATATCTCTAGAACACAATTATTAATGGTTACTTTGAATAGATGCACATTTTAACTTATGGTGTCTCTTAATCATGTAGAGATGATTTCACAAATGTCTCTAATGAAAAGGTTTCATTTCCATTATTCTCCCTCGAAGCTATTCACCAAAGAAAATTCCATGCTTTTCCATTTGTCAATTATGATTGACTTTTCGACTAGAATCACCATATTGATTATTTTCTTTGCAAACATATAGGAGCATATCATGTTCTTTAACATAACCTTCAGCAAAATTATTCTCTCATCTTTTCTAAACCAACAATCTTTTCAAGATGTCCAAACTTCTTGCAATTATAACAAAGTCCTGAGTCTAGTTGCACACTTGCTCAAATTGTTCAAACGATGTCCTTCGTTCTTGAAGGAGTTCTAGTACTTCTCACTTGACCTCCTCTGTTGTCATGTAAAACATTTTTATTACTACCAACTACCTTTCTGTGCATATACTTTAGGGAAAATTACCAAAAGGTCCCTGGAACTATCTCGGCACTGTTTCCAGGGACCCCAACACACACTATAACCCAAACAGTACACACTCAGGGACTAAAAAGTAATTTCCAAACAGTCAAGGGACTTTCTGGCAATTACTGGTATACTTATCTTATTCAACTTCAATTTTGAACCCAAGACTTATTCGATTGGCTCTTCTTCAATCTTTTTCTTTATTCTTTGTTCATGTATCAAAGTAACCCAAGTAATTGCTATCTCGGTCCCTGTAAGAATTTAAACGACCAAGAGGTCTCAGATTCGATTCGTGGGTGATGACACATTTCTGGGAGTGTAAGCAGTGATTGTGGCGGGTGGTCCCAACGCCCATATGTGTGTGGTCCCTGCTTCCATGTCTTCTCTGCTGAGGCATGTGCACGCCCTTGCTTTCTTAGCGGCTTGCAACTCATATTAACAAAAAAAAAAGTTAAACCAAGTAATTGGTCAATTAATAAAAGCTGATATTCTTGGCTTGGTCTATAACAACCACCATATGGTCAAAACTAAAAGATAGTGAACTTCAATCTCCTTTGAAAATACTAGCAAGAATATCCCACACTTTCGTGCTAGAATTTGTGTGTGCATCATTCTTGAATGTTGTTTCAACAACAGCTTGATATTGAATGAACGTTATCATTTTGTCATTCTTCCTCATTTCTTGCAACTCCTTTTGAATTACAAAATAAACATATCTCTAATAAAATTATTGGAAACAAGTATAGCATTATAGATAACTGACTTGCTCTTTTATAATAAAATCACACTACACTTGGAATCTAGTTCACAATCATCACATGTTTCTTTTATATAGTTTCAAGGGACATGTATTAATGGATGTAATCTTACATATGAATAGACACATATCTCTAATGAATTGGTTATTTTGAATAGATGCACCTTTTATCTGAAGGTATCCCTTCACATATATATGTAGCGATGCCTTCATTGATGCCTTTAGCAAAGAAGTTTCATTTCTACCGGTAAAATTTCGAAATTACTAAGTTTTAAGACTTACGTGTAAAATCACCAAATAGTTGATTGGCTTACATTTAATGTGTTGTGCAGATGGTGGAAAGATTTAGGCCTTACAACCATGCTTACATTTATGAGAGATAGGATTGTGGAATCATATTTTTGGATGCTTGGTGTATATTTTGAACCTCAGTATTCAAAGAGCAGAATGATGTTGGTGAAGGTGATAACTATGCTTTCACCAATGGATGATATCTATGATTCTTATGGCACATTTGCTGAGCTTCAACTATTCACTGATGCAATTCAAAGGTGTGAACTTTCTCACCTTCAAGTTATCAACATAATGCATAGTCTCAAACTTCAGCGTTGGATTTCAATGTAGGTGGGAGTTGAAGCAAAGGGATCAACTTGATGAAAATCTTCAACTTGGTTTTATGACCATATACAACACATTAAAAGAAATTGAGGATGACACTCTCAATGACTGGAATCGCTACC
The DNA here is from genome assembly GCA_026586065.1 of Dioscorea zingiberensis. NCBI lineage: Eukaryota > Viridiplantae > Streptophyta > Magnoliopsida > Dioscoreales > Dioscoreaceae > Dioscorea > Dioscorea zingiberensis. The sequence continues at coordinate 18,641,523 of CM048821.1, read as the reverse complement.
ACATTGATTACCTCAAAAGAGAAGTACAATAAATCTAGATCATATGATTCTATTGCTTGTTTGGTGTTACGTAATCTCAAATTAAATCTCTAAAACCTAAAATCTGAAATGAGGTACTAGAATATAAATTTTTTAAAAAAGATCCAAATTATTACCATCTTTTCAAATACTTTTTGTCTAAGAAATGCCTTCAAAACTCAATGAGAGACTGAAGTTCCGCATTATTGTGTTAGTTTAAGAAGGTTGCTTTGACATGGTTAGAAGAAGCTAAATGGAGAGATGAGGGGTATGCCCCATCCTCTTTAGCTGAACACTTAAATATCTCACTAAAGACCACTGGCTACCAAGTGCTTGCTTGTGCTTCATTGATTGGCATTGAAGCGGTAGACAAGGAGATACTTGAATGGGTGACAAGCTTTCCTCAAATCAACAAGGATATAACAACAATTTGTAGGCTCATGGATGATGTCGTTGATCACACCGAGGTATGTGCAAAACCAATTAACTATATATGCAAGTATTAGCAATTATTATTTCTCGAAGAAATTTAATTATCTCTCAAAACATATCATGCATGAAGTCTGAGGCAACCAGTGAGCCTGCTGTTACAACCATATCTTGCTGCATGAAAGAATATGGAGACTCTTTAGAGGAGGCAAAACCGAGGATCTTAGGAATGGTGGAGAATGCATGGAAGGACATGAATAGAGAGTGTCTTCATCCTAAAAATATAAGATCATCTAATGTGCTTGTTAGATTTGTTAATCTTGCATGCATGATGGAAACTATTTACGTAAACTCGATGGATACAAAGTGAACCCGCATCATTGAGGAAACCAATATCTTTCTTGTTGGTTGAACCCGTTTTCGATTATGAAAATTTCTGATTAATGTACGTGCTCTTGAAGAAGCAAAAGAATAATTGGACCCAATTGAGAAGAATCAATCATTGTAAATTTGATGCTTGGTTTGTAAGTGTGATTTGTAATAAATTCTGAGTTTCCTTTAAGAATTACCACTAATACTATCAATCTCATTCTTCTTTACAACTTTCTCCATTTTGTTATTGTCAATGAGCTTCTCCACTAGTTCATCTGAGTCTATTTCCTGACAAGAACTTCTACAAGAGGATGCTTCATTTTTTTATTTTTTATTTTATTTTGACAAAGGTAACAAGCGCCCCCACAAGTGAATTGGACATGTGCCGGGGTGGTAGCTCGATCCCGGGTTAGTTCACAGGAGAATATCACCCCGCCTGATCCTCACCTTGCAAGAGTGTAGGTTCGATCCTGGGTTAGTTCACAGGAGAACACACTCTTAACAAGGGACCCGAGTACCAATAGACTTGGATGTCGTTGGTAATGCTTCATTTTTTTATTATAGCACTGGTGAAATTCTCCTCTGAAATTGCCACAACATGGGGCTTACTCATTCCCACTACCTTTTCCATTGCAAGCTAATGTTCTTCTTCAAAACTCTGGTTTCTATTCATTCTTTGATGCATGGGAGGAGAAGTTGCCTCCTCATTTTCCTTCATTCTCTAAAAGTAGAAGAAAAACTTTTAACACCGCACATTCTTAATTAAGTTCTTAACAACCTACCATAATAATTGATTTATATATTGCACTTACATCTAAAGCCTTTTGTGCTTCTCTCTCTATCAAAATAATTTGATGGTCTGATGTAGTACTTACTGCATGATAGAACAATGTGCTCAAATCTGCCTTCCACTGACATAGCAGTTCCCACCTCAGGAGGAAACCTCCCACATCTGCACGGATTAAACAAAATCTATAGATAAATATGCAAGCAATATTTTTTATATTAGAAGGAAAAAGTTTGAAAGTTTAAGTCAGCTTGAATATTTATGTACCTCAAAATTTTCTCTCAAAAATATAAAACATTCTTCTAGGAGCATAGAGTCTGCTGGGATCTTTGAGCTGTTTTTCTTTAGAAGTAAATATTATTATTGATGAAGTCCAAGATGAAGGAAAACGTCCTAAGAGTTGAGGTCAGGTTCCAGAGAGTCAAAGCTGACCTTCCGAGTGTTGAAGCCAAGTTGTAGTTCCTAGCATGCTATGTGGACTTGGGCTAGTTGAGGTGCAGTGAAGTAGGGAGCCGAGTTTGAGCTCCTGACATGCTGATGTCACGCCCTGAACCAGATCCCGGGCCCTTCGAGCAGGTGACAGACCGGCCGCACTCGGACCAAGGACGGGCCCTGGCCCGAATGCATTGCCTAAAAGTATATCAACCTAATTATAATTCATACAATACAATAATAATACTGATAACAGCTCATATAATAAGCGGAAGAATAAAAGGGTTTTACATAACCCTACAACAAACCACGATATATATTATGTCTCAAATACAACCTCAAATACAAACAATCCTGCAAGGTTCATAAACCTCACACACAAAGAAAGATAACATAACCCCCTACAGTGCTACTAACCTCGCCGAGGTATCAGGAAAGTCCCAAAGCCAGCACGCGACTCCCTCCTAGTTCGCGCATGGCGTTCCTCTACTCCTCGTCACCTGTAGCGAGGAATCAAAAACACAAAGGGGCACTGAGCACACTAAATAGGCTCAGTAGGCACCATATACAAAACATGTGCATACAAGAAACATAATTGCAGTAAGCAATCTGCAAATATGAACATAGGGCCCACGGCCCAAAACATCATCAATATAGATATACATCCACGGGGCCCGTTGCCCAAAATATTTGTAAGCACTGAGCCCGCAACCCAAATCATAAAACCCGTATATTCATAACATCGAAATACACTACTTGTATTAATTGAAATCCCAAACACAAATAAGAATTTATGTCGGTTATGCGCAGTCGGAAAGAACTGTCCATAATTTCTAATCTGGACATCGGATTTCATTGATCTAGGATTCGTTAGAAATTTAGTTCCATAGAATCTCTAATGACATACTATACGTCCCGACGAGGATAATATAATTGACCAAACTGCCCCTCAAAAGTGGCAACTTGGAAAACTATAACTTCAGCAATGTATAGTGCGCAGTTCGAAAGGATTGTTCATATCTCTTAATCCGCAAGTCGGATTTTGTTGATCCAGAATTCGTTAGAAAGATATCTTCATAAAATTTCTTATGATCTACTAAACATCCCGATCAGAGGTGTATAAATAACTAAAATACCCCTAAAAAAGGATAACCTGTAATCGTATTTTAATAAAAGTTTTGATAGAACCTCCTCTATTTCTAGGGTTTAATTTTATATACAAACATGCACCATGAATACTACAATCCATACATACAAGCTTTCCTTAACCATGGAGTTCCCTCTAAAATTTATTTCTATAATTAACATCATACATTCATACTTAAGTCCCTCATCGAATCACAAGTAGCATCTCCACAAGAAAATCAGGGATTCAAACTATAATCCTCCAACACCCTAATTCATGCATTCAATCAGTCTATACTTTTGGTGGTTTACAAAATTAAAGCTCAGAAGGCTTACTTGAGTCTCCCGGTGTTCTTGCATGGGTGTTTCTCATGATTGGGTCTGAACGGTTGCCGAAGGACAGTGTGTTGCCTTCTCCTTGCCAGCAAAGCTTAGATCATCGATGGAGGTACGTCGGAGTTCCATCGGACTCGATCCTTACCTGAGATCTCACAAGTCGAGAAGAGGGAAGAAGGGGAGGAGAAGCTCGTATTCACCACAGTAATGGAGGAGAGGCTAGCTGCTTGGATCTCACAGGGAAAAGGAGACGAGGTCCGCAAGCCAACGCGTGGAGGCGGGATGGCGTCGGGAGGCAATCGCACGGGGCGCTGACAGGAAGGGAAGAAAGGAGAAAGGAGGAGGAAGGGGGGTTGGGTCGCCGGTGGTTGCTTGCGGGCGTTCAAGCTCGCCGGTTCCTTGTTGGGGTTCACCGAATCAGGCAAAGATAGAGGGGAGGCGCAGTTTAGGGAGAGAACGACGAGAGAGAGAGAGAGAAATTTTAAATCTCTCTCTCCATCTCATCTCATTCATATATATAAAGAAAAACAGTAATATAATAAACTATTATATTTTACTGTACCTTCACATGTGTGATTGTGGAATCACGGGATTTAAAATCTAAAACCGACCAAGATACACCAATTCCGGGTCTCGGTTGGCTTGACCCGAATTACCTTTCTCCTTTAATTAATTAGTTGATTATTAATTAGTTAGTTTAATCAACTCAATTAATCTTTAACAATATAATCAATCTTATTAATGATTTTTACACTTTAGCCATCCCCTTTTTCTTAATCCCATATTTTCTGAAATACTAATGCTTTGAAATTAATTTCTCACTTAGAGCATTATCCATCTCAAGCCCGTCGGTCATTCACTCAAGATGACGGTAAATTTTATTTAAACATAAAATTCTAAACAGGAACAGTACCCAGAAGGGGTGGCTTTTACAATCCCCCTTTCCCCTTATAAGAGTTTAGTCCCCTAAACTCACATCAAGCATCACCAAACAGGTCTAGGTAACGCTCTCTCATATAGCTTCGCCTTCCCAAGTGGCTTCACTATCGGTATGGTTGTTCCATCTCACCTTGGCCAAAGGAATCGCTCAGTTCCTTAGTCTCCTCAGTTATTGATCCTTATAGTTAAGGATCTCTATGGGCCTCTCCTTATAAGACAAGTTCTGCCGAAGCTCCACTGCTCATACTCTATGATGTGAGACAAATCATGCACATATTTCCTCAACATAAAGATATGAAATACGTTGTGGACCTGAGCCAAGTCTGGAGGTAAGGCCAATCAGTACGCCACAGCTCCAACTCGTTCTAGTATCTCGTACGGTTAAACATAGCGTGGGCCGAGCTTTCCACGCTTCCCAAAGCTCATCACACCCTTCATAGGCGATATTATCAGGAATACTCGGTCGCCTACCTGAAACTCTAGGTCAGAGCGACGTTTGTCAACATAGTTCTTCTAACGGCTCTGAGCTATCTTCAACCTTTCCCTGATTACATTGACCTTCTCTACGTCCACCAGTAGGGTGTCTGGACCTATAAATTTCTCCCCCACATCATCCCAATGGATAGGGGATCTTCACTTGTGCCCATACAGAGCCTCGTATGGCGCCATTTGGATGCTCGTCTGGGAACTATTATTATAGGTGAACTCCTTTAAGGATAGACAATCATCCCACAAGTCGGTGAAATCGAGGGCACATGCCCGCAACATGTCCTCCAAAATCTAGATCATCCTCTCCGACTGACCATCCATCTAAGGATGAAACGCTATGCTGAAGGTCAGTCAAGTGCCCAATACTGTCTGTAGGGTCCTCCAGAATCTCGAGACGAATCTAGAGTCTCGATCAGATGTGATAGACGTTGGTATGGTGTGCAGTCGAACAATCTCCTTCGAGTATAACCTAGCCAACCACTCTAGGCCCATGCCGGTCCTCAAAGACAAGAAATTAGCTGACTTGGTCAGTCGATCAACGATCACCCATACAAACTCATGTTTCTGTTGAGTTCGAGGCAAACTAGCATGAAATCCATCATGATGTGTTCCCACTTCCATTCTGGTATTGGTAAGGGATGTAGAGGTCCTGTTGGGGTCTTGTGCTTCGTCTTCAACAGCTGACAAGTGATGCAGTGTGCTACGAACTCGGCAATTTCACGCTTCATGTTACCCCCCCAAAGTGGTTCTTTAAGTCTATATATATTTTGGTGCCTCCAAGATGGATAGTGTAGCTCGAATAGTGAGCTTCCTCTATGATGTCATTCTTTAGATCCAGGTCGTTGGGCACACACATCCGATCTCCATACCTTAGGGTACCATCTTCATCTACTTGGAAGTCTGTTGGTATTCCCTGTTGGATTTTGTTCCATATCTTCATCAAATTATGATTCTGTATGTGGTTTCCTTTGATCCTGTCCAATAAAGTTGGTCGTATATACAGGCTAGCTAAACTCACCTTCGCGTCTGACAAGACGACCTCTACTTCAAGTCTCCTCATCTCATCCAAAAGAGACTTCTTGTCAGTAAGCTCTACGGCGGCTCCATAGTTGACCTTTCGACTCAATGCGTCAGCCACCATGTTAGCCTTGCATAGGTGATAATGAATGTTGAGATCGTAGTCCTTGATCAACTCTAGCCACTATCTCTGTCTCATGTTGAGCTCCTTCTAAGTGAAGATGTATTTCAGACTTTTATGGTCTGTATACACTTCACATGGTACACTATATAATAAGTGGCGCAATATCTTTAAAGCAAAGATCACCGCCGCCAGTTCGAAGTCATGGGTGAGGTAGTTCTCCTTATAAGGGTTCAACTGCCATGAAGCATATTCTATCACCTACCCATTCTGCATTAGTACACATCTTAGACATGTTCCACAGGCATCGTTGAAGACAGTGTATCTGTACCCGCTCTTTGGTAAGGCTAGAAAAGGTGTTGTCACCAGCCTTTGCTTCAACTCTAAGAAACTCTGCTCACAAGAATTAGTCCAGAGTAAGCCTGGTCAAGGGTACCGCCAGCCGCGAAAACCCCTCCACAAATCTCCTGTAGTAGCCCACCAATCTAAGAAAGCTCCTGATCTCTCTGACTGTAGTAGGCCTCCTCCAGTCTACTACTGCTTCAATCTTCTTGGGGTCTACCGAGACTCCGTCTTTGATGATGACGTGTCCCAAGAAAGCCACACGGTCAAGCCAGAAGTCACACTTAAAAAATTTGGCATACAACTCATGTTGCCTCAGAACCTCCAATATTCTCCTCAGGTGCTTCAAGTGCAACTTCTTACTGCGTGAGTAGATCAGTATGTCGTCGATGAAAATAACCACAAATTTGTCGAAGTAGGGTCAAAACACTATATTCATCAAGTCCATGAATACCGATGGGGCATTGGTAAGCCCAAACGGTATTACCATGAACTCGTAGTGCCCATACCGTGTGCGAAAGCACTCTTCGGGATATCCTCACCCCTAATCTGCACCTGATGATAGCCAGATCTCAAGTCGATCTTGGAGAACATTTGAGCACCCTATAGCTGATCCATCAAATCATCAATCCTTAGTAGAGGATATTTGTTCTTGATCGGCACCTTATTAACCTCCTGGTAGTCGATGCAAAGTCTAAAGGACCCATTTTTCTTCTTGACAAATAGCACCGAGGCTCCCCAAGGTGACACACTGAGATGAATAAAGCCCTTCTCCAGAAGTTCCTCTAGTTGTTGCTTCAGTTCCTTCAGTACGGCAGGGGTCATCCGATACTGCGCCCTGGATACTGGTGCAGTGCTTGGAGCCAACTCTATGTCAAACTCTATCTCTCTCTCAGGAGTTAGACCCGGTAGTTCCTTCAGGAATACATATGGGAATTCATCCACTATAGGAATATCAGTAACTATAAGCACGTTCTTCTTAACCTCCATAACTGAGGCTAGAAATCCTGTACATCCACTATCTATCAGCTTCCGAGCATGCATAGCCGAGACTTCCCTAACTAGAACATGGAATCTGAAATGTACCTTCTTCTGTCTACAATCCACCATAGCATAAGCTAAGGAGAACCAATCCATCCCCAGGATGACGTCTTAGTCTTTCACCTCTATTACATGTAGGTTGGCAATCAGCTCACTTCCCTTAATGTACACTAAGCAAGTAGGTGCCAACCTACTAACTAATCTCGTCGCCCCAACTGGGTTATCGACACATAAATCATATGGTAACTCTACAATGGGCAATGCATGTTTCCAAATAAACAAGGTGAAAACAAAATAATAGGTTGCCCCGGGATCAAACAATGTGCAAGCATAGAATGAGTTTATGGATAGGGTACCTGCTACCACCGCATGGGAGGCCTAAGCATCCTCTTGTGTCAATGAGTACACGCGCCCCTAGGTCATGTGTTTACTCAATGCTACAGTTAATGAAGAAGGCTGCATGCTTGCCTTTTCTTTCTTGTCCCTCTGTCCTGAGTGTTGTCCTCGGCCTGACCCTCCAAAATGCCCTGAGGCGCCCAGAGATACATATGATATGGGCAGAGATTCTCCAGTCTTTCCCTACTAACAAATAGGGTATGAGACTTCCGATGCTCTAGACTACCATACACGAAACAATCATCGGTGAGCTGAGGGCAATTCTTTCGTATGTGTGGCCCTCCGCACTGATAGCAATTGACCGGCTGGTCCCCACTACCCGAGGATCCTCTGCTCCCGAACCCCAATGATGATGAGGGTGTACCATAGGGTTGTTTCCTATGTGATGACTTTGGCTTCCCAGAACTGCCCCAAGATAACTAACTCGGTCCCCCAGTCCGTCCCTGTGCTGTATGGCTGACTGGAACATCTATCTCCTGCCAGACAATATTCGTATACTTGACTCTACCCACAACCTCTGAGTAACTAGTACACCTAAATGGCGCAATCGCCTGTCGTATGTCACTACATAAGCCTGCCTGAAACCTGCGACATCTGCTGGCATCAGTCATCACTAAATCAGGGGCATAGCCAGAGAGGTGGTTAAACTCCACCTCATATTGGTCTACTTTCATGCTGCCCTTGGTCAGTTGGATGAAATGTCTCTTAACTGCTGTACTCTGCTATACTTGGTATGAAACGCCTTCTTAAACTCCTCCCAAGTCGCGAAGGTTACACCTCTCCTGACCCGTATCTCTACAAGTAGCCAGTCCTCATTGCGACCTTGGAGCATGAACAAGGTGATCCTCACCTTGTCTGCCTCTGTGCAATGCATCATTGTGAAGGTATTCTCTATCTATCTGACCCAACGGTTTGCCACATCAGGTTTTGTCGCCGTCCCGTTGAAAGGAGGGGGTTCAATCCTTTGAAACTCACCAAAGAGAGCACTGCCTTTGGATGGTGGAGGCTGCCACTGATGCTACCTCTGCTCACAAAAAAAATCTCGTCATCTCGCGCATTATATGCATTATCGCAGTGGGGTAGTCGTAGCCCTACTAATCAGTATCTGCCATCTGAGGTCCCGCGGCCTCAGACTAGTCATGCTCCTCTTGCTCAAACTCCATACCAGGAGGTGGGGTATGCTCCTCCTACTCAAACTCTGTAGCAGGGGATGGGGTCTGGTTCCGCTTCCATGGTCGTTCGGCCCCCCTCTTCATAATAGCTATTATAGCAAAATTCAAAACAATTGATTGTTTAGTCAAACTATGCAAAGGTAACACTACCCATACCAACACTCTCAGCCTACTAAGTCCCCTAAGTCATCAAGTCAACTAGGGTGACTCTAGCATGACAGACCGGCCGCACCCAGATCAAGGACGGGACCTGGCCTAAATGCAACGCCTAAAAGTATATCTACCTGATTACAATTCACATAGTATGATAATAATACTGATAACCACTCATATAATAAGAGGAAGAATAAAAGGGTTCTACATAACCCTACAACAAACCACGATACATATAGTGTCTCAAATACAACCTCAAATACAAAAGAATCCTACAAGGTTCATAAACCTCACACACAAAGAAAGATAACATAACCCCCTACGACGCTACCAACCTCACCAGGGTATCAACAAAGTCCCAAAGCCAGCACGCGACTCCCTCCTACTTCGCGTCTGGCGTTCCTCTACTCCTCGTCACCTGTAGCAAGGAATCAAAAACACAAAGGGGCACTGAGCACACTAAATAGGCTCAGTAGGCACCATATACAAAGCATGTGCATACAAGAAACATAATTGCAGTAAGCAATCTGCAAATATGAACTAGGGCCCACGGCCCAAAACATCTTCAGTATAGATATACATCCACGGGTCCCATAGCCCAAAATATCTGTAAGCACTGAGCCCGCAACCCAAATCATAAAACACTGTCGATCCCAGAGTGGCCACTCGGTACATGGCCCTTGCTGGCCCTCGCGAACATGCTCAAGACCCCGTGCAGCCCCCTGTCAATCACCCCGTCGGATAGAGCATTTAGGCCCATGCCGTCACACATCCTAACTTAGATCCTGTAGAAGGCCGAGTCTACCAGACTACCTGCTCTCACTATGGATCGAGTCAACCCTTGAATCCCGATCCCTGGTGGAAAGAGTCTATACAACTACAGATCCACTCACCTTATTGAGTCGAGCCTCAAAACACGAATATGCACATAAAACCTCGTACAATGAAAATACATTTCCATACATACACACATGAAAATAATCATACCTTTACTATGAAACAAGTTTTCATGCAAAGTTTATAAAAACATACCGTGCGTTTCTCCGTATGATTACCTACTTGATATTAAAGTCCTATACTAGTCCTCGATGCGCTTCAATACTCCACCCCGGGATCTAGATAACATAGTACATAATCATCAATACCTGTATATTCATAACATCGAAATATATTACTTGTATTAATTGAAATCTCAAACACAAATAAAAATTATGTCGGTTATGTGCAGTCGGAAAGAACCGTTCATATCTTCTAATCTGTATATCGGATTTCTCTAGGATTCGTTAGAAATTTATTTTGATAACCTTTCTAACGACATATTATACATCCCGATCAGGCTAATATAATTGAGCAAAATTCCCCTTCAAAGTGGAAGTTTGGAAAACTATAACTTCAGCAGTGTATTGTGCGCAATCCAAAAGGACTGTTCATATCTCTTAATCCACAAGTTGGATTTTGTTGATCTAGGATTCGTTAGAAAGATACTTCATAACCTTTCTAACGATCTACTAAATATCTCGATCAGAGATGTATAAATGACTAAAATGCCTCTCGAAATGGACAACCTGTAATCGTATTTTAATGAAAATTTTGATAGAACCTCCTCTATTTCTAGGGTTTAAATTTATATACAAACATATATCATGAACACTACAATCCATACATACAATATTTCCTTAACCATGGCATTCCCTCTAAAATTCATTTCTACAATTAACATCATACATTCATAATTAAGTCCCTCATCGAATCACAGGCAACATCTCCATAGGAAAATCAGGGATTCGAACTACAATCCTCCAACACCCAAATTCATGCATTCAATCAGTCCATACTTTTGGTGGTTTACCAAATTAAAGCTCAGAAGGCTTACTTGAGTCTCCCGGTGTTCTTGCATGGGTGTTCCTCACGATTGGGTTTGAATGGTGGCCCAAGGTCGTTGTGTTGCCTTCTCCTTGCCGTCAAAGCCTAGATCTTCGATGGAAATCTGTCGGAGTTCCCTTGATCCTCACCGGAGATCTCACAGGTCGAGAAGAGGGAAGGAGCGGAGAAGCTCATATTCACCACAGTAATGGAGGAGAGGCTCGCCCCTTAGATCTCGCAGGGAAAAGTAGACGGGGTCCGTGCTCGTGGAGGCGAGGCAGCATCGTGCGGGGTGCTGGCCGGAAGTGAGGAATAGAGAAAGGAGGAGGAAGGTGGGGTTGGTTCGCCGGCGGTTGCTTGCGGGCAGTCAGGCTTGTCGGCTCCTTGTTGGAGTTCACTGGATCGGGCAGAGGTGGAGGGAAGGTGCGGTTTGGGGAGAGAGAGAGAGAGATTTTAAATCTCTCTCTCTCTCCATGTCATCTCATTCATATATATAAAGAAAAACATTAATATAATAAACTATTATATTGTATTGTACCTTCACATGTCTGATTGTGGAATCACGGGATTTAAAATTTAAAACCAACCGAGATCCACCAATTTCGGGTCTCGGTTGGCTTGACCCTAATTACATTTGTCCTTTAATTAATTAGTTGATTAACACTTAGTTAGTTTAATCAACTCAATTAATCTTTAACCATTAATCAATCTTATTAATGATTTTTTGCACTTTAGCCCTCCCTTTTTTCTTAATTCCACATTTCCCGAAATACTAATGCTTTGAAATTAATTTCTCTCTTAGAGCATTATCCATCTCAAGCCCATCGGTTATTCACTCAAGACGACGGTAAATTTTATTTAAACATAAAATTCCAAACAGGAACAGTACCCGGAAGTGGTGGTTTTTACAGCTGAAGACTAGGCCGATTTGAGGTGCAGTGTAGTATGGAGAACCGAGTCTGAGCTCCTGGCATGCTGAAGACTTGGTTGAGTTAAAGTGTAGTGAAGCGCCGAGTCGAGTCTGAGCTCCTGGGATGCAGTGGGCCGAGTTGGGTTCAGCTGGAAGCTTCTAAGAGCTTATAAAAGGTAGGAAAAGCAAGAAAAGGAAAGAAAAGGAAAGAAAATAAAGGGGAGGGAGCAAGGAAGAAAGAACAAGAGAGGAAGAAGAAGGAGCGTTCCAACATCACTTTAATCTCCATCTTCAAAAAGACAAGTGTTGCTCTTTAGATCATTGAAAGAGTTAGATTACTTGAGCTTTAGTGCTCAAGGCTTGTATCTTACTAGGTAGTTTCCTCCTTGTATTGTAAGTCTTTCCATTGTTAGTGGATTCCTTGCTTGTCGATGCCCCATGTCTTTCCCCTCGAACTTGGTGGGCTTTCTACGTAAATCTCTTGTGTGCTATCTCTTGGTTTGTCTTCTCCTATTTTAGCTACATCTACTATGAGGCATATCTTCCCAACAAGTGGTATCAAAGCCAGGTCCTCCGAACCTAACCATGTGGGTGGAATCCTCAGTGCAAAAAAAAGGAGGAGAGCCCCCAAGTATAGCGTATGATCATTCCATTGTTAAGCTCTATTGGACAGTAAATAGGAGGCGTTGACTTGGATAAAGTAGGCTGTCAAGAGAAAGAATCTCTAGAGAAAGGTGTACAGTTCGGTGTTTCTCTTAAGGAGATGCTCAGATCAGTGGTCCTTTATTTGAGAGCAGGATTGTTGGGAAGCAAACAAAGTCCCACATCATCTATTGGGGGGAAAAGAAAGGGGCTTATAAAGTGTGGACACATCTCCATTAGTGTGAGGCCTTTTGGGTTGAATCAAAAAATAAAAACCATGAGAGATTAGGCCCAAGAAGACAATATAATACTAATATGGAGATGGTGTGGTGCCCTTGGTTGGCCCAACAAGTGGTATTAGAGCTTTGGTTATTTAAAGGAGAATGAAAGGAAGTTCTAGCACCATGGTGAAGCTGAACAACTCAAATTGGAAGGGAAGGGATTGACAAAAAGATTAAAGGATCTGATAAGAAAAGAATGGCTACTGTCTCAAGTAAAGTGGTGGTTCTATCTGTGGAAGAGTAGTGCCTCCATGTATCCTCTCAAGACATAGAGTGGGTGGTAGACACAACAACATCATACCACGACACTCCGAAGGAGTACTTCACATCCTACAAGCAAGGAGACTTTGGCATAGTCAAAATGGGAAAATAATAATTACTCAAAGATTGCTGGAGTAGGTAACATATGTGTTGTCATAGATATTGGTAGTTCCATTTCCTTGAAGGATGTAACATATGTCCCTGATCTTAGATGAAATTTGGTCTCTAGCTTGGCCTTGAATAGACCAAGTTATGAGAGTTACTTTGGCAAGGAATGTTGGAAGCTCTCTAAAGGCTCCTTGGTAGTTGCAAGAGGGAAGTTTTGTTACAACTTGTACAAGACTTAGCTAAAAGTATTCAAGGATGGCTTGAACGCAGTGGAGGGTAAATCTTCTCCAAGTTTATGGCACAAGCGGTTAACTCATATGGGTGAGAAAGGTCTACAAATTCTCACCAAGGAGTTGATTCCCTACAACATTTGTATACCTTTGAACCCATGTAAGTTCTGTGTTATTGCTAAACATCATAGAGTCTTTTTTCAGAAATCCTCTAAGTGAAAATCTGAGCAATTGTGTATGGTATATTCAGATGTGTGTTGCCCACTAGAGGTGAAGTCTCTAGGCGGCAACATATACTTCGTTACCTTTATTGATGATGCATCATGGAAGTTATAGGTGTACCTAATAATATAAAAGGATCAAGTATTTATGATCTTCCAACACTACCATGTAAAGGTTGTAAGGGAGACTGGGAAGCCTCTAAAATGTCTTCACACTAACAATTGAGGTGAATATGTATCCAAGAACTTTGAAGTCTATTGTAGGGCTCATGGAATTCACCATGTCAAGACATGGCCTGGAACTCCTCAACACAATGGAGTAGTAGAAAGAATGAACCATACCATTATATAGAAGGTGCGGAGCTTGTTAAAGATGGATGGAATACCAAAGATTTTCTGAGGAGCAGTTGTATTTATAGCTAGCTATTTGATAAATAGATCACCATCAATTCCTCTGGAGCGCAATGTCCAAGATAGGGCGTGGACAGGGAGGAATCCCTCCTATTCACATTTGAAGGTCTTTGATTGTAAAGCATTTGTATATGTTCCCAAGGTGGAGAGGTCCAAGTTGGATGATAAAGCTATTCCTTATGTGTTTGTTGGCTATGGAAATGAAGAGCTTAGCTAAATATTTTGAAAGCCTGAGAAGAAGGTACTTGTGAGAAGCAGAGATGTGGTCTTTTATGAAGGCCAGAATAGGCTACGTAATGAGTAGGCAGAGCCTATATGTGAGAAGTCTGATGCTAAACAGAGCACTAAAGTGCAAAGCCGAGATGTGTTGAGCCGACCTATAGTGGTTCGATAAGAGCTAAACCAAAGAGCTGCAGATGAAGCTGGTACTTGCCAAGATAGCAGAGAAGTAGAGGTAGCTCTTGCAAGAAGAGATCTTTAGCAAGGTGAGAGCTCTGATACTCAAACCAGAAGATCAAATAGAGAACATAGACCATCTCAGAAATATCCACACTCGGAATATATTTTGCTCACTTATATGGTGGAAGTATAGAAACTCTAGGAGGTTACCTGTCTTGAGGACAAAGATAGGTGGATGGAAGCTATGGAAGAAGAGATAACATCTCTACAAAAGAATGACACCTATGGGTTGGTTGAGCTCCCTGGAGAGAAGAAAGCTCTGAGGAACAAGTGGGTGTTCAAGTTGAAGACTGACAACCAAAATTGGGTCAAGTACAAAGCCTGGTTAGTGGTGAAGGGCTTTGGTTAGATCAAGGGAATTGACTTTGATGAGGTCTTCTCTCCTGTTGTGAAGTTACCATCTATAAGAGTAGTTCTTGGACTGGCAGCATCTGGGGAACTACAAATAAAGCAAATGGATGCTAAAACAACCTTTCTTCATAGTGATTTATAGGAGGAAGTGTACATGGAACAACGTAAAGGGTTTGTTTAGAAAGAGAATGACCACATGGTTTCCAAGTTGAAAAAGAGTCTGTATGGGCTAAAGCAAGCTCCACCTTAGTGGTACTTGAAATTTGACTCATTTATGGGGAATCAAGCTGGATACAGAAGGACAGCTGTAGATTATTGTGTTTACATGAGAAACTTCTCTGATGGAGCCTTCATTATACTATTGCACTATGTTGATGAGATGCTCATTGTTGGGAAAAATGATGTGTTGATTAGCAAGTTGAAGGAGGACTTAATGATGATTTCTACTCTTTAATGATGTTCTCAGTGTTTTCCAAGTGGTTAATTATCAATTTTTAGTCTTTGGAGTCAATAACACGCAGGTACAAGTGAAAACAAGGCGAAAACTATACCTACGAAAATGCAGAGAGATGCATGAACAGAAGCACGTCTACGCTTCTGACCGTGTAACTCTCTGTAAAATACAGTGCACGCAGGGTTGACAAAACACGGGCTTGTTCCTGGGTATGCTTGAGATACACAGACGTTCTTGAGATACACGGGTATGCTTATTTAAGCAAGGACATGTACTGTGTAAGTTCACGAAGACAGAGAGATGCACGGGCATCATCACCCCCGTGCTTAAGGCCGTGCTCGGGCCGACGAACTGAAAACTAGGGTTTTTAATTCACGATTTCAACTTGTTGTCGCCCACACCGAGGAGCCTAATACATGAGGATCAGCATCATCATCATCATTATCTTTTTCTTTTCCACCAGTATTGTATTTTTCATTTATTTTAGTATTCCATATTTCACAGAAGAGTTAGTCATCTATATGTACTTTTGGGATTGCACTTTTTGTGCCTTCAATGCTCCAGGAGAAATTGAATTCAAAACATGGACAGGGACCCACAACAAGAGCAACTACATCACCCTACGTTTACTGAGTAAAGTAAAAAAATCTCTTCCCTTTTTGATTTACATGCCATATTCTTTTTAGTACATATATTGTGTATATTGCGGATAATGTACAATTTAAGTGTGAGAGAGGGGTTAGTCATTGCTTATATTGTCTATGTTAAGTGTTGATTTAAGATGATCTATGATAGTAATGATTAGGAGTCCTCTCTATGTTTTGGTAGACATTAGCGTTGAGTGCCAAATTTTTTCAAGAATATATTATATATTTAGTTTTGCCTTTGCTTGACACCCCGCAATAATTTTCGAGCACAAACTCTGACTTAGTTGCCACTCATTCGCTTAGGTTTGGATTCTAACTAGTTTGACCAATAGTGAGGATTTTCTTTTTGAAAAAAACAGAAAATAAATTCAGAATGTCCAATCCATTAGGGATGCCCTACCAAAAGAAAGATAAAAAGTAAATTCGGAAAGCCAGATCCATTAAGGATGACCTATCGACCAGAAAGTCGAGTCCACTAGGGATGCCCTACTAGAAAAATAGAAAAGATGGTAGAAAGAGCTATCACCTTTAAAGCGTAAAAGCCACTCTTGAGTAGTTGGATCTTAGGCATCACAAATGTTCACTTGAAGACTTACTAGGGGAAATGCCTACATCATTGGATATATATAGCTGCAACCCAAACAAAAGAGTCAAAAAGGATTAGCGAGGAAATAAGGTCTAGATTAGCTGGACCGGGCTTGAGTCTGTGAGAGGCATCTTAGGAAGGGCTACACACACATGTGGGGGTATGAGTATAAGGTAAGACATATTTTTCCATAAAAATCATCATGGCAGTCAACACAGTGTTTTCCTGGACACCGGAGGGACTTCAAACTATTTTGAGATCGGAGATCATGCACTCGTCTATTTTTCTATTCCATATACTCTTTGCTTAAGCACATGTCCCTTCTCTAGGCTTGGTTAGCAAGGGTGGTAAGCCCAGATACTCCTTCAATTGTTAGAAGGCTTTCTTGCATTCCTCGGTCCAATCGACCTTGAGGGCCTTGCACATCGCCCGAAAGAAAGGGAGGCTCCTTTCCCCAGACTTAGATACAAACTGTCTCAGGGTAGCGACTCTACCGTTCAACCTCTGGATGTCTCGAATAGTCTTCAGGGAACTCATGTGAAGGATAGCTTGAATCATCTCTAGGTTAGCCTCTAGGCCTCTCTGGGTCACCATAAACCCCAGGAACTTTGTCGACTTGACTCCAAAGGCGCACTTGGTCAGATTAAGGCGTACGTCATACTTCTGTAGGGTCCGAAAAGTTTCTTCTAGGTCGGCGATGTGCTTATCTGCCTTTTCACTCTTCATGAGCATGTCATCGACGTACGCCTCGAAGTTCACACCTAGGTGCCCTTGGAATACCTTAGTCACGAGGTGTTGAAAGGTTGACACGCCATTGCTCACCGGTAGGTTTGTCACCTGGTTCTTCTTGCCTCTCGCCATCAGTTGTTTTACAAAGCTCTTTGTTTGATCCCCATAGAAGGCGCCAAACTGCTAATGCTCAGGAGCAAAGAAGACTTGAGATCCGCGCCCGAACAGTAAGATCAAATTATAGAGATGTGAAAGTGAGGCCAAGACGAGGCCGCCCGGCTTCATTGGTGGTTGGTAGGATGAGAAAGAAAGGATAATCGGCTGTAGCTAGCTTGAACCTCGAGTATGTCTCAGTCAGTGAGAGACGACAGAAGTTCCTCCGAAGAGTCTTTGATCCCTGCAAAAGGGGAGTCCGTAGGGAACCCCATGGACCCTTCGACGATCAAATCAGTGGGTGTGTTGGGGAGAGAAGAAGAGCTAGAGAAGTAGTGTTGTCATGAAGAAAGAAAAGAGAAAAGATAGATCGGCGGGAGTTGGGGAGAGGAAAGAGCTGGAGGCTCTCCCCGGGTTTTTCTTGAGAGGATTCTACCAAAAGATCCTAGTCCTAAGAAGAGCCCTCCCTTCCCTTATACCTTTCAGACTCTGGCAAGGCCAGAAGATCCAATTCCTCTGACGTCAGTGTAGGCGCACGAAGTCCCCTACTTACGGATTGTGGGACGTCCTTTCTCCTAATACTAGTGTAGGCACTTGTCCCCTGATAGCGGATCTTGGGGTGTCACCTCTAGCACTGGTGCAGGCAAACGTCCCTCTACCACCAAGTCGTGGAGAAAAAGAAATGTGCACCCCCTATCAGCAGGTTACGAGGATCTCGGGTCCATACACCCTACCTTCATGTCCCTTGCATGGGGGATAGTCTTGAAGCCAATGGCGAGGCCACGTTGGGGCCAGGGAGGCACCCCCAATTTTTTATTTTTTTTATTTTTTATATCTTTCCTCTTATACATAACCCTAACTACTTAATTTTCCAAAAGAGAGCTTTTCAAAGGCCAATGAGAATAAAAAGTAAGTTATTCATCTTTATATATGTTTCATTTTATTTTATTTAGTTACAACAATTAAAATAAATATTTGACTTTGAGTTTCATTTTTAATAATTATTGATGAAAATAATTATATTTTATTATGATATGTGAATTTTAGAAATTTTTTTAAATTTAATTTAACGAGTAATATAAGTTTTGATTATAAATACATGCTTACTAAGTGTTTGACAAAATACCTATGAGAGAATTAACTTGCTAAACCAAACATAGATTGTATGATAATTTTATATTTATATACAAATTAAATTTATATGTAGTTGACTAAAGCAAATTATTTGAAACATTTATCAAGTTATGGAGAGATACTTTAAAAGAAAGATAGAATCAACTATACCTATGAGAGATATTGTAAATACATTGTCACAATTTTGCTTTTTGCTACGACCATTGTTGAAAGATTATTTTCTGCAATGCATTTTGTGAAGACCAAGCTGCGTAATCGTATTGGGGATCAATGGTTGAATGATAACTTAGTTATTTAAATTGATTTTTTTTGTTGATAATATCAGAAAATGAAAACTCGTCGTGGAAACCTTTAACTTTTTCATTAAGTTTAATATTTTGATAATATATTTTTTATTGTTAATTTTATTGGAAATTTATATGGTGCCCCTTTTGAACATAAATCCTGACTTCACCACTACTTGAAGCTCCAGGAACGTGCCACATTTAAGCCCCGATTCTTCCCCATAACAATTATTATTATTATTATTATCAAGGTTCTAAAAATGTCAACCCTAGGCGGTACCACCAAATGCATATTAATCTGACGCTTAGGCGCTGTATGCTTTTATTTTTTAATATATTTTTATTATTTTTAATAACAAATAAATATATAATAGACTTATAAAAAGCATTTTAATGTTCCAAAATAGCAAAAAATACTTCAAAAATAAATAAAATGTTCAACAACAATGTTCTTGGAAATTTAGAAATAAAAAAGCAATATGAAATAAACAAAGTAGATTCTTGGAAGCCTATGGGGCTATGCCTCAAACTCTTCTTCTCCACATCCCTCTAGCACTTCTTCCGTGTCGGACTCGAACTCAAAATCCATTGCATCCTCTTCCTCTTCATCTGATATAAAATCATCCTCATGAAGTTCTCTAATTTCTTGAAATCTAGAACATCTCCTAGAAACTTGGCTACTATCCACTCCCATATCTTCATTCGAGCCCGCCAGCCTAGGCGTCGCCCAGCCTCTAGGGCCGATTATGGCGCTTCAGAGTCCCCGATTTGGCGAAAATCGGGACGCTCACCCTCCGCCCAGCGCCTAGGCGGCCTGGGCGGCCGTTTTTTAGAACAATGATTATTATTATTATTATTATTATTATTATTATTATTATTATTATTATCATTATTGTTGTTGTTGTTGTTGTTGTTGTTGTAAGAAAAGGGAGAGAGAAACGTAGGTTGGCTTTAAAACCGAATAGAACCAAATTGCTCAGTTTGATATGAGTTCAGTTTGATATTGGGATTTGGTTTGGTTTGAATTACTTTCAGAAAACCTAAGCCGACATGGTGAACAACCCTACCCACAGTGAAATAGATACATCCTACAACAAAATCTCTGAAGCTCCTTAACCCCGTGCACAAACTTTCCCTATACGAATCCTGAGTCTTAAGACTATATATATTGGCTGGCTTGGCACCCCATCTTCCTATATATTAATCTCAACCCTATAAATATAACTCTCTTGGTCACCATGCACCTTATTTTAGCTACTATGTTCTATTATGCGCTATGGAAAAAAAAGGAAATTAAGTTGTTGATTTGCCCTAACATCCATGGTTCTTGATGATCTCCGAAACCTGTAATATTCATCATCACATTCACTAACCTCCAAAACCCTACCGTGTTTGGTTGGGGGTTATCCCACTTGGGGATAGGAATAAGTTTTGAAAAATTTTGATTTTTTTGGGGGAATTTTTAAACCAAAGATATTAATGATAAAATAGTGATGTGTCTTCTATGGATTGGTGTGTTATATTTTTAAATCTTAATTAAAGATTTTACCAGAAAAAATTTATAGGGAATTGTGTTGAAAAACCCACCACAATGCCATGATTCCACCCCTAACTCGTTGCTTGTCTTGTTGATCAATACCCAAACCTGAGCACGCCTGTGAAGATACACATTCGTCCCCAAGTCTTAAAGCATAATAGCTAAGATATATAGAGCAAACGATCTCCAAACGCAAACTGCCCAATCCGTTCATTATAGGCATTCATCTTCTTATGAGTTGTACCACAGTATTCAAACAGTCTTGAACCAAGTAAAGCATTTGGCCTTAAGTGAAGAGTTCAACTTCTAAATATCTCTCAAACCTTTTGTCACGCCCCGACTAGATCTCCAGGCCTTAGGCATGTGCACAGACCAGCCGTATCCAAGCGAAGGCCCACCTCACTCGGATACAAGGCCTAGGTAATACAAGAACAAATAGCAGAAAATAACAAAATCCAAATAATGTCAACAATATCTCAAAGTTTTAAAGCAGAATAAGATCAAAATTGTACAGTCACCCTACATAGTCAAGGCCCTACAAGGGTCCTACAATCATAAACTCACATACAAGAAAAATATGTGGTCCTCGAACCTATGCTAGGATATCCCGATTCCTCACGCAGCTCCTGAACTCGAGTTACCTACTCCTCAAGACCTGAAATGGAAGAGGGAAGCAAGTGGAATGAGCTTTCGAATGAAAAGCTCAATAAGTAACCCCACAAAGGATGCAATGAAGTCAATAGAGTCAATCATGAAGCAGTGATCCAAATGAAACACAAAACATAACAGAACAAGGCCAAGTCCAAACACACGAGGATCACGATCCAAAGAACACAAGCCCACAACAAGAAGTTCAATCAAAATAAGAACTCTCGGGTCTTCTCCCCAGCAGTCATCGACCTCAGCTAATCTTCAATCTCAATCCAAAACAGACCCTCTAGTCTGGTAGTGCTCCTGTACGTACGTACACGATCAACGTATCATCCCACTGATGGGTATACAGCCAGGATATCCTCCCCCTGACAGGAAAATAGGACGAACAGGGTGTCCCCCTGAACGCTAGCACAAAATCTGCACCGAGCGAGAGAAACCACAACACAAGAAGAGCTGACACACACCTACCTGGACAGAGCACAGGCTCACGTGTTTCCATAGCCACGTGCCAATCAACAGGATGTTATGTTCAGCAACATGAAACAATTGACACAAACCTACCCGGACGGAGCACAGGTTCACGTGTTACAACGGCCATGTGCCGATCAACGGGTGGGCATGTTCAACGATCACAAACTAGGTCAGCATGTCATCATGCATACACTAACATGGAATTTCAACAAAACATGAGAACAAGTATGTGTATGCAAATCCAAGCAATAGGATACCAAGACATGGTAATATCAAAAGCTAATAAACACTCAAACAATGAGGCAAAATCAAGATTACTCATCAAAGAATAAAGGTACTAGGCCGAAGTATTTACCTCTATCGAAGACGTTTGGAATCACGCAAGACTCCCCGGCGTAGCTTCGCTATGATCCCCGTACTCCTCCGAATATGGTCACAGCTCTCTAGAAGGCCAGGCACCTGCGTACCTCCTTTGTTAGGGAGAGTAAATTGAAGTTTGGAGTTTTGAAACTCCGGCGAGGCTCAACGCCACTCTACCGGATTCACTATGCTTTTATAGAGACAGGGACTTACCAAGCGTACGCTCCATCGCTCTTTGACCTCCTCCTCTAAGGGATCATTGTCACGACCCTGGGAAACCTCTCTCTCCCTCCCGGTTGCTCTCACGAGGATGAAAGCGATTGTGCTAGGGTTCAGGGTTGGTGTTCTCTTTATAGGAGGCTCGCAGGGTGGTTTTCGATGAGATTATGATCTTGTTGATCGCGGAGACAAACCATATCAAGCCCTTCCATACTTGGCTAGAGTTGATCACGGAGAGGCTAGGGTTGATGTTGCGGCGACACGGCTCGCTGACGAAGAAGGACCTCTGCGTTCGTTCGTGCTCTGGGATCAGCACACTCCATCGGTTGGTGAGTTTCCATTGCATAGGATCGAACGGTGGGTTGTGTTATTTATGCCTCGAATGGAGCACTCCTCATTGATAAACAGGTGGACTGAAAAACAGATGGACAGCTGGATATAACTCTAGTGCCTCAAACTTAAACGACCGTTTGCGATGAACAGCTAGGATCGTTTCTGACACAGAGAAGAGATGAGGAGCCAAGATCTTTCTCTGTGTCTCGAACTTAAACTAATCATTTGGATGAGCGGCTAGAAATCGCCCGCATTGTGGAAGCACCCGCACCGTTGCCTCGTGGCCAAAATAAACCGTTGAATTGATGCCTCATAATCAGCACGCGTTTAGATCCTTAAATCTCAATCGTTGATTCATTTCTAATACAACTCCTGCATGAGTTCTTCGTAACTTTTGCAAATGTTTACATGCAGGTCCTTGCTGTGAGAGAGAACACAAATTTCCTTTAAGTCCTCATCATTTTAGAAATTACAAAGAGATCCTTAACATCCCAATTAACCCCAATCAATGAATTTAACCTATTTATTCCCTCTTTCCCAATTAAGTCCAAGTGATTCCAAACATGGAAAACTTACTTAATTAATAATTAAAGAGTAATTTAGAGAATGATTAGAAACCATTTATTAATCCACCAATTGCTTAAAGAGCAAATAGAAATTTTCAAATTTCAAAAGTTCAACAAATCCAAGTTGGGAATTTTCCTTTATTAATCATAGAACATCAAATAGCTAGAAAAATTTTATTCACTAAAATCCTCGGATTTTACAACTTTAGGTACTTAGAAACATGAAAGAAAAGGATAGAGTTCGATTGAGAAAAACTATAATTTTTATTAATTACAAAATATAAACCCTAAACTGAATAGAATAGAGGTCTATTTATAGACCTTTACATGATAACATAAGTCTTTAAACCTTTAAAAATAGGATAATAACAAAATATAGAATAATTAAAAATAATCATAATTAGGATTTTGTGTTTATTTTTAATTTCAGAACTTTAGGCCTTAAACCACAATAAATAAACATTTGGTATATATATGCAACAAATTAAAAATAAACCTGTAGGATATATTTTGGCTAAGTTAATTTTTCTCAATTGAAGTTAAGGTTTTTGGATATTTATTAGTAAAAATATATAAACCATATATATATATATATATATATATATATATATATATATATATATATTTGACAAATGTTGGGAAGTCACTAGAACTCTGCCCCAGGAGTGATTCGAACACATCACCCTTTGATCCATCTCTTGTGAGAGAGGTGAGTTACCAAGTTGATAAATTATATTTACTTGTACAAGGGACAAGGATGGCCATGAGTTGAGTTATTTGCGTCATTTGTACAAAAGGATAGGCCATTCTTTCCACCTTCAACAGAGACATTGCACAATAATATGATAAGTACATGTTGTCATTGCTATGTATCGGAGTTGAGTTGTTTGGGCCATTTGTACTTAATGTCATTGTTTCCATAGAAATGTGATAAGTATATGTTGTTGCGGAAATGGACCTCAGAGGAGGATGTAAAGTTCAGTGAGAATAAACACAAATTAAAGAAGAACTATAATAAGAGACAACACACACAGATATATGTGGAAACCTACAAATTGAGGGAAAAACACGGGGCACCGGCATACAAACAATCCACTAAACACTTCAAGCAAGAACTACAAGTAACTCCTGATCGTTGATGCCCAAACTCAAGATTACAACAATGATAGGATTAGACCAACAGATCAACGAATACTTAACTTAAAATAGCTTAAGCAAACAAACTCAAACTGTTGTTGAGCTTCAAAGTCCTTCGCCTCCAAATGTCTCCTTCCTATCTTCAACTTCTTGCTTGCTTCTTCACTAGTGCTCTGGTTCACTCTTGGATTCTTGTTCTATTCTCTCTCTCCAAGAAGACTTCATCTCTTTTCTATCTCCCTGGTGGGATTCCCAAAACACCTTTCTGCAGCTTGTACAACACTCCATGTCACACCATACAGCCCATCATACCTGTGTAGTTCCAAGACACCTTTTTCTGACACCACCGTTCCTCTTGGGATTAGTGTCAGTGTATTTTCGACGAACCAAAAGAAATCCTTTTACGGATGTTCTTTCCGAACAACAGTTGTTCTGATACACCATGTGCTACTTATTCGGTTTGCCTATGCTTTACCGAACAACAGCAACTGTCCGCCTAGTAGGTCATTTCCGAGGAGCAGCTTTTCAGTCACCCTTTCCGATGAGTGGCCCTTCGGCCCACTTGACTTCTTTGGTCTTGAACTCTACACCTCTTCGGCCCAGCCTTCTGCTCGGTCCGCTTCTTTGGTTGCTCCACTTCTTCGAAAGCCACGTTGGTCTTGGACACTCAAACCCAACAATATCCCCCTCCAAGACCAAACTGGAGAGATGTTGTTCTTCAGACTCCTTACTTAGAGTCCATCCCAATTGCCCTAGAGCACTTCATCAGCTTCTCCTTAGAAAGTCCCTTTGTTAACATATCGGAAGGGTTGTCTTCAGTGTAGATCTTCTCTAGCTTGAACTTTTGCTCTTCGAGGGCTTCTCGGATCCAGTGATACTGAACATCAATGTGCTTTGTTCGGGAATGATATGTAGCATTCTTACTTAGATCAATTCCACTTTGGCTGTCAAAGAACACTACATAATCTTCTTGCTTCACTCCCAGCTCTTGGAGAAAACTCTTCATCCACACCATCTCCTTGCCAGCTTCAACTGCTGCAATGTACTCAGCTTCGACGGTGGAGAGAGCAACACACTTCTGCAATCTTGATTGCCATGACACAGCTCCCCCTGCGAATGTTAAAACATAACCTGTAAGGGATCGATGGCCATCAATGTCGCCTGCCATGTCTGCATCTGTGTAACCCTCCAAGGTTGGGGCTGAATTGCCCAAACTTAGACACATCTTTGACGTTCCTCTCAAGTATCGGAGAATCTATTTCACGGCCTCCCAATGCTTCTTGCCTGGATTGGAGAGGTATCTGCTCACAACTCCTATAGCATGGGTAATGACTGGTCTTGGTCAGACCATTGCATATATTAAACTTCCTACTGCTGAAGAATAAGGAATAGGGATCATCTTCTCCTTTTCCTCTTCGGTTGTTGGGCACATAGATTTGCTGAGCTGCAGGTGACTACCAAGTGGAGTAACAACCGCCTTGGAGTCCTTCATGTTGAATCGATCAAGTACTTGTTCAACATACTTCTCTTAAGACAACCATATCTTCTTTGCGCTTCGGTCTCTCAGAATCCTCATTATGAGAATCTACTTGGCTTCGCCAAGGTTATTCATATCAAACTCCTCTGATAGGTCTTGCTTCAGCTTCTCAATCAATTTTCAGTCCTTCCCAACAATCAGCATATCGTCCACATATAGCAATAGAATGATGTACTTCGCCTCAAAAAATTTCTTCATGTATACACACTGATCGACAGCTGTTCGGATATATTCTCTCTTCTTCATGAAAGAGTCAAACTTCAAGTACCATTGTCTCAGTGCTTGCTTCAAACCGTAGAGACTCTTTCTCAGCTTGCAAACCAATTTCTCTTTTCCATTCTGTTCAAATCCTTTAGGTTGTCTTATGTACTCTTCTTCCTAAAGGTCACCATGAAGAAATGTTGTCTTGACATCCATCTGTTCAATCTACTGATCCAAGGCTGCACCCATGACGAGTACCACTCTAATAGATGACATCTTCACAACTGAGGAGAATACTTCATCAAAATCAATCCCCTTTTCTTGACTAAAGCCCTTCACCACTAAACAGGCTTTGTACTTAATCCGATTTTGACAATCGGTCTTTAACCTGAACACCCACTTGTTTCTTAATGCTTTCTTTCCTTCTGGTAGCTTGACAAGTTCATAGGTGTTATTTTTCTGTAGTGATGCCATCTCCTCTTCCATAGCTTCCATCCATTTGTTCTTGTCCTCATGACAACGAACTTCTTGAAGTGTCTCTGGCTCCCCCATATCAGTGAGCAAAATATAATTTGTAGATGGATACTTCTGAGATGGTCTTCTCTCTCTACTCGACCTTCTAGCCTGAGCACTCGAGCCTTCTCCTTGCTGAAGGTTTCTTCTTGCAGTTACTTCTTTTTCTTCTTCGCTACCGATTCAGCGACTGGTACTAGCTTCATATGCAGATCTGCTCGGTTCCTCTCTTCGGCTTTCTGTTGAGGTCTGTTTGGAACATCCTATCTTGGGATTTCGACGTTGGAAAATGCGGTTGACCTCTCATCGGTTGGCTTGGCCTTCTCTTCGCCAAGTCCATTCTGATCTTCAGAAAAGATCACATCTCTGCTTCTTACAATACTTCTCTTTTCCGGATTCCACAATCTGAAACCGAGCTCCTCATCAACATAACCGATGAACACACATGGAATTACCTTATCTTCCAACTTGGACCTTTGTTCCTTCGAGACGTGCACAAATGCTTTACATCCGAAGACCTTCAAATGAGAGTAGGACTGACTCCTTCCACTCCATACTCTTTCTGGGATATCACCTTCTAGAGGAACTGAAGGTGACCGATTAATCCGATATGTGGCTGTTAGAACGGCTTCTCCCCAGAATGTCTTCGGTAGTCCCGCCATCTTCAACATACTTCGCACCTTCTCAACGATTGTGGTGTTCATCTGTGCGGCTGCTCCATTGTGTTGAGGAGTTCGTGGCACTGTCTTCTCATACCATATGCCATGTGCTCGGCAGTACCCTTCAAAATTCTTCGATGTATACTCTCCTCTGTTGTCAATATGGATGCACTTTAAAGGCTTCTCAGTTTCTCTTTCTACTTTGACTCGGAAATCTTGGAACACCTGAAATACTTGATCCTTTGACTTCAGCAGGTAGACAAAAACTTTCCGTGATGCGTCATAAATGAATGTTGCGAAGTACAAGTTGCCAGCAAGTGTCTTCACCTCAAGAGGGCCACATAAATCCAAATAGACCACTGACAGTAGTTCGGTTTTCCGAGCTGCGGTCTTCTTGAAAGACACCCTATGATGTTTAGCAATTATATAGTGATCACATGGGTTCAGTGGTTTATCCTTCCTATAGGGTATTAGCTCTTCCTTAGATAAAATTTGAAGTCCTCTTTCACTCATGTAAGCTAATCGTCTGTGCCACAAGCTTAGAGAAGACTCGCTTTCCACAGCGTTCAAACCAGCTTCGCACACCTTCACATAAGTCTTATACAGATTGCAATAGACCTTCCCCCGAGTAACCACAATTGAGCCCTTGGTGAGTTTCCAGCATCCCCTTCCAAAGTAGCTCTTATATCCTTGCCGATCTAATGCTAGTCTAGAAATCAAATTCAACCGTAGATCGGGCACATGTCTCACATCCTTTAATGTGATGGAGCAACCAACATCTGTGACAATGCAAATGTCATCAACTCCAGCAATCTTTGAAAAACTATTGTTTCCCATCCGAACCATCCCAAGGTCTCCTTCTCGGTAGGATGTGAAGAATTCCTTATTCGGCGTGGCGTGGTAGGAAGCAGCAGTATCTACCACCCACTCGGAATCCGAAGAAGCAACATGGAGACACTCCTCTTCGTCCGATAAGACTACCAAATCACTCAAAACAACAACAACAGTATTCTTATCGTCCTTCACTTGTTCTTTGGCCTTTTCATCTCTGAGCTTAAAGCACTACCGGTTCTTATGACCAACCTTGCTACGATAATAACAAGTTAGTGGCTTGCCCCTAGACTTGGATCGACCCTTTGAGTTTTCTCAGCCATGAGGTCCTCGGCTTTTGCTCCTCCCCCTTTGTTCGGTAACAAAGGCGTTGGACCGCTCGGCACCTGACGCATGTCGCCTTGTCTCTTTGTTCAGTAAACTTTATGTAACTTGGCTCATCGTCAGCACCCCATCTAGGGCAGAGTTGCTGAGCGAGACCACCAATGTCTCTCAACTCTCCGATAACGAACTCATGAGTAAAAGAGCTTGTAGCTCATCATCCAAGGCCATCTTCATGGTGGTTAACTAGTTGACAATATTCTGGAATTGATTCAGATGCTCGGCTATAGAGCCTCCCTCTTGGAACTTCAGGTTCACAAGTTTACGGATTAGAAACACCTTGTTTCCTTCCGTCTTCCTCCCATACAACGATTCTAGCTTGCTCCACAGTATGTAGACACAAGTTTCCTTGCTGATATAGTGAAAAACTGAATCATCCAACCACTGTCTAATGGTGCCAATGGCAACCCTGTTTTTCTTCTTCCAGTCACCATCAGTCATCTCTTGGGGCTTCTTTCCCTTCAACACTATCGGGTCATACTGCTCCTTGCAATACAGTAAATCCTCCATCTTGATCTTCCATACATTCCAGTTAAAGTTGTTGAGCTTGATCATAGTACTTGAACTTCCCTCCATCCTCCTCTGTTTAACCTTGTTCTGATACCACTTGTTGCGGAAATGGACCTCAGAGGAGGATGTAAAGTTCAGTGAGAATGAACACAAATTAAACAAGAACTATAACAAGAGACAGCACACACAGATATATGTGAAAACCCTACAAATCGAGGGAAAACAACAGGGCACCGGGATACAAACAATCCACTAAACACTTCAAGCAAGAGCTACATGTAACTCTTGATTTGATGCCCAAACTCAAGATTACAACAATGATAGAAGTAGACCAACAGATCAACGAATACTTAACTTAAAAATAGCTTAAGCAAACAAACCCAAACTGCTGTTGAGCTTCAAAGTCCTCGCCTCCAAATCTCTCCTTCCAATCTTCAACTTCTTGCTTGCTTCTTTACTGGTGCTTTGGTTCACTCTTGGATTCTCAGTTCTGTTTTATTCTCTCTCTCCAAGAAGACTTTAACTCTTTTCTATCTCCCTGGTGGGATTCCCAAAGCACCTTTCTGCAGCTTGTACAACACTCCATGTCACACCATGCTGCCCATCATACCTGTGTAGTTCCAAGAAACCTTTTTCTCTGACACCGCAGTTCCTCTTGAGATTAGTGTCACTTTTCTTCCGACTAACCAAAAGGAATCCTTCTATGGATGTCCTTGCTGAACAACAGTTGTTCGGATACACCATGTGCTGCTTATTCGATTTGCCTATGCTTTACCGAACAACAACAACTGTCCGCCTAATAGGTCATTTCAGCTAGGAGTAGCTGCTTCGGTCACCCTTTCCGATGAGTAGCTCTTCTGCCTACTTGACTTCTTCAGTCTTGAACTCTACACCTCTTCGGCCCAGCCTTCTGCTCTGTCCGCTTCTTTGGTTGCTCCACTTCTTCGGCAACCACGTTGGTCTTGGACACTCAAACCCAACACATGTCATATAGCTTGAATTATTTTCCACAGTAAAACGATAATTACATCTCATGTGATAAGGTACTTGACCCCATCCACCCACCACAAGGCACAAACAGAGGATTAAATTATTTATTTCATCATGAACCCATCATTATCATCCACACATCAGGTAACTACTCCATTGTATTCTTCTATAAAGTAAAGTTTGATTCATATACAGTAAAAGAGTGCCTGAAGAGAAGCTGATACTTGCTACAAGGTAAGGACAAAGACATAAATTGCTTCTCTGAGAAATACACCACATTTGAATATTTACAGCAAAGCACAAATGGAGTCCTGATCAGTAGCATCCAAATCCAAAAACACAAGATACAAACTTTGATTGTTATTGCATGCAGCTCATAGATACAATCCAACCACTTGGTGTGGCTTAATTATCACTTATTGAAGCGGAGACCAGTGAAGCATGCAGTAAGCAGCATCAATAGTAATGCTCCTACTTATGGTGACGATGAACTAAATATATATAGTTGCTCTTTGGTTTAGATTGCTTAGACAACATCACTATTATATATGTGCCATATGGTAGTAATTAATTAAGATCTAAGTTGCTTGATAAACTAAACAAGGTGTTTTATGAACTCTCATCATGTAATTGGTTGGTGATAAATGCAGATGTCTTCAACCAGTTCAATTAATGACTTGAAAGGGGTTGTTAAGCCTATATATATGAAGCATCTTGGACCAGGGCTAGCAAGACAAGTTGCGCATGCATCGGAGATTCCTTCACATAGGAAAGTAAGAAGACTGGATCGAGGCCATGCTTTACATTTCCCTTTATGAAGAAGACGCTGAATTAGCAAGGAACGATGTTGTGTTGTGCTTGCAAAACTTGATTTCTTCATTTCTCTTGGACTATGAATAGACATATATGTCTCTTGGATACACCTATCAATGGTTACTTTGAATAGATGCACTCTTTAACTTAGGGTGCCTCTTACTCATGTAGAGACGCTTTCACAGATGTCTCTTCATGACCTAAGAAATTTCAAGCTTTTCCACTTGTCATTTTTGTTTGTCTTTTCCACTGGAATCACTGTATTGAATATTTTCTTGGAGAGTATCATGTTCTTCTTTGACTTCACCTTCCCCAAAATTATTCTCCCATCTTTTCTAAACCAACAATCATTTCAAGATTCCCAAACTTCTTGCAATTATAATTATTAATATAGGGTTTTGGGCTAGTTGCACATTTACTCAAATTGCTTAAATGATGTCCTTCGTTCTTGAAGGAGTTCTTTAAGGATGCTCATTTTTACATCCAAAACCAAACGAAATAAAGAAATGGGAAAGGAAAGGCTTCCACAGTTACCACAACCAAACTATGTGAAAACTCTGAGAACTCTTTTTTTTTTTTTTTTTTATTTTCAAAATTTGAGGTAGTACTAGATTTCCCCGTGAAGCACGAGTTGGGTAGCTAGGTTGGGCCCTTTATGTTAGGACAGGTGTACAAGACATAATAATGTGGGTTTGGACCATTCCTCCGGCAATCCTCCACCACAAGGCACAAACTTGTTATTTATGGATCAAATGCAATACTTAGCTTGTACATTGTTCTATTTGTTACTATAAATAAGAGTGTGAGCTTTTGACTACTCTAACTTCAACAAAGATATCTCTTTCTCTCTCTCTCAAAAAAGAATAAATGGAGGGCTCTAGCACTACTACAATGAAGCCATGCTACAAAGCTAGAAAGAATGTTCAAGATGACGTGGTTCGTCCCATTACAAACCATCATCCCTCTCTTTGGGGGGACTACTTCATCGTAAACCCTTTTTTATCATCCACATGTCAGGTTACTACTATTCTTGTTATTGTGTGTTATAGAAAGGGTGAAGTATTTGTATATTAATTTTAATACATAATATAGACATGGCAAAACCTAACATCTACTTGTTTACCCACTCGCTGTGACTAAGGCTATCAAACGATCAAGCTATTCGTAGTTGTACTGAGATCATTTCGATAAAAGTTCTCAAGTTCAATTTCGAAATTTTCAAGCCGAGCTCGAGCTTCAATTTCGAGCCGAGTCGAGCTCGATTGAGCTCGGCTCCAAAGCTAAAAATTTAATATTAATATATTAATATATAATATAAATATTATTAAAAAATTAATAAATATTATAATATATAAATAAAATATTTAATATTTAGTATTGACATATAAAATATAATATAAAAATTAATTAATTTATAAATAAGTTTTTAATTTCAAACTAAATTGGAGATATCAAAATTATAATTGAGTTCGTAATTTCGAGCTTTCAAGTAGAGCTCGAGCTTTCGAAATTAAAATCGAGCCGAAAGAAATTTATTCGAAATTTTAATTTCGAAATGAGCTAGACTATTTCGAAATTGAATTCGGTCGGAATTTCAATCAAGCTCGCTTACAAACCCTAAATGTGAACAAGTACCTATAGGTGAAAATTTACTTGTATCCAATATGATCCGATATAAATCTCGTGTGTAACAGGTTACTCATGAGTATATGCAAGTTACTAGGCAGTGGAAAATATTTGTAGGTTACTTTCTCAATTATCTTATTTTTATATATTTTATCAAAAAATCGTTTTTTTTAATGTCTATTTTTATTCATTTGACCTTAGTTCCAATATTTTTTAAAGTAGAATATTTAGGTCTACAAATTATATCATTAAGATTCGAAGGTTGTGTCAGTTATATAGCGTACCATATAATATTTATGTTCTTGTTTTGGGAAAAGTATGGTATATTATTTTGTTAAATGAGTTTATTTATTAAGTTTAGTGTTTCATTTGCAAAGTTTTGACAAATATTAATTGAATCTTTATAATTTATAAATATTAAAAAAAATAAGTAATATATACTTGAAGGGAACTTCTCAATTATCTTAAAAGTAAAAATGATAAATATTATGGTATATATACAATTTAATCTTTAAAATTTATAAATATTAAAAATATATATATGGGTTAACTGGTTGGTCTGCTTAGACCCATAATCCATATGTTGGTCGGTATTGTTAACTACTTTAATTTGTTAAAGTAACATTGGCCGTTTTACTTGTACCCATGCACGGTACACTTGCATATTTGCTAGGTCAAGATATTTGCTTATATACTCTTACAAAAAGTGCATGATTACGTATAGAACTTACAGAGAATCAAGCGTACATTTGAATATAAAAAAAATAAATCACGGTAAATTGATATTCTTAGAAAAGAAAAAGGTTGATATTTGACCATAAAAGAAGATATGTACATATTGGTGCTGTGAAGGAATAACACAAATATAATTTAATTGTATGGTCATTTACACAAAAAATTATTATGCATTTTAAAGGGTTATATATACAAATTTTTATGTTTTATTGAAAAGAAACCAAAATTTCTTTTTCAATTAGTTTGATTTTAAAAAAATAAAAATAATAAAAAATACAAGTACCTCTACTAACAAATCCAAAAATACATGTTATGAATTTCCATTGTTAGCAAAAACGAAGTATAAATAAAAACTTGGATACTTTTGGTGCTGTGGGTTGGTTGCAGGTAGAAGATGAATGGATAAAACAAAGGGTGGCGGAGCTCACCGAGCATGTAAAAGTATTGTTAAAAGATGCACGTGGTTCCTTGGAAGAGTTGGAGCTCATCGACGCACTCCAACGCCTTGGTGTCGCTTACCACTTTGAAGAGGAGATCACTGAAGCATTAAGCCTCATTAGCAACACTGCTCCAATATTGCACAACGACAATGATCATCTACATAATATTGCGCTTCGGTTTAGATTGCTAAGACAACATCACTATTATGTACCATCTGGTAAGGCTTCTTATTTCCTTTTTATTCATATATGCTTCATATATAAAGTACTAGACATTGTAACTTAATTAACTTTGATGCATCTAGCTAGCTTTTGATGAACACTTTTTTGGTTTATAATACATGCATGAAGATGTCTTTAACCGGTTCAAGGATGATAAAGGAAACTTCAAAGCAGAATTAAGTAATGACTTGAAGGGATTGTTAAGCTTATATGAAGCAGCTTATCTTTGTACCCCTGAGGAGGATGTGTTGGATGAAGCCATTGATTTCACAAGAAGGCATTTACAGTCTATGGTGAAGGATATAGATCCACGGCTAGCAAGGCAAGTTAAACATGCCTTGGAGACGCCTTCACGTAGAAGAATGAGAAGACTGGAGGCCAGGCTTTACATTTCCATTTATGAAGAAGATGCCGAAGCAAGGAACGATGTTGTGTTAGAGCTTGCAAAATTGGATTTCCACATACTACAATTGCTTCACCGAGAGGAAGTCAAGAAGATCTGCATGTAAGCATTGAAAACTAAGCATAGCATGATAGATAACTAACTCACTTTTTTATAATAGAATCACACCACACTTGGAATCTAGTTTACAATTACCACATCATCTTTTTATATTATTTCAAGGTATATGAATTAATGGATATATCCTTACATATGAATAATATGAATAGACATATCTTTTGTAACTCTCTTTATAACCTAGCTCTAATACCATTATAGTATAATTGATAACTAACTTGCACTTTTATAATAAAATCACACTACAGTTGGAATCTAGTTTACAATCATCACATGTTTCTTTTATATTGTTTCATAGGACATGAATGAATGGATGTAGCCTTACATATGAATAGACACATATGTATATCTAGGGCACACATATCTCTAATGAATCAGTTATTTTGAATAGATGCACCTTTTAACTTACCGTGTCCCTTCACTTATGTAGAAATGCCTTCATTAAAGTCTTTAGCAAAGAAGTTTCATTTTTAACTGTAAACCTTTAAAATTACTAAGTTTTACTTCCGTGTAAAATCACCAAATGGTTGATTGGCTTACATTTAATGTGTTGTGCAGATGGTGGAAAGATTTAGGCCTTACAACCATGCTTACATTTATGAGAGATAGGATTGTGGAATCATATTTTTGGATGCTTGGTGTATATTTTGAACCTCAGTATTCAAAGAACAGAATGTTGTTGGTGAAGGTGATAACTATGCTTTCACTAATGGATGATATCTATGATTCTTATGGCACACTTGCTGAGCTTCAACTATTCACTGATGCAATTCAAAGGTCTGAACTTTCTCACCTTCAAGTTACCAACATAATGCATAGTCTCAAACTTCAGCGTTACTTCGATTTCAATGTAGGTGGGAGTTGAAGCAAGAGGATCAACTTGATGAAAATCTTCAACTATGTTTTATGACCATAAACAACACGTTAAAAGAACTCGAGGATGACATTCTCAATGACTGGAATCGCTACCACATTGATTACCTCAAAAGAGAAGTACATTAAGTCTAGATCATATGATTCTATTGCTTGTTTAGTGTTGCCTAATCTCAATTCTCTAAAACCTTAAAAATCTGAAAATGAAGTACTCGAATATAAATTTAATGAAAAAGATCCAAATTATTGCCATCTTTTCAAATACTTTTTGTCTAAGAAATGCCTTCAAAACTAAATGAAAGACTGAACTTCTGCATTATTGTGTCAGTTTGAGAAGGTTGCTTTGGCATGGTTAGAAGAAGCTAAATGGAGAGATGAGGGGTGTGTGCCATCCTCATTAGCTGAACACTTACATATCTCACTAAAGACCTCTGGCTACCAAGTCCTTGCCTGTGCTTCATTGATTGGCATGGAAGAGGTAGACAGGGAGGTACTTGAATGGGTGACAAGCTTTCCTCAAATCAACAAGGATATAACTACAATTTCTAGGCTCATGGACGATGTTGTTGATCACACTGAGGTATGTGCAAACCAATTAACTATATATGCAAGTATTAGCAGTTATGATTTCTCTAAGCAATATAATTATCTCGCAAAACATATCATGCATGAAGTCTGAGGCAACCAGCGAGCCTGCTGTTACAACCATCTCTTGCTGCATGAAAGAGTATGGAGACTCTTTAGATGAGGCAAAACTGAGGATCTTAGGAATGGTGGAGAATGCATGGAAGGACATGAATAGAGAGTGTTTTCATCTGAAAAATAAAATATCATCTAATGTGCTTGTTCGATTTATTAATCTTGCATGCATGATGGAAACTATTTACAGAAACTCTGATGGATATAGTGAACCTGCATCATTGAGGAAACCAATATCTTTATTGTTGGTTGAACCCGTTAAGTTCTGAAAATTAGTGTACGTGTGTTGAAGTATGATTGAAAAATAGCAGATATGATGTGACAGTCAAAGTATGAGATTTCAGTTAGAAAGTTATTCAGTTAATGTTGTAATGTGTTACTGGAGTGAAGTAGTTATCTTGTGTAAGTTGAGTTCATGAGTGTTTTAATATGTATGGCTCCTGTGACAGTGTGATGTTGTATGAAAAACAATAAATTGTTTATGTTGTTTGCTATATGAAAAACATCTTTCATTGTCTTCATTGTGTGTTCATTATAAGATCATGGTATTTTACACCTTCAAAGTGATATCAGAACTGTTGAGAAGATTCCATCAAGTCATGGCTGCCGCAAACAATTCAGTGAATGTCTCACAACTATCCTTACCACTCTTCAAACGTGAATCTTATGAATTTTGGAGCATTGAAATGAGAACCTTGTTCAAATCACAGGACCTCTAGGACATGGTTAAAGAAGGCTTAATTTGCAGATCCAGATGAAGAAGGGAGGTTCAAGGAGAACAGAAAGTAAGACTCAAAGGCACTCTTTTTTATACAGCAAACAGTCCATTGTTGTAGGATTTTTTTGGTGGATTATATTTCTCTCACACACACAATGTTGAGAGGAAGAAGATGATGAAGATGAAGAACTTACCATGACCCAGATTACATTGATGCCGGGTTACTGCTTGTTAAAGGCGTTAGCGCCGACTTGCGTGTCTGCTTGGCGGGTCTTGGCGAGGTTGAGC
The DNA here is from genome assembly GCA_026586065.1 of Dioscorea zingiberensis. Lineage (NCBI taxonomy): Eukaryota > Viridiplantae > Streptophyta > Magnoliopsida > Dioscoreales > Dioscoreaceae > Dioscorea > Dioscorea zingiberensis. Next base: position 18,604,797 of record CM048821.1, on the reverse strand, counting down.
TCTCTCACTCTGGTGATGGGGAAAGCTGACGCGTGCGTCATAGCCGGCCCTCATGGCCGGTCTTTATGGCCATTGTCAAAAAAAGAAGATGAAGAACTTCTCTTACCCTTGTTCACTTTCTCATTCCATCATGTCTTTTTGTTACAACATACATATGAATACTTTCAAACTTGAAAAAGACTATGCTACTACCTTGGAAAGTACAACACTTTACTACTACTCATTATTCTACCATCTTTACTTTTCCATATTCCTAGAGACAATACAACTTGAGAAGACAACACATCTTGCTAGTCATAATGGTGTTTTTCCAACTTCCAAAGCTCATAATGAAACTTTTCAAAATTTTCAAAACTAAGTTTATTTTTCAACATCCCCTTTAAACTTAGGTGGCCTTTGTTTCACTGGTTTTGCAGTTACAATGTAACTTGAGTTACGATGTAATTACAAAATTAACGTTTGTTTGGATGTAACTTGAAACTCAGTGTAACTTGAAATACACCAAGTGGTGTATTTGGTCTTACATCCAAATTGGTTGTAAGACCAAATACATCATGAGGTTACGTCACATCTATGCATGACCTTACAATGTAAAAAAATACATAATGTTATAATCATAATAATCACAATCATATTATTATTATTATTATTATTATTATTATTATTATTATTATTATTATTATTATTATTATTATTATTATTATTATTATTATTATATTATTATTATTATTATTATTATTATTATTATTATTATTGTTGTTGTTGTTATTGTTATTATTATTATTATTATTATTATTATTATTATTATTATTATTATTATTATTATTATTATTATTATTGTTGTTGTTATTGTTATTATTATTATTATTATTATTATTATTATTATTATTGTTATTATTATTATTGTTATTATTATTATTATTATTATTATTATTATTGTTATTATTATTATTATTATTACTATTATTATTATTATTGTTTATTATTATTATTATTATTATTATTATTATTATTATTATTATTATTATTATTATTATTGTATTATTATTATTATTATTATTATTATTATTATTATTATTGTTATTGTTATTATTATTATTATTATTATTATTATTATTATTATTATTATTATTAACTTGAAAGCCAAAAACATGTTTTCAAATTCCAGATTTACAAATCCCTCCAACCAAACACAAATTCTTGTAATACAGTATTTCCAGTTACACCTAACCAAACACCATATTTAACTGCATTGTATTTCAAAATACATGTATTTCAAGTTACAATGTAACTGTAAATCCACTGCATTTCCAGTTACATCTAACCAAACGCCACCTTAGTTTACTCCCATTTATCATTCCAAGTAACATCTTGAACTTGTTGAAGAGATCAACCTTGAGTGGCTTGGTGAAGATATCCGCAATTTGGTCATTTGACTTTACATAAGTTAATTCAATCTCCTCCTTCTTCACATGATCCCGAATAAAATGGAATCGAGTATCAATATGCTTACTCCTTTCATGATGCACCTGATTCTTTGCTAATGCAATTGCCGATTTGTTGTCAACACAAATCTTGATACCTTCATCATGATGAAAGTGAATCTCCTTGAGTAACTCTCTAAGCCAAATAGCATGTCAAACACATGACGATGCCGCCACATACTCCGCCTCACAAGTAGACAATGTAACAATTGGTTGTTTCTTTGAAAACCAAGTAAAAAGAGTATTTCCCATAAAGAAAGCAAATCCAGTGGTGCTTTTTCTATCATCCAAATCTCCACCCCACTCACTATCCGAATAACCAACAAGATGGGAATTTTGAGAAGATGAGAAAAGTAAACCATGACTAATGGTACCTTGAATATAGCGGAAAATCCTCTTTGCGGCTTGTAAATGAGATGTCTTTGGTTCCTCTATGTAGCGGCTCACCAATCCAACACTATAGAGAATGTCGGGTCTAGTACATGTTAAGTAGCGCAAGCTTCCTACCATGCTCTTGAATAGAGTAGTATCAACAACTTGGCCTTCACCATTCTTAGAGAGCTTCACACCACATTCAACCGGTGTACTTACCGGCTTGCAATCATTCGTATTAAATCTCTTGAGAATCTCCTTTGCATATGCTTCTTGTGATGCCTTCATTGCTTTGCTTCACTTCAATACCAAGAAAAAAAGACATGAGCCCAATATCCGTCATCTCAAACTCTTGAGTCATTGCTTGTTTGAACTCCTTGATCATGTGAGAGTTCTTGCGGGTGAAGATCAAATCATCTACATATAAACAAATTAGCAATACATCTCCATTGCTATTTACCTTCATATAGAGAGAATGCTCATGTGGGTATTGAACGTAGCCATTTTCTTTAAAGAAATCATCAATCCTACTATTCCAAGCCCGGGGTGCTTGCTTCAAGCCATAAAGTGCCTTATTTAGTTTCAAAACTTTCTCCCCATGCTTCTTGTTCACATAACCCATGGGTTGTTCAACATAGACATCTTCATCAAGATACCCATTCAAAAATGCTGATTTCACATCCATTTGAAATATTTTCCAACAATTTTGAGCCGCCAAAGAAATAAGCAATCTAATAGTCTCCATTCGAGCAACGGGAGCAAATACCTCATCATAATCTATGCCGGCACGTTGCTTGTATCCCTTTGCTACCAATCTTGCTTTGTATTTCTCCACCTCACCTTTTGCATTCTTCTTAATCTTGTAGACCCATTTAACTCCAATGGCTTCATGCCCTTTAGGAAGAGTGACAAGTTCCCAAGTCATGTTCTTTTCTATTGCCTGAATCTCTTCATCCATAGCGGCTCTCCATTTCTTGTCTTGATAAGCATCTTCAAACTCTATTGGCTCACAATCGGCAAAAAGACATAACAATGTTAAATCATTTGTTACCTCATAAAGCTCTTGGAGGCTTCTTGTCTTCTTTGTTCTTGGGCCATCTTCCAAAGATGATGATGCCGATGAACCAACATGAGAAAGTGGTGATGGTGGTGGTGAAAAATCATGAATCACCTTCTCTTGATCTTCTTGAACATCTTCTACATGTATGCCCCAATTCCATGAATCTTCTTCTTTGAAATCTACATCTCTACTAACATGGATATTCTTTGAAAGTGGATCAAACAATTTGTAGGCTTTTGCTCTTGAATCATAGCCAATGAAAATGTACTTTGTGCTTCTATCATCAAGCTGGGTTCTTCTTTGCTCCGGTACATGTGCATAAGCAATGCTCTCGAACACCTTCAAGTGAGAGATATTTGGCTTCAATCCACTCCATGTTTCTTGAGGAGTCTTGTTCTCTAGACTTCTTGTGGGGCATCTATTAAGCAAGTAGACAGCACAATCAACCGCTTCCACCCAAAACTCCTTTGGCAAGTTCTTACTCTTCAACATACTTCGAACCATGTCTAATATGGTTGGATTCTTTCTGTCGGCAACTCCATTTTGTTGAAGGGAATATGGAGCCGTTAGATGGTGTCGTACTCCATGTTCTTCACAAAAAACTTCAAAAGCTTTGGAAGTAAATTCTCCACCACGATCGGAACGCAAAGCTTTGATGGAGAGACCAATTTGCTTCTCAATGTAGGCTTTGAACTTCTTGAAGGCCATAAAAACTTTGAACTTCTCCTTCAAGAAGTAAACCCATGTCTTCCTACTAAAATCATCAATAAAAGTGAGAAAATATTGGTTCTTACCAAATGAGGTAGGAGTGATTGGCCCACAAACGTCGGCATGAATGAGTTGTAGTGGCCTCCTTGATCGGTATGATGCTTCTTTTGGAAAACTCCTTCTAGATTGCTTCCCAAGAACACAACTTTCACAAAATCGCTCCGGATGATTGATGAATGGCAAGCCTCTCACCATCTCTTTGCTTGATAATAACTTGAGACCATCAAAGTTTAGATGACCATACCGAAGATGCCATAGCCATGAAGTATCATACATGCATTCAAGCACTTAGCCACTTCACTTTTTATGTTCAATATGAACATTCTATTCTTTGACATTTCAACCTTTGTTATGAGAACATTTCTCTCATCTCTTAAGAAGAGACTAAGATCTTTCATGTGTATATCATAACCTTTTTCCAAAAGTTTTCCCAAGCTCAAGATGTTAGTCTTCATGTCCGGAACATAGTAGACATTGGAGATGAATTGATGTTGCCCATTCTTCAACCTTATCAAGATTTTACCTTTGCCTTTGACCGAGATCTTTGAAGAGTCACCAAAAGTAACTTGCCCATCCATTGATTCATCAAGCTCAAAGAACATTTCTTTTCTTCCACACATGTGATTGCTTGCCCCGGTATCAAGATACCAAACTTCTTGCTTGCTTTTTTCTTCTCCTTTGTATGCTAGCAGCAAAACATCATCTTCATCCTTTTCAACAAGATTAGCAATCACATCAACTTTGTTATTCTCATTATACCAACAATCCGAAGAGTAATGCCCAAACTTCTTGCATGTATATCATTGAACATTATGCTTACTATACCTTCCTCTTCCTCTTCCTCTTGTATATGCTCCTCTTCCTCATCCTCTTGATCTTTGGCTTTCATCTTCATAATGGTGTGTGAGAGCTCCTCGTCCTTGTCCACGTCCAAAACCATGACCTCTAGCATGACCTCGTCAACCTCGACTTTGGCTTTGACCTCCTTTGAAGTCCTTCCTCTCTTCCTTCAATGATAGCTTGGATTGGAGAACTTGCTCCAAAGATTCTTCTTTCTTCTTGGTGAACCTTTGCTCATGTGCTTGTAACGAACCCATGAGTTCATCAATGGACATGGACTCCACATCTTGTGATTCTTTAATAGCAACCACTATGTAATCAACTTTGGCATCCAATGAGCGCAAAATTTTCTCTACAACTCGAGTGTCAACAATCTCCTCACCATTTCTTTTCAGTTGATTGACAACCACCATGACTCTAGCAAAGTAATCCGAAATACATTCGAACTCCTTCATCTTCAATGCTTCAAATTCACCTCGAAGTGCTTGGAGGCGAATCTTCTTCACCTTCTCAACGACTTTGTATGAGTTCTTTAATATCTCCCATATTTGCTTTGATGTGGTTGCTTGAGTAATCTTCTCAAAATCGGATTCCTCCAATCCTTGGTAAATGAGATAGCGAGCTTTGCTATCCTTCTTCCTTGCATCTTATAGGCTTTGCCTTTGGTTTGCCGTGAGAATAGCATCATCTTGAGGCTCTTCAAAACTTTTCTCCACCATCTTCCAAACATCTTGAGAGCCAAGCAAAGCTCTCATTTGTATGCACCAATTGTCGTAGTTGTTTTTGTTGAGTCAGGGCACCGGAAATTGCATCATTGCATTCGCCATCTGGATCACAAGGTTCTGATACCACTTGTTGTAAGATTTTTTGGTGGATTATATTTCTCACACACAATGTAGAGAGGAAGAAGATGATGAAGATGAAGAACTTCTCTTACCCTTGTTCACTTTCTTATTCCATCATGTCTTTTTGTTACAACATACATATTTTGAATACTTTCAAACTTGAAAAGACTATGCTACTACCTTGGAAAGTACAACACTTTACTACTTCTCATTATTCTACTACCTTTAATTTTCCATATTCCTAGAGACAATACAACTTGAGAAGACAACACATCTTGCTAGTCATAATGGTGCTTTTCCAACTTCCAAAGCTCATAATGAAAGTTTTCAAATTTTTCAAAACTAAGTTTATTTTTCAACAAACTATATTTTCCAGAATTGCTGGTGCAACTACTTCAAAGGAGGCATGGATAATCCTTCAAAATGAATTTCAAGGATCATAAAAAATGATGGTTGTCAAGTTACAAACTTTAAGACATGAATTTGAGACACTACAAATGAAAACACATGAAACAGTGCATGATTTTCTCTCCAGTGTGATAGTGATCTTCAATCAAATGCGGGCATATGGTGATAATATTGGTGATCAGACTATGGTGGCTAAAGTGTTAAGAAGTTTAACACCTAAACTCAATCATGTAGTGGCAGCAATAGAGGAGTCAAAGGATTTAACCAACTTCACCATTGATGAGCTAAGTGGATCCTTGCAGGCGCATGAAGCAAGAATCAACATATCTGGAGAAAGGATTGAAGACAAAGCCCTTCAGTCTAAGGGAGAGCCATCTAATGTTAGAGATGCAAACAAAACTTACAACAAAGATGCAGGCAAAGGTGCAACCCATGGCAGAGGTCGAGGCAGATCGAGGCAAAGGGAGGTTTGCAGATACTAGACATTACACTAATGATCAAATGTATTATAAAAAAGGGATTCAGTGTCACAATTGTCACAAGTTTGGACGTGTAAAAGTAGAATGTTGTCTTAAATATAAGAGTATCAACTATGATGAAGAGACAGAATAGAATAATCTCTTTATCGCAAGTAATGATGATGATGACAGTGCAGCTTATATAGGCTTATAGATAGTGGTTGTTCTAACCACATGACAGGCAGGAGAGAATTATTTAAGGAGCTAGATGAAGCACGCAAACTCAATGTAAGACTAGGAGATGACAAAGAGATCAAGGTAGAAGGCAAGGGTACAGTGGAAGTTACAACTTCAGAAAAAAAAAGTGAAACTAATGTATGGAGTGCAGTATGTACCTACAGTTGTACACAATTTATTAGATGTAGGACAACTGTTGTCCAGTGGATGTTCTGTTGTGTTTGATAAGGACTCATGTCTCATTAAAGATAAAGAAGAAGATATACAGTTGGCAAATATAAATATGACAAGAAATCAAATGTTTCCTCTTGAAGTCACAAGCATAAGAGGCTTCAGTCAGATTGCACATGATCCACAGAATTCAGTCTTTTTTGCATTTACGTTATGGTCGTCTAAATATAAAAGGCCTGTAGCTGTTACATCAACGAGACATGGTCAGAGGGCTTACTAACATTGATACGATTGGCATCTGTGAAGGTTGTATATATGGGAAGCAAGCTAAACACTCTTTTCCACATGGCAGAGCTTCGAGAGCTAATTCTCATTTTGAATTAATTCAGGCTAATATATATGGCCCTATGCAGATAGAGTGGCCTGTAACGTGTCGTTTCTTCTTATTGTTCACTTATGACTACACTTGAATGAGTTGGGTATTCTTTCTTAAATTTAAGTCCCAAACATTCGAGTGTTTTAGAAAGTTTAAAGCTCTCGTGGAGAAGCAATGTGGTAGATATATCAAGGCGCTTCGTTCAGATAGAAGGGGAGAGTTTCTCTCAAATGAATTCAATACTTATTCTGAAGAAAATGGAATTCGAAGGAAGTTTACGACACCTTACACCCCACAACAGAACAAGGTAGACGAGAGGAAGAACAGAACTATTATGGAGATGGCGAGAAGCTTATTAAAAGGAAGGAGACTTTCTAATCAATTCTGGGCTGATGCTATAGGGACTGCAATGTACTTATTGAATCTCTCTCCAACAAAAGTAGTGTTGAATAAAACTCCTCATGAAGCCTGGACAGGTATGAAACCATCTATGAATCATTTGTGTGTCTTTGGCTATGTTGCTTATACCTTAATTCCTTCACAACGGTATCAAAAATTAGATGCAAAATCAAAAAATGTGTATTCATTGGGTATAGGACAGAGCCTAAGGCCTATAGGTTATATAATCCTACTAGTAAGAAGATAATTATTAGTAGAGATATACTATTAAATAAAGAGATTAGCTTGGATTGGAGTGAAGATACAAAGATTCAAGTCAAGGTGATGGTTGTACTATACATGACAAAAGGAGGGAAAGAAAACTTGTAGCAAACATAAAAATGAAAAAGGAAGAAGCTTTGAATTAATCTTCAACTATGGTGGAAATGTTGCATTGAAGGCACAAGTCAAAGAGGAGTCTTGGTTGTGGCACAAATGTTTAGGACATTTGCATTTTCAAAGATTGAAGCTACTTCAAGTGAAGAATATGGTACATGGGCTACCAAACATTGAAGATAAATAGAACATATGTGGAGGGTGTGCTTTAGGAAAGCAACATAGAGACTCTTTTCCAAGAGGAGGAGCATGGAGAGCCAAAAGGGTATTGGAGTTGGTTCATATATACAGATGTATGTGGACTAATGAGGACTTCATCTGATGGTGGAAACATGTACTTTATCTTGTTTATTGATGATTTTACAAGGATGGCATGGGTATAATTCATGAAACAGAATTCCCAAGTGTATGGTATATTCAAAAAATTCAAAAACTATGTTGAGAAGCAAAGTGGTTGTTATATAAAAGCCTTGAGAAGTGACAGAGGTAAGGAGTATACTACAAGAGAATTTGACAAGTTCTGTGAGGATGAAGGCATTGAAAGACAACTCACTGTTGGGTATAGTCCGCAACAGAATGGTTTATCAGAAAGAAAAAACAGTAATGGATATGTCTAGAACAATGCTCAAGCTAGGAGAAAAGTTTGCCAAATTCTTTCTGTGTTGAAGCTGTTTGGACTGTAGTTTACTTAATAAATAGATGGGCAACTAAGGCTAAGATAGAACCCCACTAGAAGCTTGGAGGGGGAGAAAGCCATCAGTAAGGTATTTAAAAGTTTTTGGAAGTGTTTGTTATTCTCAAATTCCAAAAGAAAAAAGGCACAAACTAGATGAAACAAGTGAAGCCTGCATTTTTGTTGGGTATGCATCAAATGCAAAAGGCTACAAATTGTGGAGCTTGAAGAAAAATACAATTATCATTAGTAGAGATGTGTTGGTTGATAAAGAAGCTACTTGGAGTTGAGAGCAAAACAAGGTGCAAAAACAAGCTGCACTTTTGGAAGAAGATACTGAGAATGAAGACTAAAATGCTGAAGAATAATCACAATTATCACCAAGAGTTGATCCATCATCATTCTCAAGTGATGGTTCAAGCTCTAGTTCATCAAGTCCAAGTAGTACCCGAAGAAAAATAAAGGGTTAAAGTTATTTTTGGTCCCTGAAAACGGGACCAATGTTCATTTCCATCCCAAAATTCAAAATTTGTTCAATAAGGTCCCTATGTATTGCATATTTTGACATTTTGGGTCCCTATATATTCCGTATTTTGGCATTTTTGGTCCCTATTACTGACGTGGCTGTCATGTGGAATACCGATGAAATGCATATAATCTTTTTATTATCATGTTTAGGTCATTATTTTGGTGGCAGTATCTGCTGATGTGGACCCTATTTAACAACTTTTAAATTTTTGGGATGGAAATGAACATTAGCCCTGTTTTCAGGGACCAAAAATGGCTTTAACCCAAAAATAAAAGGCATTGCTAGAATTTATGAATAATGCAATTTTCCATGGCATAACCAAGAAATTTTGAGGAGGCTATTAAAGATGATGCTTGGAAGAATGCTATGGAAGAAGAACTTCAAATGATTGAAAGGAAAAAAAAATATGGGAACTGGTAGACAAGCAAAAGATAAAGAAATTGTTGGAGTGAAGTGGATCTTCAAGATAAAACATAGGCCTGATGGGTCTATATTAAAGAACAAAGCAAGGCTTGTAGCAAAAGGGTATTCACAACAACCTGGAATTAATTTCAATGATACTTTTGCACCTGTATCTCACAAAGACACAATCAGAATTCTCATTGTATTGGCAGCTCAAAAGGGTTAGTTGCTATACCAACTAGATGTCAAATCAGCCTTCTTGAATGGAGATTTGAAAGAAGAAATTTATGTTGAACAACCAGAAGGTTTTGTCATCAAAGGTAAAGAAGAAAAAGTTTATAGGCTAAAAAAGCCATTGTATGGGTTGAAACAAGCACCTCGTCAATAGTATAGTCAGATTAACAACTATTTCATTAGCAAGGGTTTTGCAAGAAGTAAGAGTGAACCAACTTTGTATGTCAAGAAGCAAGGTATGCCTATTCTTCTTGTTGCAATATATGTTGCTGATTTGATAATTACTGGGAGTGATGAGAAAATGATTGATGAGTTCAAAAAAGATAGGATTAAAGCCATTTTTGGCCCTATACTTTGACCTAATATTCATTTTTATTCTTGTACTTTAAAAATCTTCGATATGGTCCCTCTACTTTGGGGCTTTTGTTCAAATACATCCCTGGTGCTGACCTGGGAGCACATGTGGCATATGAACTAAATACGGTTAATTTTTTATTCCATGTGGCATGCCAAGTCATCATGCCATGTCATCATTTAAAAAATTAATTTATTTGAAATCCATTTTGTAATGCCATGTTCGCATGCCACGTCATCATAACCCCGCCATGTAAGTCGCCACGTCAGAAATACTAGCCACATATGCTACCATGTCAGCACAATGGACGTATTCGAACAAAATCCCCAAAGATTAGGGACCGTATCAAAGATTTTTAAAGTACAAGGACGGAAATGAATATTGGGTCAAAGTACAGGGACCAAAAATGGGGTTTACCCAAAAAGATATGATGCTGAGATATGAGATGAGTGACATGGGGATGTTACATCATTTCCTTGGCCTTGAAATTCATCAACAATCTGAGGGAGTTTTTGTTTCACAACAAAATTATGTTGAAGTGATGTTGAAGAAGTTCAATATGTATGGTTGCAAAACAATGGCAACACCACTTCTAGTTAATGAAAAGTTGGTGAAAAATGATGGAGGAAGGAAGGTTAATGGTACTATGTATAGAAGCATAATAGGAATGTTATTGTATCTTACTGCAACAAGGCTAGACATTATGTATGGTTCTAGTTTGTTGTCCAAATGTATGCAAAATCCCAGTCATTTTCATCTTAGAGTAGCAAAAAGAGTTCTTATATACATAAGAGGAACATTGGCTTATGGAATCAAGTATGCAAGGAGTGAAGAAGTTAAATTGATTAGCTTTTGTGATAGTGATTGGGTTGGTTCTGCATATGACATGAAGAGCACAACAAGGTTTGTTTTCTCACTTAGTTCAAGTGTATTCTCATGACAATCAAAGAAGCAAGAATATATTGCACAGTCCTCTACTAAAGCTGAATATGTATCTGCTGTAATGGCAACCTTACAAGTTGTGTAGTTGAGAAGGATATTAGAAGATGTTGGAGAAAAATAAGAGAAAGCAACAAGGATTGCTTGTGACAACAAATCTGCAATTTCTATGGCAAAGAATCCAATTTACAATAGCAGAACAAGGCACATTGCATTGAAACATCATTTTATTCGAGAGAAGATTGAAGAGCAAGAAATTGAGCTTGAGTATTGCAGGTCTGAAGATCAAATTGCAGATATATTCACCAAAGCTTTGTCCAAGGAGAAGTTTCTAAAGCTTAGAGAACAATTGGGAATGGAAAACATCACATTAAGGGGAAGTGTTCAAGTTAATGTGATGTCTGTAAAAATTACTGCAGTATTTGTTGAAAATCAAGTGATGTGTGCTGAAGTCACTGCGATATGTGTTAAAATTACTATGATTTGTGTTAGAGTTAAAGTATTTTGAATCTATATAACCCGAGAATGTAATGTTGTAACTCTAGACTGTAATGTTGTAGCTCTAGACTAATATGTTGTACCTTGCAACCTACAACTGAGATTACTCAGCAGAAAATATATGAAGGCTGCTGAAGTAAAGAAGAAGTGAGCTCTTCTGAAAAACGAAAATATTCTCTTCTCCTATTGTTCCTATTCTAAAAAACCTAATTGAATTCTAACAAACAACGACAACAACACCCTCGTCTGCACCGAGAGAAGAATATCAGAGGATGAGAACCGAGAGAACCTTCAGGAAAGAAGGGGAAGTTTTAGTGGAATGCAATATTTTACAAAATTTTGATTTACTTCCCAGACCATAATTTCCTTACAATGAATTCCCTACAAAATTCTATTATAATCTTTATAATTTAAAACTTCTAAATACAGGTCCCTGGATGTATTAACATGCAAACTGTGCCTTAAAACTTAAAAGGACTTCAACATGAAGACCTTCAACCACCGTAAACCAATACATCATGCATTCTTAACCCGAAAAGGGACCTTCAACAGTTGGGAGAAGCTTTATCTAGATCAAAAGATTGGAACTGTTAACTAAAAGTTTGGGAGAAGTTGTGTTCCTAGAGGTTAATAAAGGAGACGGGAAGCTGGGGGGAAGACGCAGAAGAATGAGGAACCCTCACTATACATGGACGAAGAATGTATGGATGAAGAAAGATGAAATCTTGATACAGTGAGGCATGAAGGAGGTGAACGGGCCCTAAAATGCACTGTTGGCATCTTAGACTACTAACTTGACATCCAAGTGGTGCGAGGTTCCAATGTCTCCTCTATTAAGGGCGTGTTTGTTTCGCGGATTTGGGGACCGAAGTGACGGAAGTGGTCCCACTTCCGTCACTTCGGTGTGTTTGTTTCACGATAATCGGGTCTAAATTTGGAACTCCCACTTCTGAAATGTACGGACTTCAGCACCTTGACTTCGGTAAAAAAAGTTGGGAAGTGGGACTTCCGTGATTTTTGATCATAAGCTACCGGGTCCCACTTCGTGGGTGAAAAGCACGTGATGGGCTTTGGTTACCCTGAGCTTTCCTCTTCCCCGATCATGCATTCTTTAGGGCATCATCTCCCCGCACGCATAATCTAATGCCTCCATCGCACGAAGCTTGCTACTCGTCACCCTCCGGTCTCCGAACCATCCCTCATCTCCAAACGAAGGTGATCATCTCCTTTCTCCTCTCCCTTGTCATCTTTGAACACAAGTAGTAGTTGTATCACCGTTTGTCATCTCCTTTCTCCTCTCCCTTGTCATCTTTGAACACAAGTAGTAGTTGTATCACCGTTTGTCATCTCCTTTCTCCTCTCACCGTTTGTCATCTCGCAACCCTTCTCCGTATGTGCCTCCTCCTCGTCTTCCTTAAGCTTGAGAGAGATTGGTTCAATCAGTCCCTTTTGATTGTATTCACGGTGAAACAAAGAGATTTGGAGATTTGTTTTTTGTTTTTTTTTTGTTTTTTTTTTCAGACACAAGGAATTTTTGTTAGTTATTAAGAATTAGGTGAATTATTATTAGGTTCATTGTTTCTTTTTTTGAGTGAGTTAGATCTCAGAAAGGTGAAATTTTATGAAGATATAATTGGTGATTAATTTAAAAAAAAAAACATGTTATTAGTGTACATGCTCGACTCACGTATCTCTTTCATATTTGTTTTATTTTCATGGTAGGTTTTCCATGTATTTGAATCATGTGTAGAATGGCTAAAACAAATACATGGTATCCGGCTATTCATCAGTATAGTCCTTTATGAAATATGCTAACTTATATTTGATTTTCAATTTCCATGATGGTTATATTTGATTTTCTTGTTAATCTAGTTGACAAGTTGATATTACAGTGATATCTTCTTTAAGTTTGATTTTTTAACAGTGAACAATGTTAGCATAAACTTGATTAAGAAGAAAGTAAAATATAAAAAGGATGCTATCATGATTCCCAGGTATTATCTAAGCCAGGATTCTTGATAAATGGTCTCTCTTGCTTTTCAATGTATAATGTTACAGATATCCAAAGCTTCAAGTTGCATTATCTGAGTTTTATCTTTGCTTATATTGCAATTCTTTTTTAGAATATCCCAAAATTTACTTTTATTCATTCACCCTAGTAAATGTGTCATGGATTTATTTTCCCGTTTGTTTTCTCAAATCATTCTAATTATCACCTCCAGATATATGAAGCAGTTGTCTTTTTAAAATGTTTTTTTCTTCTTTTCCAAAGATTCTTCTGTGAATGCTTACTTCTTCAAGTAGAGTTTAAATGAATTGGAGCTTGTAATATCTTCTTTGATATTACACATATGGTTATATTTTATTTTCTTGTTAATCTAGTTTATGCTAACATTGTTCAATATTGTTGGCAATGTCAAATTACTTTGTCCATATGTTGAGATGCATCCTTTTTAACAGTTGGATTGACTCTTTTGGTTTAATTATTTGCTCATTATTTTACTCTTACAATGTCTATATTGGTAATAGCAACTAGGATTTGTACCTCTCCCAGTCTATGGACATAGTATTGTTAATAGTACATTTGGGTAAAGGCTCACTGCTAATTTTCACATTTCTAATGCCTTTCTCAGTATGAATCATTTAAAGTGTGTGTGTGTCTGTCTGTCTCTGTATATGTGTGTATATATGTACCTTTTAAATTAATTTTTTGATCCTGAAGAGAAAGGAAGAAGAAAATAAGGAGAATAATGATACTCATTAGTATTATTTCAGTTCAAAATTTGTCTAGTATTTTCTTCCATTCCTATTTTTTTCACTTCAAGATTAGTGGAGCCTTCGCTTCATCAACTAGTGTACATTTCATTCATGCTACAAAAGAATTTAATTTACTCTCAAACCTCACTGACACACTTTCTTTCATTATACATCTTCCAAACTTAATAAGTGTTTGCTTTATAGACACCCTTTCTCTTATCATGAACAAATGATGAGAGACAAATTAAGGTGCATATGCAAAGAAATTGAAATGCAAATGCATGGATACATATTTGTCCATTTATACACATAATGGTGTGAGAACATTTAATTTACCAAGAATCATGGAATTTGTGATTGTTTGCAATGTCTAGACCATATTAAAAGAATGACCCCTCTTTGCTTTACAAAAAAAGTAAATTTTTCGTTTGTAGATGGATAATTGGGCAACAAATGAAAGACAAAGAGTGTTACAATTGTTATGATTGTTGCATTTCTTTTACAAGAAGAAATGCGTAAGGCTAGGCCGGTACGGTATGTTGAACCTGCAATGTTCCGAGATCTAACTAGGAAGAGACACATGAGTCGTATTCTCAGGAGTGGGAGAGACTACTGTGTGAGCTACCTTAGGATGGATGTAGGCCCATTCATGCGTCTATCAATGATTTTGTGTGATAAGCATTTGCTACGTGACACTAGACATGTATCAGTAGAAGAACAGTTAGCTGTTTTTCTACATATTATCGGTCACAACACAAAGAATAGGACAATGAGGATTGAGTTCCTCCGGTCCAAAACTATTAGTAGGTACTTCAATAATGTTCTGCTAAGCGCCATTTACTCAGACGCTGGCGAGTTCATGAAGCCTCCTACCTCTGTTTGTCACCATGAGATTGAGAGTAACTCCAATTGGTACCCTTTCTTCAAGTTAAGAATATCAATAATTTTTTAGGTTAAACTAGTGTCAATTTACATTGAAAATAAAAATTTGTTGCGTTGGTAATCATGTAGGGCTGCATTGGCCTATTAGATAGCACCCATATTGTTGCATCTGTTCCCCCGCATGAGTTACCACGCTTCCGAGGTCGAAAGGGTCCAACGCAGAATGTGTTGGCCGTTGTTAACCCTGATTTGATATTCACATATGTGATGGCCGGGTGGGAAGGCTCGGCAAATGACTTCACTGTATTAAAGGATGCATTGTCGCGTCCACAATCGGAAGGCCTCAAGGTCATTGAAGGTAATACTACTTTATTTTACCACTTACACACACAAATTCATTGGTAGGACAAAATGTTTCATAGTAACGTTTTGTTGTAGGTAAATGTTACTTGGTAGATGCTGGTTACACAACGATGAATAGTTTCATCGCTCCATACAGAGGGGTTAGATACCACTTGAAAGAACATAGTTGTCATGAACCAACTAACCCAGAAGAGCTTTTCAACTTAAGGCACTCAATGTTGCGATCTAAGATTGAGCGGGCATTTGGCATACTTAAGAATCGGTTCAAGATTCTTACATCGCAACCGTTCTTCCCTTTATAGGACCTCAAAGTTAATCTAGTCCTAGTGTACTTTGTATCATTCACAATTACATTGCGTGTGTCGATCCAAATGACACGACCATACAAGATGTTACAACACAAATTGAAGACCTCAGTTACTACATCCCAACCCGGATCCCGGAGAGAACGCAGAGAAGAAAGTAGGCTATGGTTAGAATTAAGGGACGTGGGATTGCACACGCTGATGTGGATGCGCATAATCGCGTGCTTTCGTTAGTTTGATTACTGTTTACTTGCTACATTATTACTGTTTCCTTGTTTCCTTGCTACATTATGTTTGATTCATGTTTGCTTGTACATTATTATGTTTGCTTGCTACATTATTATGTTTGCTTACTGTTTATCGTTTATTGTTTCCTTGGTATATTATGTTTGCATACTATTTCCTTTCTACATTTTGTTTGTTTACTGTTTTGTTTTTTGTTTATTATTTCCTTGCTCCACATTGCTTGGTTATTGTTTCTTTTTCTTTATCATTTTCTGCTATCTTGTTTTTAACAAGCTTCGTGGTGCTTTATCTATGGTTCTAAATAAAGCACGATAGAAGGTGGTAGTTCTTCTGGGACAAAACGTGGATCCAAAAACAATACCGCCAACATATTCTAACTTTGTGATAATCGTGTTGGTTGAGCAAGTAAATTTAGGGCTGAAGTGTGACAAAACCTTTCAAGAAGGCAAATCGCTGCCATGCTAATTCAGCATTCAAGACTGATTTTTCTCCTGAAAATGTTGAAAACCATTACAGAACATTGAAGACAAGATATGCGGTGATAAAAAAAGCAAGGGATCTGAGTGGCGCTGGATGGGATGATAACCTTAAAATGATCACACTTGACCCAATGGTTTGCAAGACATACACAGATGTAAGTAGATTATAATATTTATTTATTTTTGATTCATTTTAATGCTAGCATGTATGTTTTCTAATATGAGCATGCGATTAATTTTTAGGCACATCCAGCCGCAAAGCCCTTCATAAACAAGCCGATAGAAAACTATGAAGGTCTAAGAATCACATGTGGTGAAGATCAGGCAACCGGCTCCTATGCGACCTCGCTTATTAGGACTTTGCTAGTAGGTGCGGATACGTGATGAGACTCATAACGACAACATGGAAGAAAGCCCGGCGAAAAATAGTGATGATGGGATGGGAACGACAATACTCCCCCACCGTATCTCCACACTGTAATATGTCATCTACTAGTAGACCCCAAACGCTCAAGCGTGAAAAGTGTGGTAGAGAATGAAGGAAACATGGGTGATTTGATCAGGAGTGTTGACAGGATGACCCACGCCATCAAGAACCCGATTCAGTGGTATGAAGTCTTATATGAGAAGGTAATGGAAGTGGAGGGCATTGAAAAACGGCTGAAGGCAAAGGTGTTTGATTGGTTATTCATACACGAGACTGAAGGAAAGATGTTCATGGTCAAGGATACAGAGCTGAGACAGGCATGGATGGAGGAGTTCCTTTCTCGATTGGACTGAATACCATGGAATGATTTGGACTGATTCACTTTGCTGCAGGGTTATCTTTGCTTTTTAATTTCTTGCTTACTAGGACTGATTTGGCTTCCCTTTTATTTGTTTGCATTATCTCTTTACGCCGAATCACCTAGCTTGTTTCATTTCGTGTGTTTCAACATGACTTTTCTCGTATGGACCTTATTATTATGTAAGACTATCTGGAACTTAAATCTTATATGCTTTAATAATGTCTTCTTGCAGGTGTTGACCTATGTGGCTATGATGAAAATCAATGAGACACATTGAGGCATAGTTTCCTTGGAGGCTTTAAGAGACCCATTTAATATACTTATTGCTTGCTCCCTTCCTCCCTTAACATGAAAAATTCTGATTTTTGAGTTGCCATTCTTGGAGGTGTGGCGAGCGTTTGGGAGGCCACATTAAACCACGCGCCCCATCTCCAATGCTAACTTCAATGTTTTACTGCATGTTTTCATCTAATGGTTTCACAGTTTTATTGCATGCTTTATTCTAAAGACTTTAATGTTTTTTAAACAAGGTTGGTATGTTCTGTACTATTCTTTGTTTCCTCCTTGGTATTTGTCTTTTAAATGGAGGGGTGCAAGCATAATATGGAAACTCATGCCGATGATAGTGCTTCTGGATAAACTGAGCCATCGATTTATACATTTGGAGCCCACAGATTAACTTCGCCTACGTGAATACTAAGTTGATGAAAGTATGAATTTTAACACTTGTAATTGAACATGGTTTTCTAGTGATTTTTAGTATTATTTTCACAACTCGCTCACCGATGTTTTACGGTTTTTGTTTTAATTAGGAGCCACACCAAAGTCCGGTCAGTGGATCTCATGAATGTCAAGGAGTTTAGCTCATGTGAAATCTCACTTGCGTGTAGAAACTACTCTCAATTCCTCAATTTATCGGGCCAAAATTATTTCCCAACTACGCACCATCCTCGCCATTGATTTCCATCTTTTGGTATTCCCGCATATTAAAAATTCCAACATGTTCATTGCTCTTCCGTTTTTGTATATTTGCTTGTTTGGCGCGATTATTAACTCGCCTAATCTTATATATATGTGTTGATGGATATCTCCTTCATAATGAAGAGGAAAAGCAGTATAAAAAAATTATTATGAAAGAAATGAATAAAGAATAACATGAGGTGATCAAGCACCTTATTTTTTTTAACAGTATTTCAATTTTTATCCTACCAGTGTGTCATGTATTCATTTCATTTGATATTTACAGGTACAAGCAAAGAAGAAGTACTTGCAAAGAAAGAAAGCTCAAGATGCTCAATTGGCAATTTTCTGTCACTAGAATCCTCTAAACTGGATGCAGTTCTTCACTAGTCTTTCGTATTTTGTATCTTCTGAAATTCATCATGTAATTTTTTGCATTCTACATGGTTTTTGTGTGTCGCGCATGTGTGCATTTTGACTTTCATACTTTTCTGTTCCATTGGCTGCTTAGAAGTCTTAAGCATAATATTTTGGTGACGAATGGTGAATATGTTGTATTTGTGATATATTACCTCTATTTTATCCTTCCAAAATAAGTCTTTTTTACTATAAGAAATCAATTCTATTTTTTACTCATCTTGGTCTTTTCTATTTATGTGACACACCATGTTTTAGCCAATTAAGAATGTGGCTAAAAATTGAAACTCCTTGCACCTCTAACATTTTTGAGGCTTATTACTCTTGTATGATTCCAGCAACTGGAGTTGGTTGTATCAATCTGGATTGAATTAGTGAATTTGATTAGTGATTGTAATGGAGTTTGTGAGATTTGACCAGTGAGTTTATTCAGTGAATTTGATCAGTGTATGTATCAGTACCAAGAGAATAAATAAAACTTATGTTTGAGATTTGGACAATCTGTGTTGCCAATTTTTGAATGATTTTTTGGGTAAGGCATGATGTTTGGTTCAAGTGAATGAATTTTTCCAATGTTTTTTATTCTGTTGTGAATGTGATGGAGTTTTTGGAAATTTTTGGTTTATAAAAAAGTGTGCACAAACATAGTGATAGATTTTAAAATTAATCATCATTTATTAATGACGCACTCATGTTACTTATATATTAAGATAAAACCATAATTATTGTTATTACTTTCTTGTAAATAAGATTAGATTAAATTACAAAATTTTAACAATTTTAGTAAAATAGTTTAAATATAGAAGACAAGTATATGAATAATTTATTTGGTACTCATGAAGCATTAATACCTCAATTTATAATATTTAAATATTAAATAAAAACTAAAAAGTTCCAACAGGGGTAACCTCACCACCCCACAGAAGTGGTGACCACAACCCCAGTTTTCCACCAACCAAACACCCAGACGTGTGGAACTCAGACTTCCAAAGCCCCACTTCCGTGAACCAAACAACGGAAGTGTACAGAAACAGCTCTTCACTTCCGTCAACCAAACACACCAAACTCCAACTTCCATATGGAACTCAGACTTCCATGGAAGTGCCACTTCTAAACTTCCACGGATTCGGTGCACTTCCAACAACCAAACACCCCTTAAGTGGGAGAGTCATAGACGTCATTTTCAAGCCTCCCATTTTTTCAGTAATAAGGTCATAATTTTAAATAAACGGGCAATTTCATAACTTTTGCCTCCTATTAACTCTGTGAATAGCCATCGAGAAGGATTTTCAAAAAAGGAGGGGATTTTTGGGAATATGAGGAATATCAATGGTTTTTATGGAAAAGTCAAAATTCTCAAGGACCATAAGTTACTTTCCTCTTGTTAATTAGAACCTTCCCCGGGCCAACCTTCAACACTGTAAGAGCCGCCTTGTTTATGGGATTGTAAATCCTTAATAACCTCCTAGGTATATTTTATATTAATTAAATATATCCTCTAATTATAAAAACCAAGGATTGAATCAAAAATAATAAAAATATATGACTAAAGATGGACCCGCATGTAAACCATAAAAACATGTTGGACATTTTTGTAAAAAAAATACCACCACCCATGGATGAGTTTGCCCAACACGTGGGTATTTGTGGAATAAATTTCAAATGGAATCAATGGGTCAGAATTGATCAACACACGTGGCTTGGAGGGTAATTTATATTCAAGAAATTAAACCATAAAATGGTTTCTCCTTTAACCATGAAATGGTTTCCCTTGACCAAGTCCATCCTCTCATGCAAAGGAAACGAGTTTGTTTTATTAGGATCTCCATGTAGAGAAGCAACCATGGACCAGCTTCTCTGAATCGGGTTCGTGTTCAAACGCCTAGACAAAGGATGACTCACTGTGGACCAGACCCAGTTGCCCTACCAATAGGTTGGAGAGTTGTCTCCTCAGGTCAGTCGCTCGCAACCCAACGCCGAATTCTTGGCCCGATTAGCGCTGAACAAATCTAATGCTTTTGGCTCATATTAAACCGCTGAAGAGGATCGTCTCCTCTTATCTTCAACTCTCACCCATTCAAGAGATTCGACGGGCCAATACACCATATTAGTCTCAGCTTGCACACGAGGAAGACGAGAGCAAAACGAGGGAAGGACCAAGAAGCACTACCACACTGTGGTGGCCTGATTTTCTTGGTGATAGGTCACCAAGCACATACCCGTCACACCAAAGCAATGGAGGAAGGGCCGGTCTTGACAAAGGATATCAACCAGTTGGTGAACAGCTTCGGACTAAACTGTTTGGATAGCAACCCCACGACAGCTGTGGGAGCTCGTGGCGAGCTTGGTAAGCAACCCCATGTCTCCTACGAAGTTCATGATATGGGTTGGAGTTTCATTGGTGTATGTGCATGCATAGGTTTGTAGAAACTCTCAGTAGAAGCATGTTAAGGACTGGAGTAGTAGTTTAAGCCTCTCGGTGGAGTTTAACTATCCTCACTTATGCACGGTATACTGATGGAGTTCAGCTTTAACCAAGTCTTGATTTTAAGTGATGGACTTCCTTTACTTAATAAACAAATCGTATAAACTCAGTGTTTTGCATGTCCTCCTGCCTGCATGAATGAATACATGAGTGGAAGTTACACTTTGATGGGTTTTTAAATAACCATTATGAAACGGTTATGAGGTTGTGTTTCCATGTTAAATTATTAAATTGTATTGATTTGAACTCATAGACAAGAGAAGCATGTAACTTGATATTAATGGGTTGATAACAATTAAAGCAAGAAGGATAGTTAATGACAACTAGAAATGATGGTTAAAATTTGAGTGGAGGGTTAATCTCCTTAAAAGCTCAAGGGACACCGGATGTGTTGGAGAAATATCATTAGAGGCACGTGTTATGCATGGAATTCCATAAATGTTAAAGATGAGTAACATGCTTACAAGGGCCAGGCCCAAACGCTTTACTTTGGAACCATTCATTAATCGTGACCATTGTTTGATGTAGTGATGGTTAGGTGCAGTGAACAAACCTGTGAAGAATTACACATGGTTTAGATTGCCATACTTTGCAAGTTAGATGTGTAAGTTAGAATAAGTAAGTGGGCCCGACCTACTACATGATGGTAAGGAAAACTCCATTAAAATTAATGGAAGCTAGGGGTGCAGGATGACAAAATTAAATAGGGACACGATTAAGTATACCTTGGTAATGGATACTGAGCCTAAACTCTATTGATCAAATATCGACGCGTAGAGGCGCCTCGAGAGAGATTTGTGACTAAGTCAGAATATCTTCGATACAGGCAAGTACCACCACACCCCTTCTCTTATTGGATATTTGTTGATGAATGCATCATGCCTTCTTGATGCTTGGTTTCATTCTGTTATATGTGTACTTGTTTCATTGGGCGTTTCTGATTCCATGTTTGTGCACGTATCCTTGATTCCTTGATTGGTTGCTTGTATACTTGGTATATACCCGCTAAGCATGTTTACTCGTTGACCGACACATGGTCGTGGAGACACGTGAGCTGGTGCACTGGCCGAGTGAACGTGCGTCAGTTATCTTATTGTTGAGGATTCTCCTGGTGCAGTACGGATGTTCAGGGCTGAGGACACCCTGCTCATCAACTATTCCTTGTTAGAGAGATGATGCTTTGGTCGTCCCATATTCCTTGTCAGTGGGATGAAGCACTGGCAGTGTACGTACATGTTATACAGGTTGGGCCACCGAGCTGTCGACTGAGTCAATGACGGTTTCAGCCGTGTTTTGCCCGGGGAGAGGACTTTTGGTTGTTGGATTACTTGCCATGATCAGACACATGGTATGTTGCTTGAGGTTTGGATTCTCCTACCACATTGTGATTGTGTGTTGTTGGTAGAACTAAGATCCTTATCTCCTTGATTTGTCATAGAATTCTTGTTCATGTGTGTGTGGGTTTGAGACCCTGTTGTTTGATGTGATCACTGACTTGTTTATATCTTCTTGGATCATCTCTCCTTGATTCATATTATTATTCATGAGGCATGATTTGTTATATCCAGCGAGTACTTACTGGGCTCTCCTTACGAAAGCTCACCCACTTGTTGACTCCTTTTTTCAGATCCTGAGGAGTAGTCGTCGTGGGACTCAGGAGTCATGCGTGGATTGTCGGGATTGCTGAGGTTGGCTACCTCTTGTCTTGTCATGTGTGAGGACATGTTGATATAGGTTCCCTTGTAGGAACTATATATAATGTGATTGTAGGGTCTGCGTACCCTTAGACTTTATTCTCCGCTGAGCACTCTTTTAAGATGCATATTTATGTTATGTCTACTTTATTCCACTGTGCATATTTTATATGTGATTGTTGATTATCGAGGCTTCGTATCCGAGCAAGTCTCGTCCCTGTTCGGGTATGGCCGGTCTGTCACGTGCACGTGGGCAAGGGATTTTGGGGTCAAGGCGTGACAAACACAATAGCACAAACTTGTTATCTATGGATCAAGTGCAATATTTTGCTTATACACTTTTCTTTTTGTTACTAAATAAGAGTGTTCAAGTTTTAAAAATAATTTTTTCTTTTAAAATTAAGGTAAAGGTGTTACGAGGTTTCCTGTTGCTCAATTAATTTACTTGGGCCATTTGTATTCGAACATGTGACCTTTCCATCTTTAACATAGACATTGCAGAATAATGTGATAAGTACATGCCATTAGGGCTGTAAATGAGCCGAGCTTGGTCCAGCTCGAGCTCAAGTTTGAAATTAGCTCAAATAAGATTGCTTGAGCTCGGCTCAATTTTAATTTCAAAAACTCGAGCTTGGCTCAATTTAGCTCGAAATTAAGAACTTGATTATAATTTTGAAAATTCGAGCCCAGCTCGATTTAGCTAGAAATTTAAAACTTATTTATAAATTAAATATATATATATATATATATATATATATATGAGACAATTATGTTTCATAAAATTTCAACCTATAAAACAAAAGATAAAATTCAAAAATCGATTCTCATCCACATAAAATATAAAAATAGGTATTTTAATTATATCAAATAATGTAAAAATAAAATTTCTAATGAATTGAACATCAATATAAATTCACAATGAATCAATTTATATTCATATATTATATTATATATGAATATATATTATGTATTAATATATTAATAATAAATTTTGAGCTTTCGAGTTGAGCTCAATCAAGCTCAACTCGGCTTGAGCTCAGCTTGAAATTAATTTCGAGCTCAAAATTGAAGCTTGAGCTTGATCCAAAAGCTCAAAATTCTGAACCCATCTTGAGCTTTTACCGAGCCAATCTCGAGTTGTTCATGAACAGCTTGATCATTTTTGACAGACCTACATGCAATAGTTTGGATTATTCCTCAAGCCATGCTTCACCACAAGGCACAAACTCACACGCTTTTGATAATTCCAACATTGGCATCTCTCTAAAAAATAAATAATAATAATAGTAATAAATACATAAATAAATAAATAAAATATGTAGGTTGTGAACAATGGTTCGAACACTATTACAATGATGCAAGGCTGCAAAGATTGGTCAGAATGGTCAGGATGTGGCTCTTCGTCCCATTGCAAACTATATCCCAAAACCTTCGTTGTCATCCACATTTCAGCTTCCTGCTATTTTGTGTTGTAAAAAAAGGTGAAATATTCGTATATTGTTTTTGGTATATTTTAATGGATATTGTAGATATGCCAAAACCTAACATGTACTAGTTTGCCCACTTACTTTGAATGAGTACTAGTAAAATATTTTATAATTCATAAAAATTTACTCGTATCGGAAGCGGCCCATTATATATTAGGTGGGTAATTGGTCACCCACGAATAGTGGCGGAGCCAGAAATTGTTGACAAAGGGGGCAAATAAAATTTTGTAAATCAAAGTTCAAATACAATCAAAATTATATAATAATATAAGTTAAATATCATATCTAATTTGTAAAAAAAAAGGCTTTTATATACTCAACTCGTTCAAAACATTAACAAGAACAAATTCATAATTGACATCTACGAGTTTTCATATTTTGAAAACAATGAATAATTGTTTCATTATCTATATAATCAAAGATGTCTTTCTCAATGTATGTCACTAAGCAATCAGCTAAGAATTGATCACCAATTCTATTGCGCAATAGAGTCTTCATAATCTTCATTGTAGAGAAAACCCTCTCCTTAGTTCCAGTTGAAATTGGTAAAATTAGAGCTAGATTTTGGATAAACAGTATTGTTTACCAAATGCCCATAAGGGCCATGAAGATTTCCATAATTATATCTTAACATTCATATGAACTTTATAATTATACAGATAAATCCATAAACTTCTTATATTCTCATATATTCATTGAATTTTTATCAAAATAGTAAAGTTTATGGGGGGCAATTTAAAAATATCTAATATATTTTATAAAAGTTTTTATTGAATAAAATATATTTTTTAAAAATTTAAGAGGGGCAATTGCCGCCCTTCTCTAACATGTGGCTTCGCCAATGCCCATGAGTATGTACAGGTTATTTGTCAAAATAAAATATTATAGTAGCATTTGAATGGTGGGACTATTGTTGTAACACCCCAAAATTTTTAAATAAATAATCAGAAAATTTTTGAAAATTTCAATGAGATTAATTAGCACGAAAAATGAATTAATTACTTTAAAACTCAAATAAGGGAAAATCGGGAATTTATGAATCTAAAATCCAGCCTCGCAACAATTTGAGCCAGAGAAGGCCATATTGGGCCAGGCCATTTATACTTGAAATAGTTGGAGGTTGATTAAAAGAATAATCTCGGTTAATTAATTGAGAAATTTATAAAGTATTAATTAATCCTGATTAACTAAGTGGGAGATATGGGACAAAAATTGGAGTACCAATAAAGTAGATCTGGCCGAGTCAAAGCCGGAAAATATGGATCACAGTCAGGCATTATTATCACCGTGATATTGTGGTCATCTGACCGGGGATTTCGGATCTAGTCCAATACGAAAATTGAGCCCATGACACCACAGGTGCACCCGTGACTAGACAACCCTAAAATATTGAAGCAATTATTAAAGAGCAGTCAGACATAGTTATCATGGTGCCGAAAATAAAATCAAGATCCGGATTGTATGGATCTTGTCGGATGAATTACTATGACGACATGTGAGGTTATAGAACACATGTGATTGCACAGTGAAAGTTAAGTTAAATAATTCTTTTAAAGGGGTTATATAGACTTAGGTGGAAAGAAATTAAATCTCTCTCGTTCATCCTTTCAACGAGCCCTAAATCCCTTTCTTCTTTCTCTCTCGATCTCCGGGTAAATTTTTTGAGGGGTCACTAAAGTATGTACGGATTTCATTTAGGTTACCAAACTTCAATTTGTTACAAAGTGGTCACTGAACTTCAATTTGGTTTCACCGTGCAGTCACCCAGAGGATTCCGACGTCCCCTTGCTGACGTGGCCGCCAGAGAAGCCACCTGGACGATCCAGTCAGCACCCTCAACTTAAAAAAACCACTTTTTAAAAACACCCCCTTTACTTTCACCTTTCTTTATCCTGCCTGAGATACCGTGGCGGAGGCGGATGGAGTGGAACCGGGGTCGATGATCGTTACAATCACCGGCGAGCAAAAGCAAGAGAAAGGAGAAAGCTTCTGTAATCACCGCCGAGCAAGAAAACAAGGCGAGTTACCATTCCCATGATTCAGAATTTGATGTGAGATAGGAAGCATCGGTCAGTCCAAGATGGAGAGGAAGCACTGGCCACCGCAAAATATAGACGAAGCATCGATGAGAAAAAAAAAACGCTAAACCTATAGTCTTGTCTTGCAAGGAATTGTGAATTTGTAGCAAGAATTTCATTTCATTCAGGAAGACTGGATTTCATTCAGATGTCCACTGAATTGCCAGCACCTTTGAGCTTGCTTTGGCTGACACTAGTTTCTTATTCTAGAACATTGGATGTTCTTACTAACTTTTATTTAAGATAATTAGTCCATTGGTAGATATTGTAATATACAATTAAAGAAACACAATCACAATTTGTCCATGATTTTTGAGTTTATGGGCTTAAATCTATTTCTTTTTATTCAAGAAAAATCCTAATCACAGTAAAAATGGCAATATAAATGGTCAGTTCTTCACCAAATATTAATTTAGATCCTACAAGTTTAATCAGATTGAGGTACAATTAAATTCAGATTTCTATCTGATAGTACAATTAAATTCAGATTTCTACCAATAATTTGATAGCAGAAAAAATCATGCCAAAGCTTAATCAGATTCCTAAAAGCAAAGATTAATTCAGATTCCTAAAAGCTTAATCAGAAAAATCCTAATTACAGTAAAAATCCTAAAAGCAAAAATTAATTAAAATAGATGGACAATATAAATGGCAGTAAAAATCCTGCCAATGCTTAATCAGAAAAGCAATCCAGAAAACAAAAAGACATTTTCCTATTATTAGGATTTCTTTCCAAAATGCTTAATCAGTAAATGCTTAATCCTGCCAGCAAACACTTTCTGAACTAAGCTGAACAAACACATTTTCCTATTAAAGCTCAAATTGAAATTTCTTTCCAAAAATGTATAGGATAATATTTACAAAAACCAGTGGAAAACTATTACATTAAAGTTGAAATTTACAAAAATTGGACAGAACATGGCTCATAGTTTCAGTTTGCCAAGCAAGCATATACAAGGGTTGAGATACAATAAAAACAATCTAGCAAAAAAACATTCTTCATAACCCTTTTCATTTGTTTTTGTTGAAACCTGGTGGAACCCACACTTTCCTCTTCTTCTTCATAGCACTTGCCTCTTTTCTTTTTGGAGCATATCCTGCAGCATTAGTAGGTTCAGCTTCCTGTGCACTTGTTTTCTTCCCTCCTCTTGTGTTTAATTTTGGCCTTGTCATAGATGCAACTGCAGGTGTTGTTCTAAATCCAGTTTCTTCAGCTATGTTAATTACCTATAATGTTCACATTTAAAAGTTAGTACAATGATGTACATACTAGCCAAAAGACATAATAGGTTCTTGGTTTAGTAGCTTAAGTTAATATGGATCACTTGTGATGAGGGATTTTGTGAGAGTTGTTGTCCAGATGTAGCTCCCTCAGTTTGTCTTCAACTCTTTAAAGAGTCAACCTAGTTATGTGAACACAAATTTAATTGTGATCAATTTGAGCTGAATAGACTTCTAAAAAAACATATGAAAATAGTACCATTTCAAAATGCTCCATTAGAACTTGGGTGTCAATTGTATCCATTGGATTGCTATGGCTTGCATCTCCTTCAGTTGGCTGATTGCTTTCCTAAAACAGATTTAATTGTTCAATTCATAACAACCTAATGCATGCACCCAACATTAAAAAGTAAAATTACACACATACCTGAGCTCCATGATACCTCTTGTTATGTCTTGCTCTACCACATATGGTGCAAGTCATCACAACTTCCTTCTGTAAAATTTTTTGCCTTTGAAGCCAATATTCTCTTCACCCACCTCTTTCCTCCTCTGTAATGTCTTCCTGCCTCTTCTCTGACTCATTGGTTCAGGTGGGATCATGTGCTTATATGTTTCTAAGAAAGTCCTCACCATGTAACATGCATGAAGATAGTTTTCAGGCTTCTCTTTGTTATAGAATAGGACTGAGATTGCATGACTACATGGTATCCCAGTTAATTTCCATCTCCTACATAAACAACTATGGCCTTCTTTATCAACTACAAACTGTCCTTCAGGCCATAGAACCTGGTACATATTACCCCCAAACCATATTGTATTATAAGACCAACTCAATTGCTTTAACTTTTCTAATTTCTTAAGTATTCTAGGGCAGTGTATACTTGTGCATTTTTTCATGGCATCTCTCCTTTTTTGTATTCTAATCATTAACTTGGTCCTGATCATCTCATTCATACTGATTATGCCCTTCATCCTAGCATGAAGTATATGACTGTTAAAACATTCACACAAGTTATTGAGAAGTATATCACATTTGAACTGTGGTTGAAAATGAGACCTGCTCCAATGTTTAGGTTCTATTTTTTTTCATGTAACTATGGGCTCCTTCAGACATCTCTTTGAGTGTTTCCATTCCTTTCTCAAATGCAAGGAGATGAGTGGCCCTAGCACATTGCCATATTTGGTCTTTTAGTGCTTTACCCTTAAAATTCTTCCTAAAATTGGTGTGGATGTGCCTAACACAAAATCTATGCTCACTATGGGGGAATAACTCTGCAACTGCATGCATTAAGCCCTAATTAAAGCAAAGGAAAAAATAAAAAACAGGGGAGAAGAAATCAGTAAACATTTGTAATATAAAAAAAAATATTAAACAAAAAATTGATGAAACAAGGAAAATACCTTCTGTCTATCACTCATAAATGCCCAATTTTGACTGTTATTGATCCTTAAGTCATCAGCCAAACATTCTAGAAACCACCTCCAGTTCTCTTTGTTTTCTTGGCTAACTACAGCCCATGCAATAGGGTAGATGCAATCATTTGCATCTATACCCACTGCTGACAGTAACTGGCCTCCATATATTCCCTTTAAAAATCATCCATCAAGTGAAACTATTCTTCTACATCCTGCAAGGAATCCTGCCCTAACTGGAGCAAGGCGCACATACATAGCTTCAAAGACTTCTTCACTAGTTTTGAATACTACTGATGAACCAGGATGTGTCCTCCATAGCTCTAATCTATAATCATAAAGCCTTGACATTTGTGTCTCCTCATCACCATCTAGAAGCCTTGTTTTAGACAAACCACAGAGGAAAAAAAATGATCATCAATTGAACACCTAATCAAATAACTAGACAGTTAAAATAAATAATGGGTAAATTACCTTCTTGCAATGCATTTAGCCCTGAATGCTTTAACCCTACTAACATCAACTTCTTGATTTGTCTTCACAGCTTGGATAATGCCAGCAGAATTACATAGAGGATCTGCCCTAAATTGCTCTAAATAGTTCTTTGCTATCCACTCTGCACTCACATGCCTATTATTGTGATCCCTTGCACACTCATACTTAAAATTTCCTGACTTTATTTGAATTTTACTCCCATCTTTCACCATTGGTGAAGCCCATAAATAGAAAGGGCAGCCTTTCTTACAAATTGCTTTGCACCTTGTTTTACAGTTGGGCCTGAAGTTCATCACATATCAATGCTTAATCCCATAATTTTTCACTGCCTCTTTAAATTGTTTGAAACTCCTAAACTTCATTCTAATTTTAAAGTCAGGGTTCTTCAAGTCAACCTCCTCATTGAATTCAGCATACTTAGGCCTAACAGAAGATAATTCCTCTTCATCTGTTGAAGAACATGACATCATCTCTCTAGATTCTTCATATTCAGATTCACTGTCTGTTCCTGGAGGTTCTGCTTCACCAACAACTACTGTAGCCCTAGGCATGTGAGCACCATCCAAAGCTTCTTCCTCTACATCATCATGAAAGCTGTAATCTGAATCTAATATATCACTGTCTTCATCCACTGTTTTCCCCTCAGTTTGTTTCCTATGTAACTCACCCATTAAATCATCATCTGCCTTTTTAAAGTCATGATCTCCCTCCATGTTTTGGGTTTCCTCTACTTCAGGTTCTATGTTGTCCTCCGAATCAGGATTTATTTGACTTGTACCTGTACCCCCAGCACTACTGCCACCAATAACATCCACATGATCACTCCCTCTATCGAAAAATTTAATGTAGACACATACTTCTTTGGAGGAATCCACAGACAATGCCATATTAAGAGCATCTAAATCAGTCTTAATTTCTTTTATCCCTTTATTCTCACTTCTCAGATCTAACCACCACAAAGTATACCCATCATCTAATTGTAATTTAAACTCTTTTGCCATGCTAATAAGTTCAAGCTTTGAAATCTGATCTGCACAACATAAATCTATATATCCAGCTATTCCTTCTACATCACCAAGCATATAATGCATCCTTATTGTGAATAACTCAGAGTTTGGTACTAGACAAAAAAATATGAATATGTTAGGAATATGTTAGGAATATGTTAGAATCATTAGATGAACAAAATAAGTCACAGTGGCTCCAAACAAATATTTCAAATGCATGTAATTAGATGAACAAAATAAGTCAAAGTAACAAAATTAAGAACATTGCATTCATTACTAATTAGATAAAATAGCATAAGTCACATAACAGAATTAAGAACATTACAGTCACTAGATTCAAATAGTATAATCAAACATTTTTATCATAGTGGATTAATAGTATATATAATAATTAGGTAAACAAAAATTTAAGCCACTACAATTACAGTGGAATATCACAGTGGCTTAATAGCACCACATTCTTATTTGAGGGATCTTAAAAAGGATTCTTAAGAAAAATTCCTCTCATGTTTCAAGTCATCAGAAGCTAAATCAAAAATTTGAGAAATCTTAAAGAGGATTCTAAAGAAAAAAAAATCCTCTTATAATTTCAAGCAATCAGAAGACAAATAAAATATTAGGATCATTAGATTAACAAAATTAAGAACATTACATTCATTTTAAGCATGCTTGCTTAATAATATAACATTCTTATTTCAGCAATCTTAAAGAGGATTCTTAAAAAAAAAAAATCCTCTCATAATTTGAAGCCATCAGAAGCCAAAAAAAAAAAATACTTGTACTAGAATCATTAGATGAACAAAATTAAGAACATCACATTCATTTTTATCACAGTGGCTTAATAACACAACATTCTTATTTTATAAATCTTAAAGAGGATTCTTTAAAAAAATTTCCTCTCATGATTTGAAGCCATCAGAAGCCAAAAAAATACTTGTACTAGAATCATTAGATGAACAAAATTAAGAACATTACATTCATTTTTATCACAGTGGCTAAATAACACAACATTCTTATTTTAGAAATCTTAAAGAGGATTCTTTAAAAAAATTTCATCTCATAATTTGAAGCCATCTAAAGCCAAATAAAATATTAGAATCATTAGATGAACAAAATTAAGAACATTACATTCATTTTTATCACAGTGGCTTAATAACACAACATTCTTATTTTAGAAATCTTAAAGAGGATTCTTTAAAAAAATTTCCTCTCATAATTTGAAGCCATCTGAAGCCAAATAAAATATTAGAATCATTAGATGAACAAAATTAAGAACATCACATTCATTTTTATCACGGTGGCTTAATAACACAACATTCTTATTTTAGAAATCTTAAAGAGGATTCTTTAAAAAAAATTTCCTCTCATAATTTGAAGCCATCTGAAGCCAAATAAAATATTAGAATCATTAGATGAACAAAATTAAGAACATTACATTTATTTTTATCACACTGACAACATAACATTCTTATTTGAGAAATCTTAAAGAGGATTCTTAAAAAAAAAAATATTCCTATCATATTTCAAGCCATAAGAAGCTAAATAAAAAATCAGAATCATTACATGAACAAAATTAAGAATATTACATTCATTATTAGGGCAGGTGTTTAATAGTATATAAAAAAATAAGATAAAATAGGAACATAACAAAATTTAGAACATTACAGTCACTAGATATAATGGTATAATCATTCATTTTTATCACAGTGGATTAATAGTATACACAATAATTAGGTAAAATACTAGAAGCCACAGTGGATTATAGGCCACAGTGACTCCAAACAAAAATCCCTCTCATGCTGTCGAGCCATCATATACCACTTGTTGTGATGTTAATTAAGAAACCATTTTAATGAATCAAATTTATCCACAGGAAATTCAAAGATAAACCTTAATCTTAATCTCCATCACAATGTTCAAAAATAAAGCCGGGGAGCTAAGGTTTTGAAAAGGGCCACTTACAGTAAGCAGGTGCTTCTTCTCCATCTGCTCATATCTCCCAGTTCACTGCCATTTCACTGGAACGCAAACTCGTGGTTTTTGTGCTCGCCGATGATTGCAGTAGCTTTCCCTTATATTTGCTCGCCGGTACTTCCTCTCTTGCTTTTGCTCGCCGGAGATTGCAACGATCGTCGACCCCGGTCCCACGGCTCTGGTCCCACTCCAACCGCCAAGATTTCTCTCATGTAGGGTAAAGAAAAGGGAAAGTGAGGCAGGGTTTTAGTGGTGTTTTTAAAAAGTGGTTTTTTTAAGTTGAGGGTGCTGACTGGATCGTCCAGATGGCTTCTCCGGCGGCCATGTCAGCAAGGGAGCGCCGGAATCCTCTGGGTAACTGCACGGTAAAACCAAATTGAAGTTTAGTGACCACTTTGTAACAAATTGAAGTTCGGTAACCTAAATGAAATTAGTACATACTTTAGTGACCCCTCAAAAAATTTACCCCTCGATCTCCACTACCAGCCCCGATCCCCTACCTGCGCCCGTCAGCCAATCATCCGGCTACCCCCGCAGAGCCCGGCACCACTTTGAGCCGCAACCCCCTTGCTGTGCCTCTGGCCTGTGGACTTGTTCGCGCTGCCCAGCCTGCGCCAGGATGCCATCCGGCTGCCCCTGCGCTCTGCTCCCTGCGCGTGGCCGTGACTTTGAGCCGCTCCAGCGGCTCCTCCCGCTGCGGCAAGTACACGCCTCCTGTCTCCAACCAAGTGACAGGTCGAGCTCCGCCCCTTTCTCCGTTTATGTTCAGCTATGTTCTTCCTCCGCTCACGAACTGCAACGAGGAGCTTCAGCATCCTCCTTCTCTACCCCTCCTTCTCCGTCCGGTGGTACTAGTAGCTCCGGTGAGCGGCTGAGCTCCTTTGGAAGTCAGGTACAGGATCGATTGGGGCGAGATTTGGGTTAATACCTTGAAGAATTATTGATGAATTATCTACAGATTGGAGCTCTAACTAATGGGTAGGATTGGTTGCCTGTGAGTCTATTAGGAGATTTATGTGAATGCTAATTACGAGGATTGAAGGAGTTAACTAAGATTAGTGTGATTGTATATAGAAGTATAATTGGAAAGCATGTATTAACTGTGTTGTAAATGAATATGTTCGTATAATTTCGGGGCGCTCCAAATAGAGGAGGTGCTGCCGAATTTTCGTAGAAAATTTTAGTATTAATGCTTGATATAATCCCCCAAATCATGCTTAGCAATTAATCACTATTAAAGAGCATATTAGGAACTTTTAAATTGAGCTTAGGATGAAGAGAGCTAAATCCTCTATTGGAGCGCGCAATTCTGTATTTTCATTCTTTAGAAATACGAAGTTCATGTTAAGAGAAATCATGCTCTATTTAACTTGATGAAATTATCGTACTCTAACGAGTCTAATTAGAGTATAAGATAAGAATACGGTTTTCATATTCCTGAAATTCCGTATTTTTTATTTTAAGGAAAAGGCAAAGGCAAGGCTGCTACTGCTGAAGGACCTAGCCAGCCTTAGAGACTACTCAAACTCAGGTGAGGGAACACGACTGGACATCCTTCTTATTTGTTTTACCGAATGTTTATATTGTACTTATTTATTTGAGATTTAAGACATGAGTTTATTAACTATTATGAAATGCTTTGAGTATTACAAGTATGTTCTTATTGATAGCTTTTGGGATTTGAAACATATTTTAGAAAATCATGTGAAAAACTCATAAACCTTTCAGAAATAGAAATGAGAGATTGATAGAAATATTAATACACTGCACCGTACCCACATACTTGCTTGTACCAATGGTGGCTCTATGATTGATTATTATAACTCTGTTTTTAGTCCAAACTATCTGTGTTCAAATCCTCCTATTTTCAAGAAAATAAAACCCCCTTTCCATACCCGTCAGGTGCCTAGTATACGTATATATATACTATAGCTCAACAGTTGTTGATTAGTCCGACCGGAGAACTATCGGGTGTTGATTGGTCCGTTTCCACTCTGGTTCCGTAGTATGGAAGTAGAGGTGTAGCTGGCATTAATATGATTGATTATTATGATATGATTTCATATATTGTCAACCTTCCGGTTGTTGATTGGTCAAACCGTATTGGCTACTGCTTTGATTGGTCAGCCAGGACAATTATGGAAATCATTTTCGTAACCGTTGATAAATGATTAAAGAAACTCATATGTGCATATCTTTGGCTTTCTATTGATGTTAGCATGATTGATGTAAATTGATTGAAGATAATGCATCGACCCTCATGTTTATATTTTGCGTTTATCTTCACACTTTACTACTGTCTAGTTTATATTTATATTTTACTTGAGATTCCTATTTGCCGATGACATACATGTATGTTTATACCTGACAGTAGTGTTCGTACCTCACTGAGCTCCTATAGCTTACCCTTTTGTTGTGTGAAGTTTTGCAGGTAGTAGACAGGTTCACGATCATGTCTAGAGTGGAGGACAAGGTTCTGTCTACCGTTAGTTGGTTCTGACCGCCGGGTCCCTTATGTTGTATTTGAATTTGGTGTGTTTGATTTGAGGGGAATGATAAACACCTATGCAGACTTGTATTATTTGACTTTATGGCTTGTACTTGTATGTATTTGACATTAAGTTATGGTATTAGCGTTTGTTTATGGTTAATTGTTATATTTTATAGCTTTAGGCTCGTGGTTCACTCCCTGACCTGGCTGGTGTGACATTTGTCCCCTTATTGGAGATGGGTGTTACAATTGTATCCCACGGATGGGTATATTCAAGGATGGGGATATCCATCGAGTGTGTTTGGTTGATGGGATATCGAGAAAGATAAAGATAGTTGGGTGTAGGGCTGGCAAACGATCAAATTGTTCGTGAGCAACTCGTGTTCGGTTCAATATTGGCTCGAGTTCGGTTTGATTATTTTAATAACAAACTGAACTTGAGCCCAAATTTGAGCTCGAATAATAAGTGAGTCAAACTCAAGCTAGAGTCTGTTCAAGCTTGGCTCGAAATTCTAATATATATATATATATATATATATATATATATATATATATATATATATATATATATATATAGAGAGAGAGAGAGAGAGAGTGATAACATGTGGTAGGATTGGAATAATCCGGCGGTCATGTATATCACCCCTGGAGCATGTTTGAAGAAATTTTTTTGGTATGGATGGGAAGATCTGCTAAAAATAAGCTATCCTGTCAATTTTCATACAATTTGGTAACCGTTTGGTCCTCCCACTTAACGATTGAAATTCTCGACCGTTCAGATTCCTATAAATTTTGATCCGTTAAGATGAAGACCCTACAAGTTCCCAAATTGTATGAAAATTGATAAGCTAGCTTATTTTTCGATGATCTTCCCATCCATACGGTTAAAAATCCTTGAAACATGCTCCAGGGGGCCAAATCGCGGACCAAGAAATAAACAAATGTTACGTACCAGGATGGCATCGACTCTATATATCTATATATATATATATATATATATATATATATATATATATATATATATATATATATATAATTCATATACAATCAGGCTGGCAGAATTACTGTGCAAGTAAGGTCGCCTCATTTTGATGCATTTCATACAATTTGGTGAGGTGATGAGTATTCATCTTATCTGTTCAAAATTTCACCCATTAAGATGAATGATCATCACCTCCCCAAATTGTATGAAAATCAACATCTTATCTTATTTTTCAATGCTCTATCCATCCATACGGTTGGATTTGGACAAAAAATATCCTCCAAATGCCTCAAAATGAGGCAACCGTGAATGAATAGTGATAAGGCCGACCGGATTATATCATGACTATATATATATATTGTTGATTCAAAGAATTATTTTAATCCCAAAGTTGATCCAACTATCAAATTTATTTGTTTTCTGGACTAGATTAGGAGAAAATCAAGCAGAATTCAAGAGAAGAAGACAAGCGGAACTAGATTTACGTGGAAAAACCCATAGAAAATGGGAAAAACCATGAGGGAGAAAGAATCCACTAATTTCATCATGTTTACAGAGATTTGGAGGCCAAAGGGAAAGAGAAATACAAGAGATCTCCAAAAATGGGTTGAAGATGGAGCTAAAGTCTTCAGAGAGGCACAGTTTAGATATCTCAAGATCGGAATGTCCAAATGAACTAATTTTCTCGCCTTATATAGGCTTCGGTGGCTTGTGACACATGTTTTGTATTTCTCCACATGTTAGCCAGGTTGGCTCAAGCTCAGCTTCCAGCTCGAATCCATCTAATCAACCGGCTGGCGCCAGCCATACAATAGCTGTAATCCTTCTAGAATGCCAGCTAGATAATAATTGTAATTCTTCTAGAACATCAACAGAATAATATCTTGAACCGAAGAACAAATAGTTTCTCTTTAGCTGAAGAACTATTGGTTGGTTTTGAATCGAAGTGTCGATGAATTATCCTTGGTTGAAGAATCAATGAACAGCTTTAAAGTGAAGAATCATCAGACTGCTCTGGGCCGAAGAATGGGCGTATTGTACTGAATGGGTCGAATAATTAATGGGCCGTTTTGGGCTGAGTAAGAAGTAGTCTAAACCGAAGAAGAATCATTAGACTATAGGGGGCCGCAGAATGAATAATCTGCTTCAAGTTGTGGAATGGATAAACGGTTCTGGGCCACACAACAAATAGATTGTCTCAAACTGAGAAATAGGTTAGGAATGATCCCGATCTACACATAGAAGTCTTTATGATATCGACACGTGGCTGTTTTAATTAGAACCACGTGTCATGCCATTTTCACCCTTATATATATATATATATATATAGGCAAACAAACCAGTAAGAAATACATTGATTTAGATCTTTCATAAATAAATCACTGTGATGAGATGAACAATTTATAAAATAATAACAATGAGCATTTTTCTTTTATAATTGAACATTTGAGCATAATATATTTTAAAACATTCATAAAAAAATAAAAACATTTAAAATCACATGTGCAAATATATTCCAATTAACAAAGTTGTTTTTTGAAAATACATATTTAGATGTTTTTTTTTCAAATAAATCTTTGTGAGTTAGATTAATTTATATAATTTTAGAATAATATATATCATATGTTAGCCGTTTATCATGTTGTGCCACGTGGACTCCCCAAGTATCCAACTAACTGATGATCTTCCAGGATGAAAGACCTAGTTGTAGGTGTTCTCTCCTTGAGTTCACCTGTAAGGGGACAGAAACAAAGGAAAGCAGTGAGAGGGGGTAGGGCTCTGTTGCCCGTGCCCGCTCCGATGTTCAAGTTAGTCGTTTGATCAGAGAAGAAGGAGAAGGAGAAGATTTCTCTATTCTCTATTTGCTTACCTTGTTCGCTGGTGTTCTTTCTCCTTATGTGCTTTTTCTTGCGTCTAGGGACCTATGTTGCCTTTACCTTGTCATCATGAGTTTGTAGGCCTGCCACCATCACTCCTAGGTTAGCTTTGCTTTGTCCTAGGGGGGTATGGCGGCGCCTTGTGGGTTTTTGTACATCTTGAAAAGGATGTGATGGGGGTTTATAGCTTGGTAGAACCTCTAGGTGTCACTAGCTAGCTCCCCCCCTTTTTCAAGATCTCGGGTTACTCGGGATCTTGGGTTAGCCCGAAATGTGGGTTGGGCTTAGGTGTAAATGTCCGAACTCGTGTGGGTTATGCGGGTCTTGTTGCCCGTATAGTTGGGCCCTGCTCTTTCATTTTGGTTACTCAATGGGGAGCATCGCAGGGTGTGATCGTGACCAGGCAGTTTCAACACCCTTAGGTTGCATCTTGGAGGGGAATATTAAGCCATCACATTCCTACGAGTGTGACCCGACTCGTAAGGCCCCTATGTGGGTGTTGTATCTTGGGTTGTATGCTAAAGCGATTCACTCCCGAGGGGTTTCTCTTGGAGAGTTCCTAAGACATTAGTCTATCCCCGAAAATCACTATTGGGTAGAATGGTTTGGAGAATTCCCATGAGGGGAGGTGATGGGACTGTTGTGGATGACATAAATATAGTGGGTGCTTGTTCAGAAAATGCGTAACCATAATGGGCCGCCATGCCCCTTCGTTCCAGGCGAACTTTCATTTGTCGCAGACGCGATAGTCGAGGTAATGATGAAAAGTTTTTAATTGACCTCGCGTCTTGTCCCTTAGGCGTTGCCTAGGATGCACACCAGTCTTTGATACGTATACAGGAGGTGAGGGCCAAACGTTGATTCGTTTAGAGAATAGGTCAAAATCGACGATCCGTCCATTTATCTCCATACGAGCTGTTTTTCTCAAGATCGTTTTCCCATTCATCACTTTTTATTGAGTTCATCTTAGGTAATGGCCCGTTCTTCTCATACTGTTAGGACGGAAGTAGGCGAAGCCTGGCCTTCTTCCGTAGTGCCAGGCCGGACGGCCATAGGGGATATCTATAGTTCCTTCTCTTTCGATGACGTAGATAGAATTTGTACGCGTTTTTTTATAGAGTACCTCAGGTTTACTTGTAGGGTCCCCGAGTCCAGCGAGAGGGAAAACGCTCCTCGCGATGGTGAGGTTGCAATTTACTTTGACGCCCTAGTCACCGGCCTACTTCTTCCCTTTGCTCGGATATTATGAAAGATCCTTAGATTCTTCGAGGTTAGTCCTTCCCTGTTAACCCTAATTCATGGAGGACACTAGGGGTTTCATCGTAGTCCTCCATCATTTTGGAGTTAAGCTCATCGTTAGGTGGTTTTGGCTTTTGTTTGCACTTAAGACCCATCCTGGGGGAGGTTGGTACTTTTTCACTGCTCATCATAACAAATCCTTCCTAGGCCTAGGTTGGTCTTCTGTTTATGATTGGAAGAAGAAATTATTTTTTGTTTCTTGTAAACGACCTTGGAGGTTTCCGACTTCTTGCGGTTCCCCAAACTTGAAAGTCGGTTCTCAGTTTAGAGAGACGACTAACGAGAAAGGCAACGACAAATCTTCGAGGGTTTTTCTAAGATTCGCCTTGACCGACTTCTGATCCCCAAGAACCTTCGAGATCACGGGTTTTTTCTAGCAAAGGGTAGGAAGTCTTACGTTTAATTCGAGATGTGGACCCCAGCCGATCGACTAACCTGTTTGTCTCATGTGCATGTCCTGGCATGGATATTGATGAATTGATGGACTCTCTCAAGAATGACGTCCAAGCCCTCGGGGATTACCCGGCGGTCGTGGAGGTCAAGGATATCTGCGTTCCCCTCATGGTCATTGACGATCCTCTCAAGAATGTGCCTGTAGAGGTGGATATCCCTGCCACGGCTCCTATCGAGGTCGTCCCTGCTTTCCTAGATCATGAAACCTCCAGGAGGAGGAAGAAAGAGAAGAAGCCAAAGGAGGAGAAATCGAGGAGGAAGGAAGCAGGGAAATTTAGTCATTCCTGAAAGAGGGCTTGGGGTTCCTCTTCTGCATCTGTCGGGGGCGAATTCCCTCCAAGCTTCACGGCTGGGGGAAAGGGGGAGATGCCGCGCCCTTCCGGATCCTAGGCACCTATCTTTGAGATCTCGATTTCTCCCGAGAATGCTTTTCGGGCTTTTGAGATGGTGAGCTCCTCTTCCTTTGAGGCCCGATTATCGAACCTTGATGACGATTCAATGGGCGACTATCTTTCCTCGTTGGCTCTATCGTTATGTTTCTTAAAACTCATGTGAGCCTTTTGTTTGAGAGTTCCCGTGCTCCATGTTTATTTCTTGCTACCTACCAATTTTAGTGTGGCTATTTCATAGATCATGTTGCCAGAAGCCTACAATAGAAGGCTCGGGAGATCAGAGAAGCCCATTTAAAAGAGTTGGCGGCTTGCCGGCAATCTGAGGTGAAGCTCCAAGCCCGGGTGGCGGTCCCTTTAGAGGACAAGGCCAAACTTGAAGAAGATCTCTCCGAGTATCGCCCTTCTTTTGAAGCTTCTCAGAGGGCCTTGGACTCTGAGAAGAATTCCAGGGCCATGACCATATGGGAGGGTGTCAATGCGGGTATGGCATCATTCAAGGAGGGATTCTGTAACTCTCTTGAATGGGCTCAGGTAATTAACGATGCTGTCAAGCATCACTTTGAGTCCCCTGAGTTCCAAGCCTCCCTGGTTGCCGACCAACAAAAAGTCATCAAGAAGTCTCTGGTTAATTTCAAGGCTAGCCTCGAGTACAAGGTGGCCCGTTGCAAAAATGCCAAAGACTGCTTCTCTGTCTTCCAGGCAGTAGCCCAGGCTTATACTCATCTCCATTTCGGCGATATGGACTACGCTGAGATTGTGAGGCTCTGGGGAAGCCTGTGAGAAAAGGAGAAGGTTGGGAAAGACTTCGCCGAGGTGGCGGCAACAAGAAAAGTGACTGTCAAGGAAATAGCATGATCCTCTTCGGAGGACCTAGAGGCTGGGGGGTTTGTTGCGACTATGCCTTAGGCTTAAACTTTATGCTTTTCCTACCCGTCTTCTATAATGTTTTTGGTTTTTTAGTTTTTTGAGCAAGGTCTACTCGCCTCAATTTATGGAATGAAAGAACTTTTACTTTAATTACTGTCTCCTAAACTCGGTTTCGTGTTTCCTCCAATTGGTGACTTGTTTAGGTAATCAAGGTGAATTACTCTTCCCGTTGACTTTAACTACTGCCTCCGGATCATTTATGGAGGATTGGTAGTGTACAACGCATTTCCTGCTTTCTTATGTAACCGGTGGTTCGCTAGCACTATCTGCCTCCTCTACGACCCGAGATCATGGGGATCTATGGGTTCCTACTATTCAGGGTTTGGTTTGGGTGAATTATGCCCGTGTCCGGGCGAGATCTCTGGGTTTCTCCTTTTATGGGCTGTCATTTTGCAACTCTTATTCGTCCTGACCGCTATCTAATTGGTCTTATTTCTTAGGCATTCTCCTAGTATATAAGCGAGGTCTATTTGCCTCTATTGCTTCCCTCCCGACTAGTCCCGAGATTGTTTAGGTTCACGGGGGTTGATTATCAGGGTTTTGCTTAGTCCTGAAGTTGGTTGCCACACATAGTTCTAGTACGGTTAGGGTTATCTCGGTTACTATCACAGGGTAATTAATTGTTAGTATCAAATTTTTATGGTAATAAAGGTGTTTTCGTTATGAGTACCAAGTTATTCTCCTTATTAGTCGTTACGCAAGTTTCGAGGTTTGCATGGGAGTCCCTAGGGTAATTGACTGTTGACTTCGAAGTGTTTCGCTACAATAAAGGTGAACCTTCGTTGTGACTGCTAAGTTACACCACACTCCTGTCACCAGAGTTCACTCAAAAGCTGCTCATTCCCCCCGGCTTCCACAATCACTTGGCCCAACTGCCCGGGGGTACCGTAAACCTGGAGGACCCTAGTGAACGGGTGTGGAGTGTGGTCTTGGTAAGGGATTATACTTCTGGGGAGATGCAGTTTTAAGATGGGTGCCCAGCTTCGTGGCAGACCACCGGCTGTGCCCAGGGGATTTCTTACTCTTCACCTTTGTCGGAGGGATCCATTTCAAGGTGAAAATCTTCGGGACCACCGTGTGTGAAATGGAATGGGCCTTTTCCGCCCATCCTAGTAATGTGCAGGTGATCCCTAGCGATAACGAGTCGGTGGGATCATCGCTTTTTTAGATGAAATGTATCAAACTATCCCTCATAAATAATATGAAACTATTTGGACTTGTCATGTCTCGTTGTCCATATTTTTTACTGTTATGTGTTTCTTTCATTTACAAGTTCGCCTAATTCAGTGTTATGATTTGCATGGGCAACACTATGCTCGTCGCTTTGTATTACGAGAGTGATCAGGTTTTTGGGTAGGATGTTTACCCTTTATATATGTCGGTGTTTGTCGTGATATCAGTCACTACGCTTTCTATCCTCCTAACTGCTGCTATGGGTGTCGTGTTATCATGTAAAGAGTTGGCGCATCTACCCGTGTGTCAAGATGTTGGTCACTACGTTACTCATTCTCTTTGGCACCGCTATGGCAGTCGCTGGCGTGTCTACCCGTGTGTCGAGATGTCGGTCATGCTCCTAGGTATTTGTGTTGGCATACACGCTCCTGGGTGCCGAGATGTCGGTCAAGCTCTCGGGTATCGCTTCGCCATTTATGCTCTTGGGTGTCACGCTCCTGGGTGAGGCGTTTGCGTACACGCTTCTGGGTGCCGAGAAATCGGTCACGCTCCTAGGTGTTATGTTCACATACACGCTCCTGGGTGCCGAGACATCGGTCACGCTCCTAGGTGTTGCTTTGCCATTCACATTTTTGGGTGCTACGATAGCGGTCACGCTTCTAGGTGAGGCATTTGCGTACACGCTCCTGGGTGCTGAGAGATCGGTCACGCTCTTGGGTGTTATGTTCACACACACGCTCCTGGGTGCCAAGATGTCAATCACGCTCCTAGATGTCGCTTTGCCACATTCACGCTCCTGGGTGCCGCGATAGTGATCACGCTCTTGGGTGAGGCGTTTGCGTACATGCACTCGGGTATCGCTTCGCCATTCACATTCCTGGGTGTCGCGATAGTAGTCACGCTCCTGGGTGAGGCATTTGCGTACACGCTCCTGGGTACCGAGAGTCGATCACGCTCTTGGGTGTCGCGATAATGGGTTTTAAATACTTGGTTCTCATTATGAATGGGGTCTTTCTAATATGACTTCTTATGACCCTGGTATGTATATTCCTCGCTTTGATAAGAAGGCGCAAGGTGGGAAGCAAAAATTGCGCTAATGCAAAGAGTAAGAACTATAACCTTTTAAGCGAAAATTTCAACAACGTCAAAAGTAAGGACGAAAATTTCTTTAAGTAGAGACTTCATCAATGCAAAAGGTAAAAAGTAAAAACTAAAACTTCATTACTCATACCGTTAATGCGGTTCAAAAGCGGCGGCATGTGAGCGCGGGCTTCATTTGTCTCTAATTAGGTAGGTTCATCCAACCGTTCAAACGGTAACTGACGGCAGAACGGAGTGGTTCCCAGAGGGCCTTCATCTTGGGGATCTTGCTTGATGAATTGGCCAAGCTGCCCTTTCCGGACATGTTCAATCCTTAAGATTCTGATACTCCTCTTAGTCATGACTATGCTCCTGATGGAAAGAACAGTACTTGTCTTTTCAGTTAGAAGGGTTTCTAATCTTCGCGGGTATGTTCAAGATTTTTTGGCTTTGTACTTGCATGAGGATGTTCGCCTGGGTGTCGTTGAGATTAGTAAATTCTCGGTATCTCAATTCATCTCTCAGGTTGTCCTAGGTTCGAGGAGGCGGGCGACTTCTCGGAGGGTTAGATGGTGCTTGCCTCGGGAGTTTCACCGGAACCCTAATGTTAGGTAGGGCTATCTTCATTTCCGGTTGGATTGTCTTCTTCCCCTTCCATCCGTGTTGTATCTCCTCTTGGTTGATGAACTTTTCAGGTCGTACGAGGAGCTCAGAGAACTCCTTGGGTTGGTCTAGAGACATTGCGTCCTTGAAGGGTGAGGGAAGGAGGCCCTCCATCAACGCCACTCCGGCAATGTGGTGGTGAAGCCGGGGATGGTACGGGGTTCTTCGGTGGAGCGGTTGATGTAGACGCGGAGGGTCTCTCCCTTTTGTTGTTCCACTGCCATAAGGGTGGTGAACGTCTCCTTGCGTTTTTTACCGCCTACAAAGTGGCTGAGGAAGAGGGCGGCTAGCGCTTCAAACGTGGAGATCGAGTTGGGGGGAAGGGTCTTGAACCACACTAGTGCCTCTCCGAGTAGGGTTGCCGGGAAAAGTCGGCACATCATGACGTTGGAGGATACGTCTATGAGTATGAGGGTTTCATAGGCTCCCACATGATCATTCGGGTCAGTGGAGCCATTGAATGTCTCTATTTGGAGGGGCCTAATTCCGTGAGGGAGATACGTCTCCATGATCCTATGGGTGAAGGGGGGTGTAGGGCGTCTGGTGCCATGTGTATCTTCCTTGCGCGGGCTCGCACCTCTACCTTCTTCCCTTCTTCGCGGGGGAGAGTCGTGTTGTGATATCTACTCTGTCTTGGACTGCCACCTGGAATGTCGCCTAGGAGGCGGGGAGCCAGAGCTGCTCGTGTCCGAGTTAAGCCTGGTCTTTCTCTTATCCACATTCCTGCCAGATCTTTCTATACGGAGGTCGGACCTTGGTCTTTCTCTGAAAATCTCGGGGGTTGGGGATTGCGGTACGGACATCTAGGAGACCTGACTTTCTAGTCAAAGGAGAGCTTGCCATGACTTCCATTTGCATTGCTACCTTAGCCTCTATCCTTGCTTCTAGAGTGCGGTAGCGCGCTTCTTGATGGTCGGCTTCTTGGTGCTGACCT
The DNA here is from genome assembly GCA_026586065.1 of Dioscorea zingiberensis. Lineage (NCBI taxonomy): Eukaryota > Viridiplantae > Streptophyta > Magnoliopsida > Dioscoreales > Dioscoreaceae > Dioscorea > Dioscorea zingiberensis. Next base: position 18,560,049 of record CM048821.1, on the reverse strand, counting down.
TGGACATCTGGATCCCAAGGTCGTACTTCTAGTAGCAGTGATGCTTCATCCTCCTCCTGTCCATGAACCTGATTACGGGTGACCCTCCTCATGGCTCGTTGTTTTTTGTTGCCAATTGTTCCCACGGACGTCGCCAATCTGTTAGCCGTTTATTTGGTTGTGCATGTGGACTCCCCAAGTGTCCAAATAACTGATGATCTTCCAGGATGAAAGACCTAGTTGTAGCTACAAATCATACATTCAAACATTCAATATAGTACCTAACTGGTGATGAGAAGGTGTAGAGACTAAAGAAGATCTACAAATCATACATTCAAACATTCAATATAGTACCTAACGAGTGACGGGCTTAGCCTTCAGGGTGGGAGAGCAAAGGTGGTCCATCATCCCTGGAATAGAGACGAAGAACGGAAGAAGCTAGGGCTCGGCCAAAACGAAAGCCCTTTTTCCTTTCTTTTACTTTAATTTTTTTTATAGTAAAAATGGTATAAAAGCCCCTTCAGTTTTTTCATATATAACTAAGATATTAAGGCCACTAATGTCATTTCAATGGTTTTCAAAAACTATCCGTGTCATTAAAAATCGGGCGGTTCACCGGTTTAATATTTAAACCTGTGGTTCAATCCGGTTCATACCGGTTCAATTGTAATGCTTGTCTAATAGCAACACCGGACCGGTTCCATGGTCGGATCACCGGTTCAACCGGTTGGACCGCCGGTCCGATCCGGTTCTAATAACACTGGTATTTTATTTAATTAATAGATAACTAATAGAGAATGTATTATTTATTTATTTATTTATTTATTTATGTTCCCCATGAGGTGAGGTAGAGAGAGAAAGAGGACTAGTAGTATAGCAGGAGTTGTACTTGTGAGTCCCACTGGACTTTTGTCTCACATTGCATGGTTTGATAACACAGTGAAACTTTTTACATGATTTTCTGGAGAGATAGAGAGAGATAGAGAGAGAGAGAGATCCAAGAAAGCTATGAATCAGTTTTGTTATTGTTAAGCTCTCAGTCTCGGGAGGAGATGATTTCTGGCTATCTCGATAAGAGAAATAATCAGCAGCAACGTGGCAGTGTAACAAGTTCATTTTTTGCAAAGTTTCTTAGGGTCTGGCTTCTTTTCTAGCTAACTAGCGGTGTGCAACTCGCAGCCTCACTGGCATATCACAGCGAACCTACATCTCTGGATGGACGCTTAGTCAGATGGTATGGAAGGAGTGTTGATACCGTACAGGGTCTCGCATTGAGGATAATGGAGAGAGAAAAATGACAAGTCGGAGGTGGACCGGTCGATGCTAGTGAGGTTCGCCTGGTGGGTGAGCTCTTCGAAGGGGAACGTGACGTCGAGCGTGCGTCACTGGCTGATGTTCAAGAGCCACGTGATGGCGCAAGGGCGTGGATCAGTCAAGGAGGTGGCAATGGAGAGCAAGTCGAGGACGAACAGGAGAGTGAAGAAGAACCACGTGGTTGTTGGAAGGAGATGAAGCGCTTGACGAGAGTTTTACTGGCGTGAAGAAAAAAAAGGAAAGGAAACATGGACCCAGCCTTAAATCTCTCTTATTTAATGAAAACATAGCACATGACTGTCACGAGGGTTTCTATGTGGAGGAAGGACATAGTTGTGGCACAAGAGCATGGATGAAGATCATTCATCAGAAATCAATCTTGAGCTTTCCATAAGCTTGCCATACACTTCTCCCAAGCCACCATGTTCACCGGAGTTCTCTACTATAAATAAGGTTATAAATGCCCCATCTCAAGCTCTATGTTTGTGTTATGATCTTGGTCTCCAGAGAGGTGAAGCTTGTAGCTGTAAAACCTTCCAAAGCTCACATGTTCTTTATTTCAGACCATTGGAGGAAATAAAATTTAGATTGTAACTTTGTAGAGTTATGACTATATACTTGTTGATCATAGTTATTAAGAATTAAGGATATTTAGTATATATTTTATTTATATATTTATTTATTCTTGATCAAAGTTATCAAGAATATATATCCATGTGTGTGTGTGTTATTTATCCAAATTTTGAGCCGAACTCGAACAAGCTGACTCTAGCTCAAGTTCGATACAATTATTATTTCAATTCAAATTTGGGTCAAAGTTAAATTTGTTATTAAAATAAATGATTCCAACCGAACTTGAACTGAACTGTTCACGAACAGATCGATTATTTGCTAGCTCTGGCACTAGGTTTCTCCATGTAGCATGCATTGAGTAGGTTGGGCCCTTTGTGTTAGGACAGGTGTTCTTTCCACCTTTAATTAAAAGGGACATTGCACAATAATGTGATACAAAAATGTCATAGTTTGAAACATTCCTATGGATCAAATGTCATACGTACATGTCATACATAAATGTGAGGTCTGCATAATATTGTGACTTTGGATCATTCCTAAGACATCCTCCACCACAAGGCACAAACTTGTTATCTATTGACCAAATGTAAACTTTGCTTGTGCACTGATCTTATTCTTACTATAAATAATAGTGCAAGCTTTTGACAACTCCAACTCCAACAAAGGCATCTCTTCCTCTCTTTCCAAGGCATGTGCAACTTGCCTTGCTAGTTGTGGTTCTATATCCTTCACCATAGGTTGTAAATGGTTTATTGTGAAATCAATGGCTTCATCCAACACATCCTCCTCGGGGGTACAAAGACGTGTTTGATGTGTTGGATGAAGCCATTGATTTCACAATAAACTGCAAAACAAAATGAAGTAATGACTTGAAAGGATTGTTAAGTTTACATGAAGCAGCTTATCTTTGTACACTCGCGGAGGATGTGTTAGATGAAGCCATTGATTTCACAATAAGCTATTTACAAGGGATCTATGGTGAAGGATATAGAATCAAGGCAAGTTGGGGGAGAGAGACAGAGAGATACCTTGGTTGGAGTTGGAGTTGTCAAAAGCTTGCACTCTTATTTATAGTAAGAAAAGTAACAGTGTACAAGCAAAGGTTTACATTTGATCAATAGATAACAAGTTTTAGCCTTGTGGTGGAGGATGGCTTAGGAATGATCCAAACTCACATTATTGTGCGGTCCTAACATTTATGTGTGACATTTACTAATGACATTTGATCCATAGGAATGGTCCAAACAATAACATTTACGTATCACATTATTGTGTATTGTCCCTTTCAATATTACAGTTGGAAAGGACACCTATCTTGACACAAAGAGCCTAACCTATTCAACTCATGCTACAAGTAGAAAACTAGTACTATATACTTTGGACGATACATACTTTGCTCTGAGCCGAAACCAGCTTCCCCTGCTACAGTACCCCGCCAACGCTTCTCCCCCACTTGCGATGGCGAGTGGGGGCGAAGCTCGGTTTCAGAGGCCCGAGCCCGCCGGTTCAGGCTGGAAAGTCGTTTGCGCGCGTTGTTGCTGGGTATCAGAGGCAGAAGGTCTTTGGTAATGAATTGGTGAATGATAAGGCTTTCTATGAGAAGCTGAAGACTCTCCGTCATCCGAGATTCCTGCCGGATGGGGACTTCCGTATGAGGATGTATGAGAGGATGAAGACCGTACTATACGGCAAGTTTCTCGGCAAGGCTCAGCCTCTTGAACAAGTCCGTTCATCTTTGTCTAATCTCTGGAGGGAGTTCGATCAGTTCACCATCTCTGATCTACCAAATGGGTTCTACTACATCCGATGCCACTCGATGCAGATGGCGGAGAAAGCCATGTGGGAGGGCCCGTGGACCATCAACGGAATGGTGCTGCAGCTAATGCCTTGGAGGGAGAATTTCCAACCCGCTTTTGAGAAACTGGACACAGCTGCTGTGTGGGTCCAGCTTCACCACCTTCCGATGGAGTTCGGGGAACCTGAAACCTTGGAGAGCTTGGCCGAATCCACCCTTGGATCAGTCCTGAAGGTCGATACACATACATTACATGTTGATTCTCCAGATGGGGAGGTTGGGCGGGCTCGATATGCTCGCCTGTGTGTCCAATTGGATCTGTCACAACCTCTTGAAAGGGGTATTTGGGTAGGAGAGGGAGATGATGAGCAACTAGTGACTGTCTTATATGAGAAGATGGCCTCCTTTTGTTTTCGATGCGGCCGGGTTGGACACGTCAGTGGCTCTTGCGATTAAATTCTTAACAAACCTGATGGTGGAGCTACTGCGCCTGCATCCTCGGTTGATGGCCAGAAAATGCAAATTGATGTAGAGGAAGGAGGCCAAGGTGAGAAAGGGAATCAACCTGATAACTCGGCTTCAGAGATAGAGGATGACGGACTTGGCCCGTTTGGAACATGGATGCAAACTGGGTATAGTCGAGGTGGTGGCCGAGGTGGTGGCCGCCGAGGAGGTGGTAGTGGTGGTGGCGGCCCTGCAAACAACTCTCGAAGGGCGGAACGACCAGTTGACACGTTGGCGAACACCAAACAGCCATAACCCTTTGCTGGTGGTCGTTCGTCACGTGGTGGCGGACGTGGAGGGTTGACTGTTGGGAGGGTTGACTGGCCTCGTGATCAGGAGAGGTATAATCCCGAGAAATCATCGATGGTGGACCATTCACCCCTAAATCTCAACCCTAACCGTGATCTGACGATCTATGAAAAGCAACCAGCCGTTGGAGATCCATCCCCCTCCCTGACGAGCTCGTCACTTCATCCTCCCGTTGAGATCCCTAGCTCTGCTTTGGTACTGTCACCTACCCCAGCAGGCTTCGTAGCAGACTCAAAGGGCGGAATTGGTGGAGCTTCTACTACTATGCAGGATGTTCCACGTCTTATCACATCTCTTGATAGAGATCGATACAAGCTGCCCTCTTCCAACGTGGCAACCTCGAGTTTAGATGGCCAACTGGTGGCGCATGATCGGCTGGTGGACAAGGTCAACCTGGCGATCACATCGTCGACACAGAGGGCACAAGCTCAGTATCATCATATGGAGGAAGAGATGCCTGATGAGGGAACTGGCAAGGGATGCTATGATGAGGATATGCCCCTTGCTCAAGTTCAGAAGGATGCCAAGCTAGAAGCATTGGCAAGGAGGGACAAACTCAAGTATCCTCCATGCCCGAAGAAGGGTCGTTTGGGTGCCTCGACTGATGAGGCTTAAATACTTCTCATTCTATTATTAGAATTACCTGCTATAATCTTTAAATCTTGTTTGCTTATGGAAGCTCTAAAAATTTTATGTTGGAATTGTAGGGGCTCAGCTAGCTCCAAGACAGTGGGAAGGATCAGGGCTCTGATTAGAGGTCTCCATCCGGACATTATTTGTTTGGTTAAGACGCGTGCGGACGAAAACCGTGCTTTAAAGTTCTGTAAAAAATTTACCAAAGCTTGGGAGTGGGCTGCTATCCCATCGATTGGTATGTCGGGTGGTATTATCACCCTCTGGAACAAGAAGGTAGGTCAGGTAACACCTATTGCTCAGTCCCAGTTTGCATTACATCTGATTATATCATCTGAACTACCAAGGGAATGGCTCTTCACAATTATTTATAACTCCCAAAGTTCCCATATTCAAAGAGTTTTGTGGCATGATTTAACTGCTCTTGCCTCGCTTAATTTGCCATGGATTTTGACTGGGGATTTTAATGCAATCTTGAGCTCAGAGGAGCATAGGGGAGGTCCATTTGACCACTATTCACTCAAATCTAGACATTTTAATGATTTTATTTCACATAATCATTTATTTGATTTGGGTTTTGTTGGGACTCCATTCACCTGGTGTAACAACCAAAATGGTTTGGCTAGAAGATGGGCGAGACTCGACCATTTTCTGGCCAATAATGAACGGGTGTCCAAATTTAGTTCATATTGCAATAGACATTTGCCTAGGACATTGTTTGATCATTCCCCTATGTTTTTGACTGCCAAGTTTTTCTCACATCATAAAAGAAAAATTTTTCATTTTGAGAATATTTGGTTTGAATATGATAAATGTCACAAAACTGTGTCTTGGGCTTGGAATTTCCAAGTAAATGCTTCTCTAATGCATGCATTTACTCATTATACCCACAGAACTAGAGCCTTCCTTACTGATTGGAAGAAGTCTGGTATGGCCCTTTTAGATAGAGATATAGCTAAAGTTGAGGAAGAAATTTCTTTCCTTGAATCTATGGAATCTTCAGTTAATTTCTCTGATTTGAACTGTATAGCCCTTAGAAGCCTGTATAACAAACATGCTGCTTTGCTTAAACAGAATTCAACCAGATGGGCTCAAAGGGCTAGACTTTTGTGGTTAAAAAATGGTGATTATAATACAAAATTTTTCCATAACCAAGCTAGAATTAGAGGCCATAGGAATAAAATATCTGCTATTTTAGATGGGCAGGGAGCTCTTCAATCTGATCATCTGAGTATTGGTAATGTCTTCCTTGATTTTTATTCACAACTCTGGACCTCCTCTATGAATGTGTCTGTGGAGGAGCTTATTGGGAGAATGCCAAATGATATGCCTACACTTGAGGATAGTGAAAAAGAATTTCTTGCCATGCCTGTATCTCCTCTAGAAATTTTCAAACACTGAAAACTATGCCTAGAGGGAAAATCCTTGGACCAGATGGATTGAATATTGAATTCTATCTTTTTTATTGGGAGGTAGTGAAAGACTCTCTAACTGCAGCCATTAACACTTTCTTCCACTCAGCTAGGCTACCTTCATCTTGGGGAAGAACTTATGTGACTTTGATCCCTAAGAAGGACACTCCAACCAGGGCTCAGGATTATAGACCCATCTCTTTGTGTAATGTGAGTTATAAGATTATTTCCAAATTGATGACAAATAGGCTGAAAAAAATTATTCCCAGATTGATTGGCCCTGAACAATCTGGGTTTCTTTAGGGAAGGTCAACAATTGATAATATAATAGCAGTTCAGGAAATGGTGCACTCTCTGGAGCATGATTCCCATAATCTCCCTAGGATGATACTTAAACTAGATGTAGAAAAGGCCTATGATGCCTTGGAATGGAATGCTATCCTTGCCACCCTCAGATTGATGAATTTTCCTGAAGTATGGATTTCATGGGTTAGAGCTTGTATTTCATCTGCCAGCTTTGCATTTCTGATTAATGGGCAGCCAACAAAATGGATACCTAGTCATAGAGGCATCAGACAGGGGGATCCTTTGTCACCCTTTCTTTTCATTTTGGTTTCTCAGAACCTGTCTGCTATTCTAAATCATGCCATGAACATGAATTATATACCTGGCTTTGATGATAGGCTAAATTGTAATTTCAATCATCTTATGTTTGCTGATGATACAATTATTGTTACCAAGGCTTCCAGAAGGGTTGCAAGAGCCTGTAGGGTTTGCCTTGATATCTACAAAGACTTAACAGGATAGAGGGTTAATTTGAACAAGTCCACTATTCACCTCCCTAGCAGATTCAATAGGAGCGTTAAATGTTCAATTGTGAGAATTTTGGACATGAAAGCTGGTGAATTTCCTTTTAAATACCTTGGTGTCCAAATTTCTCCTAAAAGGCTCCTTGTTAATCAATGGAAACCTCTTGTTGAGAGGGTCAAACATAGTCTCAATGCTTGGAATCAAGACTCAATATCACTTGCTGGAAGGGTTGTCCTTGTTAATAGCACCCTGATGTCCATTCCTATATACCCTATGTCATGCTATCCTATACCAGATACTATTCTTGACCAAATATCTAGACTTGCTAGAATCTTCCTCTAGGGTAATGATACTGCTGGGGGCTTCCATTCCATGGATGGAGTACAACTACACTTGATAAGTCTGAGGGAGGGTTGGGAATCAAAAGCCTGAGATGTGCCAAACTTGCATTTATGACAAAAAACATAATTTCTGCTTTGAACAGTGAAAATAAATTATGGGTCCAAGTTTTACAGCTTAAGTATGGTAAATTTAACCCTTGGGATAGTACTAGATTAGGGAATGTATCTTGGTTTTATAGAATGTTCTGTAAGACTGCTAATATTATTAAATCCAATCTATCTATTAAGGAATGTAATCCTGCAAACACAAGTTTACTTAAGGATCCCTGGCTTTATGATATTCCTGTTTCACTTAAACCTACTTTTCTTAATATGGAGGTTGATTTTGAAAATCTGAATGTCAGTGACTTTGTTGAAAATGGTACTCTAGATCATGAGGCTATGGAATCCTGCTTTGGCCATTGGAGTGACTGGTCTCATCTTGTTAGTTTGTTTTCCACTGATACTCTCTCCACTAAGTGGACCTGGAACTCATGCACAACTGATAAAAAGATTGTCAGAACTGTTTATGGACATTATCTTCGATTACATTCCCCTGAAATTGAAAATTGGGCTGGTTGGAGCTTGCTATGGAAACTGCCCATTGCCCCAAGAGTTAAAACTTTCCTCTGGAGGCTTTTTCATGGTAAGCTGCCCACATATGAACTCCTATATAGCTACAATATTGGGCCCCAAGAAATGTGCCCACTCTGTGGTTTGGACAGAGAAAATCTTCAACATATCATGGTTAACTGTTCTTTTTCATGGCAATGCTGGACTATGGTGGCTGAACACAGTGGCATTACTGCTACAAACCTGAGAAACTTATTAGAAGGGGAATGGCTAATGAATAACTGGAGGACTGGTGGTGTTCATAATTAATACATTAAAGCATTAATTGCCACTTGTGCATGGGCTATCTGGAGGGCCAAATGTGAGAAAATCTTTGGCAATAAGAGACCGATGACTAGCCAAGTCTTCAAGCAAGCTCTAAACATGACTCAAGAGCACTTCTGGCGACTTAAAGAGCAATTCAGGGAGTATTTGAGTAATTATGTATCAAAAAATGCTATTACCTTAATGAGTGATGTTGCCTATTATCCTGATACTGCATTCTGTGGCACAGGCTTTATCATAATTAAAGGAGCAGAAACAGTGATGCTGGCTGGATGGGAGGCCAATACTGCTGACTCAAGCCTGGAGGCTGAGCTGAAGGCTATGGAGATGGTGCTGAATCAGTGTCTATTGATGGGGTTGTTACCTGATCGAATTTGCTCAGATTCTATTCAAGCCTTAGACCTACTCAGTGGACAGGATATACCTGATGATGGGAGACTATTGAATTTAATCCAAAGATTGAAGACTGCTATCAATCAACACCAAAGGCTGGAAATGTTATACTGCCCAAGGGAGCTGAATTCTCTTGCGTATTCACTTGCAAACCATGCTATTAGAAATCCAAGCTTGTCTCTCTTTCACAGAGGCTCAGACAGACCAAGGTGGCTGGAGAAGATTGTGAGAGCAGCAGGGCTGCAGTTTTAAGCTTTTGATGCTATGTTTGTTTTTCATTTTGTTTTAACAGCTTGTAATAGCTCAACTTGTCAAAAAAAAAAAGTAGAAAACTAGTACTACCTCAAATTTTGAAAATGCAAAAAAAAAAAGCACAAAAAAAACAAAAGAGTTCTCATAATTTTTACATATTTTTTCTGTGATTACTATGGAAGCCTTTCATTTCCCATTTCTTTATTTCATTTGGTTTTAGATGTAAAAATCAGCATCATGCTCTAGAGTTTTTACATATAAACCTATATATTATATATTTTATTCTAAATATTATATAGTGCAAAGGCACTTAGGTTGGCATTATTTGACAATGAGATGATGTGTACCAAGATGACATGGCGACATGGTTGACAAGGCGCAATGTTAAAGCATGGTTGACAAAGCAGTGAAGATATTTTTGGAGCAATCTTTGGAAAGGGATTATCTTTAGGAGTGGAGATATCTTTGGCAAGCAGCTATATATGTTTGTAAGGCAAGATATTTGCTTGGAGATCAAGTTTGGTGCAACCCAATTTGGCAAGTGGTTAGTCTATACTTGGCAATCAAATCAAATTTGGAGAGAAGAGATCATGAAGGCTATATTTAGTGTAGATTGGAAGACTAAATATAGTGCAACCCAAATTTAGTGAAGAACATCAAATTGATTGAAGATTTGATTAAAGGTTATATTTTTATTGAAGCCTAAATATGGTGAGGACTAATATGATGAAGATCATAAAGACCCAAACTTAGATAATGAAGATCAAGTTTGGAAGGAGATCTTTGAAGACAATCTTGGTGATTGTGCGTACCTTGGTGAGGTGCTACCCCTAAAGAGAGACTTAGGACGGAACGGAGAGGAGTCCAACTAGTTACAGGTGGTCGAGAATGGGAGGACTAAACGGTATTCGACTTAGACACGACCAGAAGGGTTGAAGGCATCTTGAGGTCGCATTGCAACCGAAGTTGTAGCCTTAGTCAGCGTCAGCAGTCGGGCAACTTTGCAAGCTCGGTTACAACATGAGTTGCAATAGCTAATTTTGGAAGGTGTCCAACATAGTTTTTGCGGAGATTCAAGAGATTCTAAAAGAGGTAGGTGATATTTTAGGCTCGTGGAGCATCTATGTAAAACCCAGTTCTAAGGATTTAGGATGACCCACTAGTGAAATACTCTAGTATGAAAGTTGGAGTGGTCATCCATCAATCTTAAGAGGGTGCTTATATATATTGTTTTTTTTTTTTTGAATAAGTGGATAAACCACAATTTTATTTAATTAGGATAAAGGTTTCATTACAGTGCTTGAATAAGACAGGAAATAGAAATTTATAACTTTCAGCCCACTCCAGCTCGCATCAAGTACTTCAGTCGTCATGTCTTCCTCAGGTGTGATCTGGTTCCTCCCCAGGGGCATTTCCACTGTCGCCGTGTCCTCCCGGCAAAGTTGATGTGAATTCTAAGCTGCGCTTGACCAGGTTCGCCGCTACCTCCAGCTTTGTTCTCTTTGCCAGTAGAGCTGTATCCAACCAAGAAATAATGAGGAAAGAGATATCACGAATGATTCTTATGTAAACACATTGTTTATCCTGGAAACACCGCCTATTTCTTTCTCCCCAGATGCTCCAAGTGATGCCCATGACGACGATATACCATCCCTCTTGTAGGGTATTGTCCACCCTCGAGGGGGTATTGGTTGTTCCCCAAAGTGCCTGGAGAGTGTCCCTCCCAGCTCTGGCCCAAAACAGGTTTTCAAAATGATCCCAAATGTAACGCCCCGAATTTTCTAAGTAACTAAATCAGGAAATTTTTGACAATTAATGAGATTAATTAGCCCGGAAAATAAATTAATTATTTATTTGCCCAATTAAAGGAAAATCGAGGAATAATAAATTTAAATCCAGCCCCGTAACTAATGGGCCGAGGGAAGGCCTTATTGGGCCATGCCGCTTACTCATGGAATAGTTGGAGGTGGACGGCAAAGATAACCTCGATTAATTAATTGGGAGATTTCGTGAGTGTTAATTAATCAAGATTAATTAAGTAGGAGAACCAGACAAATGTTAGAGTCCAGATGAAGTAGATCGAACGAGTCAAAAGCCGGTATTCACGGATCTAGTTTGACGAGAGACAGAACCCGTGAGGCTACAGTACGCCCGTGATGACTGATATCATTGACCCGGGATTATTGGATCTGGGTCGGTGAATTATTAAAAGATAATAATAAATTAAATGGGTGATGGGACATAAAGTGGGGGAAATGATTTAGATGATAAGGTTTAAATAATTAAAGGGGATTGGAGATAAGTGTTGTAATGAAATAAATAATAATAAATCTTTTTTAATATATATATATATATATATATATATATATATATATATATATATACCTATCTCTTCAGAAGAGAACTTAGGTATTAAGTTCTCAATTTAAAGATCAATTGAAGAGGAAGAGCTCGTGCTCTCCCTCTCCCTTCGTCTTTCCTCTCGCACCTCTACTTGCGCCTGTCACCGGTCGGACTCCGGCCAGCCGCTCGTCGCCACCCCGTCGCGTCCGCCCGTCCGCCCCCCCTTTGCCGCCTGCGCCCCCTGGCTCTGCGTGGCTGCGCGCTGCGCCGGCGACTCGAGCGACTCCGCCCCTACTGCACGAGGCGGCATCTACATCTACCCACGCCGTGTCGCCGCCTCTCCGGCCACCACTAGCTCCGCCTCCTTCTTCGTGCCCGCGTTGCTGACCGCCGCCGGATCCCCCTTCTCGCCGGTCCACCCGGAACTGCACACCGTGCCCGAGCGCAACTGTCCGCCCTCCCACGCCGGCGACGCCGCGCCGCCTTGCTGTCCGCCCAGGCACATTGCTCCGGCTTGCAGCTGCCCTTGTACCACGGCCGGCCACCACCCTTGAACTCAGCCCGACCTGCAGCCCTACGCCGACGAACAATCCATTTTCTTCAAGTAAAGCCCTAGAATTTCAGATTTGGGGAAAAACCCTAAGTAGATGCATGTTTCTATGAAAATTTAGTGCATGATATTGGAGGGAGAAATGATAGGGATTATGGGATTAGTACCATGAATCATGTTTGGATACATATAATGGGCTGTAAATGCTAGATATTGATGCCATGATGTGAATGTATTAATTTTGTTATTATTAAGAGAATGTTTGTATTAATTTCGGGGCCCTATAAATATGGGAGGTGTCGCCAAATTTTTGTAGGAAATCTTAGTGTTAATGCTTGATTTAATCCCTATGATTTTAGAAATTATGTTTGATTTAATCTCCCATGATCTTGCTTAACAATTAATCATTTTTAAGAGCATGTTATGAGCTTTAAAAGTGAGCTTAGGATTATTAGAGCTAAATCCTTTAATTAAATAATTCCCTATTTCCATGTTTTAGAAATACGAATTTTATGCTAAGAGAAATCATACTTGATTTAACTTGATGAAATCATCATACTCTAATGAGTCTAATTAGAGTATAAGATAGGAATACGGATCCCGTATTCCTAAACTTTCATATTTATTTCATCGTATTCTTAGCGATAGAACTACAACTATGAAAGGTGATCATAGTATTTATGAGCTTTAGAAACACGTATTAGATTTTAAGTACAAATCATGCTTAGAGAAATTAATGAGTTATCGTATTCGATCGAGTTTAAATTAGAGTACGAGTAAGGATACGGTCTCCGTATTCTTATGGGTTTAGAAGCATGTACTAGATCTTAAATAGAAATCATGCTTAGAGACATGCTAGAAGTTTTGAAGACATGTGATGCTCGTTAAGTAGGAAAACATGACCTTATGAGTTTATTGTCTTGATACACTCCTTGGAGCTTAAATAGGATTCTAAGTTAAGAATACGATTTTCATATTCCTAGATGTTTGTATTTTAAGCTATAGAACTAAGTTATGGGAAATACGAACTTTGTATTTACTTAGTATTATCATTGATTCTAGGAAAGGGAAAAGGTCCAGCAGGAGCTGCCGAAGGACCGAGCGATTCCTAGGGAGTTGCGAAGGACTTAAGGTGAGGGGACTTCACCGTAGAGTTAGATTTGATTTCTGTATTTATCGGGATTTTGGTTCTTTATCGTATTTTTATGAGTTTTGTTTCGGTTTGTGGATGCCGAAGGATTTAGTGCTATACTTGCATAATATTTTCATGCTTGTATCAATTAAGTAACTTTACAGATCATGGGATATGATTAAGGAAACCCTAAAGGGGTAGTTTAAATTTATTGCATGTATCATAAGCTGCGCCTTAGTTAGTTAATGTATGGGGGACCAGCAGGGGCTCAGGATAGAGCCCGGGTATTTTTAGTAGACGAGACCAGTGAGGAAGGGGTTTTATTTTCAGCCGTTTTCTTAAAACTAAAATGTTTGCGAAAGTCGTGTTTTTTTATAAAAACCCCCTCCTGTCTCTGATACGGGATTTACCGGACTTATGTAGCGCCGGTTATCAGGATCATGTAGAGGCATACCGCTGTTCCTAAGGGATACTGGAGTCCTTCCGGAGACATTTTAGCTAGGGGTGCACGCTGTATGATATGAGGCCATCGCATATATTCATGTTCACATTATGCTTGATATGATAGGAGATTGCTCGCGGGTTTTTCTTTGGATTTATGATCGTAGTAGCATTCTTATCAAGATTAAAGATAATTATGTTGATCACCATGATTTGTACTTACATTATTTACGTTTCAATATTCTAGTAGATGACAGGTGTGTATAATACCTGGCAGAGTAGTCTATACTCACTGAGCTAGTATAGCTCATCCCCCTTTCTATACTGTTTTTCTGTTACAGGATCTTGACTCGGATCGGGTTAGTAACTCATGCCTCGAGCAGGGATCGAGGTTTAGCTGGCTCTGGCGTACCTGTTTCCATGTTTATTATTGTTGGATTGTATTAAACTTTAACTATGTTTCCTTCCGCTGTATTTGGGGCCGTAGTTGCCCATGACCTTGTGTGATGTACTCTATTATGACTCTTATTTGAATATGACTCCCGATGTGTAACTGGTTATGTTATGTCATATGAATGTTGTTTAGAGTATATGATCCTTGATTTCAGGTTTAACTGTACAGCTTATGGGCTGGGTGCACTCCCAGCCCAGCTAGTGTGACATCTGTTTCATTAGCGAAATGGGTGTTACACCAAATTTGTCTCACAAATGGGCAGGATACAAGTAGATGTTGTACTGATTCATCCTCATTTTCACATAAGTAGCAGGTGTGGCGGTCGTCCCTTCACTTTTTTTTTTGGAGGTTATCAAGCATGAGAATCCTATTTTCTCTTGCCAGCCATGCGAAAAGCTTTATCTTGAGCGGACAGGGCTGCTTCCAGAAGCTTTGTTTTAGATCACACCTCAATCCACCATCAATTCTGAATTGGCAGAGAGATTTGACTGTGAAAGTGTTGTTGGGTGTTAGTCTCCACTCCCGAATATCTCTATCTTCATGTCTTGTGTTTTGGTCTGTTAGGGCCCGTATGATTAGGTTTAGATCCTCCGTTTCCAGCGCCGTAAGGGGTCCCGGCTTGAGGAGCGATAGGCCCCTTTGGATGGTTAGGTATTTTGTTGTTGATAGTTCATGCATCCCTGGGTAGACATTCATCAGTGAGTTTCCTTTCCCCCAGTTGTCCCTCTAAAAGTTAGTAGTGTCACCCGAACCTGGTAGTACACGAATGTTGGCTAGAACTGGGGCTCTTTCTCTATAGATGCCTTTCCAGAAGTGGGAAGCTCTTCTGGGTGCTTGTTTATGGGGGTCTATGTGGCCTCGCCTTGAGTATGCTTCCTGGAAGATCTTTTGACAGATACCTGCTCGCCCAATAAGGATCTGCCACCACCACTTCCCCAATAGAGCACCGTTGAAAGTTCTGAGGTTCAATATTCATCATCCTCCATTTTCTTTAGGTCTACATATCTTGTCCCAGTTGACCAGATAGTAACTATGCCCCGCCCTGTCCACTCCTTTCCAGAGGAACTCCCTTCTGATTGTCTTAATCTTTTTGAAGACCCATTCTGGAAGACGGAAGGCTGACATCCAGTGAATTGGGATTGTGGATATTACTGAATTAAGGATTGTGAGTCTTCCTCCCATTGATAGCAGCTTCCCTTTCCAGGATGCCAACCTTCCTCTTATTTTTTCAATTAATGTGTTCCAGTCTTCTTTCTTTGGGCGTCCTCCTGAGAGTGGGACTCCCAGGTACTTTATAGGAAGACCTGCGATCGTGCAATTTAGTACTTGTGCAAATTCCTCTATGTTTTGTTCTATCATTTTAATTGGGATCACTGCACTTTTGGAGTAGTTTACTCTTAGCCCCGATAGGCCCTCAAAAAGGTAAAAGATTAGCTTCAGAATATGAGCGTCAGCTATGCCCCCTGTATAGAACACTAGAATGTCATCCGCATATTGTAATGTGGCAATGGTGTTTTCACCATTGGGACCTATGGGGATGCCTCGATAGATGTTTGAATGGATGGCATTTGAGAGCATCATCGGTAGGACATCCATTGCGAGGACAAAGAGAAGAGGGGATAGGGGATCGCCTTATCGTAGGCCTCTTTTGCTTCTGACATACCCAGATGGAGTGCCATTTATAAGGAATCTTGCTTTTGATAATAAGCAGGCTTCTGATCCATCTTAGCCATTTAGGCCTGAATCCCCTGGCCTTCAGAACGTCTAGGAGGTAGTCCCAATCCACAGAGTTGAAGGCTTTTTCTAGATCTATTTTGATTAAGGTGCCATTTGTGGAGCCGGTCTTCATTCTGTGAATTAGTTCTTCTGCTGCAATAATGTTATCATGGATCAACCGCCCTTGTATGAATGCTGTTTGGGACTCCTCCACGAGTTCTCCCAGTATCTCTTTGAGCTTGTTTGCTTGGACTTTGGAGATGATTTTGACTGAACAGTTGATCAAACTGATCGGTTTGTAGTCAGCAATGCTCTCGGGAGCCTCATTTTTAGGGATGAGTAAAATGTGTGCCCAATTGAGGCGTTCCATATTGGCCGTCCCCTGGAAGAAGTCATCGAAGAGTTTCAGTATGTCTTCCTTGATTGTGTTCCACCCCTGTTGATAGAAGGTCATTGGGAAGCCGTCAGGTCCTGGTGCTTTATCTGCTCCTAATTCATTTATAGCTCTTCGGATTTCCCCTTCACCGAAAGGCTCATCTAGGTGTGCTAGCTCTACTCTTCACTTGTGTAGGAACAGGCGATCCCAGGAGGTTGTGTATCTCATCGGCCGTTCTCTACCGAAAAGGTCAGTGAAGTGGCTAGAGATTGCATTGGATATTTGTGTGGGCTCCGTAATTAGGGAGCCTTCATGCTGGATCTGTGTTATCCAGTTGATGTTCCTTCGTTGGTTGGCTACTGCATGAAAGAACTTTGTGTTCTGGTCCCCTTGTTGAAGCCAGGTGATTCTGGATCTTTAGCGCTAGTATGCTTCTTCTTCCGAGATGATGTGCTGGTATTCTCTTTTGTTTGTTATCTCCTTTTCCATTTCAATGCTAGTGAGACTCCTTGATTCCTTGAGGGTGTCTAGAGTTCTGATAGTATTGAGGATTGTTTTTTTCCTTTCCACTTTTTGGTTGAGGTTTTCCTTCTTCCATTGGCATAGTCTGATTTTCAGAAGTTTTAGTTTTTTCCCCAATATGAATGCGCCGTCACCTTCCAATTGTTGTTCCTCCCAGATCTCTCGGGTCATGTCCTAGAATCCATCTTCCTTTACCCATTCTCTGTTAAATCTGAAATGGGTATTCTGTGGTATGTGTACTCCACAATCTAAGCATAATGGCACATAATCTGATCCCACCCTCGAGAGTGCAGTTTGCCTTATCCTGGGGAAGTCTAGGATCCATTTAGTAGATAGCAGGAATCTGTCTAACCTGGCGAACGCAGGGGATTCCCTTCCATTGGTCCATGTGTATTTTTGCCCAAGAAGAGGGGGGTCAACGAGCTGAAGATCTTATATCATCTGATCGAATTCTCCCCTTTCCTATGTCCCGTGGGAGGCGTTGTTGGCATCCTCTTGACTTCTGATTGTGTTGAAATCCCCGCAGAGAAGCCAAGGCCCGCGCCAGCTTCCCTTGATTCCCCTAATTTCATTCTAACATTCCGTTTTCTGAGTTGTATTGCACGGGGCATATACTGTTGTTATCATATTTGGCGCATTACCTTTTGTCTTGTCCTCTAAAATGACTGATAATGTGTATTGCCCTCTGGATGCGTGATTGAGGTGATATTTATTGCCACTCCATCTAATACAACAACCCCCTCGAGTCTCCGTTGCTGAGAGGGCTTCCCAACTATCGTAGAATGACCCCCCTATTGACCTCCAAAGTGCATTACTGATGGCATTCAGTTTTGTTTCTTGCATATAAAAGATGTCTGGCTTATGGAGATATAAGGAATCTCTAATGAGATACCTCTTTTTTTTTCTGACCAAACCCCTAACATTCCAAGAAATAGTTTTCATTATTAAACTGTTCTTGCCCGGATATGTTTGGAGAGGGAGAGGGAACCTTAGCTGGTTTTCCTCCCCTCCTTTTCCCTTTCCACTTCCGTTTGGCGGATGTGTAGAATATATTCGTCCCTCATAGTAGCCGAATCTCCCAAGTCCACCCCGAGTTTCTTGGCTACTGATAAGATATCCCTGTCTGGCCAATCACAGAAAGTTAGGGGGTTAGCAATTAGGTTGTAATTTTTACCTTTAGATGTGGCCTGGTCCCGTTCTGTTCTCTTCTTCCTGGAGGTGGTTGGTGGAGAGATGAAGCCTTCCTTTTCGAGGCATGCAGATATTTACTTTCGGGTCCTCGCACTACGCCTAGTGGCTTCTTTGGTTGGTTCAGTTCCGATTTTCTTCTGTGATCGACCAATGATTTTTGTTGGGGTGTGTTGTGTCTTCATTTCCAAATCACCAACAGGTTCATCACTTCCATGTTCTAGTTTTTCCATTATTTCTTCCCAGGTTAAGTCGGCCATATAATTCCAGACTCCATGTATATATCTCCATCTATATTTGGAAGCATCAAATTCTGAATCTGGGCCTGTGTTGGGGGGTAAATTTACCCTTGGGTTTTCTATGTCAGGGCTTTGATTCTCTCCAGGCCCAATTGATTTCGGGCTCTCCACTAGGTTTGGTTCCCCTTGTTGAGGATCATTGCTCCCTTTGTGTGTGGTCTCCGGGCCTTTCGGTTCTTTTGTCTCATTTCCTTTCCCTTCTATGAGTAGAGGTGTGTTTTCATTTTGGATGCTTCTTGTTGGGCCAACATTTACCTCCACCTCTTCATGTTTATCTTCTTCCCACTCTAGTTGTATGTTCCACATATTTTCCATTTCAAGCTCGATTTCTCTTACTAGTTGGTCTTCATATTCATCATCAGATTCCCCAAAATTGTTTTTCTCAGTTTCTGAGTAAGTGGAAATAAGTGGTGCTTTTCCATTGTTTTTTGTTTGATGATTTTCACTTAATACATCGTTAATAATTTTCAGCCCCTCATCTTGAAGATAAATGGAGTTAGTTAGCTTGGTAGCCGAGTCCACCACGTGCCCCTTTGGAGTAATCTGATTTTCACTTGATTCAGCAACCAGTGCATGTTTTCCTTTGACTTTGGAAGTGTGTGGTTGTGATTGCGCCACGTGCTCTTCATGTAACACCCCGGTTTTTCCTGTGAATATTATAAATAATAAATAAATATCGGGGTCAAAGAACATCGTGATGGGATCTGGAGTTGGATTATTTGATGAATTAGTTTAGCTAATAAATAATTCATGATTATTATCTTGGATAAATTCTAAAGCAAAGTGAATAATTAAAGATGAGAACTAAATAACTTAGATATGTGACATAAATTATTGAGTTTATTGGGCTCCTCTCAAATGAGATTATTTTAACAAGTGGGCCGGGCCAAAATTGAGAAAATAATAATTGTATTTAAAAGTCCTTAATAATGAATAGTAAATTATTGGAAGCTAGTAGCCATTAATCTAATGTGATAATGATTAATTAATCCACTTAGTAGATGATAATATAACCTTAAGCTTTAATGGGCTTTATTTTGTTTTTACTATGGGCCAGGCTCAATATAGGGTGAAGGTTTTTCTTTAAAGGGATTAGAAGAGGGAATGAGAGGAGATGGAGGTGGTTCTCAGGTGGGGCCCGGTGGAGCAGGAGCTGGCGCTTGTGCAGGGTTCGCCGAAGAGCCGAGCGTGAGCTGGCCTTGTGCATGGAATGGAGAACAGGGGGATTGCCACGGGTCTCATGAGGTGCTGCTGTCTTGAGGGACTGGGTCAGGCCTGAAAACTGGGGGCTCTGTTTTCCCGAATTCCGACGAGCATCGGTGGGAGTTCTGCACTCTTTTCAGGCCAGCCACTGCGCGATCTCCAGCAACGTTTCTAGCTAGCTTCTGCACGACCTCCTGCAAGGTTCCAGTCGGCTTTTGGTCAGGCCACACGCTTGGTTCAAGGGGAACAAGCAAGCTTCTGCAAGGTTGGTTGGCGAAGACTTCATTGAATTTCAGTTGCATCGATGGCTGAATGAGTGTATCGTTTTGTAGAGAAATGGTTGGTATTGTAGCTGTTAATGTTGTTATTGTTGTTGTTGATGAATGATTGTAAAACTTTGGAATTTCAATGATTAAAGGAGAGGATTTGCTTGTGAAAACTAATCATGCCTCAAAGGTGTTTGAAGAAATGCTTTTGTGAGCTAGTAGGGTGCTTGTTGCTGAGATCTTAGATAGAGTGTAAGGAGGAGTTGATTTGTAGTCACTCAATTTGAGGTTGACATTAGTGTTAATGTTCTTGTTGTGTTGATGTTATTGCTTCTGTTGTTTGGCATGTATCCATTTAGGATTCAGAATCGAAAGGGAGAAGAGTTGCTAAAGGCTTTCCATTTTGCCTATCAAATGGTTGTTGAAATGTTTAACTGAGACAATGAAGAGTTGTGTGGTGTTGGTACTTGCTTATGTTTGGGTTATGTAATAGTTGCTGGAATAGATTTGCAGGTTGGTTTGTAGTCAATTGGAAATAAGGAATCCAAAGGAGAGGTGCTTTGTGCATGTTAGGCATTGCCCATCAACTGTTTGTAGAAATGTCAATGAAAAGTATTGTTGGGAATGTTTTGCAAGTTGATATGTTGTAGAGAAGGCCTTTATTAGTTTTATACTATGCTGAGTAACTGAACTTAGTACAAACTTTTATTAAAGGAATCTATACCATTCTCTCTTGATTGGTTGAAGCTATTAATGAACATAATAAAGTATGCAAACTATATGACCATGGTTGAGCGGTGATGCTATTATGGTACTGTTTTGTGCCTGTTATCCTTGTATATCGGGGCTGTTCTTGCTGCTGTAATAGAGTGGTAGGTTGCATTGTATTCTATTGGAGATAAGATGTTCTTTGAATTGTCCAGGGAGACATTTGTAGAAGAAGCTTTATGGTGATTAACTCTATTTTGACTGCAGTGCTGTAAGGTACTGTTGTTATTGTGGAATTATGTGTTTATAAAGAACCAGGAATTCATGAACTCAAGGAGTATTTTGTGCGAATTCCATTGATGCATTTCAAGTGTTTGAGAGGAGGTTTAACAGAGGTGTGGGTGAGAATTTAGGCGATGATTGTAGACAGTCTTGCAGAATTCTGTCCTGCAGAATTCTGTCCACTTCGAGGGGCTGCTGCTCCCTGCTCACTAGTCCGTTTGGGTTGTGTAATACGCCGTTGGAAAGATCTTGAGGTCTTCTTTCTAACGAGCTTTAAATGAGAGAATTTGGACTTACGCTTCAAAAGTTATGACTGATTCTTTCCAACGCCCCAGAGGGCAGCCAGAATTCTGCATAATCGTATTTTTGGCTTGTAGATTATCGTATTATGTTTTGGGATTGCTTGGCTATGTTCATGCTTGGTAATGTAATGACTTGTTTTGGGTGTTGGGCCTGAATCTCTATGGACTAGGGCCCATGATTGGTCGAAGATATTGTTAAATAGAAAGTGAAGTATTGTGGACTAGCACTCATCTTAGATATGATTAGTTTACTAGGAAAAAGGAAGGACAAAGTCGAGGACTTCAAGTGAACCGAGTCAAGCTTGATTTGCTTTGGGACAACAGTGGAGTGGACCTCTTTGGACATTCTCCTATTACGATCGAGCTTTATCGAGTTTTGATATATTACTTTCAGAGTATGGTTTTATTCGGATTTGAGAACGATTATGAAGTTTACGCATTTGTAGAATAGAAGAATTTAGCATAAGAATGTAAGAAGATAAATACAGATATATGATGCTGAGCATGTCGATAGATATGCATACTTATGATGACCACGCTCCTGCAGTGCGGCTCTAGTTGGTGATCCAACGATCTAGAGTAAGGGAAAGGGTTTTCTTGCTTTCAAAGGAATTTCTTTTACTTTGTTGAAAACCTTTCTTTTCAAATGAATTTACCTTTAAAACCCCTGTCGACTCTCGGGTGCCGATGCTTGAGGGATAGAGGATAATATGGACCAGCCATCCATCTCTTTGGCCTGAGCCATTTGGCTTGTATATGCTGGCGTGGCGGTCTGGGAGGTGCATTCTTTTCGATATGACGCCCCCATATCTAGTACATAAGATGAGAAAGCCATACATGTTCATGTTTTGCTCGGGTTTCCGTCGATCCTGCGATATATGATTTCCAGTTGGAAGATAATGCATAGACCACATGCTTTCTTGGCTTTTGCCATGTATATGAGTAGAGATTATTTTCCATATACAAGATTATATTTCACGGATGCACGAGTCTTATTGACTGGACAAGAGTCGCATCTCAAAACTCTGTAGCTCGGTCCTTTTTCTCTCTCACCTTATGCGGGTATGACGAGGTCAGGTTAGGAGTTGCACCGCGAGGTGTGCTTTCTTTAGTTGGCTCTGGCGTCCCATAGTTGTATCTTTAGATTTTGCATCTCAGTAGATACATTTTATTTTTACTTTTGGAGACTAGACCCGGACGTCTGCTAAGCAATCACTGTATATTTGACTTCGTCTTTCTGGGATGAGTTCCGGACTTATTACGTGATTTTTATTACCGTCTCCGAGGTTTATTTATTCAGCGAGTTTGGTTTTGATTTGTGACCTTGGGCTCGGGACACGACCGCTGGGGTGGCCATACACCCGGCCCCATTAGGATTGGGGTGTTACACTTCAGGCTGGTTTGTGTGGTTTCTGGAACCTCGCTCTCTCCGAAAGCGCGTTTCCTTTAGATCCCGCGCTGCGAGTATTGACTCCGGATTAGCTCCCGCCACGTGGCTTCTCTGTGGCGGATTTGGTCCCATGTTTTCATGGGTTTTCTTTGCATCCAAGCCGCCCACGTGTCTGGTTTTTTTGTAGTCGATCACCAGCCTGTTACGGTTTTTCAAATTTCCCACGCTACCAAACGAGTCCTGTCCCTTCACCCCAGCGCCACAGGCGGTAACGTCTGCATGGGGGCGATCGTACCCTGTCCTGTCCTCTGTTAGGTCATCCTTGGACCAGCGGTCCTTCCCTGATGGTCCGGCGGTTTTTACAGTCGCCAAAGCTCGTGTTTCTTCTTCGTTGTTCCCCATGTTATCCGGCGCCTCCATCTTCTCCGGCGGCGAATCCCATGGTAGAGGTGGTTCCCCTCTATCGAGTTGTATTCTGATGATGAACTTTTCACTGAAAGCGCTGTAGTTCAGGGTTGTTGAGAGCTTCCTTCCCCGGTGAATCCTCACAGCCGCTCTGCAATGACCGGCAAAGAAGGCTCTGCTGCTTCCCATGTATACGAGATCCCCCACTGGCTTCAGCATTCTTGCTAGGGTGTCCCTCCGTTGACAATAGATGGGATGCCCTTTTGCGGTGATCCATCTGAGTTCTCCGTCGGCCTTCCCGATAGCGTTGGTTGCCGCCGTGCATGGAGCACACTGAACTGTGAAGCCCTGAAAGGTCAATTCTTTCATGCTTTGTATCTTTCTGGCCAGGTCTTCAGTGGGGCAACGAAGAAGGATCTTGTCATCCTTGTCGTCCTCGAAGGGTTATACCTCCCATTTCAGTTCTGGTGCCATCAACGCCGCCATCTCCTCCTTCACCTTCTTGTGTGGTCGAAGTCCGGCGAAGCCCTTGACAACCGTCACTACAAGGTAGCTTCGAAGTTTTTGGACCTCCTCCACCAAGATATCATCAGCCGCCGCCGATACATTATGGGAGTCCTCCGTCACTGATGGTTTGTTTTGGCTGGGTATCTGCATAGTTGTGTTTTGATTTCCCATCTGATCTCCTGCCGCTACGGAGCCAGTCTCCATCTTCTTCTTCCCCTTCTTGCGAGACAGGTCCCCCTCTTGTTGGCTCCTCATCTCCAACTTTGATGGAGGAGGTTGTTCCACTCGCTTCCCCTTCAACCGTGTCCGCTCCGCCCCATAGAGCTGGATAGTACCCAGTTCCGATGAGGGGACTGGACACCTGAAGGCCCTGTGCCCTGGCTTCTCGCATCTCCGACATACCTCCAGCCGGCGACAGTCCACCATCATGTGCCCTGGCTGTCTACACTTCCCGCAAACCTCGATCACACCACTAGGTGTTCGCTTCTCAGGTGGCGAGCGCCGGAGGTACTGGTTCTCTCCCCAGCTCGGGGTTCTCAGTGAGTTTTCGCCTTCCATGGGTGGGCTTCTCTTCCTCTTGTTGCGTACCTCTTCCCACGGGCCTTCGTTTGGGCACTCCACCTCTTGAACCCGCTGAGAGTTGCTCGGACTGGATCTCGTCCTTGAGACTATCTCAACATACGTGAGATTGTCTTCTAGGGCTGGAGATGTCCGTGGTCACTCCCGTTGTGGTCCCTGTCGCTTCACAGATGGCTCCCTTCTGCGTCGTTCCGCTTCAGTACCTCGTTCTATGGTTGTTGGTGGAGGTGTTGCCTGTCTTCGTCTCCCTGTATCTTCCCGTGGTCGGGCCGCCATTGCTCTTGGAGGTTCCGCCGCTGCACGTCTGGCCTCCGTCTTCGCTTGTCGAGGTTCCACCACTCTTCGCTATACCTTCGCCATTTCCTTCAGTTTGGTGCTGTCCGCTGTGCCGCTGTCGTGTCGCCGCCGTTCCCTCCTCCGGTCGCCGGAAATCGCACCGCTTCAGAGAAGATAATTATTTCTTACTCTATGAATATTATTATCTTACAATATGTAGTTTAAATCCTTTTTTCTTATATATATTGTTGTGAGTGTGAGTGACAAGTGTTTGTACTCATGTTTTTCCTCATCTTTTAATTGATTCTTTTATCTAGGCTTGGCCCGCCAAATGTAGGCTTCAAAGCAGTCGAACTGGGTTACCAATTGGTGTTTCTCCTCTCTTTATGTTTTTACTTTGTGGTTGTGTGTGTGCTTAATCATTTCATTGAGAGTTCACCTGTGTTTGATCGTTTCATTGAGAGTTCACCCTCCTTGAATCACACAACCCACTCAACGGAACTAACAAGTGGTATTAGAGAGGGGTTATCGGTGTTTCACTTTGGTTGCAAAGATGTTGAGATCCTAGAAGAGTTCCGTTCATGGCCGAAAGAGAAGGAGCTTCCATCACTCGACCACCACTACTCAATGGAGCTAACTACCCATATTGGAAGGCGCGCATGAAAGCATTCATCAAATCCATTAATGAAAGTGCATGGATAATTGTGGAAGAAGGATGGACACCCCTACATACCTTGTAAAATCCAAAATTTTTATGAAATAATTGTTTTCTAATTATTCTTTAATTAATTAGTTAATTAAAAAAATCTCCCAAAAATAGAATAAGTTAGATTTTTATGTGGAACGAGGGTTAAGATGGTTAATCCCTTAATTAGGGTTAATTGGGGTCATTAGGACCCATTAGTAATTTCAAGAAAATAGTTGGGCTCAAATGTGAGTATACCTCTCACAGAAATAAGGACTTGCATGGCAAACAATCAATTTGTTGGGCTTTAGTGTAAAAGCCCAAGTGATTATATGCATGAGTTATATGGAAGGGTTTGGATGATAATATGGAAAATTACAGGGACTCTTTACTAAAATGGAATGAGATCATGCACGTGATTTCCTTAATCGGATCAATGGCTAGGATACAATACAAATAATAACTAAAGACATCCAATGGTGGATGTTTCTACCAGTGGAGATCTAAAGTTAAATAAACCGCGAAAATGTGGGAGACTGGCGCTACCGCTCATCCACGTGGGGAAATATGGTGGTCGTTCATCCAGCATGATTGCTAGATACGAGGCATGACGGAGAGCCTCTTCTCTCTCTATAATACCCTGATTTTTTTTAAAATAAGGAAATAAAATATAAATTAAAGGTTATATGTTAAATTAAGAGTTAATGGAGGATTAGAGTGAAAAAGGAATCATGAAAAGGTTTGGGGTTAATTTAGTAAGTAATTAATTAGTTAAAAAAATAAAAAATATAATAATAAAAAAATATATAAATCAGCAACTTCCACAAAGCTGCTGCATCTCCACCGCCTCAAACCTCTATAAAAAAACCTCCAGGGTGGTAGAGATAATAGAAAGAGAGAGGAGGGTAATAGAGAGAAAGAGAAAGAGAAAGAGAGAGAGAGAGAAGGAGAGAGAAAGAAAAAGTTTGTGAATTATTTTTGTTATTTTTTTGTATTTTCTTGATCATTTAGAGGAAATTTTGCCCGTTTAACGACAGCACCTACAGTAGTTGGGAAAATCCAACTAAAATAGAAGGAATTATCAGGTGAGTTGACTGCAAATGAACTCCAGTATTTTGACCTGTTTGTCGAGTATTTTATCAATGTTTTTTATCGATGAATTATGAAAAGTGGTATTTTTGATATGTACGTATATTTGCTCCTAGAAGAGCTAATGTTTTATGTTTTGAATATTAATCAGTGTCTATGTCACGTGTGCACCGGTTGAAACATGCCTATGTCGGGCTTAGGTCCGTGGGACCACAATGTTTAATGTATGCAGCTGGGGAGGCTGGTTATGTGAATGAAAGTATGAGCACGGGTAGTCTTTGTTGAGATTAGATGCATACGGACTAGGTACGATTAATATATTTGTGACATGATTATGTTAAGATTGATGCATCGTATGACCGTAATGAATTTCTATTTTTTATAATGAACCACAGTGCGATGTTAGTCTCTCAAGGCTAGTTTTAGCTCACAACTCCCAAAGATTTCAAACAGACAGAAGAGATCAGCCAATCGAAAGTGGTACGGATCTGGAGATGGACGCAATGGTTAAGTGTATAGCTGACTCTGAGTAGATGTGGACTATAAAACTGATGAATGAAACTATGTCATTTTCAGCTTTAAGTATGAGAATGTACCTAATCTTTGAACATCTAAACTAAAAAAAAATCCTGGGGCATGTTTAACTGAACAATCAGTTTAATAAAAAGTCACTTATATGTGCTATGAAAACCCGGGTTGTTACAATTGGTATCAGAGCAGAGTTTAGATAGTTTCGAGTTTAGGACAGAGTAACGCAAGTAGAACGTTGATATGAAATATTTTCTAGATAGAGTCTCTTATTAAGATTAATGGCATACGGTTTTTATGTGATTATTCCTCACATTTGAAAGGATGTGATAATATGCTAACCCATTTGCGTCTTAGGAAGAAATGGCAAACGACCAATCCTCTACCGACGAACAATCTCGGGATGTGCCTGTGCCGAATGTTCGACCAATACCGACGGGGGAAGGAATGGATAATATATCAGCTATTTTAACATAGCTAGCACAAGCCATGGCTGGAAACTCGAATCAAAGGGAACAACCAACAGTAGCACAACCGGGTACAATCACGGTAGAGCAGTTCATGAGGCAACATCCTCCATCGTTCAGTGGGTCAACTGACCCAATTAGAGCTGAGGGATGGATTAACTCTTTGGAGAAAATTTTTGCGGTACTGGGGTGCTCAGACCGCCAAAAGGCACAGTTAGCTATTTATCGGCTGGATGGGGAGGCTGACCAGTGGTGGGCGTTAATAAAAAATACAAAGGCGAGAGGAGAAATTGACACCATGGGATGGGAAGATTTCAAGGCGCTATTTATGAATAAATACTTTCCCGAGATACTGAGAATCAGAATGGAAGATGAATTCCAAGGCCTCAAACAAAAGAAAGATGAAAGGGTCATGGTGTGTGAGGCAAATTTCACCAGACTAGGGAGGTATGCCCCACACTTATTTACTACCGAGCAGAAAAAAAATTTATCGTTTCTACCAAGGTCTTAAGCCAGGAAAACAAAGGTCACTAGTTATGTTAGAATTTGCAAACTACGAAACTATTGTTAGGTGTGCAACAAATGTGGAACTGGAACACATTAACTTCCTGCAATCCCAAAACCACAATGACAAGAAAAGGAAAATGGAACACCAGACTGGGAGTTCAAAGGAAGGTAAGCTCGAGGGGAAAAAGATAGCACGCCCCACGTGCCAAAAGTGTCGGAAGAAACACCTTGGCGACTGTCTATTTGGCTCAGGGAGATGTTTCAAGTACGGAAAAGAAGGACACCAAGCACGAGATTGTAGGGGAGACGCAATGCTGGGAGAACCACAACCGAATAACCAACACCAGGCCCAAAGACCAGCTCAAAATGCACAACTTGGAGTTAAATGCTTCAACTGTAATGAGGTTGGACATTATGCCAACCAATGTCCTAAACTGAAGGTGGCTGGAGGGAATCGACAACAACAACTGCAACGACCAAGAGAGCAAGCATGAACATTTGCCATCACGACCGTTGAGGTAGAACAAGCAAATGACGTGGTGAAAGGTACCTTATCCGTATGCTCAAAAGATGCTTATACATTATTTGATTCTGGCTCCACGCATTCTTTTATATCATACAAGTATGTCGAGCATATAGATATGCCTTATCAGGAATTAGGCATGGAATTATCTGTGAAAAGCCCAAATGGCGGTGTTATAACTACGTCAAGAATCTATAGAGCGTGCCCTGTCAACATTTGTGGAAGGTCATTGCCAGCCGATCTGGTGACACTTCCGATAGTTGAATTTGACGTTATTCTTGGCATGGATTGGCTCTCTACTAATCGGGCAACCATCAATTGTCATAAGAAAGAAGTCGTATTCAACTTCTTAAATCAACCGAAGCTAGTATATAAATGTCGAGAGATAAATAGAACTCCGGTTCTAATATCTTATCTTGAGGCATGAAAAATATTAAGGAAGGGTGGTGAAGGTTATCTCGCACACATCTCCGATACGACAAAGGAGAGTACAAGACTGGAAAATGTGCCAGTTGTACAAGAATATCCAGAGGTATTTCCCGAGGAGTTACCTGGGCCTCCACCTGATCGAGAAGTGGAGTTCTCAATAGAATTAATGCCTGGATCCAAGCCGATATCAAAAAGTCCATATCGAATGGCGCCAGTAGAGCTAGAAGAATTAAAGAAGCAGTTACAAGAATTGCTAGACAAGGGATTTATTCGACCAAGTGTGTCACCCTGGGGAGCACCCGTCCTCTTTGTTAAAAAGAAGGATGGATCAATGAGACTCTGTGTTGACTACCGAGAACTTAACGGCATCACCATCAAAAACAAGTATCCTTTGCCAAGGATAGATGACTTGTTTGATCAACTTCAGGGTGCCCAATACTTTTCTAAGATTGATCTTAGATCTGGATACCATCAGCTGAAAGTGAAAAAGGAGGATATTCCGAAAACCGCATTTCGAACAAGATATGGGCATTATGAGTTCATAGTGATGCCCTTTGGACTAACCAATGCTCCGGCGGTATTTATGGACTTAATGAATAGAGTCTTTCATGACTACCTAGACAAATTTGTGGTAGTCTTTATTAATGATATCCTCATATACTCGAAGAGCCAGAAGGAGCACGAAGACCATCTAAGGATTGTGTTGCAAATACTCAAAAAGAAGAAGTATTATGCCAAGTTCAGTAAATGTGAATTTTGGCTACAACAGGTGGCGTTTCTAGGTCACGTGGTTACTAGTGAAGGGATCTCGGTGGACCCTGCAAAAACAAAAGTCATTGAGGAGTGGTCTAGACCAACAACTGTGACGGAGATCCGCAGTTTCCTTGGGCTTGCGGGTTACTAGCGACGGTTCGTGGAGAACTTCGCTCGACTGGCTAACCCACTAACGAAATTAACAAGGAAGGGCGCTAAATTTATGTGGACCGAGGAATGTGAAGGCAGTTTCAGGGAGCTAAAGCAAAGGCTTGTAAGTGCACCTGTGCTAGCATTACCTTCCAGAGGTGGAACGTTTGTAATCTATAGCGATGCCTCAAAAAAAGGTCTGGGTTGCGTGTTGATGCAAAATGATAAAGTAATAGCTTATGCATCACGCCAACTGAAGACACACGAGCAAAACTATCCAACACATGACTTGGAGTTAGCCGCGGTAATTTTTGCCCTAAAAATATGGCGTCACTACCTTTATGGTGAAAGATGTGATATATACACGGACCATAAAAGTCTTAAGTATATATTCACACAAAAAGAGTTGAATATGAGACAAAGAAGGTGGTTGGAGCTACTCAACGACTACGATTGTACCATTCACTATCACCCCGGAAAAGCCAACAAGGTGGCCGATGCGCTGAGTAGGAAGCATACTGGAACTCTAGCAATGATGCTAACTGGGCAGAAGTCCATCATAAAAGATATGAACAAAATGAACTTGGAGGTGGTGAAGCCAGGGATACAAAGCTATATAGCGCAAATAATCGCCCAACCTTCACTTCAAGATCGAATCAAGAAAGCCCAAGAAGACGACCCTAGTCTACAAAGGAGATTTGAAGCTGTACGAAACGACAAACTTCCTGACTTCAATATCGACGAAGATGGTGTACTGAGATTTGGCATGAGACTATGTGTCCCGTCTACACCTGATTTGAAGAGAGAATTGCTAGAAGAGGCACATAACTCGACGTTCTCTATACACCCTGGCAGCACTAAAATGTACAGAGATCTTAGAGAACATTATTGGTGGGATAATATAAAAAAAGAGATTGTTGATTTCACATCTAGATGTTTAGTGTACCAACAAGTAAAGGCGGAACGACAGCTACCGAAGGGAGTCTTACAACCACTACCAATACCCGTGTGGAAGTGGGAAAATGTGACAATGGATTTTGTCACAGGGTTACCAAAGACGACAAAAGGGCATAATGCAATCTGGGTAATAGTGGACCGATTAACAAAGACGGCTCACTTTATTCCAATACGAGAGGATTTTCCTTTAGAACAATTAGCTCGACTCTACATTAAAGAAGTCGTACGATTGCATGGTGCGCCACTATCTATTGTTTCTGATCGAGATCCAAGATTTACGTCAAACTTCTGGAAGAGTCTGCAGAAGTGTTTAAACACAAAGTTGAACCTTAGCACTGCTTACCATCCACAGACAGACGGTCAATCAGAACGGACCATTCAAACTTTAGAAGACATGTTGAGAGCTTGCTCACTTGACTTTCAAGGTAGTTGGGATCAACATCTACCATTAGTGGAATTCTCCTACAATAACAGTTTTCACTCCAGTATACAAATGGCTCCGTATGAGGCCCTTTATGGGAAACGGTGTCGCACCCCAACGTGTTGGGATGAAGCAGGAGAGAGGAAACTATTGGGTCCAGAGCTAGTTCAAGAAACAACAGAGAAGGTGCATAGAATTCAACAACACATGAAGACAGCACAAAGTAGACAGAAGAGTTATGCCGACCATCGACGTAGAGATTTGGCGTTCGAGGTGGGTGAACATGTTTTCTTGAAAATATCACCTTGGAAGGGTGTAATGAGGTTTGGAAAGAAAGGGAAGTTGAGCCCAAGATACATTGGACCATACGAAATACTCGAGAAGATTGGTGCAGTAGCTTATCGTTTAGCATTGCCGCCAATCCTATCACATCTCCATGATGTATTTCATGTCTCGATGATAAAGAAGTATATGTCAGATCAATCACACGTGCTGAGTCCAGAACCGATACAATTAGATAAAAATTTAACTTATGAGGAACAACCAATACAGATCCTAGATCGAAAGGAGCAAGTACTACGGACCAAGAATATAATCTTGGTAAAGGTCTTATGGAGGAATCATGTGATTGAAGAAGCAACCTGGGAATCAGAGGAAGCAATGAAATAAAAATACCCACATCTTTTTATCATTTAAGGTACGATTTAAATTTCGAGGACGAAATTTATATAAGGGGGGAGGGGGGGGGGAGAAATATAATACCCTGATTTTTTTTAAATAAAGAAATAAAATATAAATTAAAGGTTATATGTTAAATTAAGAGTTAATGGAGGATTAGAGTGAAAAAGGAATAATGAAAAGGTTTGGGGTTAATTTAGTAAGTAATTAATTAGTTAAAAAAAATAAAAAAATATAATAATAAAAAATAAAAATAAATCAGCAACTTCCACGAAGCTGCTGCATCTCCACCGCCTCAAACCTCTATAAAAAAACCTCCAGGTGGTAGAGATAATAGAAATAGAGGAGGGTAATAGAGAGAAAGAGAAAGAGAAGGAGAGAGAAAGAAAAAGTTTGTGAATTATTTTTGTTATTTTTTTGTATTTTCTTGATCATTTAGAGGAAATTTTTCCTGTTTAACGACAGCACCTACAGTAGTTGGGAAAATCCAACTAAAATAGAAGGAATTATCAGGTGAGTTGACTGCAAATGAACTCCAGTATTTTGACCTGTTTGTCGGGTATTTTATCGATGTTTTTTATCGATGAATTATGAAAAGTGGATTTTTTGATATGTACGTATATTTGCTCCTAGAAGAGCTAATGTTTTATGTTTTGAATATTAATCAGTGTCTATGTCACGTGTGCACCGATTGAAACATGCCTATGTCGGGCTTAGGTCCGTGGGACCACAATGTTTAATGTATGCAGCCGGGGAGGCTGGTTATGTGAATGAAAGTATGAGCACGGGTAGTGCTGTTGAGATTGGGTGCATACGGACTAGGTACGATTAATATATTTGTGACATGATTATGTTAAGATTGATGCACGTATGACCAGAATGAATTTCTATTATTTTTATAATGAACCCTGGTGCGATGTTAGTCTCTCACTGGGCTAGTTTTAGCTCACAACTCCCAGCATTTCGATTATGCAGGAAGAGATCGTGGTAGCCAATCGAAAGTGGTACGGATCTGGAGATGGACGCGACGGTTAAGTGTATAGCTGACTCTGAGTAGATGTGGACTATAAAATTGATGAATGAAACTATGTCATTTTCAGCTTTAAGTATGAGAATGTACCTAATCTTTGAACATCTAAACTAAAAAAAAATCCTGGGGCATGTTTAACTGAACAATCAGTTTAATAAAAAGTCACTTATATGTGCTATGAAAACCCGGGTTGTTACACTCTCACCAGCGCGCGCCCTAGCCTTATCATCTCCATTGATCTTGTACCGGTAAGCCAAGAAATCAAATCCCAGTATCTTAGCCTCTGTCAAGGGATCGCGATCTCATCTCATCTCCACCGCGAGCTCTATAAGGGGCGATCGTTTTCCAAAACCCTAGCAACACCTCTTTGGGCGACGACGGGACTATTCCTTCATCGTGGGAGAACTGAGAGAGAGGGAGCGGTCTCCTGTTTGATTCAAAGAGGTGTTGGCTTCCGGTGAGTCAGGAGGAGGAGCGGAGGAGTTCACCGTAGAGAGAGAGCATAAAATCAGGTGATTCCCGTTGTAGGATCCCGCCGGGAAACTGTTGTTCCCTCAGGTTGCGGAGTGATCGGGTATAGCGCAGCGAATCTCAAGACAACCACCATGTCGGACCGAGGTTACCCAGGAGCACCACAAGCCGTCACGCAATCGGTGAGTCTTCTCATCTATGAAAATTCATATGCAGGACCTATACACCTGAAAGCATGCATATGAACCTTGATATAGTTATGATAATGATAATAAGGCCTTATGATCTACCAATATTTGCATGGGTTGGATAGTAGTGTGCATGGTTGGTTGTGTGGGTCGTTAACTTACATGAATATGTACAAAGGTGTGGTATGATCTCAGGTCACTTAGTGATTGCCTTGATCTGGAGAGAGTTGCTAGATGAGTGATAGCAGTGGGTGTGATTTCTTCAGAGTTGTTAGCCATGTGAGGAAGAGTGGATGATGGTTTAATATTTCTGAGATATATTCAAACTTGCATGGATGTGTTGGCATGCAAAGATCCATGATGAAGTTAAAGATTAGTTAAGTGGCATTAAAAGAACATTGAGACCTTTACTATGAACTTGGGCATGGCCTAGACTTGTATGAAGTGTGACACTGAAATAGGGTTGATCATTCATGAATGTTTGATAGAAGCTCTCTGAATGTAATGATCTACTTCTACTTTGGATTAAAACCATATATTGCTAATGCTTTGGAGAAATGTTCAGAGGTTAGTTTGTTTCTTGATGAGATAAGGTGGAGCAGATTCAATAACAATGATCTATGTATACATTCATGCATGTGTATGAACCAGGACGGTAACCGGTGAATGTATATGCATGGATTTTTAGTCGGGCTTAGAGCGTAGTTAAGTGTTAATTAAAACCATATATTGCTAATGCTTTGGAGAAATGTTCAGAGGTTAGTTTGTTTCTTGATGAGATAAGGTGGAGCAGATTCAATAACAATGATCTATGTATACATTCATGCATGTGTATGAACCAGGACGGTAACCGGTGAATGTATATGCATGGATTTTTAGTCGGGCTTAGAGCGTAGTTAAGTGTTATTGGTTGGATTGGAGGGTTGTTAGTGTGAAGTTGTTACTTGTGGACTGTGAGGTTAATGAAGGTGCAGAGAAGGGTATGTTTCTAATGAGGTGTTGGATGGATGAATTGGTGGTAAAGCATGAGGGGTGGCATGCACTCATGAGCATAGAGAGGGTATGCAGGATAGCGTATGAAATGAGTTTATTCATGAATGATAAAGAGAAGTTAAACCCTCTGTTGGATATTAATTAGATGGTTGTAGAGTTTGTTAAACCTCACTTAGCTTGGTATTGATTAGCAACATCGACCATTAGTAAAGAAAGGCATAAACTGGTAGTACTTTAGTTAATTTACAGGTGTTTTTCATTATTGAATTCTGAATAAAATTATTTTCCTGAATTTCAAAGTATTTTATCTGGTTCTTTTGGCTCTTCGTTTGTTCTTCCTTACGGTCCTTGGACCCAGCTAGCCCGCGGGATAATCGCTACCCCACCCGGCGTCATAAGGTCGGCCGGATTACTGTACAAGTAAGGTCGTCTCCCATTTACCCACTTGCACAGTATTTTGAGCAAATCCAATCGTATGAATGGAAAGAACATCGAAAAATAAGCTAGCATGTCAATTTTCATACAATTTGGGAACTTGTAGGGTCTTCATCTTAACGGGTGAAAATTTATAGAAATCTTACCTGTTCAAAATTTCACCCATTAAGATAAAGACCCTACAAGTTCCCAAATTATATGAAAATTGACATGCTAGATTACTTTTCGATGTTATTTTCATCCATACGGTTGGATTTCCTCAAAACACTGTGCAAGTGGGCCAAAACGAGGCGACCGCACTTGCACAGTGACAAGGCAGACCGCATAGTATATATATATATATATATATATTTATCGATATATATCGGGCATGATAAGGTAAGGTCAGCCGGATTTACTTTTCATTTGCGGTCGCCTCACATTTGGCCACCTGGAGCATGTTTGAAGGATTTCCAACCGTATGGATGGAAAGAACATCGAAAAATAAGCTAGTATCGGTTCAAAATTTCACCCGTTAAGATGTAGGATTGACATCTTAACGGGTGAAATTTTGAACCGATACTAGATTATTTTTCGATGTTCTTTCCATCCATACGGTTGGATTTCCTCAAAATACTGTGCAAGTGGGCCAAATGGGAGGCGACCGCAAATAAACAGTAACCCGACCGGCCTTATAGTATCAAGCCATATATATATATATATATATATATATATATATATATATATATATATATATATAGGATTTAGATAGTATAGCGTCGGCCGGACACTATTCATCTTAGGTTGTCTCCCATTTTGGCCCCTGGAGCATGTTTGAAGGATTTGTAACCGTACGGATGAGAAGATCATAGAAAAATATGCTAGCATGTCTATTTTCATACAATTTGGGGACCGTTTGGTCCTCCCACTTAACGGTTCTTATTTTATAAAAATTTTAACGGTTTAGAATTTCAACCGTTAAGTCGGAGGACCAAACGGTCACCAAATTGTATGAAAATGGACATGCTAGCTTATTTTTCTATGATCTTCCCATCCATATGGTTGGAAATCATTCAAACATGCTCCAAGGGCCGAAATGAGAGGCTGGCCGGAAATGAACAGTGTTCCGACCGGCCTCATACTAACAAGTTTATATATATATATATATATATATATATATATATATATATATATATATATATATATATAAAAGTTATCTTAACTATAAGGAAAAAAGCAACAACAGTCTTTTTAATTTTTTATCACCAACGACCTCGATCTGATCAAAAGCAAAAAAGAAACACAAATCCACGTCACCAATCCAAGTTCTTCACAATTTCCAATCGTAGCTGTGCATTCTTCACCAACCAACTATAAACTCTCACGATCTCTCCTAGTAATCCTCCAACTATAAACGCTCATGATCTCTCCCAGAAAAAACACGAAGATGAATAGGCCTCTAATCCAACTACTTCTCTTCGATTGATCAACATCCAAGGCAAGGAAGGCGCCAAGCGCCATCGCAAGTTTCTCCGTGACAACATCCAGGGCATCGAGGCTGGAGATCCATTGCCTCGCTCGCCGTAGCGGCTTTAAGCACATTAGTGGGCTAATCTATGAGGAGACACGAGGTGTCCTCAAAATCCTTCTCGAGAACGTCATCCGTGACGTTGTGACCTACACGAAGCACACGAGGAGGAAGATGGTGATCGCCATGGACGTCGTCTACGCGTCAGGGATGAGCTCTCTATGGCTTTGGAGGCTGAGCGCAGCTGTCGCAGGCGTTGCAATTGTGTTTAGGTTTAGGGTTTCATCTTCGTGTTTCATTTTCTTTGTAAATCTTGAATCGAGCCCTGGACTTGATGAAATGAAATGAATTCAAGGTGTTTGAAATTTCATCTCAAGAATAGAATGCGAATCTTTTCAATGTTCCTTCTCGTTCCAATTGTGATTTTATGTGTTATTGTGTTTGAAATTGAAGGATAGTTTGGCAAGAATGTGGAACAACAACAAAGAAAACAAAACCGAAAACCAAAAATTTTGATTTTATACAATTCTTTTGTGTGACATTTTAATTGAATTGAATGGAGCTCAATGTTCAAAATTCTTATTATTGTAAAAATCAAAATAAATTAATAAAAATAAATATAATTTTAAAAATTGAATTGTACTCATGGTGGTTTAAACCGCCAGGAGTTTCATCTCACGCCCATTACGCCCATAACATTTAGCGGCAGTTTATAACTGCCGCTAATTGCATACTAAACAGCCACAAATTGCATCCTGCAATTAGCGGCGGTTATTCCGGCGGTTGTTCAAAACCACCACGAAATGCCTTCCCGACGCTTGTATTCGTGGCTGTTTGATAACCGCCATTGAAATCATTTTGCGGCGGTTTTAACCGCTGCGAAATGCCTTTATAACTGCCCCTAAATATCTTTTTTTCTCGAAGTTTAGCTTAACAAGGTGCTGGAGCTACTTCAAATGGGTTTCATTGGTCCCACACAGGTAGGAAGTTTGTCAGGATAGAGGTATATATCTGTATGTGTTGATGACTACTCCAGGTTTATATGGGTAGATTTTTTTCGAGAAGTCAGACACATTTCGACCATTTAAGAAGCTTTGCACACAACTTGGAAAACCAGTTGACCACCACCAAAATAGAGTACACAGGCCGTTGGGTATGGGAAAGGCCCAAAACAAAATCCATGTTGACATCCATCCAATGAGCTTCAGGAACAAGTAAGGGAGTATACATGCCTGCATTGGTGAGAACTCCCTTGGCCCGCTAATACACAAAGCAATGATCCATGAAATGAGCCACGCCACTGGACAGCTTAGGCAAATAAAAATTAGCAGATATGAGGGCGTAGGTTTTATATCGACCAAAGTGTCCCTCATTGTGTATTTCGCTCATAATCTGTTGTCGTAATGAATAGTCGGGGATGCACAACTGTAATCTACGAAACAGGTAACCGTTATATAAAATAAAGTCATGATGATGCCCATGGGTTACCTCCTGAAGTATCCTCCCGAAGGAAGGATCAGCGGTGTACATGTTTGTGAAAGCCTCAAAACCTGAAACTCTGGCACTCATGGTGGTGAGAAGTGAAGTGCGACGGCTCAGGGCATTGGATACAAGATTGAGGCTTCCTTCTTGATGCTTCAAGGTAAAGGTGAACTCCTGCAAGTATACCACCTACTTGGCATGCCGCCTACTCAATTTTTGCTACCCGTTGATATACTTCAGGGCCTCATGATCGGTGAACAAGATGAACTACTTTTGTATGAGGTAGTAATGCCAATACTTCAGAGACTAGACCATAGCGTAGAACTCCAGGTCATAAGTGGAGCAGTTCTTGTTCGACTCTGATAGCTTCTCACTGAAGAAAGCTACCAGTCACCCTGACTGGCTTAGAATACTACCAATACAAACTCCAGATGGATCGCAGTTGACCTTGAACACCTTGTCGAAGTCCGAAAGTGCCAAAACAGGTGCTTCAGTCATCTTCTATTTGACCAGGTGGAAGCTAGCCTCGGTCCCATCCATTTACTAGAAATCACACCCCTTGAGGCACTCTATGATAGGAGGAATCAGAGTGCTAAAATCCCAGACGAACCGTCAGTAGAACAAGGCCAACCCATGGAAACTTCGAACATCATGCAAGTTCCTCGGCCTGGGCCACTCCAAGATTGCATCTATCTTTGACTTATCAGCATGAACACCATCAGTAGATACAACATAGCCGAGAAAGGTCACAGAAGTGGTGAAGAAGGAACACTTCTTTCGATTGACGAACAGTCGCTCTGTCCTCAGCATCTCAAAGACAACACGAAGGTGATCTGTAACGCCCCGAATTTTCTCTAGTAATTATCGTTTATATTTTTGGGAGAATTTTAACATTACAAAATTTTCCTAATAGATTGCCTAATAATTTATGAATATTTAATGACATTAATTAAAACAGGAAATAAATTCATCATTTTAACTCTCGATTAAGTGAAAATCGGGAGTTAATGGACCTAAAATCCAGCCCCTTAATTATGATGGCCAAGAGAAGGTTTTAACAGGCCAGGCCACATTACTAGGAAATAGTAGGAGGCCGAGTGATAATATAATCCCGGTAAATTATATTTGAAATTAACTTAAATCCTAATTAATCAGGATGAATTTAAGAGACACATATGGTGCTATAGTAGCCCATGTGAGTATATAATGGGGAGATAAAATTAAGCAAATAATTAAATTATTATAACTTAGTGGAATGAGTGATAATGAAGAAAATAATTTTGATTAAATGGGCGAGAAAGAATAATGATACATCCACCGAAGAGGTTTCACGAAATATTCACACGAATGATGTGCCACATCATTCGTCCTTTAGTAATCTGACTAAGCATAATTTTAAAAACTAAATTTTTTTAAAAAAAAACTAATTTTCCTCCCCTTCTCTTCTTCGCGTGAGCGCCACCGCACCCTCGCTCCTCTCCGCCTGCGCCGACCTCCCCCCAATAGTTTTCCACATATCCAACCCCATCCCCTTCGAGGGTTAAAGCCCCCCAAATTGCATTGTGGAAGATAACAAGGAGCTCAATCAATTCATGGTTTAATTCTTTCCTTGTTTTGACTTTTGTTTGAATCTCTTCTTTTTTATATGATTTCTTAATGAACTTCAGGAGAGTCTGATTTTTTAATCGTAACTATTTCTCAGTATGGATGAAAAATACTTTTTTCTTTGGTAGAGGTTTCAACGATCAGAAAGTTCTTTAATGGCTTCAAATTTCAAACCTTGTGAGCAATCTCTGGTGTAGGATATGATGGGCCTGGGGTTGGGGTTCGTCTTTCTCATGTTTTCTTTTCTTTGTGTGTTCTACTTTTTTCTCATAGAAAGAGAAGAGGTTGTTGTTCGTCTCTGTTTGTCCTAAGTGGAAGAATAGTTGCAGAGCTGTTTGCAGTA